>PVJD01000105.1:0-650722 GCA_004026545.1 Mormoops blainvillei
TCTCTTCTTCTCTTCTCTTCTTCTCTTTTCCCTTCCTCCCTCCTTCCCTCCCTTTCTTTTTAAAAGATTTTACCCATTCATTTTTAGACAGAGGGAAAGGGAGAGAGAAAGAGGGAGAGAAACATTAATGTGTGCTTGCCTCTCGCGCCCGCCCCTCACTGGGGACCTGGCCTGCAACCCAGGCATGTGCCCTGACTGGGAATCAAACAGGTGACAGTTTGGTTCGCAGGCCGCTACTCAATCCACTGAGCCACATCAGCCAGGGCCCAACCTTTATTTCTTAAATATTTCATCCTTGAGCCATAAAAAGACTTCACTATAATATTACACTTTTCAGTTTATGAATAAATAAGCTTCATATTCTTAGAACTGGTAGAAATATTATGTGTTAGAAAGTAATGTCTTTTCCTTAAAAGGTAAATGATTTATTGAACGCCTGTTTCTTAACAATTCTAATGAAAAAATTAGCTTTATAGTTGTGTTACTGGTTTGTTTCGGGAACCGGCGGTGAAGGTTCTGTGAGGGAAACTGTTCACCTGCCACAAGCAGCGCAGAGCTTCTCCCAAGTGGAATTAGTGTGCATGTGGCTTACTTCTTGTCAAAGCTCATCCTGAAGACGATTTTACAAAACACGAAGGTTGTAAAGGGCCGTGAAGGATGGGCCATTCAGAAATGTTTTCATCATCTATTTTTCATTTTCATGATCCTATTTGCCACTTTTTAACATTAATTTCTTTTAAGATGTGTTGTCTAGATCACCATTTAAGGTCTTTCTTTTTTTTTTAAATCTGCTTTTTAAAACAATCAGTTGACCTTTGACTTGATAAGCCTGAGTTCTTAGAGAACTGAGGAAGGGCTAACATTTACTGAACACTGGTTATGTGCCAGCTCCTGGACTAATTGATAGGTATTTGATATACATCTTTATTTAATTCTCACAAGATTTCCATATTGAGATATGACTGTACTTAGCAGTAACCTATAGAAAATGACTGGTTTTATTCTTGGTATAGCCAAGATTTCAAACTAGCTTCTTGTCACCTCATGAGATAGTTTGTCCTGAAAGGACTAATTGAGCTTAGATATTGACAGATCGATACCTGGATTCCTGAGGATTCATTAGGATTTTGTATGTTGCTTCTAGCTGTGTTCAGTTTTGATCTGGTTTGTCCTGTCACTTTGAATTTAACCAGGAGTGTCTAGAGAAAGGCATAATAGATTTTGCTTTTTTGGTGACCACTTTGATGGGTTAAATTTCCCCCTTCATTTGCCATCAGGACATGTCTATAACTGACCTTGCCACACGCTGGATTTTTGTATCCAGGGCATTTGATAGTGCCATAAACAGGTAATTACTCATCTGGTGAACTCTTAAAAGTTGATAATGTTAAGAAATAGAGAAGAGTTAAGCTTTCTGATAAGATGGTTTACCTTAATTAAATTGGCGGGTGATTAATATGGACAGTTGATATGGTTGGTGGCTTTAATTGTATGCATTTAGGTCTTAGTGTGAATAAGAAATGTCTGAAGCTGTTCCTATAGTTAATGCTAATGCAATGGGACATTCTTACCTTGGGCATGTGTCTTTCTAGTGCTTCGGTTAATGGTTTAATATGTTTTAAGTTTGATTTGAACCTGCTCCTTTTAATTAGTTGTTGGAAAACAGATACCTCTGTTCCGAGTAGTATTTCATTTTTAGTTTTACTTGAAAATGTGCTATTTGAAAGGTGGATAGTGTCTTAAATGTTTAATAAAACTTATTACACATAGACTTTTATGGTGATTTTAAAGAGGACATACAAATGAAGTACATAAATTTGAAAATTGAAATTATGGTTAAAGATATAGTAGAGAATTAATCTGGTTTTTTGAGGTATAGTAAAAGTGTTTTAAAAAGCCTAAACGAAATATCAGTGTCCAATTAAACGTCAGTTTTAATAATTACAAGATTATTTTGCTTGCCATATATAAGAATTTTGAGATACATTCTAGTTTCTATGCTGCCATTGTCTGTCTGTCACTGTTTAGTCCCAAATGTGACTTCAGTATTGGCATTTGGTTGCTAGTGTGGGCTCACTGTTGAGGCTGCACAGAACAGGAAGCCAAAAGTCACATTTTAGATGCGAGGTCCAGAAATTACATCAAACAGCAGCATCAGGGGAAGGTACACACAACCGGCCCTCATTTCTTTCAGTTCCCTTGCTTTAAAAAACAGAGCATGACTTCAGTACTACTACTTGTTTTAAACAAAGGTACAACCTCAGAACAAAGCCTAAAACAGTGCATTTTAGGAGCCAGCTAGGAAGGAGATATGAATTGGTTTTGAACTGTTGAAGAAACATTTCAAACACAAGCGGTCATGGGAGTTTAGTAGGCAAATATGTGACCAAAATTGTCTTTTCTGTACTAATAATCACAATGTCAGCTGGCTGAGTGTAAGTTAAACACAGGATCCCAGCAGTGTTTTAGAATTTGGTACTCCTCAAGAAATGGGGAACACTACCTGTTCACTGAAGTAGGCATGATGTTTTATTAAATCATATTCAATGTATAACTCCTTTCAAGTAAATTATAGGGACAATGTTTAGCATAGAAAGGGGATGCTAATAAGCATCTTTTAAAAAGTATGTGTATTGTGGAGCTAGAATAGAACATATTGCTTTAAAGTTAGATAGTATCTTTGAAGACTATCAAATCCAAACTATCTTTTTACAAACTGGAGCCTAGAGGAGGTAAATGAGTAGCGTAGGACCACTCCACTTAGTGAGTTAGGACATTGAAGCCCAAGTGTTCTTGCTCCCACTTTGATTTTCTTTCCAGCATATTATGCTGCCTTTTGATCTGACATGTTTAAAAATCCATGTGAGAATTTCCTTTTCAGATTAATGTCTGTTTAGGAAATTGGAGATCCAGTGTATCCATTTGCACTCTGATGAGTCACACGAGTCACTTTTGTGCAGTTATGATCTTCATTCAATGAACATTTATTATACCAGACACCAGGCGTATAAAGACTAATAAGACAAAATCAATGCCCAAGAAACTTGTGTCATCTAACAAGAGTAAGGTTCTCTGTAATTTTGTGTAGTCATACAGCTCCTCTTTAAGAGTGTAACTTTATTAAAATTTAAGTGGAGAAAATAAGTGGTGAAAAAAAAGCAGTCAAATCCTTGATATAAAAACATACATGCAGTTTTCTAGTGTAGTGTTATCACAAATACGCCTCAAGCATTTATTAGCATACTGGCATTTCCCTAACCATACACCTGATCTAAGTCCTAAAGTCATTTCTTCACAGCCTGTAAAAGGCCCTGAGAGTTGCTATTAGATAGAAATTTGGGTTAATATAAATTCCCTGTTTTCCATGAATATAGTCACTGGCATAATAGAAGCCAGACTGAGATACCAGTATCCACTGAAATTTATTTCAGGTTAGAAAAGCCTTCAGATATTTAAAGGTTCATTTGCTATGGCCCACTTTTGTATATTTCTGAAATTTTTTTATAATAAAAATTTAAGGAGAGGAAAAGTCTTCAGATTTCTTTCTTTCTTTCATTCGTTCATTCAACAAATATTTGAGTGCCTACTGTGTATTTCTTCAGTAACTAGTGTTCTAGGCTGTGCTGTTTAATGCAGTAGCCGCTAGCCACATATGTACCTACTTAAGTTTAAATTAATTAAAATAGAATAAAGTTAAATTTCAGATTCTCAGTCATACTAGCCACATTTCTAAATGCTAAGTAGCCACATGTGTTAGTAGTGGCTACTGTGTTGGACAGTGCAAATGTAGAATATTCTATCATCACAGTAGGTTCTGTTGGAGCTATGATAGGGGCTGGAACAAAGCAAAGTTTTACCTTCATGAGCTTTATTCTAGCTTAGGGATAGGATGAAATTGGGTAATACATTCTGATACTGCAGTAGAAAATGATAAAACTGAGTCTAGGGTAAGGATTTATCCTAGGGTTACTGCTTTTTATCTAGGATGGTCAGGGGGATAAGGTGATATTTGAGCAGAGACCTAAAGGAGGTGAGAAGCAGAGCCATGCAGGTGTCCAGGGGAATAGAGTGGGGACAAAGGGAATCACGAGCACAGCCCAGGCTAGCATGTTTTAGGAGTATCAAGGAGACTGATGTCGCTGAGGCGGAGTTGGAAAGAAAGAGCGATAGGAGGGAGGTACTGGGAGGCCAGGACCTGAAGGACCTAGAGGCCACTGTAAGGCTTTTTGGCTTTTACTGCGACTAAGGAGGTGAGCGACATGATTGGTAATATTTTAAAAGAATCTGTCTGATGGCTGTGTTGAAAATAAATGATTGGGAGGCAAGGTGACAAGCAGGAAAACAGGAGACTCTAGTGATAATTCAGGCAAGAGATGGCGATAGCTGGGACTAGACTGGTTTCAAAGGGAGTGCTGAGAGGTGGTCGGGTCCTGACTTTATGTTGAAGGTTGAACTGACAGGATTCGCTGATGGATTGCATGTGGGCTGTGGAAAGACGTGTCTCGGATGACTTGAAAGTTTCGGGTCTGAGCAAATGAAAGGATGAAGTTGAGATTCACTGAGATGGGGGAAAACAGTGAGAGAAACTACTTTGGAGGAGAAATCTGGAACTCGATTTTGGTTATATTAAGGTTTTTTTTTATCCCCCATGGACCTGTGTTGGCTTTAATTATTTTGATTCCAAAAATTGGTTATATTAAGTTTAAAATACCTCTGAAATATTCATATGGAGCTGCTGAGGAGATAATTATTATATAATTTTGGAATTCATGGGAAGTTCTGGGCTGAAGATACGAATCTGAGAGCCATCAGTGTATAGATTGTATTTAATACCATGAGACTGAATGAGATTCACCTAGGGAATGAAGGTAGAGAGAAAAAAAGAAGAGATTCAAAACCCGAGTCCTGGGACATTCAAACACTTAGCAGTTGGGGAGATGAAGAGGAACCAACAAAGGAGATTGAGACGGAGCAATCAGTGAGGTAGGAGAGAATCACAAAAGGGTGTGATTTCTCGAGTTCCATGCACAAGTGTCTCAAGGACAAAATCTAGTATTGTTCTCATACCAAAGCCAGACAAAAATACCACAAGGAAAGAAAGTGACAGACCAGTCTCTTATGAATGTAGATGCAAAAGTCAACAAGCTACTAGCAAACTCAATCCAACAACACATAAAAACAATTATACACTGTGACCAAGTGGGATTTAGCATAGGAATGGGAGATTGGCTTAACTAATGTCAATCAGTGTAATATACCATATTGATAGAATAAGGACAAAAACCACATACCTCAATAGATGCAGAAAAAATATTTAACATCCTTTCATCATAAAAACACAACAGACCAGGGATAGAAGGGAACTTCCTAAGCTGGTAAATAACATCTATGAAAACCTACAAGTAACATCTTACTCATTGGTGAAAGACGATGCTTTTCCTTAAGATGAAGAACAAGGCAAGGATATCCACTCTTGCCACTCACTATTCACTGTTATACTGGAGGTTATAACTAGGGTAGTTAAATGAGATAAAGAAGTAAAAGGAAGAAATAAAAGAAATAAACTCATCAGAATTGAAGATACAAAATGAACACACAGAAATTAGTTGTGTTTCTATATGCAAGCAGTGAGCAACCTGAAAAGGAAATTAAGAAAATTATTTTATTTATAATAGCATCCAACCAAGGACCTGAAAGCCTTGCACACCGAAAACTGTAAACATTGCTGAAAGAAACTTTAAAAGACATAAATAAATGGGAAGCCATCCCTTGTTCATGGATTAGAAGATGACAATACTCCCCCAATTGATTTATAGATTCAGCACACCTCTGTCAAAACCCCACCTGCATTTTTGAAGAAATTGGCAGATGTATTGATCCTGAAATTCATATGGAAATACAGAGGACCCAGAATAGCCAAAACAATCTTGAAAAGAACAGAGTTGGAACACTCATACTTTCTAATTTCAAGACTTACCACAAAGCTCCTAATAATCAAGATATGGTACTGGTATAAGGTTAGGCATATAGATCAATGGAATACAATTGCTAGTCCAGAAATAAACCCTTACTTTTATGGTCAAATGATTTTCTACAGGGGTGCCAAGACTATTCAGTCCGGGAGAGAAAAGTCTTTTCAACAAATAGTGCTAGGACAACTAGATATTGACATGCAGAAGAATGAAGTTAGAGCCCTCCCTCACATCTGTATAAAAATTAACTTGGAATGGATCATATACCTAAATATAAGAGCCAAAACTATGGAACTTTTAGAAGAAAAATAGGAGTAAATCATCATGACCTTGGGGCAGGCAGTGGCTTCTTAGATGTGACAACAAAAGCACAAATGACTGAAAAAACCATTTTGTTCTATAAAGGTACCATTAGGAAAGTGAAAAAACCCACAAAATGGGAGACTATTTGCAAATCATATATCTGATAAGGGACTGTTATTTAGAATATATACAGAATTTTTAAAACTCAATAATAAAAGACAAATAACCCAGTAAAAATTGATAAAGGACTAAACATTTCTCAAAAAAATATATTTCAATGACCAGTCAGCACCGGAAGAGATGCTCAATGTCATTAGTCTTTAGGGAAACACATATCAAAATCACAATGAATGCCACTTTACACCATTAGGATGGCTGTGATAAAAAAGAAATGATAACAAGTATTGGGGAGGATATGGAGAATTTGACACCCTCATATTTGCTTATGGGAATGCAAATTGGTACAACCTTTATGGAAAACAGTTTGACAGTTCCTCAAAAATTAAACGTAGATTACCATCTGACCCAGCAATTCCCCTCTTAGGTGTATACCCAAGAAAAATGAAAGCATATGTTCACGCAAAGACTTGCATGTGAGTATTTGCAACATTATTCTTACGAACCACAAAGGAAACAATCCAGATGTCCCTCAGCTGATAAATGGATAAATAAAATGGTGTATCCATACAATAGAATATTTTTTAGCAATAAAGAGAAATAAAATACTCATACTTGCTACGTCATGGATAACCTTGGAAACATTATATGAAGTAAAGAAGCTATTCACAAAAGAGCATGTATTATGATTCCATTTATATGAAATGTCCAGAATAAGCACATTTTTAGAGTCAAAAAGTAGATTGGTGGTTGTCTAAGGCTGGATATGTTGGTGGTGAAGTGGGGGTAACTGCTAATGAGTAATGGGTTTCTTTTGGGAGTGATGAGAATATTCTAAAATTCATTGTAGCGATGGTTATATGACTTTGTGAATATATAAAACCTTGAATTGTATAATTTAAATTGGTAAGTTATATGGTACGTGAATGATATCTAAGTAAAGTGTTTTTTTTTTAATCCTCACCCAAGGATATTTTTTTATTATTGATTTGAGAGAGAAAGAGACAGACAGACATCTACATGAGAGAGAAACATTAATTGGTTGTGTCCCATACCCGCAACCTTTTGGTGCATCTTTTCCAGTGCTTACTGGTCATTTGAATATTTTTTTTTGAGAAATGTTTATTCCTTTGTCACTTTTTATTGGGTTATTTGCCTTTTATTATTGAGTTGTAAGAGTTCTAGGTGAGAGAGAGAGAGAGAGAGAGAGAGAGAGAGAGAGAGAGAGAGAGAAAGAGAGAAAGAGAGAAAGATCTATGTGAAAGAAACATTGGTCGGTTACCTCCTGTACCTGCTACCTTTTGACACTCCAGCCAGCTAAGCCACGCTGCCAGGGCTTTTTTTGTTTTTTAAAGAAGAGGGTGACCTACTGTGTTAAATGTTGCGGGACAGATCACGTAGATAAGGACCTAGAATTGAACATTAGTTTTTGCAACGTGGAAGTCATTGGCGACATTAACAAAAACTATTTTGATAGAGTAGTGGAGTGGATTCAAAAAAGAATGAAAAGAGCCCTGACAGGCGTGGATCAGTTGGTTGAGCATCATCCTGCAAAGCGAAAGGTTGCTGGTTCGATTCCTGGTCAGGGCACATGCCTGGGTTGTGGGTTTGGTCCTTGGTTGGGGTGTGGGTGAGAGGCAACTCTGATCATTTCTCTCACACATTGATGCCTCTCGCCATCTCTTTCTTCCTCTCGCTAAAAATAAATAAATAAAATCTTTTAAAATTTTTTCTAAAAATGGAAAGAGAAAAATTGGAGATAGTGTGTAACTCTCAAAGAAATTTGCTATAAAGGGAATAGAGAAATGGGTCAGCAGAAGGAAGGGGAAGTTGAGGATTGGGAGTTTTTTTTGTTTTGTTTTAAGATAGGAGATGTATTTTGTATACTGTTTATATGCTGATAGAAATGATCCAGTAGTGGGGGGAAAATGGATGTTTCAGGAAAGAGGTAAGAATTGCTAGTGAATATACAAGTAGACAGGGGTTGGGCTAATGGACAGTAGATATCAGAAGGAAGGCAGAGTATATGGGTAAAGTTGCAAGCAGATAAGGGAGGAGAGCATGTAGAAGTTCTCATCTAAGTACTGTTATTTTACTTTATCTGATTTGATTTGATTTGATTTGATTTAATGAATTAAGAAGCCAAGAGTGAGAAGTGCGAGAAGTTGGAGGTTTGAGAAAAGAAAGAGTATGGCAAAGTCATCTAAGAGGGTGGGAGAATGAGTGGATGAGGAAATTGTAGTAGAATTGTCAGGTAGCACTAAAGACCCACAAAAGGTAGTACTAACAAATTTAGAGTAAACGAAACTGGTTCACATGATCTTGGCTCCTTTAGCCAGTTCAGCTGTGTGGATGCAGATGCTAAGATTTAACATGGTTTGGGGTTTTGCCAAGGAATTGCTTATCCTGCAGTTCTGAAATTTAAAGTTCTGAAAACTCAGTTTTTGGTTTGTTTTGGTTTGGCAAACCAATGTGTCAACATCTGATATGAGTGGTCATGAAGCTCTATAAACCTGTAAGGCTTTATTTGTTATTCCACTTAGTGGGAATAGTCAAGTATTTTGCTATAGAAATATTAACGTGTTTGACTGGGGTGTTGCCCCAGGCTCTGCTAGGGCATTTCTAGTGTATCCTAAACATTCTGAATTCCAAGACACATCAGTCCCCAAGGTATTGTGGGTCCGTATGACAAAGGGACAGCATGCAGGGGAGTTAAGGATGTATTCCAGGAGTGATTATCCCAGTGAACTAGAGGTTGCATCCACCTGAGTAAGGAGAGAAGTGAGCACGTGAGGAGAGAAGCAAGGATGCTGAAAAGGTAGCAGGATCAATGGGCTATTGATCCTGGTGGGGCCGAAGAATTATTGGAGTCTGAATGCTAGAGGGAGAATGCTAGAAAGACTGGTTGAGGTTTGTTTCAGCTCGGCTTTTAGTCCTTAAAGGACATGATTACAGAATGTAAGTTAGTACTACCTTTTCAGTTCCTTTCTTGTGAATCCTTTTTAGTAAAATTGTCTCTGGTTCTGAATAACATACTCTTTATTCTTTTCATACAAATGATATATTGTATGGCACCATTAAAGGAAACATTGCCAAAGACTGCCTGAAATTGTCTTGCTTGAGCTGGGGTCCCAAAGATTATGTAACCCCTCTCCCCACCTTTATTATTGATAGAAGAAAAAAAGGATGCACACCAGGACATCTGCGTGGTGACTAGGGGACAGAATACTGGAAATGGGGACTGTTGGAAATTCTAAAAAATAAAGGAAAAAGCAAATTGGCAAAAAGAAGTTCTTAGCATTTGCTTTGCCCAATTCTTATTGTCTTCACGCATCAAATCCTAATACTGATAGTGATTTACTTACACTTCTAGTTAATAATTAGACATCTGGAAGCACTCTATGTTATGGCTAATGGAATATATGGGGTCTGATGAGAAAGTTGTCTGTTTTGACTAATAAATTTTAATCCAAATGGCCAAGCCTAGTGAAATATTATGGCCTTTGAAATATTTTAGAACTTGTGCTGAGAAAACAATGTTACTTTATTCAGTGAATGAATTTATTATCCCTTCCAAACCACAGACCTTAGCTCTAGCTTCGGAGGGGAGGCTGAATCAGACAGTGGAAAAACTAATCAAATCCTTGAAGACTAAGGGCAGTGAGGCAGTGAGGCTGACTTTTTCAGTGTTAGCCTCTAGCTCTCCATTTTCTTATTTTAGTAACCAAAGGTAGGTTATTTGTGACTTCACTATTAAGATATACTTGGATTTTATTCACATACCCAAATTCCCTCCATTCTTCCCTATATTATTTTTCTTGTAAATATTGTACTTGCCACTGTAGAAGTTGGATGTTTTTCATCCTTGATCACAAGATATACAAGACTGCTTGCTACTTAACTCTTCGATTTTAGAAATATTATTCAATAATCACACTGTGCAAAGCAGTATGCAGAGTTCTATAGGAGGTAAGAATTTGAGTCAGACTGTACCCTGCCCTCAAGAAGCTTACAGCCAAGCAAGAGATGACATAAACATAAATAACCAGAAGGCTTGGTGAGGGTGTATTAAAGAATTTAGAAGAGAAATGAATAACAGTTTGGGAGAACTTGAGAATGCAGCGAGGAGGAGCACATGGCATTTGATCTAGGTCTTCAAAGGATAGCTAGAGCTTGAGAGAGGAGGAGGTTGAGGCTGGAGGCCCTCTAGGTCCAGGGAACTGTGTGGGCAGAGTGTGGTGGGGTAGCAGCAGGCCACCGAAAGGGAATAGCAGTTTGTTGTTCAAATAGAATAAGTGATAATGAAGATCATGGTCTAGTTTGGAAATGTTCTGCAAATAATAGCATACTTTTCAAGCGTTGACTTCCTGTTTTTGTGAATTTTCTATGCTTTTTATATTCTCTTCCTTCCATTCTACTTTTCTTCATTTCATATCTTATTTGTTCTCTATTATTGAAAATCAGTAGAAAAGAAAATTGAATTATTGTATTTGTTTATTGTTAACAACTGTGGTAATTTAGCTACGGAAGGTGTCAATTTTTTTTTTTTTTGGTCCTCAGTGGGTTTTGGGATTATGGGTATTATTACCTGATATTGACAATATTTCTATTAATCGAATACTTACATTTTGCTAAATGCTTTCCTTTATTGCCTTTTAAAATCCCAAATAATTTTATGAGGTACAATTATTACCACTTTATGGATGAGGAAACTGACTCTTAGAGAGATGAAATACCTTGTCCCAAATTACACAGCTAGTAAAGGGCATAGCTGGAGTTCAAAACCCAGCTATGTCAGACACCAAAGCCACAGCATTATTCCGACTCATTGGCAGATATTCGTAGTTATACTGAACTGCGCAGCACGTATATGTATGTAATTGAAAACCCCTATCTAGAAGCATTAGATCTTAGGAAATGGGAGATGGAAACCTGTGACTGGGATTTGATAAACTTATTTCATAAATAAAATATATTTAAACAGAAAATGCTATAGTGAAATTAATGGAGATCATATTACAAAAATGTCAAGACAACCTTTCTCACAGTAAAAGTACCAACTCAAAGATACTACAGAAAGGACCGGGGTGTTGGGGGATGGTTAGGGCAAGTACGGACGATCTGTTCTATCTCTTCTTTCCCTGAGAAGAAACAACTTTTTCCTTTGGGGAATGAGACCCGAGGAGGAGGATAAATCTACGTTATTTTAACAGTAAAAGAACGAGACCTGTTTTAATATATTTTCATTCATTTCGCTTAAATAGTTTTTGTTTTTATTTTTTTTAATTCAAGTAGTCTTGGGATGGTTAAAAAAAAAAAAAGGTAATTCTCACCCACCTAGAACAAACCACCCAGTTCTCTAGGCCCTATGTAAGACGTGTTAGGAGGAGAATATTGTTTGAGGAGGAGGAATTACTGATAATGGTAATGACAAAAACAAGTAGATCTCTCAGTTGCTTAGGTGGATAGTTGTTCTCTGGATTAGAGTCAGGGTATCATATAATATAATTCTTTTTGTCTAAAAGCAGTGACAAGGAGTGTATGTGTGTGTGTGTATGTGATAAAGTAAACAAAAATTATCTTTTTTCCCTGAAATAATTTTTCCCCTCTGTGTATATGTTTATTGAGCTCATTCAATGGGCCAGTGCAGGGAATAGAATGATGAGCACAGTCAAATACACTCTCTGCTCTCTGTGAAGCATACAGTCAGCTAGCAAAAGCAGTAGACATTAATAAGATGTAAATTAAGTACAAGAAAAACATAGTGTGTATATATGTAGAGGGGCACATATAAGTAAGGTTTCCCTGAGGAAGAGATGATTAGGCTGAGATTTAATGAATGAGTAGAGAAGGAATGGGATGTAAGCGGGTAAATGGTTAGGGACACAGGTTCCGGGCAGTGCATGTGCAGAAAAGGGCTCTGGTGGGAGTGAGCCTGGGAGCGTTGCAGGTACAGAGAAAACGCTGGTGGGACTGGAGTGTGGAGGTGGAGGGCTAGGCTGGAGAGATAGATAAGGGGCTAGACTGTGTTGGGCCTTTAGGCTGTAATAAGAATTTTATCTTCTGGCATATTTGCATTTTGAAAATATTACTCTGACTATAATGAAGAGAGCAAAGTGGAGGAGGGGCAAGAGCACACTTTATTAAGGAAATTATACTAATGCAGGTGAGACCATGTCTGTTTTATTCTTCATTGTTTTCCTACTGTTCTCAATAAATGTTTATCGCATGAATGATGAAAATAATAGCCTGTACTAGGTATAGCCAGTGGAGATAGAGAAAAATGGACAGATTCATGAGTTAGTGGGTCACATGTATAAGACTTAAAGATAGATTAGATATTGAGCGTAAGGGAAAAGGAATTCCAGGGATAACACTTAGGTCATCGAAGTCTTGAGAATAGAATGAAATTCTTGGGGAAAGCATATTGAATAAGGAGAAAAGAAAGCTTGGAACTGACCCTTGAGGAATGTTAGCATTTAATGTTTGAGTAGAAGAGCTGGTTGCATATGGAGTAAAACAAAAGAGGTGCCTCAGAGATTTCAGGAACACAGTGTTTTAGGAAGGTGAGAGTGTCCATTGTTACTTGCTGCTTCAAGAAGCCTAGTGAGATGAGTCATGACAGATGTCATTAGATATGGAGATCTTCAGTTCTTGGCATGAATTGTTTTCAGTGGAATAATGGAGGCAGAAATATCATGGTGGTATAGAGTTGGTTGAGGAATGAATAGGCAATATGGAAAGGAAACAGAAAAAAGTTATCCGTGGGGAATGGGTCATTTTGTAGCAATTTTATACTATAGACTTGTATAGCTATTCCTTCCCAGCTATTTGAAATTATAGTATATATGGATTTATTTTTTTGTGTACTTCAAATAAAGTATATAGAAATTGTGTGCAACTCCTTTTGGGGATAATTTGAAAGACTGGAGATCTGAGAACAAAAAAGAAAAATAGTGATAAAGCAGGAGGCAGAGCAGAAATAGATGTATTTTCACTGAGAATTCTTGTGGGAACTAGAGAAGAATCTGAGGGAAGAGTAAACCCAAGCCTTGTGAGTCTGCTTTTCGTTATCTCTCAATGACAGAGGGACAGAAACACATATAGGAGGATTTTACTTCACTTCTTACACATGCTCTCTATGTATTGCGGAGGAAGTTTGAAAAATCTTGACTCAGCAAGGTTATGTTAAGTTATATAGAGGGTTTGCCTTAAGCTTTTTTCCACCTCAAGCATCTGTGACTATGAGCCATGGAAGCCTAAGAATCAATAACTATGGGTAACAAATTCAGAAAACCAGGGAATATGTGCCCATAAAAGCAACTGCTTTAAAAATTACTTGGCTTTTAGACAATGGTGTCAAAACAATTCAAAGAATAGTCTTTCAGCAAATGGTGCGATTGGATATCCACATGCAGAAGAATGAGGTTGGGCCCCTACCTCACACCGTACACAGAAGTTAACTCAAAATGGATCATAGATCTAAATATAAAAGCTAAAACTATAACACTCTTAGAAGAAAACAGGAGTAAATTTTTTTAACCCTGGGTTAGGCAATAGTTTCTTAGATGGAACATCAGAAGCACAAATGACCAATGAAAATAATTAGACTACATCAAAATTAAAAGGTTTTCTACTGCAAATGATGCCATCAAGAAAGTGAAAAGACAACCCACAGAATGGGAGTTGATAAGGGACTGGTATCTGGAATATATAAGGTACTCTTACAACTCAATAATGAAAAGACAACCTAATTAAAGAATCGGCAAATCATCTGAATAGACATTTCTCCAAAGAAGATAAACAAATGGCTAGTAAGTACAGGAAGATGTTCAGCCTCATTCGCTATCAGAGAAATGCAAATCAAAAGCATAAGAAGATGAGATAATACTTTACACTCACTAGGATGACTTGCTTCAAAAAGTCAGATAATAACAAGTACCGGCAAGGATATAGAAAACTTGGACCTCTCAAATACTGCTGGGAATATAAAGTTGTGTAGTTACTTTGGAAAACAGGAATGGGATGTAAGCGGGTAAATGGTTAGGGACACAGGTTCCGGGCAGTGCATGTGCAGAAAAGGGCTCTGGTGGGAGTGAGCCTGGGAGCGTTGCAGGTACACAGAAAACGCTGGTGGGACTGGAGTGCGGAGGTGGAGGGCAGTTTCTCAGAATTCTAAACATAGATTAACTATGTGACCTAGTAACTCCACTCCTAGGTATATACCCAAGAGAAATGAAAGCATATGTTTATACAAAAAATTGTAATGAATGTCCATAGCAGCATTATTCATAATAGCCACGAACTGGAAACAACTAAAATGTTTCTCAACTGATGAATGATTAAACAAAATATGGTGTATCCATACAATAAAATATTATTCAACCATAAAAAGGAATGAAGTACTGACACATGCCTACAACATGGATGAACCTTCAAAACATGGTAAGTGAAAGAGGCCAGTCATAAAAGGCCATATATTGTATGATCCCATTTATATGAAATGTCCAGAATGGGCATATCATAAAGACAGAGAGATTAGTGGTTTCTTAGGGCCATGGGGATATGTGCTGCGGTATACTGGGGATGACAGCTAATAGGTACGGGGTGGGGATGCAAATATACAAAACTTAAATGCGATGATTGCATAATGTTGAATTTAATAAAATACAATAAATTATATACATTTTCAGTAGACAAATTGTATGGTTAGTGAATTATATCTCAGAGCTGTTAACAATCATTTGGCATTATCTGCAGCAAATCAAAATAAATGTCATCAGTATTATTTCTAGTGTATTACCATGTTTAGAAAACAAAAATATTCCTAAAGTTTTTAACCAGTTATTTCCTCAACCCTCCTGCCCTTTTTTCCCCTGTAGGAATTATAAAATTTCTCAGTGTGAATTTGCATACTGGGAAGACTTTTTAGAAACACATATACTCTTTTTCTCTGGGAATTATTAAATTAATACTGACAAATTCTTCTTGGGTTCTCCATTACCTAAGAAATAATTAATTGCACAATACTACGGTGTTAAGAAGTCCCGGAAAGTAAAAATTTCCTGTACTTTTAGGCTTTTTCCTAATTGTATATTTTAAAATAATATATACTACTGTTGATTTATCAGATTTAGTCATTTATCAAATCATCTCTTGACTTCTGGTAATGAGGCCCTAGCTTTCCTATCCCTCCCTTCCATAGTCACAGTTTTGTGAAAACAAGTCAGTGGTTACACTGTTCTGACCATATAAATGTTGTTCACAAGTAGTATATTGTGATTACATTTCCTTACAAATTTGTTTTTTCCTAGAGCTAATACTACCTGTTTTTCAATGATTTGCTTAGTTTTTGATCTCTTGGTATTATTCCCCCACTTACTCAAAATGCCTTGAGTATATAAAATAACCTATCACCTCCCGCCTCCTTCTGCCTTTTCCCCTGGAGACCTTTCCCCTTGAGCTCCCTGGACTTTGTTCCATTTCTGGAACGGCTGCTCCCTGGGCCACTGCCATCTGTAGTCTTGGGACTTCTTAGCTTCTTTCCTGACTTAGACCTGCTTCTTAACATCTCATTCTTTCTCTTTCTTGCTGTATACTCTCATTTTACTAAAGCACGTCTTCCTGTGAAGGAGTGTGTGGAAAGTAAATTGTTGAGTCCTTGCATGTGTGAAATGTCTGTGTGTAACTCTCATACTTGGTTAATACTTTGGCTGTGTATGGAATTTGAGGTTGAAAGTAATTTTCCTCAAAATTTCGAAGGCATTGGCTTAGCTGTCCTCTGCTATCTGCTGTTGCTATTGAGATGTCTAAATTCATTTAGATTTTCATTCCTTAATAGGTAGGGTGACTATGTAATTTATTGTGAAAACTGGGACACTTGAGGTACTTGCTTGAAAGAATACTAGGACAACAGGCATAAGCCAGGACTCTGGGGTAAACTAGGACATGTGGTCACCCTCTTTATATGTGACCTATTTTTTCTCTAATCATTTAGGATCTTCTCTTTGCTTCCAGTGTTCCACATTTCATGATGATGTGTCTTGGGAAAAATCTTTTTTCATTCATTGTACTAGATCTTTGTAGGCTCATTCCTGTCCTTTGATTTTGGGAAATTTTCATATTTTGTAAACAATGTTCTTCGAGCCTTTGTTAGTCAGGTGCTTGACATTCTGGATTGTCTTCCAGGTTTTTTCTTCTCTCACAAATAAGCAAGGGGATATTATCTTTTTGCCTTTTTGTTTTATATCTGAAAGGCTTTTATACATTTATCTTCCAGTCCTTCTGTTGAAAATTAAATTTTTCTCTATGTTTAATTTGTTTCACTTTTTCTCGGTATTCTGTTCTTATGGAAGTGTATCTTCATTTACTTCTTTGAGGGTGTTATAAGTTTTTCCTCCCTCCCTCCCTCCCTCCCTTCCATTCTTCCTTCCTCCCTTCCATGTAAGGTTTCTTTTGGCTAACCACCCCCCACCCCACATTGCTTACTTGAGTCCCTTTCTTTTCTATTTGTTTTGGTCTATGTCTGAGGCTTTCCTCAGATTCTGGTGATCCTTAACCGTCTCTTCATGTTTAAGAGGAAGGTATTCAAAAGTGTCTCTGAGCTGGTGTGCTCACTGGATTGAGTGCTGGCCTATGAACCAAAGGGTCGCTGGTTCGATTCCCAGTCAGAGCACATGCTTGGGTTGCAGGGTGTGCGAGAGGCAACCACACATTGATGTTTCTCTCTCTTTCTTTCTCTCTCCTTTCTGCTCTCTCTAAAAATAAATAAATAAAATCTTTTAAAAAATATAAGTGTCTCTGAAAACTGACCATAGCTTTTTGGCTCCTTTATAATTGTGCTGTGAACTCATCTCTTTTCGTTGAAATATTCTCAAGTGTCAGAACGTGGAAATTACATTTGCCGGGGAGAACGGGGATCAGGCATGCAGTTGCTCTGGAAGAGACTTGCCCTCTGCTCTCCTGGCCAGGCAGTTTTCATCTGGGTCATAGCATTCTGTGCCTAGAGTGTAGGGAGGAGGCAGAAGGTCCCAGAGATCAGCATAGTGCCTTTCCTTTATACCTCACCCCAGCCTTCTGTGCCTTGTATTTCTCAGTCTGGAGGTTTTTTTCCAGAGAATAAAACTTTTTTCGCCTTGGGAGAGGAGGTGGTGAGAGGGGGGTAGTCACTTGGCTGTGTGGGATAATGAAAAGGCCCAGTGGTTCGCCCCCTCCCCGTTCTCCACCTTTCAGGGTAACTGCCACTCCAAGAACTCATCCTTACGGGGCCTCTGTGGCTCTAATTAGCTCCACCCTCACCTTTATTCCCTCTGAGCACTTGAGTGATAACTTCCTTTTACTCCTCCATCTCCTGTCTTTGAAAAATTTATGAAAATCTTCTCCTATTAGTTCTCTCTTTCTCTTCTTTCTTGTGGGTTAATACATTTATTTTATTCCTCTACTGTCTTTTAGAGGGCTTGAGAAGAGAGAAGAGATAAACTAATGTTTCAGTCTGCCATTTTTAACTGATTCTGGCATGCATTTTTTCTAGGCAAAGTATTATAAATACTGATTAGATGCTGCATACTAGCAGTGCTGGCCCTCATATATGTTGTTATGGGTAAATAGGTTTCTGTGGGCTGACCTGCAAACCGAACTATGTCTGTGATTTTCCTCTGGAACTAGAGAAACAGTCAAGCTTCTCTGAGTTGTCTCTCTGGAGGAGTTATAACAGGCTAGGACAAAAATATTTCATACATCTCTCCATTTTCCAAGTCACATAGGAAATTACAAATATTGTCATCATTGTCAAAATTAAAAGCACTAATAACTGTAACCAAAATATGAATTTTAATGGAAACAGTTTGTTCCTGAAGTTCAGCTATAAAAATTGAACCCTAAAGCTTCATTTCTTTTCTGCAACTTTTTTTGAAAGCAGTTTTCCTAATTAAATTTAAACCCAGTGATAGTGGTAGCCATGGGAAATAGTAATAACCATGGGAATAGCTTACTTCTGTTTTCTTGCTGCTTTTTTATTCCTGCCTTGCACACCACAGGATCTCCTGAAACATTGGATTGAATAAACTAGACTTAGCCAGATAGACCAGAACACCATCTTCCTAATCATGAATGACTAAGAACAGCTTAGTGGAAATGCAACCCAGAATGTGTCAAGTACACAGGGCGCTGGAAAGGAAACGCTGCACCAACCTGGTGTCTGAATTACAGAGGCCACTGCAAGTGTAATGGATCCACTGCAGTTGTGCGGCTCCAGTTCTCAGCCTCCGGGAAGGGCATATGGGGCTTTCTTCCAGAGGATCACCCCTTTTGTGTTGGGGCAGCCTTCCATGAGCACTTGTTCCCAGTGGCCATGACAGCCCCAGTCTCAAGGGATCAGGGACAATTAGGAAGACCAGGAACAGTTGTTGTAATCTCTTATGTGGCTGGAACAAGGTAAGGGTAGTGAGATGCGGTCATTCCATTATTTTTCTTCCTTTTTACTTTTTTCTTTCTCTTCTTTTCTTATCTAAAAAAAAAATTTTTTTTATTACTAACCTTTCCCCCTTCTCCCTCCCAGCCTTGCTTTTGACAGCATATTGACTAGGGACCAGAAGCCCATTTTTGCTTAGCCTTCAGGGCAGCTGTGTACGGAGTAGCAGTGTTACATAGGTTTACTGTGTCGTATGTCTGTGTAACACTGGATTTGGATCTTGTATTTAGCTGCCAGAAGTGACTGTGATGAAGTAGGAGAGATAAACTGATAGATTGGCTGCCAGAAAGATGTTGGGAATCAATCAGATAAACAGGGTAGAGAAATAGCTTGCTGTTTTCTAGTGATAATAAACCAGTGGCCTCTGGTCCCTGCATTTTGAAATGTAATTGCCGTAGCAATAATGTCCAAAAGAAGCAAATGAAAAAACATCACAGGCAGTTTTTTAATTGCAATTGAGATCTCCTTTTCCCTTTTGCAATAAAGATTCATCTTATATGGAAATTAATATTTTTATAAATTTGTTTCACTTCTTCCAGTGCCTCCTTACCCAAACAAATGAAAATGAGAGCATGAACTACTTTCGTAGGAATTTATTCCTCTTTCTCTATCCTCCCACAGACTTCAGCTATTTTAACTTGGTGGAATAGCTATATTGCTACCATGCCTTACCTACAAAACAATTACTTATTTTTGTGAAGAAACAAGTTTTAAAGTCAGATCTGTATTATTGACAGATGATTAGCAGGATCTAGTTTATTTTCGTGTTTCCCCTTAGATTTCTCTCAGAAGATTTTTGGAATTTTAATCTCTGTTGCTGTTTCCCTTCATACGTATGGCACTTGTATGGGAGAAATGACATGCAGGTTTACTGCTGTAATTTAGAATTCTCCTCCTTTAAGGTTTAACTTTTAAATCTATTGCTTCTTTTCACATAGGACTTTAAGATCCACTGTAAATGCTTAAGTCTGTGTGAAAGATACAGATTTAGATTTTGATTGCATGCAGTGGACTACCCAGGATTAAGAGGAGAGTAGGAGGGTAGGTTAGAGTTCCCATGGAGTTAATTGTATAGGATGAGAGACTGGTTCTGTCTTTGTATTTGCAGTACACACACATGTCTGTCTTTAGGCTCCCTCTTAAAATTATTGTGGCTGTCAATGTGTTGGTGTCATGTAAGGTTAAATCTCTTAATAGTCAGCAGGGTAGAGTATCGGCTGTAGAAAGCAAGAAAATGAAGTCCACACTTTTAATTATATATAATAAAGGCTTTTGCCTGAGGAAGACCTTCCTGACTGCTGGAGGTTATAGGTCAGAAGTTAACCACCTACCATTATCCTATGGGTGAGAAGCTGATGCATCTTCCCTTTTGCCACACAGCCCTTCCCACCTGACCTTTTAAAGATTCTCCATTGATATCGATGAGGTGGACAAAACTAATCATAAAAACAATGAAGGGAATGTTGCAGATTCATTGATCCTTTTGAAATGAACTGCAGTACAATAAGTCTTCCAAATGGACCTCTGTTCTCAGCTCTTGCTATAGCCACCTTTTTAAAGATATATAAATATGAAAGGGTTAATGGGGATTTAGTCATGCTCTTGTCACTGGGTTGTTCCTTATTGATTGTAGTTTTAGAGATGGTGCTATGCCATTCAGAATTCCTACTGTGCTCTTTTAAAGTTAGTTGGTGCTGGAAGAGGATAAATAAATCAACTGCTTTCCTTTTTCCCCTAGCTCCTTCGGGAACTCATAGAACGGAAGACCAGCTCATTGGATCCCAATGATCAGGTGGCCATGGGAAGGTAATTTAGATAAGGCTTTGTATTTATGCAGGCAGCCTACATAATAGTTTCTCCCTTCGATTCCCCTTAATTCTGCCTCCAAAGCAGTGATTGACCCTATAAGTATAAAAGTTGAGTAAGGTTTTAAGAGCTAGAAAGACAAAGTGTTGGAAACACAAATTGTTACCCTGCATTGCCTTAAATGCAGCTTAAATAAGAGATTATAAAACACCTATATGTGTTTCGCGCTAGGGTTTGTTTTTCAAAGTCCTTCTTATGCCCCGGGCTCTCTGGTTTGGGTTGTGATTATATCTGTATCAATCTCTGACCAGAGGATAAAAAGCAACCCCAAATGTGTGCTCTCAGCTGTCAGATGTGGCACTGTGCACAACAGGTTCCTTGCTCATAGTCGAATCTGCTTTGTTAGAGTCTACCCTAATTTAGACCTCCACCCCTTCAGTAAAAGCTTCAGCACAATTAGAAATGGAATGTGGAAGCATTACCCAGGTGTCAGGGTAGAATGTAAAGTAGTGAAGGTAGGCTCTTGTGTGTATGCTTCATCCTGTGGTTGGAAAATAAAAAGGGCACTTAGAGTGCTACCTAATGAATAGTGTACATTTAAATAGCCATGAGCCATAATTTGCAAAAGCATGAAAGGAAACAAAAGCTGCAAGTGCCAGAATGGGATTCTGTGCAGAGAAGCTTTTGGAGAATGCAATGAAAATTTTGTGTTGACAAAATAATTTTATTTGAGTAAAACATTATTTGAATTTTAGGATAAGATGTTGTTGGTATTTTGTGTCTCTTCGGAATGTTATAGAGAGCTGTTCACTATAAATTTAATGTGATAGAGCAAATTGTATTTAAGTGGTGATTATATTGTACATTTATCTCACTTTACAATAAAATAGATTATGGTAATTAAGATTATATTAAGATTACGGTAATTGGATTTCCCTAGATTTTTTTTTTCTGATGTTGAGTTCTCATGTATAAATCAGGTAAGATGACTAGCTGTTACTGTTTCTCCCTCTTCGTTTTCTCACATTTGTTCATATGAGCAGTTTATGAAGATTTTCTTAACCCAGTATCTTTTATTTGAAAAATTAATTTTTTTAATCTAAAATGACTGAAGAATATGTGAATCTTGTTTGGATCTTGACTCGAACAAACCAACTGTAAAATTGAGACCACCAGGAAATTTGAAGACTGACCGAATATGTGATAGTAAAGAATTATTGTTACCTTTTTTTTAGGTGTGAGAATGGTACTGGGATTATATTGAAGGGAGGGGAGGAGAGCCCTTACCTTTTAGCAACACATTCTGAAATATTACAAATTAAATAAAAATATAAATAAAATGATTGTAAAAACTAGTATCAGTAGTGGCTAATTATTTTAAAATTAGCAAAAATTGGAAAGCACAAGAAAAAGCAGTTGGGTATTAACAGAGGCTAAATTAGATTTAAAGAATTCATGTGTTTAAACCAAATAGCGTTTGCAATATTAATAATAGAACTCGCTGCACAGCTAAAACATTAAAAGCAAACCCAAGCAGCTGTACTCAGTTTGATGGGTTTTTCTACAGACTGGTAGATTTAGTGCTTGTCACAGCAACTCCAAATACTAAGGAGCATTGTTAACCAAATTTGCTGTAGAATTTCCCAGCTGCCATTTGTTTTTTTACCATTGCACAAATCCTCTTCAATTGATTAGTCGCTTTGGCCCCAGACTATCTTGAGGAACTTGATGTAGGTTGATGATTTCTTTCTGCAGGGTTGTTAGTGGGAAAAATTCCAATTTGTCAATATGTATAGCTATTTCTGTTAGTGATGATGCATAACATTGCTTGTGAATTTCCCAGGCAGTGGCTTGCAATCCAGAAGTTACGAAGCAAAATCCACAAGAAAGTAGACAGGAAAGCCAGCAAAGGAAGGAAACTTCGGTGAGTTACTTTTTAGAAAAAATTTTAACGTTATGTTAATATCTCCCTTCCCTTGCATTTTGTCTGTTATGTCATTTTCTGTCTCTTCTGATGAATCTGTTTTTAAAGATCAGAAAAATAAGTGAAACAATATTTGAGACTTTTTTGACTCAGTTTTCCTTATGGTAAAATGGAAATATGGTTTTAGGGCGTTTTTTGGGGGGTGGGTTCTACTGTTGTAAATGGGTAGGTTATGTAATATCTGCATTTCTGTGAAAGAGAAATAATAAGTAAACAAGACAAGATAGTTGAAGGTGTCTTACCTTTAAAAAGTTATTTCTATATAACAATATAAAAACTTTATTTTAGAGTCTTATTTAGGACAGGATTATATTGGTTCATTTTCATGATGCTATATGTGTACATAGTATGCTAAAAAGATATCAGGATTTCAGAGAATGTTAACAGTGCTTCAGTGTGATGAGAAATACAATTTTTGTGAGAAAACAGAAATTTCTGACTGTAGAAAAACCCTCAACTCTGTGATCTCTTTAAGAAGTCTTATAAATAAACATGCAGATAAAAGGAGTGAGAAAAGGAGTGACATTTCTGTGCTTTTAGACTTAGTTTCCTTGTAACTATGTATATCACATAATATTATTCACACAAAGCCTCCTTATCAAAGAAACTTCTTGTAATTCAGGTGCACATTGAAAAATAAAATCTTCAACTCATTGTGTTAGGCAGGTGGCTAATCCCACATCCTTAGAGGCTACCTGTCATTAAATTCCCTTTGGACAAATGCAGATCTATCTCGTTTTTAAATATCTTCAGAGAAGCAGATTTTACAACTACTTTAATGAACCTGTTTGAATCTAACAAAACATCAGGAAATGCTTCTTTTTCTTTAACTTTGCAGAAATTAACTTTTTTCAGGTGTTGAAATTTTCAGATCTTCGTACTTCTTTGGGTTCAACTTTAGTGTGCAAGAGCCAGACTTCCAGAGTTTGAATCCCAGCTTTGACATTGACCGGGAGTTACTTTAGGCAAGACCCTTAAACTCTCTGTGCTAGTGCCTTCATATGTACAGTGGGGATGACGGCAGCACAGGGTTGTAGGGTTGCTGTGAAGATTGAGAGAGTATGTGTATGTGCAGCTCGTGGAGCAGTGCTAGGTAGGTAGTAAGCCCTGTGTAAGTATTTGTTGCCATTATCTCCATCATTATTCCAGTATTATTCCATAACAAGGCCTGGCCCCCGCCCTGGTGTTCTTTTACTTGCTTGCTCACATGCATGCCTCCTTTGTGCCGGGATCTTCTACGCCCTCCTCCCTGTATGGACTTTATAATTGGCCAAGCTTATTTTTTAATTTTGACGTTAGATTTTTTTTCTCCAGTACGGTGCTTTAAAAATTGTAACTTATGAGGCAATCCATGTTATCTAGAGGGAGGAGCCCAGAGTTTCAAGTTAGAAGACTTGGGTTCAAATTCTGGCTCTGTCTGGCTATATAATTTTGGGATTGTTTGTTTGTTTGTTTGTTTTAATTCTCTGGGTCTCACTTTTCTCATTTATTAAATGGAGATAATAATCCCTACTTTATAGATTTAGTTTGAGGATTAAAATGTGTAAAGTGTCTGGTACCTAGTAAGCTTTTGAAAGTGTTAGTTTCTTTGTTTTCTTTTGCGTGTATCTGTTGGGATCACTGTTGCAAATATATGCTCTTCAGAGAACTGAGAGAGGAAAATATGTCTTTTCTACATATTGTACTGTTATAAATTTTAAAACTATTGGGGCAAGTAGCTATAGCTGCATGCCCCTTGAGAGCAAGAATTGTGCTCTTTTATCCTTTAAGACAATTCCAACCTTATTATGTACTATAGTGCCTTATAGACATTAGTCAGCCAGAAAATGGTTTTGGATGATTATGACAGTAAAATGAACATACTCATGAGGTAATGAGAAATGCCTGTAAGTCTAAACATTACACAGATTACGAAATCTGGATGAGGGTTGGAGAGGTGAGCTTGGCAAATAACTTAGGAGAACTACAGGTCTGTTGTTTCCCAAATCAAAATAAATTTATCAGAGTTGTTATTTGTCACCTTAAACTTTTTTTAAAAACCAGGATTTACTTTCAGTAGTAACTTTTTGTTATATTTATTTACTAAACCTCATTAAACTGTTTGGTAGAGGTATGTGTCACTGCAATTATACACTTCTGTTTTTGTTTCTGTTTTAAGAGTTTATGTATTTATTCTTAGAGAGAGGGGAAGGGAAGGAGAAAGAGAGGGAGGGAAACATCAGTGTAAGAGAGAAACATCTATTGGTTGCCTCTAGTATGCGTCCCAGCTGGGGACCGAACCTGTAGCCCAGGCATGTGCCCTGACCAGGAATCAAACCTGCAGCCTTTTGGTGTACAGAATGATGGTCCATCCAACTGGACCACACTGGTCAGAGCTACACTTCTGTTTTTGTAGCATTTCGATAGTAACTGAGATTTTAAATCCCCGTAAATCCAGAGACATCTGAAATCTTATTCTGGCAACAGACATTCTACTTAAACATGGCTAAACATCGAAATATAAGTAGTTTATTAAAATATAAGAAGTGGTTTATTATAATATTAGAAGGGTTCCTTCTGAGGTTCTAGAAGCCATAGTAGGAGCTGGGTAAGACCCATTCTGTCCTTCAGGAGCATGTCGTCTGGAGAGGATGGCAGACTGTAAGCCAGTAAGTGACACCGGGCAGCGCTGTGGTGGAAATCATCCTGCCTTAGGGGTTACCCTCCTCACTCAGGGTGGACGCAGACCGCTCAGGAAGACTTTCTGTAAGGTGCAATACCCACACTTCACACTGGGCAGATTAGGAACAGTTAGCCCAGTGAAAAGCCAAAAAGAATAACATTCGCAAAACTACATCTTGAGAGTATACGTGGTCATTTTGGGGACTGCAGTTGATTTGTTTTGGCAGAGACTTAAAGTGAATGTGGAGCAGGAGATGAGGCTGTATGAGTAGTGAGTGCTGGATCACAGCCATGCTAAGAATCTTGGACTTTATTCTGCAGACTGTAGCCAGTCAGTCATTTAAGATTTTAGGCAGAGGAAATGTTGTTACTGCATTCAGTTGCATTTTAGAAAGATGTAAGGAGGTAAAGGAAAGTGAGGGTTAGAGCTGACTCTCAAGAGTTTCAGAGGGAACTAGGTAGATTGTGGGTGGTATTATTTATGGGCAAGTATAAAAAGAGCACCTGCAAGAAGGAAATCAATTTTTTTTTTTTGAGGGAGAGAGTAGGTTCAGTCTTTTAATATGCTGAATTTAACACAACTTTGAGAAATAGAACTTCTGGGGCAAGAGAAGGATGTAGGTATTAATAGTGGTCCCTCCTTATCCATGGTTTTGCTTTCTGCAGTCCACGGTCTGAAAATATTAAATGAAAAATTTTAGAAATAAGCAATTCATAAATTTAAGATTGTGTGCTATTGGCAGAGCATGATGAAATCTACCCCCGCCCCACCCTGACTTGAGGGCGTGAACTGTCCCTGTGTCCAGCTGTGTGTGCTGCCCTCCTGTTACTCACTTAGTAGCCGTCTTGGTTACAGATCAGTTATGAGATTGAGAGAAAGGGCACATGCACATAACCTTTATAATGGTATATTATTATAATTGTTATATTTTTAGTTATTGTTGCTAACCTGTTACTGTGCCTAATTTATAAATTAAACTTTATCATAGTTGTGTGCGTATGGGGAAAAGCATAGTATATGTATGGTGCAGTATTATCTGTGGTTTTAGGCATCTCCAGGTGTCTTGGAACATACCCCTTATGGCTACACAGGGACTACTGTGTAGCTGATAGTTCGGAAACCATTTAATTGCTATTTTTAAGGAGTATATCACTTGATAAGAGTACAATGCCAAGGAAAGTGATAGAGGAACAGGAACCCGGAAAGAATACTGGGGAAGAATGGTCATTGAGGAGGAGGAGGACAGGAGAGAGCGATGTGAAGCAGTGAAGGCAGAGGATGCTTAATAAGGGTTAAAAGTGTTTGATGTCTCAGAGAGATCAGGTCTGGTAGGGACGTTTCATTTGTCATAACATTTCTCCACACGAGGTGCTGCTGGGTTACTGTAGAAGTCTAGAAACCAAAAACTAAAGGGCTCTCCATACTGTGAAAGCCCTCTAGAATTTTTGTTTCAACTTTTACTACCTTGATTGGTTTGTCTCAGAAAAACCTTTTGGAATACAGTTGATGTGTCATCAAAAGGTCACGTGCGCCCTGGCTGGTGTGGCTCAGTGGATTGAATGCCAGCCTGCAAACCAAAGGTTCGCTGGTTCAGTTTCCAGTCAGGGCACATGGCTGGGTTGCAGGCCAGTCTCCAGTGGGGGGCATGTGAGAGGCAACCACACATCCATGTTTCTCCCTCCCTTCTCCTGGCTCTAAAAATAAATAAATAAATAAAATATTTTAAAAATAGTATTATAATTTATAGTTTAGTTAATAGTATTATACCAGTATTAATGTCCTGATTATGACAATTATACTATATTTAGGTAAATTATTAACCTTAGAGGAAGTAAGGTTAAACATGAATCTCTGTACTATGTTTGCAACTTTCCTATTATAAGTATAAAATTATTGCAAAATAAATAATAAAAACAAAAGTAATGAGTAAGGTCATGTTTTGTTTTTCAGTTTTGTCATCCATATCCACGTGGTTGTCTTTGACCATAAAAGTGAAGGATGTGGTCTGGATCAGAGATGATCTTTATTAGTAGCAACAGTGATAACTAACATTTATAAAACTCTCACTGTTGGACCCTGCAAAGACAGAGAAAGCACAGGCTGTGAGCTAAACTCTCTGTTTGAAATCTGACTCTTCCCCTTAC
Source organism: Mormoops blainvillei (assembly GCA_004026545.1). Taxonomy (NCBI): domain Eukaryota; kingdom Metazoa; phylum Chordata; class Mammalia; order Chiroptera; family Mormoopidae; genus Mormoops; species Mormoops blainvillei. The sequence goes on from PVJD01000105.1 coordinate 27,458, forward strand.
TGGCCTTGAGACCTCAGGCACGTTACTTTGTGTCTCTGTGCTGCAATTTCCACATCTATAGGGAATGGGGTAAAAGTCACATCTCATAGGTTGTTATGCAGATTAAATTAGCTAATTCATGTGAAGTGGTTAAAGAAAATAACCCACCCAGTGTTACAGAGCTAGTTATTAGCAAACAGGGATTTGAGCTCATTGGTCCGATTCCAGAACCCAGGCATCTAACCTCTCTCTGGCTGTTTCTTCTGGCAGGGCCAGTTGGCCTCTGCAGGCACCCAAATGACATCCGAGCTATGTTAGCATTCCGCACTGAACGATTAAACCAAGTGGCCCAGGCTGGATGAGAATATTATGAATACTTCCTTAAATTAGTCCTCAAGAAGATCTGATAGAGTATACTAGCTGTCATCACTGATACTAGGTTCTATCATCCAGCAAGTTTTACTTTTTGTGATAAGGTTGGAAAGATAAGCTTTCCAGAAATGTTATAGCAACAATGAACATTAGATTGTGAAAATATTAGTTGAAATGATAGGTCAGTGACATCAGCCTGGTCAGACTAGGCATGGCAACTTGCTCACTGGGTACTAGAAAATAGTGTATTAAAAAAGAATATTTTGATTTTTAGGAATAATTATAATTATTGCTTTTTTTACACAATATTTTACACAGCAGTATATATATGTGTATACACACACATATATATATATAAGTAGATTTCACTGTGATGTAATCAGAACTCGTGATGTAAATTAATTAAACTTTTAGGTCTTTAATAATGAGATGTCTTACTGTGTTTGTCTATTCTCCTGCAACAAAATTACATTCATCTTTTCTTCGTATGGTTGGTGAAAGGTGTTTTAATACTAAAACCTGCATTCATCCTCAGCAGAACTAAGATTAGATGAAACGCGTTGCGTTAAGTACACATTACTAAATTGTCTTTAATCTGATTACTTCTTAAAGCCTGCCTTTCATCATGCAGTTAATAGTTATTGAATGTATTGTATTACATTGTAAAGGTATTCCACAGAGCAGTGTCATCCAAAAAAATATGTATTACCTATGTGATTTTTAATATTCTAGTAGCCACATTGAAAAACTAAAAAGAAACATGTGAATAAAATTTTAATGTTTCATTAAACCCAGTATATCAAAAACACTATTTCAATAATTTATTATTTTAAAAATTATTATTATTATTATTTTTAGATTTTATTTATTTTTATTTTTAGAGAGAGGGGAAGGGAGGGAGAAAGAGGGGGAGAGAAACATCAATGTGTGGTTGCCTCTCGCGTGTCCCCTCCCGGGGACCTGGCCCACAACCCAAGCATGTGCCCTGACTGGGGAATCGAACCAGCGACCGTTTGGTTTATAGGCCAATGCTCAATCCACTGAGCTACACCAGCCAGGTTATTTTAAAAATTATTAATGACATAGTTTACATTCTTTACTATCCCAAGTCATCAAAATCTGGTATGTATCTTAGAATTATAATTCAGTTCAGATAAGCCACATTTCAAGTGCCCAATAGCCCAGGTGGCCAGTGGCTAACACAAATATAGAGTATAGTTAGTTCATAGTCTTTGTCCAGAAAATGAATTAAACCTGTCTTTGGACACAGCTAAGAATAGTATTCATTTTTTAGATGGACACCAAAGTTTGGTGAAACCTAAAGACACAGTGGAACCTCGGTTCTCAAACTTAATTTGTTACAGAAAACTGTTCAAGAAGTGATTTGTTCAAAAACTGAATCCCCCTTTGTCGCCTGACAGACGCATGACTCATCATACATGTATTGGCGTGAAAGGGTTATCTGGTAGAGAATCGAGACCCAAAGTTTTGTTCAACAGCCAAGACATTTTTTTCCATGAACCAAGATGTTCAACAACCAATGTTTGACTATATTAAAATATGCCTATTAATAGTATTTATGCTTAATACTTATATTAAAAAGTTGGGTAAATATTTATACTCTCACATATTGACATAACCTTTGTGAGAGCATTTTGACTCAGTTTTTAAATTTTAACTATATATGCCTTTCAGTTCAGCAATTTCACATCTCACAATTTATCCCATAGAAATATATGAACAAACATATAGTACTTTATGTATAACTATCTGTGCTTTGCTGTTTAACATGGTTTTTAAAGGGGGCAGCCTATATAAATGCCCATCAATAAGGGATACAATAAATTGTAATATATTGACACAATGGAATATTCTGCAACTATGAAAAGAATAGACTATAACATATGGTGCCGTGGAAAAAGCTTAATGCAGACTATTAACTATTGCAATCTCATTTTTATGTGAAAAATGTATTGTTTATACTTGTCTTATATATGGAAAATACCTCAGCCAGACTTAACATTTTTAATCAACAGTGGTTATTTCCGTAGGATAGGACTGCAGAGGGCTTGTCAGTTTTCTAAGCATTTCTGTATTTGGATTCTTTTTATAAGAATCATTATTTTTTATAACTAGGAGATAACAGACACTTAAAAAAACAAGTATGAGATTTTCTTTTTACATCTCTTAAAAAGTGAAGAATTGGTAGCAATATAAATATTCAAAAATAAGAAAATATATTATGCTGATTTCACTCCTGGAACTATATACAGCTATTCAGATATTGATTATGGGACAATGCTTACAATGCTAAGTGAAAAAAGAGGATACAAAATTATCTATATATAACAGGATCACTATGTAAAACAAACATAACTAACCAAAATGTTAACAATTGTTTTTAGGTAGAGGAGTTATGCATTTTTTGTGTGTGCTTTTTCGGTTTGTTTTCCAAATTTTCTATAATGAATTTATACTTTTTCTGTTACTTTATAATGCAAATCTCATTGCTATTATTCTTGTAAAATTTATTTGTTAAGAAAAAGAAATTTGGGAGGCTTAGCAGTGGGTGATACAGTACAGAATCAAATACTTGATATGTGTAAAAATGTTTTTAAAACTGTTGAACACAATGCACATGAAAATATTTGTCATATTTTTGTTTGTGTGTATTGTTTCCTCCGTCAAGTATTTTTTGAAAATTGAAATATGCCTATTAAAATTGAAATATGGCCCTGGCTGGTGTAGCTCAGTGGATTGAGCGCTGTCCTGAGAACCAAAGGGTCGCCGGTTCGATTCCCAGTCAGGGCACATGCCTGGGTTGTGGGCCAGGTCCCCGGTAGGGGGTGCACGAGAGGCAACCATATATTGATGTTTCTCTCCATCTCTTTCTTTCTCCCTTCCCCTCTGTCTGAAAATAAAATAAATAAAATCTTTTTTTAAAAAGTATTTTTTGTTAAAATTTTATAATATGCATACTGTCATACAGCCTCTTCTATTATAATGAACAGAAAGGGGTACTTTCTTTGAATTCTCTTTGGTATAATTTGGTCTGAATAAGGTTATATATTTGTGACCAGAGAATTTCAAAACATTTCACCAGAGAATCTCAAAACATTTCACCAGAGAAGTTCAAAACATTTTTTTGTTTACAAAATATTGTTTTTTTGTTGGCAAGAAATGGAGGTGATGTAACTTAAATTTCTATAACATGTTGACTGAAGTTCCAGGGATCAACCTTATGTACTATTCAGTTGTGCTCCTTCATTTAAAGATGGGGGACTGAAGACCCAGTGGACCTAGTGAGTAGGAATGACATGGAATTCTAGAAGCCTTTTCTGATGCAGGGAACCAGTGCTAGCGAGTGATGGTGGTAGTATTATACCACTGCCTGGGTACTGCCAGTAGGTAGCTTTAATGATGCTGAAAAATGATTAAGATTATATACAGAGGAAGAAATTGGGATAGTCAGGTCCTCATTGTCTTTTGTCTAGAGTACTGTTTAAGGGTTAGTATATTGCTCAAGGGCACAGAGTATCTACTTTTTGGGGAGCTGAGATATAAATGGACCTGTGTTGAACTACTGTCATTCATTGTACAATGTGCTGATACCAGACTTGTCTCCTGTAGCATTAAAGAAAAAGGGTTTTGTAGGGGCAAGTGTTGTGTACCTATGATTGTTCCCTGTTCACCTCTGGAGCCAAATGTTCCCGTGGTATGTTCTCAAGTTTGTTAGCTCATAGAATGTTTCCTTTTCTAGTTTAATAGTTACTAATGTGGCTGCCTGTTTCCTGCTTTATTTAGGTTTCATGTCCTTAGCAAGCTACTGAGCTTCATGGCACCTATTGACCACACTACAATGAATGATGATGCCAGGTGAGTAATAGATTAATTATGTGTCTCAAATAGCTTCATGACAGCCTGATATTGACCTGTTCTACAGCCTGTCGCCCTCTCCATTTCTTCTTATCAGTTAACCATTTGTCATTGGCATCATAGCAAGGGTCCTTGTCACATCTCTTCGCTCCCATAATTACTGTAAAATCAAAACAGAATTTCCATACATCTCAATGCTGCCTCTGGTGGTTTTTTATTTGGTTTGCTCTTTTGTTTTTAACTTAAGCCATCTGCCTAGAGTATCTTGTCTAGGACTGACGGTCAGGACAGCACGTGCACTCGATTTATGTTTGGAGGGTTTGCGCATATTCTCTCCTTTTAAAAATGGCTGTAGAGATTGCTGTGGAGGTGGGCATGAGGTTGTGTTTGTTCAGGCTGCCATTGAGGGTTTGTTTGTTTTTTTAAGTATTTTTATAAAAGGAGTACATACTCATTTTATAAAGCTGAAACAAAATAAAAATGTATGCTCATTATAATTCAGAGATAACCATTTTTTAAATAATTCCTTTTATATTTATTACTTGGCAAGTGATAATATAATATTTTTGTAAGATTACTTATTTATTTACCATTTATTTATATCAGTGTGGACTTGTGCTTTCCTGTTTTATTCAGTGAGTTGTAATCTGTTACTGTCATTATTTATTTGGATTTTAAATTGTCCCATATTAATGGAAGTCCCTTCAAGCTTGCCAGGGCCCTTTCGAGAAGTTCCAAGTTATTCTTTGAGTACTTCCTTACTCTCTGGCACGACGAAGGTGTTTTAGACTCAGCTTACACTTTTCCTATTCCAGCTCAGGAATCAGTCTTTCTCTAAGGAGCCTCGATTCTTTCTAGTTGATTGTGGTAGTTAGAAACCAAAATTTGGGTGCTAAGGGTGCTCATTGTTACTGGGTGCCATTGTTTCTAGGCTCTTTGAACATACAGAACTAGGAAGTATGTATACGCATACACAAGAAATAGCCACTTTTAACAACTCAGGATATTTTCTTTTAGTCATTGAGTTCCCTTTTAGTATGTTCTTGTTTTTCTAATATATAATTAAAATTATATTCCACTATTATGAATTTCTAAGTATTTTATATGCTCTGCCCATTATGCCATTAAAATTTTTCAAAAATTTGTAATGACCATGTAAATTGTAAATATTACTTATTTAGCCTTTCACTACTTATTGGGCATTTAAATTGTTTTTAATTAGCATTATTGTAAATAATGCTGTGGTAGACATTTTTAAACATAAATCTTTACCAAGTGAACTGAACTGATCGGTTATAAAGTGGCTCCTGTGGGTTTTGCCAGCTTTATACCTCAAACTACATTTAACCTTTCTTTTGCATACATTTAGTTTGCTATACATTCTATCACATTCCCCCTCTCCACTTGCTTGAAAAGTAGTAAATCTGCAAGTTTAGGTGAGCACAGTGATTATTTATTTTGTTTGTTTGCTCAGTGCTTTGAGTATAAAACAGCTTATGGATAGTTCTGACTATACTTATGCTTAGAACTCTGTGACCTCATACTTTCTCTTGTGCTTTGCAAGTGAATACCTATGTATTGCTGGGTTCTCCCCCCACCCCATTCATTTCTAGTTTAGTCTTTTTTTAAAAACAGTAAAATGGGCACATCCTTATGTGACGTGAAAAATTACATCAGCAGAAAGGAAAACTAGATGCTTTAACCGAAACCTAGCCCATTCAGTTAATATTATTATCACAGGCATAAAGTGAAACCTGGTTTAAATATTGATGGCATCTTTTGAATACAGTACTGCTAGATCATTTAGAAATCAGCTTTTTGTCATTCGTAGTTGGGTTTTTTTAAAAATCACCAGATAATACCCCAGAAGCACTCAGTTTTTGAGAATCTTATTTATTTTCTCATAAAGTTTGTCATTCTCCTATATGCTAGACATAAAGATTATTTGAAAATGACTGTACAATTTAGGGTTATATTGGGCTTGGTCTGCAAGAGACAAAGCCTGACTACAGCGGCATGCGCAAACGGGAGCTGTTGGTTTTTCTGGTAGAATAATTCTAGGGATGGCAGGTGATTATTGGCAGCAGTTTTGCCTTCCCAGGAGGTGATAGGACCAGCATCTCTTGGTCTTCCTCCTGTGGCCCCGAGACGGCTGCTGCAGCTGCTGCCGTCCGATACGTATTTGAGACCAAGGGAAAGAAGTGGCTGGTGTCAGCCATGTCTGCTTTCTTTTATCGGAAAAGTAAAGAGATTCTCAGAATTCTCTCCAACAAACTTCTTATATCTTATTGGCCAGAAGTATGTTCCGTTGCCACTTTAGGTAGAGCAGGCAAGGGAGGAAGGATTGGGAATGCATTTGTTGGGTAACAGTCCTTGTGGCATTCAGTGGGAGAAAAGGCTGTCCCTTGTGGCCCGATGGCTAATGATCAGCATTGTTCTCTAGCTGGTTTAGCCATTTAACAAGGAAGTAATAAAAGTCTCGCAGCTGGAGAACTGAACATTTGTTTTTACCGTCGTGCACTCAGCTCCCGTTGCGTTTCCTTAGGTGCAGAGGCACACATCCACATTGCTGCTCATGCTCCTTAGTCTGCATAGGCCAGACTGACTGTGGGCAGAGAGACTGCATATTAGCTCTTTCTGCTTCTAGTATACACTTCCAGGGCCAGTAGGAATTGTTACTTTATCTTAAGTAAGAAGGAAGCAGTTGTAGCCTGGCCTGTTTTGTTTTTCTTTAGGTAATTCCGTAACTGGAAATAATCTAGTACTATACTGTTTTCTGTTCCACTTTATAAAACACAAAATATCATTGAGGAATGGAAAACTTTCATAACTGTTAGAATATCAATATCCATGCATATTACTTGTCCTCAAGCGAATAGCTCTGGTTTGGTTAACTTACAGATATGCCATTCTTGGTGTGCATGTATGAATGGAGAAGTTTTTACAATTTTGAGGTAGAGAAGGACTATGTAAGTGTGGCGCCAAGACCAGAAACAGTAATGGAAAATATTAATAGACCCTAAAAGTCACATTGGAAAAGATAGCAAAAAAGTTATAAGTAAATGACAAACTGGAGAGAAGAAGTTGAACATGACACACTCCTTTACTTTGTAATAACACTGTTATAAAGAGTTCTTACAAATCTTTAAGAATATCCCAATAAAAATAATGGGCAACGCATGTCAACAGGCAACCTTAGAAACTATGAAAGAAAAATCTCAAATTGCCAAAAACAGAGACTGTCAACCTTATTAATCAAAGAAATGCAAATTAAAATAATGAGATTCGGGGGTTTTTCCTTATTGGAAAACATTATTTAAAAAAAATATTTTTTTGTTTTTAGAGAGGGGAAGGGAGGAGTAAAGAGAGGGAAGAAACATCAATGTGTGGTTGCTTCTCGAGCACCCCCCGCACTGGGGACTTGGCCCGCAACCCAGGCATGTACCCTGACTGGGAATCAAACTGGCGACACTTTGGTTTGCAGACCGGCAGTCAATCCACTGAGCCACACCAGCCAGGTCTCCTTATTGGAAAACATTAAAAGATAGTAATCCCCATTTTGGGTAGTGTGAAAAAACATGTGCTTTCATATACTGTTATCGGGAATATAATTGGCAGAATCATTTTGGAGGGTTATTTGGCACTGTGTTTCAAATTTTTAAATGTTTTAAATTTTTAAATGTTGACTCAGAAAAATCTACTTTTAGGAATTGACCTAAGGAAATAGCAAGTTGGCAACTATATTTGTATCTAGGATCTTTATTGCAACATTGTTTATAATGGGGGAAATAAGAAACAATCATGACCATCAATAGGGAACTAGTTAATTAATCATAGAAAATCATTCAATGAAATGATAAGCAGCTATTGAAGAATGAAGTAGATTGATGTATCACCATAATGTGAAGTGGAAAAGTAGGCTACCAAATACTATTTCTATTATAATCCCAGTTATTTGAATAAATAGATATGTGATGGGAAAAAGGAGTGCCTTTAAAAAATATACACTGTCTTGAAATGATCACCAGGTTATTTGTTAACTGGAAAAAGAAGCTATGATTATAATGTGATCCACTTTGCTTTTTAAATAAAAATTAAATGGGCCCTGGCTGGTGTGGCTCAGTGGATCTAGCACCAGCCTGCAAACCAAAGGATCACCAGTTCGATTCCCAGTCAGGGCACATGCCTGGGTTGTGGGCCGGGTCTCCTGTAGGGGGCGCACAAGAGGCAACCACACATTGATGTTTCTCTCCCTCTCTTTCTCCATCCCTTTCCCTCTGTCTACAAATAAATAAATTTAATCTTTAAAAATAAAATAAAATAAATAAATGAAAATTAAATGGGCATGTAGGTATACATATCTATGTTGTAGAAAATGTCTGGTAAGACCATACGTCATAATATTTAAAATGTTTACCTATGGAGAGGAAAATGGGATGAGGAAGGGGATGAAGGGAGACATTCAGTGTTTTGTTTTTTTATACACCTGTTTTGCTCTGATCTTTTGCCATGAGAATACATTTATATTAGTTGTTACTAAAAATAAGAAGCTTTGAAATAGTGTGCACCAAACTCTCCCCATACTGATTGCTAGGTGGGGCGGAGTCCAAGGCACATTTTACTTTTTATTCCATGTATTTCTGTAGTATTTGATTTTTTTTTTTACAATAAGTAAACAGAAATGGATTGCTTTTTATTAGCAGGGAAAAAGGGACATTTTCAGTTTGAAAAGTATTTGTGTGTGTGTGTGTGTGTGTGTGTGTGTGTGTGTGTAAATATGGAGAGGTGGGAGGAAGGTCCTTGATATTTCTCTATTGAAGTATATAAATGAAAAGGCCTCTCCCTTACAGTTTCTGTTCTGTGGACCATATGGAAAAAATTGGCTTTTTAGTACCTGACTAGCTTCTCTTCCCACCTCACCCCCCACTTTTTAAATGGTGATAAAATATCCATAACAAAATTTGCAGCTCTTTTGATTTATTCCCAGAGGCAGCTGCACTGAACGGTTCCTACCTTACCCAGGTCTGGGGAGTGAGGCTCTTCTCTTTTCTTTAGTTGTTCCTTAATTCCAGTTCATTGTTTCACAAATGTGCATGAATTGGATTAATATCAAGTGTTTGGGGGTTTTTGTGGGGGGGCGGGTGACCCAAGTGCTGTCACTTGTCCTTGAATTGTCCTTGAATCCTCCATATCCCTTGTCCAATTTGAGCTAAAAAAATTTACACTTGGTCAGTTTGAATTGAAACTGGAACATAGCTCTTGTTAAGAGAGAAGAGATCTTTAATCTTTAACATAGTGTCTTAACACATCCTTAGTGGAGAAAGAAGTATTGTCTTTAAAAGGATCTTGGAAAAGGTGGTGGCACTTCACTGTTTCTTCTGTGGTGTGGTCATGTGGTCTGTGTACTGTTACCCATTTAGTTAATTTCTGTTCTTTTCTCATGCTAGGAATTTTTCTCTTCAAGCAATCTGTTATTATTATTTTTAAACTTTTAAAATGCAGAGTTTGCACCCCTGTGTTACCAAATCCCCCTTTAGGGGCTTTTCATTCTAGGTAAATGTTGGGTACTGCTTTAAATGCCTTTCCGTGCCTCCAGGCCTCCTTTGTTAAAGTTTCGGCACTTTCTAGGTGCTGGCCCAGCAGATCTTTTCTCCATTGCAAGGTAGGCACTTGGTTTCTGTTTCAGGCCTGATGCACATTCCCATTCCTGAGAGAAAAAAGAAATCCCACTTTGCTCATATACTATGTGTTTGCATGTGAGGGAGGATATTACCATGAGCCTAAATATGATCACTGGCTTTGCCAGACCCTTGGGGACCCTTGGCATGGGACAGCTCAACTCACAGAGCAGCTACTGTTTGTCCTTCAGAGTCATCTTTGCTAAGAGGCCAAAATATCATGTGGTATTGTAGAGACAGTTACCAGCGGACTCAGGAGGAGAAAGGCTTGCTGTCTCATTGGTAGAGGTCCCCTCAGCACACTCACCACCACGGACAGGTCAGGGTGCACGTGCTTGCAGGATGTACAGGGTTGCCACTTCTCTGCCCACTGAAGAACCGGAAGCTTGTCAAGGACATTTCAGAAGCAGTTCACTTTACATGGCGTGAACCCCTGGAGTGCCGTGGACCAGAGGGAGTATGAAGTACGGATTCAGATGAGCTCTTACTAATAGTTCTAACAAAATGAAGAACTTGAAGGTTGTGGACAAAATCACTGGTTTTTGGTCTGTTGTTGAAAGCCCCTCTGAGGCAGACTTGTAAAGAAGTTCATGCTTTCTCACTTGTGTTGGTGGAGGTCAGGTAGTAAAATGCTGGTGTAACAAGTAAGAGAAGCAGATTCTGAGGAAGACCTCTGAGATAGGTCGTGATGTGTCCCTCAAAACGGGCCACTGCCTCCGATTTGAGAAGGGGAATCATGTGAGCTGCTTGCTTTGTTGGCATGATGGGTCTGCTGTCAGCATGGAACAGGTCTGAGTGGCAACAGCTTGATGTACACGAAGGAAAATGAGTGTTTGCCTTGCATAACTGCTCCTTCAGAGAGGGTCCTGATTCTGGTACTGTCCCTTAAAGGTATAGATATTATATTTTCCTAAGAGGCATTTTTCTCCCTGATTAAAAAGATGACAGCAATGTTAACATTTTATAGGTATTCCTTTCTTTAAAGAAATTCTCAAAAGGAACAGTGAGAATTTCCATTTTGACACCCTATGTTCTCCCCCAAAATAAAAAACCCTTCTCCCACTCCTTTTGTAAAGCTACTGGCATTAAAAAAAAGAAAAAAGAAGAACCTGGAGAGGACCCTTTAATGGCAACTACTAAGCTTATTGTTTTACATCTGGAGTTTTAGAAAAGAAATGTACAAAGGCAGTCCAGCCTTGTTAAGTGTTTCGTCAACATCACTGTCACGCTTAAGGTGCTTTGGTGCAACAGAATTTTTACAGGCAATTTATCTTTGGTTTGCCATTTTTGTGTGGGGGTCTGTACCCTAAATGTGGTGATATTCTACCACCCTACTGATGATGTTCTTTTCCCCCTGCTTGGCAACCAAAGGTTTCTTAGACCGTTTTTTATTCCCCCTTGCTGACTCTACCCCATTGTATAATAGAAATAGGCACTGAATCATGCTGAAATATTCTGGGGTGGTGTGCTCAGCATTTGAGAGCACATCAGCTAATCCCAGAAATACCTTCCACTGAGCACTTTTCATTGGTTAAAACCTTGCAAGCAAGAATGGTTAAGATATAGGTGTTTTTTTTTTTCCTGAAGCTTCTTATCTCCTAAAAAGACACAGGTTATTCTGACAGGTGAAACAAGTCCAGGCAAATATGCAACATTGATCTAATCGGCATGAACACGAGCAATATTTTCACCGGTGCTGCCTTTTACCAGCGTCATTAAAGGCTCCCGTTACTCTTTTATTAGCAATCCCCTCTCTTCCTTATCAGATTACAGAATGAACATAACTCATGGCAGTGATTTGATCTCTTGTTAAAGAGGATTACAGCTCTGCGTTAACTCGGATTGACACAGTTTACAGTTTGCTTATTGATGCTCAGGCAGGCAGCATCGCATGTTTGACGCCCCCCACCCCAAGCAGTGCTGAGGGGAAGGGCCCCCCATATATCATCATTAAAGATGGCACCCAGCACAGAGCTAGGAGGCATGGGGCCTTCCTCCTCAGTAATGTCAGAAGGACAAAGACAACATCCTCAAGTTCAAACATGAGGCTTGGGCCAGCAGTCTAAAACTGGGTTGAAAAGGAAGCACCGCTCCTCTTTCCTCTACTTTTCCTGATTCGTTGCTGTTCAGTCTTATTCAGTTCTAGAGAATTTGCATTCTCAAATTGAAGCCTTGGTTCCAAGCAGGATGTGGAGTGATAAAAGCACATCTTCTAGAAAGAGATTGTAAATACTGAACAGATAAATCTTTTCCTCAAAATGGGACTTCTTGATTCTAGTTCTCATTTCTGCAGTCAAATGGCCATCGTTTCTTCAGAGGATTATGAATCCTCTTTATTCCCCCAAAGGGATATTTCACATTCTTTAAAGTGAGTGTAAATGTTTCTCCTAAAGACCTACTGTTTTTAAGTTTTTGTGTTTTATTATTGTTGACTTTTAAAATATAATATCTAATAGATATTGTATTAATCATAACTAAGTAACTTGCTAGTGGGTAGGCAATAGCCAAATGCCTTTCCCATTAATTTAGATTAGACATTCACACATCTTAATACATGATGATCACTGAGCCAACATTAGATTGCTAAAATATGTAGGCCATTTCTGTTTTTAAGTACATTCACCCTTTGCTCTGATTTATCCTCCCTAAGTCTGCCACCCTATGTCTGATTGGCAATGAAATGACATAGGATAATATCATATTCCACTTATTGAGCATTTACTATATTCCAGACACTGCACTAAGCCCTTCATGTGCAATTTCATTCAGTCCTTATAAGAAACCACTGAAGCGTTTTATTTTATCTGCATTTTATGATAAGAATATTGAAACGTAGAGCAAACAAGTAACTTACCCAAGTTAAACAGCAAGGATGTATTGGAGCTTGTATAGTATATGTACCTAGGAGTGTGGCCCATAACCTCTAACACTGTTTCCAGAAAATCAACAAGCTTTTAGAAACGTCAGGGAGTGATGTGCCAGGGGGTGCTGCTGCTCCCCACCCGCAGGACGCAGACGCAGAGCCTGTCTCCCAACTAACAATTGTTTGGAAAACAGAAACAAAACAAAGAACTTGTTTGGATTAAAATGATGCTTTCCTTCCCTTCCCTTCCCTTTCCTTCCCTTCCCTTCCCTTTCCTTCCCTTCCCTTCCCTTCCCCTTCCCCTTCCCCCTTCCCCTTCCCCTTCCCCCTTCCTTTCCCTTTCCTTTTCTTTTCCTTTCCTTTCTTTCTTTTCTTTTCTCATAGAGAACCTTTCTATATTAGAAAGTCTTGTCTATGAAGTCATTCACGTTTTAGTGTGAAGCACTGAGTTTCCAGGCCTGTTCTTACGGCCACGCCGTTCTGATTACAAAGACTCTAACCAGGGGTGTCTAACCTTTTGGCATCTCTGGGCCACATTGGAAGAAGAGTTGTCTTGGGCCACACATAAAATATACAAACACTAATGAAAACTGATGAACAAAGAAAAGGTTTTAAGTAAATTTATGATTTTGTGTTGGGCCGCATTCATAGCCATCCTGGGCCACGGGTTGGACATCCCCTTGTAATTAGCTTTGACACCTGATCCTGTATATTCAGTTGATTTGCTCTTGTAGCTCTACCTCTGCCATACTTAGGCACCTGTTACCTACTTTGCTTAGAAAAAAATATTTTTTTCTCCTACAATAATCACAATCTGTGCTCATAGAAGAAAAATTGGAAAATATAGAAAGAATAAAGAAAAATTCTTCCATCTGCTATTGAGAGTTGAGCATTATGAATATTTTTGTTTTCTTGCAGAATATTTGAGTATATATTTGATAAAGATATATACATATATGTTTGAATCCCTTTTTTCAGTTAACTTTATATTATAAGCATTTTAATGACATCATGCATTTTAAAAGTTTTCTTTTTATTTAAAAAATTTTTTAAAAAATACATTTTATTGATTATGCTGTTATAGTTGTCCCATTTCTTTCTCCCCTTTATTCCCCTCTGCCCTGCACCCCTCTTCCCACCAGCGTTCTCCCCCACCACCTTAATTCATGTCCATGAGTCATACATATAAGTTCTTTGGCTTCTCCATTTCCTATACTATTCTTAACCTCCCCCTGTCTATTTTGTATCTACCATTTATGCTTCTTATTCCCTGTACCTTTTCCCCCCTTCTCCACCCCCTCCCCCGCTCCCCACCGATAACCCTCCATGTGATCTCCGTTTATGTGATTCTGTTCCTGTTCTACTTGTTTGCTCAATTTGTTTTTCTTTTTGTTGTTGTTTTTTTTTTTAGGTTCAGTTGTTGATAGTTGTGAGTTTGTTGTCATTTTACTATTCATGTTTTTGATTATCTTCTTTTTCTTATATAAGTCCCTTTAACATTTCACATAACAAGGGCTTGGTGATGATGAACTCCTTTAACTTGGCCTTATCTGCAAAGCACATTGTCTGCCCTTCCATTCTAAATGACAGCTTTGCTGGATAGAGTAATCTTGGCTATAGGTCCTTGCCTTTCATGACTTTGTATACTTCTTTTCAGCCCCTTCTTGTCTATAAGGTTTCTTTTGAGAAATCAGCTGATAGTCTTAGGGGAACTCCTTTGTTGGTGACTCTCTCCTTTTCTCTTGTCGCTTTTAAGATTCTCTCCTTATCTTTAATCTTGGGTAATGTAATGATGATATGCCTTGGTGTGTGCTTCCTTGGGTCCAACTTCTTTGGGACTCTCTGAGCTTCCTGGGCTTCCTAGAAGTCTCTTTCCTTTGCCATATTGGGGAAGTTCTTCATTATTTTTCCAAATAAGATTTCAGTTTCTTGCTCTTCCTCTTCTCCTTCTGGCACCCCTGTGATTTGAATGTTGGCATGTTTAAAGTTGTCCCAGAGGTTCCTCAGCCTCTCCTCATTTTTTGAATTCTTGTTTCTTCGTTCTGTTCTGGTTGAATATTTATTTCTTCTTTCTGCTCCAAATCGTTGATTTGAGTTCCAGTTTTCTGCCCTTCCCTCTTGGTTCCCTGTATATTTTTCTTTATTTCACTTTGCACAGCTTTCACTTTTTCCTCTATTGTGTGACCATACTCAACCATTTCTGTGAGCATCCAGATTACCAGTGTTTTGAACTCTGTACCCGATAGGTTGGCTATCTCTTCATCACTTAGTTCTGTTTTTGGAGCTTTGATCTGTTCTTTTGTTTGGGCCGTATTTGTTTTGTCTCTGGTGCCCCTGTCCCATTGTAAGGGGCAGAGCCTTAGGTATTCTCCAGGGTGGGGCAGCCCACATACTGCTTTGTGTCCCTGTGTGTCTAGATGAATGTTTCCTCTTTAACTCCTTGGTTGTTGGACTTCCATACAGTTTCGTTATCTGGCAGTTCTGGTTGTTTTTTGTTTTTAAATTTGTTGTCTTTCCTTTGGTTGTGCGAGGAGGCAAAGTGTATCTACCTACGCCTCCATCATGGCCGGAAGTGGACATCAAGCATTTTTATAGACATTTTAATAACTATGATATTCAATTATGGAATATTTATTATTGGACATTTAGGTTGTTTCTGATTGTTTTTATTTCTCTTTAACTAATGCTGCAGTGAACATGTTTGTATAGAAATCCATGTTCTAAGTTTTGCTTGTGTCTTTAGAATAGGTTCTAAGAAGGGTAAATCCCGGGTCAAAGACAGAACTTTCTAATGACTCTTGGTAGGGTGTACTAATTACCACGCCCCTCCTCCCCGTCTCTGATGAGGCTGATGTCATTGCACCTTTGCTAATGTGGAGACTGAGAGTTGTGTTACAAGTTTATAACAAATGATACCTTATTGAGGACCTGGGATGTGCTAGGCACTGGATTAGGTATCTGATGTTTATTTTCTCATTTAATAGTAAACTTGAAGAGTCTGTATATTTATTAATCATTCGTATTTCTATTTTTATTCTTTACCCATTTTTTCTCTTTGAGTTTTAGTTTTTCTTTGCAGTTTGTATGAATTCTGTGTGTTATGGTTATATACCATATTTCATATTTTTGTAGATTTCCCTATTTTGCTTGCCTGTTGTTAATGATTTTTATTGGTCGTATATAACTTTTACTTTTTTGTGTAATCAAATATAGAAAGCCTTTTCTTTTTGGATATTTTTCATTGCTTTTATGCCTAGACAATCCCTCATGTATCCCAGGATCGGTTATTCATCTATATTTTCTCTAAGTTTTGTCTGATTTCTTACTTTTAATCTGCTTAAAACTTTAACATGGGTATTGTCCATGATCTCTACTGTTCATTTCTACAGGCTCTTTTTGAGTCCAGATTATTTTTACTTCCCACATAGACTGTTGCACTAGCAGCTTCTCAACCAACAGCCTAATCCAATCAGTTTTATGTGTCATTGCCACATTAAACCTCCCTAAAATGTCACCTAAAGGAAGTTGCTCTTCGTTCCCTGTAGAATAAAAGCCATGCTCTGGAACCTGCTGCTCAAGATCTGCAGTGAGATGTCTCCTTGCTACCGTCCTCTCTCCGCCGCCCGTTTCCGCGGGCACCCTGTACCCTGTGCAGTCTCCGGGACACACTCCATACTTCCCCCCGCCCCCACCCCTGTGTCTCTTAATCCTACTCCCTTCACCTGGACCACCCTCTGACCCTGCCCACCTCAGCCTCTCCAGTTGCCACATTCAGAGTCCTTGGCCAGTACCAGCCTTTCCAGGGAGGCTTTTAGGGTTCCCTGCCTCCCACTGACTGAGGGACTTTTTCTTACTTGAACCCCTATTTTATTTGTTCTTCTCTAACAGCGTTTCATGCAGTTCACAAAAGCATCTATTAGGGTTTTGTTTGGGGGTTTTTTTTCTAAGAAAGCTTAACTTATAAGTCACAGTAGTATGCATGTTTACTACAATCTTGTATTTGGTATCATCCTGGTTTTATGCTCATATATTGGGATTAATACACAGGCATACCCTGAAGGTACCGTGGGGTTGGTCCCAGACTGCCGCAGTAAAGCAAGAGTTGTAATCATTTTGCTAGTGGACAGTCTGGCCTTCAGTTTGTAAAAAGCGCAACATCTGTGAAGTGCAATAAAATGAGTTATGCCTGTATTATTAGACAGTCGTGTCTTGCCTTACTATATAGCAGTTTTGTAGCACAGGTACTACTTGTGAAACAATTTATTTAAGGTCTTTTCGCAGTTGCTGTCAGCCTTCCCTAAGCTAGAGAACTGATTCAGGATTCTTGAGCGTGTAGTGCACCCTGGCCCTTGTGTGCTGTGTGACCCTGAGGAAGTCTTCTCCACGGGCCCTAGTTTTCCTCTCTGTAAAGTGAAAATAGTCCTTCTTGCTCATTAGATTCTTGACAATGAAATGTTCTTTTTAATTTTTTTTTTGTTCCTGAAAGGGACTTTTTAAAATTAAACTGTACAGATAATTATTTTAATAAATAAAATATATGTTTTCACGTTTATGTATATATTACATCATGTCCCTTCTCATGCAACATAGACATATCCATTTTTGTACAAACCTAAAAAACGTTGACTATAGGTCTTCTGTCTGAAATGTCTTTAAAGGTCTTCAGCTTACAAGTCTATTTACAATTTGCTGGTAAGATTATTTTTGCAAACAGTCCTATTAGATGGATGAACAATCGTTTCTTGCCTCTTTTACTGAAATATCTCCAAATCTTCTAGTTCCTGTAATATATTCTCCTCTGCTCTCCCTGCACTTTGTACATGTCCACATCATATATAGGATTCTCCACCAGGTTGTATCCTAACTATCTGTGGGTTATGTCCTCACACTAGACTATCACACTACTTGAGGACCAGCTCCACATTTTTTTCACTCATGGCCGTCTTGGTAAAGGCCAGAAATGAAGAGTCCAGTTTTGGGACTTCACATTCCCAACTCTTTACCTAGAGAGCTTTTGAAGTCATTTTTACTTGGTATGAACCCTGGGAAAAGATCTTTCATGAAAACTCTTGTATTTCTATCACTCCTAAGAGTGTGCACCATAAACTTTATTATTATACCATAGGTTTTTTCTACCCATCTTGGCTATGATATCTAGACTAAGTATGGTTTCTTGTGGTCCTTAAATTTTTCGTTACTGTGGAAACATGGAGACTACAGACAGGCCCTCTGAGTTTCGGACTGCCTTCAGGATTTGTTTGGTTTAAGAAGAAAACAGCTCTGGGTTGGATTCTCTATGTGCATTAACAAGGCATAATAGTCCTTGGTTACCTTTTGTTATTTTTAGTGTTGGTATTAAGTGTCAAACCAAAAAAGGATATTTAGATAAAGGGTATTGCCTCATTGTACTTTTGAGTTCAAGGTGCTGGGAAGCCAGCATTTGTAAAGGGAGGCTATTATAACTACCCTGGAAATGAGGTCTGGAATGAACCATAACCACACCTTGGGTTTTATCCATTGTCTCCCTCTGGGGAGCAGAACACTTTATAAACATTAACTCTTTTACCCTCTGGGCACCTCCACTTAAAGGTAAATAGGACTGAAAGCTCTTTCTTCTCCAATATAGATGAGGAAACATCAGCCCAGAGAGGGAAATTACTTGATCAGAGGCAGAGGAAGCGTTTGTGGCCCCGGGGTGTTTGGAGTCCCAGCAGTGGAGCTGGACAGCGCGGTGGCCGCTGACACCCAGGAGACCCCACTCTGTGCGGCTCCCCTTTCAGCTTCTCAGAGGCTGCTGGGGGCTGGGCCTTTTGTCTCGTGTGGAATGTGAAATGCTGCAAAGACGAGCGATTGTTCTTCAATGCTTTGTGCTCCTTTATAAGAAAGAAGAAATCAATACGCATTTTCTCCAACTCGCACTTGGCAGCATTCCGCCTCCTCGCCCGCCCCTCGGTGCTGCGGGGGAGGCAGAGCCACGCAGCCCAGCAGATTCACCAGCTTTCAGGGGCGGGGATGCAAACTCCTCATTTTGCACTGAGCAGTCAGGCTTTTCAAAGCCAGCCCCATAACTGGCTAGGTCGCCCACTTGCTGACTTCCGTGACTAGTTGGTGAACTGAGTCAGGGAGAGGGGACCAAGTGGCTGAATCCTGGACAGTGCTCCCCGGGAAAGTTCACCTAGCAGGTGTCTGGGACAGATCTTCCCTTCTTCCAAATTGCTCTCTGATTACAGAGGGGAGGAGGAAGTTCTTTGAAGAGTACTGTTAAAAACCACAAAGATTGACAGGTGAAGGGCATCAATTTGCATATCATCAATTAATATAAGTAAACTATCTAAACAAGAGCCCTATCTCTGGGTGGATTTTATTTTTTAATCAGAAAATGTGGTATTGATCCCTGTAACTGTGTTTATAGCTTCCTGCCATTGAACAGTTAAGTGTGAGACATGAATAACAAAGAATTTGCTGCCATTATTAACAGAAATGCTAGTTTAGGTGACAGATTAGCCTTGCAGGGCCAGGGGGTAGGAAGCGGTATCTAGGTGAGGAGGAGGGGGCTCCGTCCATTGCACAGAGATGTTAGAGTTGAGAGCACCGGTGAGATTCCAGAGGAGGGTGTGAGGAGAGAAACAGGGTAGGGGGGGCGGGGCGGGGCGGGTAACAGAGCCTAGAAGGTCTAAGCTCTCGGCCAGGAGGAAGATAAAAAAGACAAACAGGGAGAACACAATACCTTTGCACCCTAGAGGGGAGAGTACGGGACAGCTGGTCAGCAGTACAGTGCTTGCCGCCAGGACCCCGTGGCCAGGCCAGGCCTGTGACCTGGCGTCGCAGAGTTGCAGCCCTGTCTGTGTTTGCTGGGTACTAGCTGCTTTTATGTCTGGATCGGTGCTGGGTTTTTAAGTAAAATAAATTCCACTTATTACCAGAAGTACTAGAATGCCTTGCTGGAACTCTGGGGGTTGACAATAAATACCTGCACTAATTTCGGTGTGTTTGGACCCCCTTAAACTGGAACTGAGAGATGTGTTATCTGCTGCACCCCCCTCCCAGGCCCTAGGTCATTGGGCAGCTGCCTTGATAGGGATACAAATGTAAGTTGAGTGTCAGTCTCACCTCCGTGCAGTTGGAGGAAGTGATTCACATCCAAGCAGTGAAGCATCCCCTGGCTTTTAACAGGAGCTGTTAGAGGGGCTGCTGTTTGAACAAGGAGCTTCATCTTCCTGAAGCCGGCAGTCACGAAACCGTAAACACAACACCGGCGACTCTATTGCCAGGATCGTGGTGGCTTGACGTTAATATTAAACATCTCCACCAAGGCAGAGAGCTCTGCAGCTCGGCTACAGAATAAAAATAAATAAAAATAAAGAGAAAACCCTGCTAAAAGCGGTGAGATGATTTGTCGTCTTTCCTTTGTAAGGCCATTTGTCTTCTCTCGCATCAAATCTGTTATAAAACAGTCAAACTGTGAAAGTGGAAATCATCCCAGGAATGTAGAATATTAATGTACAGGAGAGGAGGTGATGTCCCCTTTGTCTAAAGAGTGCTTCTGCCCACCCCACCCTACTCCTGGTTTGTTTTTTTTCCCAAGTCCACCAAGGTGAATTATTTTTCTTTAAAAGAATTTGAAAGTATTGCTATTGGTTGGGATGATGGAAGTTTCAAGTATTTTTCTTCCTTTGTTCAGGTGGAGTGAATTTGTAACTGACTGGGGAATCAGGAGGGAGCATAAGCGAGGAGAAAACCTTACAAATTTACCTCTTCTTCCCTCCTCACCTCTCTACTCCTCTTCCCTCTCCTTCCTTTCCCCAGCCTTTCAGTTCCTTTGTTTGGGGCCTGAACCTGGTTCTTTGAACATTTATAAATCTTCAGTCTGTCTGATCTTTAGGAGACAGGCCAGAGGCCACATGTCACCATCTGTAATTTAAAGCAGTGGGGCTAAAAGCATTCGCAGAGGTTTGAAGGACCTAGTTCTGACCTGACCAAAAGAGCGAATTGGAACAGACCTTCTAGAGTCTCCTTCAAGCAGTGGGGAGGAAGGTGATGAGAGCAGACACTCTAGGTAATTTATGGGCGCAGTTTGCTGGGAGCCTCGCTGGGTGCCCTGTCTGCCCAGAAGTGCGTCATGTACTGCCACCTTGTGGCAGATTCAGGAAGCTGCGGCTCGGCTGTTGTCAAGCTGAAGAGTTCAGTGTCTGGAGATTTGCCTTGTATCCATCCGGATTTAGGTAATTAGTGATAAACGGGCGTCCTCTGAGTCGCTGTTGCTTTGCTAACTTGACCCTGTTAAGAAATAAACCCTAGGTAAGGAAAGGTTGCTTTCTTTTCTTTTCATCCAATTTTTTGTGTGTGGGTGTGTGTGTTTGTTTTTTGTTATGAAATTGCAGTTAGATTCCAAAGAAAGAAGCCTGTGATCCACTTTTTGTTGCTGGGGGAGGTTGGGAGGAGAGTGAGGGAGCGTTAAGTGCTGACCTTTCAGCTGCATTCAGGAATTCTAAGTTTTCTACTCTCGTAATTTGTGTATGTCATTCTGACTAAATGACACTACCTCCCTATAAGAGCTCTATCTGTCTCTTCCCTTGGACAGCCTTCCTAACAACCCAGTCTTCCTGAGAGACGACATTCCAGTGTGTGTCCTCTGATCCCATTGCTGCGACTTGCATAAGTTTACCACCTACCACACAGCCCCCGGGGAGCACAGGGCAATTGCTTGTCGTTTGGATCAATATATTACCCCTTTTAGGTCATAGAAACATTTCTCAAACCCCTTCCTCTCTCCTGTAGAGTCACTGATACAGAGGAGAATGGATTGGGTTAGAGAAAGCAGAAGGAATAAAAGATTAAATGAAAGATTGCATCTCTGGCATTTTGGGGAACGGCCCAAAGAGCATTCATGTAGTTGGGGTTCAGGTTGGATTATCCCTTCATTTGGTGTCATTAGCATGTGCCCAGTGATAATTGACAAGATACCTTTCTCAGTTGATGTCTGGAATGCCGGGCACACTGGCGGACAGGTCAGCAGGGAGTGGGAGCTCTGTGAGGGCAGGAGAAGCAGGGTGTTGAGAACCCAGGAGCAGTCGAGTCCTGCTCAGAGCGGCCTGGGCTGCCCCGGGTGTGTCAGGATTGGCTTAGAGGGCACGGGGGCCTTACCGTCCTTGCAGTCAAGATGGCAGGAGAACTCCAACTTTGTCATAGCAGGAATAGAGCGAACTGTTTCTTTTTACCTAGAAAAGAACAGATTCAGGTAGAGGAAGACATCAAATAGTTGAAATGCTACTACGAGGAAGAGCAGTCAGCCCTGTTCCTCTCCTGGCCCCGGAGGGACGAGGGCCCCTGTCTTAGGATGGCAGAGTCAGGAGCCGTGTGAGGAAGAACGTTCCTGTGTCTCTCTGAATGGTTATCCTAGACAGGATTGCTGGATGCAGTCGCCTTCCCAACTCAGCTTCTGCTCTGTCTCGTAAGCCCTCGGTAAGAGAAGTGCTCACGCATCTTATCTTTGTAATCCTCCACAAAATCTAACAGAGTTCAAACAGGCATTCAAATGTACTTTAGGAATTCATGATACCTCTGTGTTATACGTTGAGGACAAAGACCTACATATCTAAGGCATGTTTGTAAGCTTCCACAGCACTAATTAGTAAACTGTTTTCAAACACAAACATGTAATCAAACCACACATAAGTAACATCACCAGTAAATTTTTGAAAGCCTGTCTACTGTCAGCAACCACGCTGGCCAGTGTGAGTTTCTGTTCTGACTGTGCCCTACTGTCTCATAAGGATGCGGATTTGGTCAGGATTCTTCTAGACATAAGCAGTGTTGGAATTGGAACCCTTTGTCTCACTTTCCCTTTGTGTGTTCCATCATCCCTTGATTCTTAAATGTAAGTCTGAGTGAGGGAAGCAGGAACAATGCTCCACCACCTCTGTGTGCCGCACGAGGGTCCTCAGTGTGCGGAGACAGGGAGGATTAGAAAGGAAGATGAGCCAGGATGCACGCTGGGATGTGTCTTGTACATTTAGGGAGACACCCCTCCCCCCGTTGAAGTAACAAATGAACGATTTCAAATTAATGAAGGGTACATTTTGTGTATAATTTTAAGCAGGAAAGCAGTGACGTTGTCTCCCCTGGCACATTTGGAAGCCTGCTCAGTGCTCCCGCGTGTGCGACTCGCTCAGAGAATATGATGCACCTTTGGAGGCTGCACAGGTTTCTTGAGGGAGCAGTGGCATTGCTGCTGTCTCTCTGCTGCCGCCTTCCTTTGGCCACAGGGACAGGTAGGGGCAGCTCTGGGGCATCTTGGAGGCTTGGGGGTTTCCGGCCAAAGCAGGGCGTGTGCAGTGTCCTGGAATGCAACCGGCCTGGCCCCTTCGGTATCCCAGATGCAAGCTACCAGCCTCACAAATGGAAAGCCCCACATGGATCATCTGCACGTTTGATATACTCCGTACTGTTTGTCCAAATAACAGGGCGGAAGACGCTGGCCCGTGCCGCGGTCCGTGAGGAGCGCTCCCGCGGAGCCCAAGGGAACGCATTTGGGTGTCGGGCTGCCTTCCCCCGCACGCACACTCCCGCTTCGTGTAGGACCGTGTAAAACCTGCTGCCAAGGTGACTGCGCTTCACAGCCAGCTAGACTGTGCGCGCTTTAAGTCTCTCCAAAAGAATCACATAATAAATAAGCCGAACCCTCACACACGCACACACACATTCTGTCTTTATGGAAAATGGCTGATAATCCAGGATCATTTTTTTCCCAGAAACAGGTTTTATGATAATATAGTAAAAATATTAAATTAGAAAATGCCTCACTAAGGGTTATAAAATCTTACTACGCCAGAGATAGGTAATTATCCCCTCTACAGCCTAAATGACAGTTTAAAAGAAATAAAAATGTTAGTGCTCATTACTTGCTTTTGTAGGTTGCAATAAAGGGTAAGTTAAATTTTAATTCAAGGAAGAGCCCCTGCTATCGACCTTCTACCTTAGGTCCAAGTCCTGCTAATGACTCTGTCGGCTATTCTCCTGCATGATACCAACATTAATACACTTTCTACAGGGGACATACCCACTGGCCATTGAGGCCAGGAGTGTGGGGGAAGGGCCCACAGAGGGGAAGGCACTTCCACTCAGAGATTCAAATCTTGATTCTTAATCTGATAGAGAGGAGGAATTAGGTATTAAAAAGAAAAAAGAAACCAAGCTCATCACGTGTAGCCTCAAGGGGACCTCAAGTATTGAACTGTACACTTACCACGGAGACTCAGAAGGAGACAGGGTTCACTTGAAGGGTTGATAGTTGAGCCTGTCTGCATGGCTGAATCCCAGCGAGTGAAGACGCTTCAGGAGAAAGGGGTCCTCACAGCAAAAGGCAGTCTGACCCTCTGTCCCATGGTGGCTTTTGGTACCTACTTTTATTTTTAGTTTTGTTTTCCTTGGGATGGGACAAGGGACGTGTATGCATCCTGTTTCTTTTCAGATGCTTCCCCCTTGCCCTGTACCGTGGCACCACATCCAGCACCTGTTTGGATTTGGGGCAAAGCTCAGCGCTCCCTACAGGGCAGCCCTCACCTGGGGCGTCAGGGGCTTCCCCAGGGAAAGGTTCGCATGTTGCGCATGTCTGTGAGCGCACCTGTGCTGGGGCTGCAGGTTCTTTTGACCTCGCCTGCCACAGCTGTCCTCTGCCCACCAGACACAAAACCAGCTCAGGCCCTCCTCGCCATGACCTAGGGCACCACCCTGCGGTGGGAAGCTCGCCAGGGCACCACATAGAAGGACGGCTCAGAATACGGTGGTGGTTGGGAACAGCAGTGACC
Organism: Mormoops blainvillei; assembly: GCA_004026545.1. Classification (NCBI taxonomy): domain Eukaryota; kingdom Metazoa; phylum Chordata; class Mammalia; order Chiroptera; family Mormoopidae; genus Mormoops; species Mormoops blainvillei. The sequence goes on from PVJD01000105.1 coordinate 52,033, forward strand.
GAGGGCCAGGCAGCAAGCCCCTGCGGGTCCGAAGGTTCCCAGACCTTTCTTTTTAACGAATTTGTAGAATTTGATTGAGTTGTTAGCTCGTAGACCATCAAAACTAATTTCTGGTGGCAGATCACTTTGCGACTTGTTTTTTGCAGGGTGGGGGCGTGGTGCGTACACCTCAGAAAGGATTAAAAGAACTGAATGATGTTGCGCTGACAGACCCCTGCCATTTGTGTCTGCTTCTTTACGTGACATGGTCTCTCAGCACTTAGGTCTACGAAACCACAAACGGGAATAGAGTCGAAGCTGAACCCTCATTCATCCCAGCAATAAATGGCACTTTCCCCCCGTGGATACATGAGTGGATGGAGGGAGAGCCTCATCTGCCTCACTGAGAGGTGCATTTCCAGTAATGACTTACTTATTTCTGTACATTAAATTTTTACCAAAATTATAATACATTTTATTATATTGTTATTGTGTATGTGATTATATCCGAATAATAGTTGTAATGATAACACAATCCAAAAGTGATTTTTAAAAATTACTTAGAGCCTGACGGTCTGAAGAAATTAAAATATTTTTATTTCAACTTTTTAAATTTCAAAAAGTGTTTCAGGTTACATACTTTTTTTTGAGGCCAAAAAGTGTGATAGGGTGATCAGTGAAAGACCTTCAAGCATAAAACAATCACATTAGGACCAAAATATCTAGGGAAAAGTCAAGTGGAAATACATACTCAAAAAGAAAAAGATGCTGTAAACGTTTCAAGTTAAAGAGCTTGTTTCTGTGTTGTTTAGATGAGTGATGATGGGCATCATCAAATCAGTGTGGCGTATGGACTTCATGGGTGTATTACAAAAGGGATCTAAGAGTTGGATTTTAGAAGTTCGTGTTCACAATATCCTGGTAATTATATCTTCTGTGGTTATTAAGTTTATTGAAAAAATATACATGTAAACTTAAAAATGTGTGAGGGACTGTGTGGTTTTGAAAATCCTGTTGGACGTGCAGAGACGGGGAGGCCGGGGGCCTGGTCTCTGCCTTCGCGGCCCCGGCTCGCGGCCCCGCCGGGGCGCCTGGCAGCAGCTGGGCGGTCTCGCCAGCCCGAGCCTGGGCGGGGGTACTGAGTAGTTTGCATCCAGACCCCTCAACCTTGTGATGCTCTGGGACCTGGGGAGGGTCTGCTTTGTCTGTCTTTACAGCCAGGTCTGGGGGAGGGAAATGGGGAGGGGACGAAGAGGAGGAGGAGCAGAGAGTCAGCTAGGAGGCTGTCACCACATTCTTGGTCAGAGGTGGTAGGACCTGAGGGTGAGGAGGCCTGGAGGGGCAGCTTTGAAGGTACCAGCGACCCCTGATTGGTGGTAGTGGGTGAGAAAGATGTAGAGTTGAAATTACTTGGGGATTTTTAGATTGGGATAATCCCTTGCTCATATTCTCCTGCTCTCTGTAAAACTATATTAAGAGCCCAGACCACTTAGCCTTTGAGTTGCTTTGCCATGAACAGCCGCATATGTTTGTCAGCTTTGCCCACCTGAGTGTGAAACGATGCTCTGCCGAAACATGGGCTTCAGCGTTTCGCTCCGCTCCTGACTCGTGAACCCTGCTGCGGACAGTAACTGCTGCCCTGGCCCAGGCGTCCCTCTGCTGTCGCAGGGCCTAGCGGGAGCGTTTGCACGGCAGTAATGATGGGGTCTGGGGCAGGCGGGCTCGGCGAGGTGGGGAGGGCATGATTGCGAAGGCTAAATAGCATGGGCCTCTGCGTTTCCCTCTCATCGGTGCTGCAGCCCTGAAGTCATACTGTCCCTTTTGTCATGGTGGCTCTCCCTGCAATGCCGATCTTCTTTTTGCTGTAAAACGGCTGCCGAGACTTGCACGCACAGGCAGGCGGACAGGCAGGCCGGAGGGCGCTGAAGGGGGGCCTGGGCGGGGCCTGGCTGTTGCTTATGCGGCGGACGGGGTGATTTGGAAGCAACTAGAAGGAAGGTTGCCTGCCTGTCGTTTGCATTTAGTGTGAAGCTGCCTTCCACCATTGTAGGCTGGTTGTCTGGGGGCTGGCCAAGGGGGGTCAGGCAGCTGGAGGTACCAGAGGGACAAAAGAGAGGATGCGGCTCAGGGCAAACCTTCCTCCTGTGGCCTGTCCTCGGGGTGATGGCACTCCTGTAACCACACTGGAGACCCATCGTCTTCTGGCCTGCACTTGCCCGCCGTCCCTGTGGTCCTCAGAGTGATACGGTTAGTGTGCATTCTTGGCATCTGCGGTCTCTTTTGAAAGATTTTTTTTCTTTTAGAAAAGTTAGAATGTGCTATTCCTGTTGCTGGATTTTCTAATTATAGTAACTCTATTCTTACCACAACTATAACGGGGTGACTTCAAAAACAGACTAATACGTTTTTATGTTAAAGTCTTGCCGAACCAAAATAGCTGTTTGAAGGGTGTTTCTTTGTTTGTTTGTTTGTTTTATTTTGAAAGTCAGATTTGCTGGTGATGACTCTCAGATAATGAAAGCACTTTTAAAAGCCCGTTTTCTTAACTGGAGCGGCAGGCTGCATTTTATGGCTAGAAACTATGGAACAGAGCAGGCACGGCTTCCTCCTGGGGCCATCGACTTGCTGGCCGGGGCCTTCGCCTGTGGGCGCCCACCCCTCCCCGAGGGCCAGTGGCCAGCCTTCACACAGACGGCAGCTGTGGACCGCCTGGCTCAGGGGCTGTGCCCCTGCAGGCCACCTCCCTGGCGGGCTTGACCCGCTCGGACCCTCGCGGTTGCCCATCTCTTTCTGCTGGGAGAATCTGTTTTCCATCCACAGGGGAAAGTGTTCTAGACCTTCTGTCACAATGAGAGGAGAGGTCCTTCCCCACCCCGTCTTTTATAGGTTCTCTAGGCCTTGACACATGACCCTGGCCAGGTAGGTGTATGTGTGTTGCACTCGATGGCAGAGACAGAGGTCAGAAGCGATCGTTCACTTCCAAGGAGTCAAGGCCCTGGCATGCTGTGGCTTTCATAACATCAAACCCCAATTTTGGAAATAATAAATTAGCCAATTGAATTATTTATTAGATTGAGAACAGAGAAAAGGCCAGGGGAGTGAGGGAAACCTTGGTTCTGCTACTGAACGGCTACACATGCGACAGTAATTGGAATCTTGTTGCTGGGTCATTTTCATTGTTTTTCAAGTACTGCCAAGTCCAAGAAAATGTATGAAAACTAAATTATATCCCCCTACATCCCACGTCTGATTGAATCCTCATCGTGTGGCAGCCTCATACATCCTATTAAAATATTCAATCTTGTTTTCTTACTTGAAGAGCCTGTCTGTAAAGGGCAAACTTACAGAAAACTCATTCCCTAGAGACAGGGTACCCAGTCACACTGGACTATTTACATATTTTACTATTTGATTGGCTTCTTCTAGGTTTCTCCCTTTCTTTCTATTTGTGAATAAGAGCTGTGGGATGCATTTTTAATTACATGGCTGTGTTTTCAATCGAACAAACAGATTGGGGTATTTCCCAGCTTCTTAGTTCTCTTTTTAACCTTGAAAAGTTAACCGGTGTGTTAACCAATTTGTTTTATTTGTCTTCTAGGACAGAGTTGTATCGATCTCTTTTTGGCCAACTCAACCCTCCTGATGAAGGCCACCAGCATTGACAGTGCCCATCCCTCTTGCTACAAGGCCTCGAGGCAGGGCCTGCCGACACCCAGGGGCGCCCTGGCCAGGTTGGCTGCACATCCAGCTGCAAATGGAGGAGCCCGTTGGCCGGTGGGGTCGAGTGAGTCAGCAAACCCCTGGGAAGGTGTGCTGTTCAGAACATGTGCCTAACAAGCCCTAGGACGCCTGGAACCAAGCGTCTGTGTCTCCAGTGCCCAGCGTGTGGAGGGCCCCTCCCGCATGCCCTTTAACCACCACAAATAAAGAGCACTCTTCCTGCCCACGTGATTTCTTAAGCAGCAAGAAGTCTGATGTAGAGCTCTAGCAGGGGGACAGGTTTGTTGGGAGGGCTTCCGTTCTCTCCCTGGCCCTTTCCGTATAAACCTCACAGAGAAGCCTTCCGGGGTCGGCGCTGCTTTTCTGGGTGGACGATGTTTCCTGATGGATTGTGGCTTTGAGGAGTAGGGAATCTCAAAAACCTCTAAGTCATGCCCTGGAGACGTTGTCACTTAGAAGTATTTGCCAATTTGTTGCTAAATACAGATCTCTGACCTCATTTTTGTTTTTTCTTTTCGCCATGAAGACTCTTCTGGAGTCCTTTTCCATTCTCACCATTACTAAATCACCTTATTGAGATTAGCTCTGGTGTAAACCTAGCAGCAGGAAATGATTCACTTGTTTTTCATCCGGAAGTCACAAGCTGGAAATTAAACCCCCATCAGGGGGATTTATTGGCCTGCTGTGGTCAATACGCAATGAAGGTTGTCTTGCGTAAGTGACGTGTGTGGGCCAGCGCACGAGACTGACCATCTCCTAGGGGCCTTGCCCAGACCTTTATTTAAAGCTGTGTAATTAGAGAGAAAATGCTGCATCCAGGCAACTGACTGCAGCTACAGTTAATAACTAGTTGTTTTTAAAGTCAGATTTTGATACTGTTTTAAACTGTCAGAACCAAGTGACAGATTTTTGTGCCCAGGAGTCCCACGTATCATTGACTCGGTGTCTGGGGACTGCTGCACCGTGCCTGGAGGCTGGGCTCCAAACGCAGCCAGTCCTGGGAGGGTTAGAGAGTAACCCTCCCCGTTTAGTCAGAGCATCGGAGAATCGGAGTATCAGTGTGTCTGCTGAGCTCAGGATGGGGCAGACGGGAGACCGGGGGAGGCGGGTCTTCCTACCTCGCACTAATTGGACCTTGGAATGTGGTGATTTGTTTTTCTTGTCTCCGTAGTTACCTCTTGGGCTTGACTGTCAGGGAAATGTTTAATTTTCCATGTGTCTCCAGTTACCCAAAAGATCAATCAGCAGAAATAGAAGAGTTCCCCCACATTCACTCTCTCCAAAATGACCACTTTTTAAAATACAGGACGTGCAAGCCTGCCCATCTAGCCGAGGACGCTGCCTCATTCCCAGTGGGACAGCAGGCGAGGAGCCCGTGCGCTCAGGCCTGCAGTGAGCTGCGTGCTCACCCTGTTTCCTTAAGAGAGAGAGCCTTTGTTACAGTCACTATTTGACAAAGAAAAAGATTTAAAAAGGTACTTCAAAATATTTGGAGTCCAGCCTGTTTAATTAAAATGAATTAAAATCAGGAGAGATGAGAAAGAACAGACAGAATTTTCAGTAAAGGGAGGCTTGCATTTTAAAATTCAGAAGACCACCCTCCTTCCAGCCAAGAATAAATTGGAAACTATTTTAATTGACACGGATACTGCAATTCAACTGTTACTAGAAAGACAGATTAGTTGATTGATTTGCATTTTAATAAAACTAATGCTTTATATTTTGGGAGCTAATGCTCATTTTTAAATGGCTCGAGAACTGTTACCGAGAGTTTGACTCCAGAGCCCCTGCAGAGCCCCTTTGGTGTTGGCCGAAGCACTCCTCCCTTTTGTGTGGGGTTCGCTTATTTTCTTTTTGCCCAGCTGATGGCTTCACGCACGACACTCATGAACCACAGACCCTGAAGCCCTCCCCACCCAGTACAGGGAGGCAGGAGTGGCCATGGTGGGCGCAGACCGTGCCCACGCAGCCCGGGTTCCCACAAGGGACAGGAGCCGGAGTAGCCATGGGGCCTCTGCCCTCAGGACAGAGAAGATCAGGCTGGTTTCTTGACTTCATTCATTTTACATTAAAAATTAATTGCAGGAAAGTAGAAGGAACAAATAACTATAAGACTTGGCCGTAATCCCGCCCTACCACCCAGACGTGCACTCCTTCCTTACTGACATTTAGCGTGTCACAGTCCTGTCGTGGGTGCATAGGGTGGCCCCGTCTCCCCCAGCAGTGGGGTGGAAGGCTTGGTTTTAACTGCTTTTGGACTGTTCAAGATTTTTTACCTTTTAAAATCAGTAACAACACAACACCCATGTGACCACGCCTGCCATCTCCTCCTCCTAACACACACACCACCAGCTGGGAACTAGCGCGCGGGGAGCCTTCTACGTTTAACACGGAGAGTGCAGTGAAAGATTCTTTCCGTGTTTTAGCAGATATTTAAGTATTTTAATTGCTAACATAATTCCATTTGGAGCATGTATCTTCAGTACTTAACCAAATCCCCTGTCGCTGAACATGTAAATTGTTAATTATTTGCTATTATGAATAATGTTACAGAGAAATATTTGGGCATAAAGCTCGTTTGTTGTTCTTTAAAGTTACTGTGTTTCTTGGCATGTATTTTTAGGAGCAAAGTGAACCAAGTGAAAGAATTCGAGTATTTTGAAGGCTCTTGGCACACACTGCAGAGGCTGGTTTTAGGTCCCTTGTTCACTTCTCACTTGCCCTAGGTGGGGCTGAGAGGCAGAGTGGAGACGCCCTGGAACCTGATCCTGGGGTTTATTTCTTGCTCCCCAGGGAACCCTTCAAATCAGCATCCTCCTCTGGGAGGATTAAAGAGCTGCCGCCGGTGAAGTGCTTTGAGATGCTCCCATGAAAGATGGTGGATAAATAGAAAGTGACACCGTCATCTCCCACCCCAGCCCCCTGTTTGTTCCTGGCTGCTCCAGCACATCTAGTTTGCTCTCACTCTCCCTTCTGGTTTTCATGCTCTGGCTCCTCTCGGTGCCTTTGTCCGGGGATGTCAGGTGGGGCTTGCTTGCCGTGTGTGGCTTCGCCTTCCTCCCAGCTGCTCTCTCCTGTTTTTGGAGTGTAGCCATTCTCTCCAGAGTTGCACCCCAGACTGCTTAGTCAGCATCACTCAGAAACCCTGAGAGCCAGCAGAACACCCGGGAAGGCCAGCTCCAACCCGCTGGGCAGCAGACTGCATCTGCCTCCAGTTGAGCAAACTGGTTTCCTTGTAGAGGTTGATTTTCCTGGTCTCCGCCTGCATGGCCAGGACCCTCCCGGGCGGATGCCTCATTACCCTTTCATCCAAAAGGAGCCAAGTCTGAGGGCGCACAACGAATCCAGATGTGACCTTCGTCAGGATCCTTGGAACCACTTCCCAGAACGTCACAGTCACTCTGCGCCTGGAGTGTGTTGATGCCCAGCTCCATGCCCGCTTGGGCCGGGCTCAAACCAGGCAGCCACGTGGCTCGGCAAAACTTTACTGACTGTAGAGGTCGCAGCTGCCCTGGAGGAGCCGGAGGCTGGGGTGCAGAAGCGGGCATGCTCTGTGCCCCGGTGGCTGGCTGCCCCTCTGGCGATGCCCTGCTAGTCCCACCCCGTGTGCTTGCAAGTAAAAGCAGTGAGCCTTGTCTAAAGCGAGTGGACCTTGTTTTCCGCATCTGAGTTTGTGCTTTTACTTTTTAAATTTATGTATGTGCCTGTGTACTGGGGGCAGCTGTGCTCAGAATTAAATTGAGCTTGCCGTAGTCATTTTTCTTTAAAGCTTGTCTATCATTTTCTTTCCATCTTTTTTTACTTTCTCTTCATAACATTTCAAAAATAATTGCGAGTAATTTGGTAGGTTCATGAACTGATTTTCAGGTACAGGGGCTGGACCCCCATCACCCAGCAGTTTGGGCGCACTCAGTTCATCCTGCAGCTCTGTTGTTGAAGTCCCATTACCTGCCCCTTGTCTGCAGAGAAGGGTGGTGTGAATGCAGTGTGTCTGCCTGCTCTAACTTTTATTTTCCTTGTTTATCTATGGATTTCCTTTCCCGCGCCTTTCTTGCCCATGGTGTGGGGTCTGCCAGTAGGGTCATTGCCTCAGCAGCATTTATATTCCTGAGAAGTTTGCTTGGTTTATTTCCCCCCGTTGAGGGTTCTCAGTTCATTTGTCGAGGTCAAGGACGCTGAATCCTCAGGAAAGAAAATTTAAAAGAATGTTAAAAAAAAAAAAAGGCAGTCCCACATCACTGATAGGGTAGAAAAAAATATAAGGTCCCCAGCAGGCACTGTGACAGTAACACATAAAGATTCCTGCCACCCCCCTCCCGCCCCGTCCTCCCCTTCATGACTGGATCGGAAAGGAGATCAGCCGGCTCCGGGCGGCCAGGCTCCTCACGTGGGGCTGGCGGCTTCCTCTTCTCAGGTCTGCCCTCCCCGAGGTAGGTAGGGGCTGTATTTATTTAGGGGCTGTTACCCTGTTCTAATAGAGACTTGGCGGTGCATAGCTAGTTTTAGAACTGACTCATATGATGTTTTGAATAAAGGACATAGGAATGAAAGGTGGAGCCGTGGAGAGAAACCTGGACTAGAAATCCAACCTGCTAGGATGTGACCTTGAGGAAGTCTTTCGACCTTTGGCCTCAGGGTCCTCACAGTAACTTGAGGGTCAACTAAGCTGATTTCTGAGGACCTTCCTGATCTGCAGCAGCTGCTTCTAAAGCAAAGGCAGCGTAGTAGAGTTGGGTTTAGCAGAGGTGCAAGAATATTTTTCACATCCATTCATTCAGATATTTGTTGACCTCCTACTCTGCCAGGCACTGGTGGAAGCTTAGCAGTGGGCTATATTGGCCCGTGGCACAGTCCTTGGGTGGGTCTCTGTTCTCTTCTGTAGAGTTCTGCATTCTCTAATTTGGGCCTGATCAAACCCATTACATACATCCACTGGAGTTGTCTCTATTAATCCTGGCCGGTGCTCTTGGAAGCTGAGCTCTGAGCCCATTTCAGGCTTGGCCTCACTTTCCCAAGGCTGTGGCTCTCTCCACGGTGAGAGGTCAGCCTGGCAGGAGGGCAGGAGCCCTGGTGCTCTTGGGCCCTTCCTCCCAGGGTTCCTAAGTCTGCCTCTCTGAGCGCAGCCTGCAGGACAGCCAGGTGCGTCAGTACGCAGGTGTGGCTGAAGCCGGGCAGGACGCAGTTAGCCAGTTGCCCTGAATTTCTGCCTCCTCAGCGAGCGCAGCTCCAAATGCGAGCGCGAGGACTCCTGGGTGGCCAGCTGCCTCCCACTCTCCGGTGAGCCCTCCTGGTGAGCCAGGAGGAGCCTCCCCCGGCGCTGGGAGTGTCCAGAGCGTCAGGGCCAGAGCTGTGCAACAGCACTCTGGGCCGATGGGACTAGAACCCTGTCACTGCGCCACCCCGTACCTTGTGGCTTTCAGCACTTGCAACGTGGCCATTGGCCACGGTATTGGATAGCTCAGGTCTACACGAATATTTCCCGACCTTTTGCCAGTTATTCCAAACACCGAACCTGAAAATGAGGACAGTGATCCACAGATGGGCTGGCGAGAGCTCCAGCTGTCCCGGGGCTGAAGGGCACAGTGTCTTCACATACCAGGTAGGTGCGCAGGCTGGGGAGGAGGCCCTGCCTCAGACCTGAGAGGTGGCGGCGTGTTACCTGGGCCCCGAGGGGGGTGTGAGAAAGCCAGCGTTTCCTGCCTCGGTGCCCCAGTGGCTGAGGGGGACCCCGGGGTGTTAGCCGGCCCCCCTCTCCTCCTGAGGGATCAGGCCCGGAACTAACTCCCTGAGGCCATAAAATTGTTTCCCAGTTTGACTCTTGTGTCCTTTAAAGTTGTAGCACACGGCACTTGGTTTTAAGAGCTAAATGTAAGGCTAATACGGAACACTTCCAGCGTGATAACTCCGAGTTCATATTGTTAGTGGAGATAAGCAGGAAGGAGCAGGTGCTTTTGAATTTACTTATCAGCCTTTCAGCAGGCTCCCGGGCCGCCGCACCCCGCCTGGGCGCTGTGGTGCCCGGCGGGGTCCGGGGAAGGAGGCTTCCCCAGGCCCGCCGACCTCGCTGGCGAGGCCAGGCTTTGTTCCCGGCGGGGGCGCGCCCGAGCAGTGCGCCCCCCGCCGGCCGGCGCCTCGAGTCTTCGGAGGGGGCCCTGTGGAGAGTTGGCGTTTTAAGGTCACATCCTGATCTCGGTGAAGGAGGGTAAGAGGGGACGAACGTGAGCCCTAGTTCTCAGTTATATAATTAAGCCGAGATTTTCCTTCCTGAAGGAACAAAAAGAGGCCAAGGACAGACTGATTGAAACCTCAAGGTCGCTTCCCCAAGAGTAGCCTGAGCGGGTGGGCCCGGGCAGCCGGCCCCCTCTGGCTGGCGACCCGGGTCCCTGGTCCCTCGCTGCCTGCCACCCGCGGGAGGAGGGCTGCTTGGCATGGGCGCCTCTCCGCTGCTTTCTTTTAAGCTAAGCCTTCGCTTCTCCTGGCCCAAACAGGGAGGCCCGCGCGAGGGCTGAGCACGCGGCCATCTCCCGAGCTCCATGCCTGCCCTCCTGTCGCCCCGGCCCGTCGGCCGCTCTGCAAACGGCACCGCCGCCGCCGCCGCGGAGCCCAGACGACGGGTCCCGAGGGCCCTTGAAAGGCCCGCCTCTCACTATGAGGACGTCAGCCAGGCTGGCCCTGCTGAAGTCGCTCATTACCAGATAAGTGATGGTAAAATAGTGATGTTTTATTAATTGCAGATATGGCTGCTAATTAGAACCCAGGCGTGTGCTCTTCGTACCTGTTCATACAGTTGCTCCAGAGTGGAAGGGCTTGCTCGCCTCCCCTTCCCTCTCCCCACCCCCAGAAGAGAATTTCAACTTTAAGACAAACAACTTCATTTACAAGTGTGTCTCTAATTAGCTGCAGAATTAGGAAAGCTGAGTTTTCCCCCATAGATCGGCTGAACCCTCGAGGGAGACTGGTGGAATAGAGAGAATCGCATTTCCAATTATTTTGTTGAATTGCTAATTTAGTTATTGTGCCTGGTGTAATTGTGATGGGTATTGGGTGTGCAATTCAATTTGTTTTAAATATTTGTGGGAAGGCTGATCAGTAATGGAGCTGACCTATTTTGTGGCCCAAATTGAGGGAAAAAAAGGCTAAAACACAACAGCCACAAAGATATAGTTTGTTGCCATTTTTATTTTGATCTCTCTCATCCCTTTTAAGACCATTGATGCAACAAAAGGATTAAGTTAAAAGATGACAGCGCTTTGATCTTCTCCCTTTGAAAGCTTAACTGTCCTTGGTAGTTTAATATGCGGATATTTCAGCATAGAACTGTAGATGCATTGCTGGAGGTGAGTAGCTCCCGCCTCCCACGGTCGAGGCTCTGTGTGTGCCTAGAAGTGGTTTGGGTGTTCGACTTTTGGGCCAGGCACAGCTCGGAGATATTGAGGGTCTGGTTCCAGACCACTGCAATAAAGTGAATGTTGCAATAAAGCGAGTCGATACCTTTTTGCTAGAGAAGGGTCTTGCCTTCAGTTCATAAAAAAAAAAGGCAACACCTGCGAAGCACAAAAAAACATGGTGAACCTGTGGTGTATGAAGTAGTGGAGGGGGCACCTGCAACAATACTGCCAAGTCATTCGAGCTGCTGGGCCAAGCCTGGGGGCCAGTGTGGAAAGGAAGGTACCTTCTCCCCGGGTAGCGCCGTGTGCGGGGTCGATGGCCAGGAGACCCACCTCCGTGGTGTTGGCACAGTCCTTGCCCCAGGCAGGCTCTGCCGCCGCCTGGTTAAGCCTGTGCTGTTGTGACGAGGGTGAGATGAGTCCAGGTGAACGCTCCTCTTCGGGGTCTCGCCATCTCCCCACCACTCAGCCGGCGTCTGGACCAGGGGGAGGGTCTGTGGTCTGATATTGTTTACATGCCTGTTGGGCGCTGGGCCAATCCGTCCAGTGTGGGCCTGGAGCAGGGCTGCGGCTTGTAGGGAAGAGCAAGGGATAGGGCTCTGCTGGGACTCGAGGCCACAGAATGCAAAGCGGAGTGCAAAGCTGGGACCTGAGGACCAAAGCAGGGGCCTCCTGCCTTGATTATTGTGAAATCAGTGTGTCAGTACCAGGTACTGCTCTGACCAGGGTTGCTTGCAGGTAACCGGAGCCCTGACCCTTGGCGCCATCCCGCCAGGCCTCCCCCACCTCCGGGCTTTCTCGGACACAGGGTGGGGTTTGGTTAGGCTAGATCAGAGGGTGGCAGACCAGAGTAGATTTTGGGGAATGTTAATAATAAAATGGGTCGAGAAGCAGCTGGTTTTGATTCTAAAAGAACCACCTTGTAACTCGATTAATTTAGGTGCCAGGGTCAGTTTTTTGCACTTAGCTGCTGAGAGGTTTAAACTTCATTGTTCCTGTGTGAGACATCACCAGGGCCTGCAGAACCTACTTCAGACACGTGTGGCTTTGCTTCTCTAAACAAGCTTTTCTGGAGGAACTGGGAGAGAAACCTAGTGGACACCGTTGCGGACCTTGAGGATCTGGGTCCATGGATGGACAGACAGGAAAACAATCATTGTACACGTACTGCAGTGGGGGGTCTGGAAGGGGCTGGGGGAGAGAAGTGCTGCGGGGAGGAGCTTGTGGAACCCCATGTGAAGCCAGGAGGGCAGGCTGGGGCTGTGAGTGCGCCCCTCCCCTTTGCTGGTTATAGTTTTTACAGCTTTGATATGGAGGTTTAATTTACATGCCGTAAAACTCACCCATTGTAAATACACAAATCAGTGATTTTTAGTAAATTTGTAGATTGTGCTGCCATCAACATATTCATCACTTTTTGTTTCTTTTTTTTTTTTTCCTGAGGACGGGTTATACTTTTCTGTTTCTTCAACTGTCTCATAATTTTTTGTTGAAAATTGAATATTTTAATATAGCAACTTTGGATTCTAATTTTTCTCCCTGAAGGTTCTTTTTGCTTTGTTTTGTTTAATAACTTGACTAAATCTGCAGAGTGTTCTTCCTCTGTGGCTAAGCCTAGCTTCATAGGTATCACCCTTGTGCCCACCAGTTAGCCAACCATCTAATGATCAGTCAATGATCTGAGCAGCTGTTGGGCTCAGAGACCTTGCACCACTAAGGCTTCCATATTCTATCGATAGCTGTGTGTGTGTGAGAGAGAGAAGGAGAGAGAGAGAGAGAGAGAGAGTGTGTGTGTGTGTGTGTGTGTGTGTGTGTGTGTGTACTGGGGAGTACATTAAAAATTTAGGCAGGCTCTGGCTGGGTGGCTCAGTTGGTTGGAGTGTTGTCCTGTACATCAGAAAGGTTGTGGGTTCGATCCCCTGTCGGGGTGCATACAGAAGGCAACCAATCAATGTTTCTCTCTCACATCGATGTTTCTCTTTCTCTCTGTCCCGTCTTCTCTCTTTAAAATCAATAGGCATATCCTCGGGTAAGGATTTTTTTTAAATTGGGTAGTTGTTAAGCATACCCTGGCTTTTACTTTCTGATGGGACTTCATCTGCCTCCTCTTCACGTGCTCACAGGTTCATAGTCAGTTAGGGATGAGTTGGTAGCTTCCAGGGATGTCCAACCTTTTGGCGTCTCTGCGCCACACTGGAAGGAGGAGAGTTGTCTTGGGCCACACGTTAAATACACTGTAACACGTAATCACAAAAAAACCCCTCATAATGTTTTAAGTAAATTTATGATTTTGTGTTGGTGCCACATTCCTAGCCATCCAAGCCACATGTGGCCTGCGGGCCGTAGGTTGGACAACCCTGGGACCTTCTCTGGTCTCTTCTGTGTAGGGAGCTTATCAAGTTCCCTAAAGGCTGTCTCATTTCCCACTTCTGTTAACTGTTTGGCTAGGCCCCTGATCTGTCGTTTGCCATAAGATTACTACTGCTAGTAACAATGCCATTGGTTATGAAATATTTTTATCCAGACTTCAGCTTTCATCCATGATCCTAGATTAGACTCCTTCTAGAGCTGAACGAGATCTTAGGGATCTTCTCCTATTCCACTCCAGGGGAAGCTAGATGCCAAAAAGCCTGTGGGCTGCTCGAGGCCCTACTATAAGGAAGGCCAGGCTTGGAGCTCAGCCTCTGGCTTGATGCATTTGGGCTGCTGTAATAAAATACCACAGACCGAGGAGCTTGTAAACAACAGAAACTTATTTATCACAGTTCTAGAGGCTGGAAGCCCAAGATCAGGGTGCCACATGGTTGGGTGAGGGCTCTCTCCTAGGTCGCAGACTTCTCATTGTATCCTGACGGCAGAAGGTGGAAGGGATCCCTCTGGATCCTCCTCTGTAAGGCACTAATCTTATCTGAGGGCTCCACTCACAACTTAAGCACCTCCCAAGGCCGCAACTACTAAAGCCATCACCTGTGGGGGTCAGAATTTCAACATATGAATTGGGGAGGGGGGCAAAAACATTCAGACCATAGTATTCTACCTCTGACCCCCCAAGTTCACGTCCGTATTGCATGGAAAGTGCATTCATTCCATCCCAACAGCCCCCAGAGTCTTAACTCAACTCCGGCAGCAACTTAAAAGTCTAGGCCGAGGTCTCATCTCAATATCATCCAAGTCAGAAATGGGTGAGATGCAAGGCAGAATTCATCCTGCGACAAATTCCCCTCCAGCTGTGGACCTGTGAAATCAAACACGTTATGTGCTTCCAAAACACAATGGTGGGGCAGGCGCAGGGTAGCCAATACCATTCCAAAAGGGAGAAATAGGGGGGAAGGAAGGGAAATCTTAAAGCTGAAGATAATCTTTAATTTGATGGTCTGCCATCCGGGACGGGGTCCTACCTTCTGGACACATTGAGTGGGGGGTCTTGTCTTTTGGACACATTGGACCTCCTGGGGTGTGCCTGCCCCCATGGCTTTGCTGACCACAGTGCACACCGCAGCTGTCATGGGCTGGGATCAAACACCAGCGGTGCTCCCAGTCTGTGGGGTGCCCTCGGGAGGGGCCCTGTCCCCCATGGCTCTGGGTAGGAGTCTGGCCCCCATGGCTTCAGGTGGGGGTCATTCGGCCTATTGAAACCCAGGCAATGGCCCCCTTTTGAAACCGAGGAGGCAGCCCTGAGGGCCTCTGAACTGCCTTTGGGGTCCTTCCTCCCGTCTTGAAGAGTAGAGCATGTTAGAAGCTGAGCAGCTCTATGGTCTGTGCCATCCTGTGAAATCGAAGAAGTCCAACTTCCTCCCTCCCCTTCCCTTCCCTCCCCTCTACTTTCCCTTCCGCTCCCTCCCTTCCTTCCTTCTTTCCTGTCTTCTTCCCATTAAGTTCAAATAGGCTATTTTCCTGCTGGGGTGGCTGATTAAGTCCATGGTTCACACCCACCACTTGGCCACATCCTCAGTGTCTCCTTCTGCCCATGCTTTCTCATTTGCAATTTAGATATACTGAGAATTTTCCTGATTTTCAATGTCTGCTTCCCTTTTGAACAATTCTTTAAGTCATCTCTCTCCTCACATTTTACAAGCGCACTAGAGAAGCTAAGCGGCACCTTCAATCCTTTGCTTAAAAACTGCTTCAGCCAAATATCTAATTTCATTGCTCACAAGTTCTACCTTAAAAGATGAACACAAGCCAGCCAAGTTTTTGCCACTATGTGACAAAGATCACCCTTCCCCAGTTTCCAACCACACACTGCTCATTTCTGTCTGACACCCCATCAGAATGGACTTCACTGTCCATGAATCTACCAACATTCTGTGTGCAAACCACTTAGGTCTTCTGTGAGAAGCTTCCTCTACAGCTCCCCTCTTCTGAGCCCTCACCCAAATTGCCTTTTAAAGGTCTGTTTGTGGCAATGCAAGCTTTTTCTAGCAGAGACCTCCACTCTTCCAGCCTCTGCCCATCACCCAGTTCCAAAGCTGCTTCCACATTTTTAGGTTTATTACAGCAGCCTCTCACTTCTGGTATCAGTTCAGCCTAATCGAGGTATAACTGACATAAAATTGTACAATATTTAAAATATACATCATGGTGATTTGCTATATACTGTGAAAGGATCACCTCATATAGTTAACACATCCGTCATCTCACAGTTATCCTTTTTTGTGTGTAAGTTCTACTCTATTGGCAAATTTAATTTTATAACACAGTGTAACAGTACTATCAACTATAGTCACCATGACATACATTAGATCTTCAAATCTTATTCATCTTATAGCTGAAGGTCTGTATTCTTTTACCAACCTCTCCCTTCATCTTCCACACCCCAGCCCTAGCCCCTGGCAACTACTTTTCTACTCTCTATTTCAATGAATTTGACTTTCTGTTTTTCTAAAGATTCCACATATGAGTGATACCATGCAGTACTTGTCTTTCTCTGGCTTATTTCACATAGCATAATGCCCTCAAGGTCCATCTTTGTTGTCACAAGTAGCAGGATTTCCTTCTCGTGGTTGAATGATATTCCACTGTGCATATATACCACATCTTCTTAATCTACTCATTCACCGATGGACACTCGGCTATTATGAAGAATGCTGCAATGAACATGGGAATGCAGCTATGTCTTTGCTCTCCTGTTTTTATTTTCTTTTAGATAGATATACCCAGAGGTGGGATTGTTGGGTCATATGGTAGTACGAGTTTTAAGTTTTTGAGGAACCTCCATACTGTTTTCCACAGTGGCTGCACCAGTTTACTTTCCCACCAACAATCATGGTTCCCTTTTCTCCACATTCTTGCCAACACTTACCTCTTACCCTTTTGATGGCAGCCATTCTAACAGGTATGGGGTGGTATATTACTGTGGTTTTGATTTGCATTTCTTTGATGATTAGTGGTGTTTAGCACTTTTTCATTACTTGTACCTTTTTATGGCCAGTTGTTAATCTTTGGAAAAATGTCTATTCAGTTCCTCTGTCCTTTTTTGGATCAGTTTTTTTTTTTTTTTTTTTTTTGCTGTTGTTATGAGCTCTTTATATATTGGATATTATCCCTCTGTCAAATATATAATTTGCAAATACTTCCTCCCATTCCATATATTACCTTTTCATTCATTTTGTTGATTGTTTCCTTTGCTGTGCAGAATCTTTTTAGTTTGGTGTAGTCCCAGTTATTTATTTCTGCTTTTGTTGCCTTTGCTTTTGGGTCAGATCCAACAGATCATCTCCAAGACTAATGTCAAGGAGCTTAGCCCTTTGTCTTCTTCTAGGCTTAATGCTTTCAGGTTTTACTTTCAGGTTCAAGTTTTTAATCCATCTGGAGTTGATTTTTTTGTATATGGTGTAAGATAAGGGTCTAGTTTCATTTTATTGCATGCGGCTGTCCCGTTTTCCCAGCACCATTAATTGGAGAGACTATTCTTTCCTTATTGTATATTTTTGGCTCCTTTGTTGTAAATTAATTGTCCGTGTACGTATGGGGTTATTTCTGGGCTCTCTGTTATGTTCCATTGATCTATGTGTCTGTTCTTATGCCAGTACCATACTGTTTTGATGACTATAGCTTTGTAATATAGTTTGAAATCAGAAAGTGTGAAGCCTTCAGCTTTGTTCTTCTTTTTAAAGATTGGTTTGGTTATTCAGGGTCTTTTGTAGTTCCATACTAATTTTAAGATAGTTTTTCTTTCTATGAAAAATGTTACTGGAATTTTGATATAGATTGTATTGAATCTGTAGATTGCTTTTGGTGCTATGGACACTTTAACAATATTAGTTCTTCCAATCCATGAGCATGGAGTGTCTTTCCATTTATTTGTGCCATCTTCAGTTTCTTTCATCTTATAATGTCTTATGATTTTCAATGTACAGATCTTTGACCTCCTTGGTAAAATTATTCCTAGGTATTTTATTCTTTTTGATCCAGTTATTAATGGGATTGTTTTCTTAATTTCTCTGATAGTTCATTAGTAGTGTATAGAAATGCAACTGACTTTTGTACAGTATATTATTGTTGTATCCTGCCACTATACTAAATTCATTCATTAGTTCTAATAGTTTTTTTCATGGAATCTTTAAGGTTTTCTGTGTATATCATGCCATCTGCAAATGGCGTGTTTTATTTCTTCCTTTCCAATTCGGATGCCTTTTATTTCTCTTTCTTGGCTGATTGCTCTGGCTAGGTCTTCTAGTAGTATGTTTAATAAGAGTGGGCATCCTCCTGGCTGGTGTGGCTCAGTGGATTGAGTCCTGGCCTGTGAACCAAAAGGTTGCCAGTCTGATTCCCAGTCTAGGGCACATGCTTGGGTTGCAGGCCAGACCCCCAGTGGGAGGTGCACGAGAGGCAACCACACATTGATGTTTCTTTTCCTCTTTCTCCCTCCCTTCCTCTCTCTCTAAAAATAAATACAATCTTAAAAAAAAAAAAAGAGTGGGCATCCTTGTCTTATTTTTGATCTTCCAGCTTTACACTGTTTAGTATGATGTTAGCTATGGGCTTGTCATATGTGTCCTTTATTATGTGGAGGTAAATACCTTCTATTTCCAGCTGCTTCCACATTTTTAGGTTTGTTACAGCAGCATCTCATTCCTGGCCCAAGTTTTTGTCAGTCCATTTGGGCTGTCATAACAAAACACCACAGATTAGGTAGTTTATAAACAACAGAAATTTATTTCTCACAGTTCTAGAAGTCTGAGGTCAGGGTGTCAGCGTGATCAGGTGAGGGTTTTCTTCTGGGTGGCAGATTTGTATCATCACACGATGGAAAGGGATCTCTCAGGATCCTCTTTTATAAGGCACTAATTCCACCCTCTTGACTTAAGCATCTTTCAAAATCCCCACCTTCTAACACCAGCACTTGTTCTAGTTAAGGTTTCAATATGTCAATTTGGGAAGGAGGCAGGGCACAAATAGGCAAACTACAGCACTCCTCACTCCTCACTCCTCAGTGATACTTTTGCTTAGTGTCCATGTAATTCAATGCCTAGAGACAGCCCCTAAACCTGTTTTCATAAAGGGATGGTTCTCTGAAAATGCCCTACAAGGCAGGCTCTCCTGAGTGAGCGTAAGGACAGGGTATGGAAGAACCTGACATTTGAAAATGTGTTACTAATGCCCACCATTAGTAGGTTCATACTAATTTAGGTAATTGTTCAAAAAGCCCCTTGAAGTCCTTGTTGTCCACATTTCACAGACTTTAGGAGTCAGGGGCTTGCCCAAGGGCAGGATTGAGGGATGCTATTTGAACCCAGTTCAGGCTTCCTGCAGAGTCCACGCTCTTTCCAGTGGCTATGAGTCTCTGTTAGCGTGGACAGGAATGCCATTAACATTTTCCTAATTCAGGGCTTTTACGTCTTTGGTTGTTTTTGTCACTTCTCATTCCCAATCCTTCTTGCTAACTCCAGACGGCCAGTCATTGAATTACAACGTTTGGGATTAGGCTCATCATCCAGCCCCCTCTGAGCGGCAGTCTACCTCATCTCCCGTACTTGCTGACGGACTGAACCCTCTGGCTGGATCCAAGTCCTCTCAGTGCTGAGGCTCCATCATCATTCTGTCCCTCTACCTACCACAGGGATCCAATGTTTTGGAAGATGTCCCATTCCTATTATGTATTATTATTGGGTTGGCCCAAATGTCCTTATGTTTTTCTCCATAAACTAAAAGACACATTTTTCATTTTGACCAATAACTTTATTGATTTGGATATTCTGAATATATTGGCAGTCTCCCACTTTGCTTCTAAGTGGGGAGAGGCCAGGGTGCTGCTAAACGTTTTCCAATGCTTAAGACAGCCCCAGAGCAAAGAATTATTTGGCCAAAATGTCAATAGTACCAAGAAACTTCACAAACCGAATGACACATTCGATCAGTCACAGCACCTTCTCCATATATTGCACAAATCTTTTTTCAGCATTTCAGTTGTGTTCTTACCTTTCTTGAAATAATAAAGCATAACACGCCAAAAATGTTACATATTTTCTTCCATCTTCAATTTAAAATGGCTGCACAAAAATTCACCAATTTTGATTTTTTTAAATTTTAAAATATATTTTATTATGCTATTACAGTTGTCCCCCCCTTTTTTCTCCTTTATTCCACTCTGCCCTGCACCCTCCCTCCCACCAGCATTCCCCACACCCCTTAGTTCATGTCCATGGTCGTACGTATAAGTTCTTTGGCTTCTCCCTTTCCTATACTGTTCTTCCTCCCTGTGTCTACTTTGTGCCTACCACTTATGCTTCTTATTCCCTGTACCTTTAACCCCATTCTCCACCCTCCCCTCCCCACTGATAACCTTCTGTGTGATCTTCCATTTCTGTGATTCTGCTCCTGTTCTAGTTGTTTGCTTAGTTTGTTTATATATATATATAAATATATATATATTTAGGTTCAGTTGTTGATAGTTGTGAGTTTGTCATTTTACTGTTCATAGTTTTGATCTTCTTTTTCTTAGATAAATCCCTGTTAACATTTCATATAGTAAGAGCTTGGTAATGATGAACTCCTTTAACTTTACTTTACCTGGGAAGCACTTTATCTGTCCTTCCATTCTAAATGACAGCTTTGCTGGATAGAGTAATTTTGGTTGTAGGTCCTTGCCTTTCATGACTTTGAATATCTCTTTCTAGCCCCTTCTGGCCTGTAATTTCTTCTTTGGAGAAATAAGCTGATAGTCTTAAGGGAACTCCTTTTAGGTAACTGTCTCCTTTTCTCTTGCTGCTTTTAAGATTCTGTCCTTATCTTTAATCTTGGGTAATGTAATTATGATGTGCCTTGGTTTGTGCTTCCTTGGGTCCAGCTTCTTTGGGATGCTCTGAGCTTCCTGAACTTCCTGGAAGTCTCTTTCCTTTGCCAGATTGGGGAAGTTCTCCATCATTTTTTCAAATAAATTTTCAATGTCTCACTCTTTCTCTTCTCCTTCTGGCACCCCTATGATTCAGATGTTGGAGTGTTTAAAATTGTCCCAGAGGTTCCTCAGCCTCTTCCCATTTTTTTGAATTCTTGTTTCTTCATTATTTTCAGGTGGAATGTTTTCTTCTTTCTGCTCCAAATTGTTGATTTGAGTCCCAGTTTCCTTCCCTTCCCTGTTGGTTCCCTGTATATTTTGCTTTAGTTCACTTTGCATAGCCTTCACTCATTCCTCTATTTTGTGACCATACTCAACCATTTCTGTGAGCATCCAGATTACCAGTGTTTTGAACTCTGCACCTGTTAGGTTGGCTAGCTCTTCATCACTTAGTTCTGTTTTTGGAGTTTTGATCTGTTCTTTGGTTTGGGCCATATTTTTCTTTTGTCTCAGTGTGCCTATTTTGTTGTGAGGGGCAGAGCTTTAGATATTTGCCAGGATGGGGCAACCCACGTCACTGCCCTGTGGCGCTGTATGTGGGGGAGGGGTCTGAGGAACAATGCTGCATGCTTGGCTTTTGGCCGGCTTTCAGTCACTTCCCCTGCTACCCACAAACAAATAGGGCCCTTCTGGTGCTGATCCTGGGTGGGTGGGTTTGTGTATATTCTAGGACCCTGTGGGTCTCTGAAACAAACTCCCCTGTGAGGTTGGGAGTTTCTCTTGCTGCCACAAACCCCACAGATTTTTACCAGCAGAGGTTTTGAGGCTTTCTTTTCCCACACCAGAACCCTGGGTTGCACGGTCTCTCTCACTCCCCACCTGTTTCTCCCGGTTATTCACATGCAAATGTGGGACCACCGGGTCCCTCAGCTGCTACCTTGCTGCACATCCCTCCAACCCGGCTGCCAGTCTCCACCCCTCCTACCAGTCTGGATGAATGTTTCTTCTTTAACTCCTTGGTTGTTGGACTTCCATACAGTTCAATTTTCTGGCAGTTCTGGTTATTTTTTTGTTTTTATATTTGTTACTGTCCTTCTTTTGTTGTGCAAGGAGACAAAGTATTATCTACCTATGCCTCCATCTTGGCTGGAAGTCCCCTGAAGGCTTTTTTTTTTTTAAATGCACGCTGACATGACAGCTGTCACAGTGCAATGTAACAAAATTGTTTCAAATGAAGTTAAAGACAGCTAAGCACCACTGGAACCATTGTACGGAAAACACTCAAAAAACTTTTTGGTCAACCCATTATTAACTGCCCATTGGAGCTCTGGCCCATGGTGTGATAGTTCTATTCCCTGGCTGGTAAAGCCACTGTCATCAGAAAGACAAAGTGGCATAGTGAGCCTTTGCTGCCTGAGGCACATGCAGGATTTCTGGAGTATTGAAAATAGATGACAGTTCACCCATCCTGTCGATGCCTACTGGAGTGGCCTGTGCTTGGTGACCCCTTCAGCTCCGGGACATGGACACATGGAGCTGAGCTTGGAGCTGGATTTCTTGGCACCCAGGGCTGTGTGCTCTTTACTCAATTAGGCTGCTTTCTAAATCTTTTTATCCAGTCTTCCTATGTCCCCAAACCATCAAAGGGGTCCCACTCTCTCCAGGACACACCTGTTCCTTGGCCCAGTGCTGAAAGATATTCATAGTGCTGCCTACTTGCTTATTCAGATTTCACTGTCCACCCTCCCTGTTCTTCCATCTGGCATTCCTAGTGTCCTTCGAGTAACTTTGCAAGTGTTGGTGCCTGAACTTTGGGACACCCTGCCTTACTCGCCTCTCAGCCAACAGGCTTCAGCCCTTGTCTGACACACTCACACACGGCCTTGCCATGTGGACTGGGGCAGGCCCAGGTTTTCCCCTTCATGTGTCCAGAACGAGGAGCCAGTATTAAAGTGAAGGCTCACCGCCCAGTTCAGCGCCACTCCTGGCCTCTCACTGCAGCCCGGCACATTAGAGGCGCAGGGAGGGGCGGTCATCAGGCACCTGCGTTCCTCACCAGGTTCTTGTTTTCTATTTGGGGAAATACAGGTGGGCCCAGGATTAGACCACAAAGCCCTCAATGGTCAATCTTTTCCTTATTACCCCAAAGTAATATCAATGGAAGTATAAGATTTTCTTTTATTAAAAAAGACTGGAGGAAATACTGCTCTCCAACAAAAGAAAGCACTGTATGTATGAGGCAAAGTTCCCAGAGGCAGAAGGAGAGTCTTTCCCCCCTTCATCGTGCCCACCTTCCCCCGAAGGGGCTGGCCGAGAGGAGGGACAGCTTCGGGTCCATGCCTGGGGCCTGGCTCTTGCCTGCCTGCCCGGGGAGGGAAGCAGAGCAGCAGGTTTCCCTCGGATCGGATCGCGGATCTCCCTTCTTACTCCCCTTTCTAGCACATCTAGCCTCGGGGGACTCAAATTGATAACATGTATATAATGTAGCATTTTTCACTTTAGAAAAAGGCACCCTTTGCTTTGCTATATACCCCAGAGAAAGAGACACAGCACTGAGCTGCATCATCAGCGAGGGTCAGTGCTTCTCCTCCCTGCCCTTGTGGCCTCTGCCTTTCTTTGCACATATTTAGGGATTGGTGGTTTTTCTTTCTTGAACCACATGGGTTCACAGAGAGAAACGGAGGCAGAGGGTTGAAGGCACACACTGCCCCTGTGTCTTTCGGTGCTCGAAGTTAGCATTTGAAACCCACTAAGTAGTCATATTATTAAGGGAATCTAAAACCTCTCCATGAAAGTGGCCTGAAAATGGCTCACTAGTCACTTGACCCAGAAAACCCCCACAACATTGTGCAAATCAAGAGGTTCAAATCTTCATGTTCGCTTTAAGAACACTCTTGAAACTGCCCAGGCCATCACAGGTGTGTGTATCCAAAAAGCCACCAAGCATCCGAATACTGTCACTCTGCAGAGGCAATATGTCCCATTCCGTCATGGCAACAGTCCTGCCTTCAGCAGGGGAGCATGGGCTCACCCCACCAGGGTGGAGGCTCTCCTGCTCTGAGGGGAGTGAGAACAAGTGGCTGGGCAGGGGCTAAAATGACAAACAGTGACTCTTCTACAAAGGTGGAGGTTTATTTCAATAAAATGTGAAAAGAATACATCTGACTGAAGCTCCTTGCTCATCAGGGTGTGTGTCCATCGAATTCTCAATGAGACAGGTGAAGGCTGCTTTGTGAATGAGGTGAACAGACAACATGGCAATCTCAGCTCTAGCAAGTCTTGGTCAATACATCACTTGTACTCCTCCTGCCTCAGTAACCCTGCGTGTGTAGTGGGCCGCGGGCGTATCAGATCACTCACATTCTGTGGCTCCTTCTGAATTCTCCATGTGAAAAATCCCTGCCCAGGGTAAGACTTAATGTGAGGTGCTCTGGAGATGGAGGACTAGGCATTACAGGGCTCCAGAAAGGAGATGGGCTTGTTTAGTGTTTCATAATTTGGTGGGTGGCGTGGGGAGAGGTAAACGAGCGTAGCCCGCCTCTGAAGAAATGCCAGGGCAGGCACAGGCTAGGACCAGCCAGCTGGGGAGTCCAGGACCTCCTGCCAGCCGCCGGCGCGGGGAGTTGTATTACTGCAGGGAAGTGCAGAGGAGTAGTCTGGTCCAAGACGAAGTAAATTCTTACTGGGTAAACAGACATTAGCGACAGTAGAGGATTCTTCCTGGACTGAAAACTGTCCCCCACCTTTTCCTGCCCTTCTCTGATGGTGCCAAACACTTGGACCTCATAGCAGGGCAGCCTGGCCCTGAGGCTTCGAGCTCCTGGGGGCAGGCAGTGACGTATCTGGCCACACAGTGCCCATCCGCACAAACAGTTCCTGAAGGAGGAGAAGTGGAGCTCGCTCTTGTGTGTGAGCTGCAGGGTTAAGGCTCAAAACTGCCGCTTGTACGTCAGTATTCATACCAGTGCTTCTACAACATCTTAGTGCTTTCTTCCTTGGTCATCAGTGACAAAGGCAATTAGCTGCACTGTAGGAACCGGATGCTACACCAGCCCTGATCACCTGCCACTCCTGCTTTAGGAGTATCAACAGTGGAATCAGTAAGCTCTTTCCTTGACTAAACTGGTTGTTGAAGCTAAACAAACGCTCTCTACCACCTGCGAGGAGGCCCCTGTCACTGGCCAGGGAGGGACCAGCAAGCCTGGAAGAAAGACAGCAGCACCATGAGGGAGTTGTAGGTAATCTTAAGGTCATGTGGATTCTGTGTGCCTGGTGCTGAGAGCACAGACGTCACCAGGGTTCCTGTCAGCAGCCATAGGGAGCCCTGCTGCACCTGTTACCTGTATACATTCCAGGAAGAGACCAGACCCACAGGGAGCAGGGCTGTAGATGCTAGGAGAGTTGCCCTGGAAACAGACAAATGACTCTGTAGGCACTATTAACCTCTCATGACTGGCAAAGCTCCAAGCTCAATAATAACAACATCCCAAGTCCTAAAAGAGAGACTACTAGGCCCACCATCCCTGCGGCACAATTAACTACGTTCCACCAGCACATCAGCGACAGAGAGGGCGGTCCCCACCACTCCAGGGCCACCCCTGCCAGCTCGGCTCCAGCAGTGCCTGTGGGGCCCTGGGAGGAGGCTGGGGCCTCCCACGCACTGGCCGATCAAGCAGTGCCATGCAGGGTAGTGCAGGTCGCCGTCTTTCCATTTGTCCTAACAGAGGGAACTGAACTTAAGGTTGAGGCCCCTAAATTCACAACAGTGACTTGGTCTATGTTCTTTCTCTGCTCCTTGGATCACGCTTTTGCCCTTCTCTGAGTTCCCATGGAGCTTGCAGATTTCAGTCTATTTTTCTTCATAAATAGGTACCTTAGTGTGATCAGACTGGGAATGAGTCCTCTCCAGTGCCTGCATGTACCGGGCTGACTGTGGGGTAAGGAAACAACGGGCTCGAGGCGCCCCCCTCGCCCCAGCCCAGCCCTCCTCCACTGCCTGTGCCGCAGGCTCATGGGGCCGGGGCAAGGGTGGGTGCTGACTGCCTGGCCCATCCCTGGGCTGGGACCGCGGGGCTGTCAGGATAGGAGGGGCAGCCCTGCTCTTGCGTAGGAAGACCTCGTGGTACGGGTGTACCCTTCATTGCCTTCTCAGGTGAGTGCAGGGAGAAAGGACTGTCATCCCAGCCAGGGTAATAAATACTGCACAGATAGGTGTGACTGGTGGGCTGGAGGGGGCTTTGTCACCCTCTGTCCCAGTATGTCATGCAGAACCTGAAAGCACTCGAGGGGAAGCAAAATGCCACTTTGACTCCAAAGCTGGGTCTCCTGTGCCTTCTCATCAGCGGGCTCAGTAGTGAAAGGCAGCTCCAGTCTTTCTCTGGGAGGCAGGGCAGGAAGCTCCCTCTATGTGGAAGGGGAGTCCATTGTGGAGAGGATCCGAACTACTTCCGCCCGCTGCGTGGGGGAGATGTGCTGGGTCATGTGGACGATGGAATCCATGGCAACCTCTGGATTGGCCTGTACCAAGCTGGAGAGGAAGATTTGGGAGGGTGAAGAACAGAGAGTGGCAGCGGCGTCTAGGTGAGGGCAGCTTAAGGATGGCCCCCTCACGTGCGAGCGGAGCTCACTGTGGACATGCCAGTCAGCACCTCACCAGATTTGTTTTCCTACCTGGAAACAGTCCCCGCAACAGCAAGGTAGGCAACAAGATGACCGTGAAACATTCTGCTGTGTCAAAAGGTAAGGAGGTACTTCAAAAACCAACACCAAAACCGGTGGGGGCATATCACAAAGAGAGTGGGGCCAGCGTGAAGGTATGCCCACAGGCTAAATCTGGGACATCAGAGTAAGTGTAATACTTAAAAATTATTAAAAAAATAGAAATATATATCAAATATATAATCAATAATGAATATATAAGTGAATGGTGGAGACAGGACTCTTGCTTACAGCAGAACTGGAGCAAGAAAAGTCACCCACAAATCCAGGTGAGAATTCTGATGACGAACAGAGTGTTTGCATGGCCTTAAGGTGTCTCCCTAGATACTTATTAGGTACAAGGAGGGAAAACCAGTAACTACACACTGGAGAAACTGAGTAACATCTTGACCAGAAGACTGAAACTAACACCAGCAGGGGCAGATGGCCTCATGTGTTTCCAGATGTGGGACCCCCGTGAAGGCCACGCCTCACCACTTATGGAGTGATCTGGCTGAGCACAGCCAATCTGAATCTGATCATGAGGAACACCTGACAAACTCAAAATGAGCAGCTCTACAAATGGGTTAGATAGGAGAACACCCACTCACCAATGATAAGGCAAATATTTGGGTAAAATATAAACAAGCACATCTGGGCACAGATTTGTTCTTGGCACTGTTTTTAGTTTTGTGGCTTTTCTGTAAGTAAAATGCTTCCAAATAAAAGGCCTTTAAGAAACCCTGCCCCGCCCCCGGCCCCACCGTGCCCACTGCCCAGCTGTGGGAAGCCTGGGACTCTAGAAGGAGACAGCTAACTCCGCTGGCGGGGGGACGCAGGCAGTTTCCCAGGGAACTGCATGCGATCAGCTCTGCTCACAGGATCACTCATCCAGCTGGAGTGTCTGCATCTGGCGATAACAGCTGGGCGGAGTGAACTAAGCCTTCATCTAGCTGAGGTCCCTAAGAGCCCCTGGGGACTGGACGCTGAGGAAGAACTGTGCACTTCAGGGCTCTGTTTTTATCTGTGGGTCAACCATGGCAGTCTCAAGCAGAAAGAGACCACAAAGATTGCAAAGCGTCATCACCTCAAGATTTGTTTTTACATTTTTCATTCCAAGAAGCGAGCCTCACCTCTCCTAAGAGTCCCCCACTGTGGGTCTCACCTGCGGATCTGCTTGAGAACATAGTCTCTGCTGATATATTTGATGTTTTCCTCTATGACTGAGCGAACCCCGTCCTCCTCCGTCAGCTGCTTCTCCAGCCACTCCACCAGGTCCTTGTTGTTGTCCCAAACATAGGCCTGCAAACAGACGAATCCCGGTCAAGCACCACGGGCCAGGCAGGCACCCTGAGTGGTCAAGAGCTGGAAGACTCCAGATACTTGCTCAGTGCAAAACAACTTGCCCGTGATTCTCTGTTACTGTTGATGTTATAGAAAAAGGAGCAAACAGGCCTCAAGACAGGAGCCGCCCTCATCCCTCCCTTCCTCCTTTTGACACAGATGCACATTGGGAGCATCATCAGCCCCTCCAGAGCCCCCAGTGCTCACAATCTGACTGCGCCTGTCACTCTGGGTCTTGGCCAATTCCATAAAGCTGAGAAAACTAGTTAAAACCCAAATTGTTTAGTAAAGTGCTGATCGACAGGGAAAGGTTTGGTGGTTGAAAATGAAACTGTGTGCTTTCTGAGGGACCTAAGCCCCAATTCCTAAAATGTAAGGCTCTAGTCTCAGTCAGCCCCAGCAGGTAAGTTGCCTGATGTCGGAAAAGTCCTGCCGTGAGGGGATAGCCCCCAGGTCCTATACCTATTTTACTTTCTATGAGAGTATTCAAAAGGGTCAAGATGTCTGGAACCCTGAAAGACTCAACAAACCCCCTCTTGCCTCCTTTTTTTCAACATCATTTAGCTGAGTATTTCCTAGGTAGTTGACTACATAATCATTCAGGAGTGTGTTAGAAACCTAATAGCCTTCTCCTTGCTCTTCTCCTCTCATTTTCTTTACAAATCATTTAGGAATCGTTTTGTTAATGGTTTCCGGAAAACCAAGTACCACCATTAAGGCTCATTCATATTTATGTCATTTTGTTTGGGTAATTAAACACAAAGCTCGTCATTTAAAGGTGCGCTATCCTTCTCTGTTATCACTAACGAAGTCAAAGTCAGAATGACAATGAGTTTGGCGCTGTAATTTAATAGGTGGGTGCATTAGGGACTCTCAGAGGCCTGAGCTATGGCTCAGAACCTGCATCTACCACAGCTGTGAGTGCAGGGCCTGCCAGGCCCAGAGGAGACGTGTTCATCACACCCTTCAGGAGGCACCACGCAGGGAGGAACAGCCCTGCACTGCTTTCTAACTTCCTATTTTGTGCCTTTAAAAATAATGGATTCTTTTCAGACTCACTTCCCATCTCTAACTTAGCTGGCAAGTTAGATGTGACTGGTTATTTATTGCATGTCATGTAACTGACTTCCACGTTTCTAACAATTCTTTTTTTTTTTAAAGAAGATTTATTTATTTTTAAAGAGTGGGGGAGGGAGGGAGGAAGAGAGGGAGAGAAACCTCGATGTGGGAGAGAAACATCAATTGGCTGCTTCTTGCGTGCGCCCCAACCAGGGACTGAACCTGCAGCCCAGGACGACACCCAACCAACTGAGCCACACTAGTCAGGGCTCTAACAATTCTTAAGTCCTTCACTGTTGAAGGACTAGGGAGCCCCAGATTTAAGGATCAGCAATGTGCCTTTTCTAGCCTGTTGTCCAGTTCTTTTTCTGTCCCCAAATTTGCCTTCTTCTGTAATCACTGGTAAGAAAATCAGTTGTCCTGGTCAGGGCGCTGTGGCCGGGATGGTGCAGACCTGAGAGAGCCTTCCCGCCTCTCTGGGCCTTGGTTAGAACTGCTGACACATCTCTGAGGCTAAAGGGCAGTACAGTTTTTGTTCAGAGAAAAAGGAGGTGCCACATCAGTCTCTGTTGACAAGGGTGGAGGTACAGCTTTCCCCACAACATGGTGTTGACTCTTGCATTCTAGCTCCTGCTTACCCCACCTATGGGTGGGTACGTCTGGACTCCAACAACTCCATCTCCATCACTGGTAACTGTGACTTCTGCTCCGTGGCTTGGGGACTATGGAACATGCCCCTACCTATGGAGCGTTGGAGGTAGGAGAAATTAAAACAATGACTATTGCTTGGATTTCGGTATGGGAAAAAAAAAAATCTAGGTTTACTCAAGAACCCCAAAGCCTTTCATTTAGGAGACTATTTAATACTCTTATTAATCATTTTTAATCCGTTTGCTTTTAATTAAGAAACAGCATGATGCTTTCCTATCAACATATGCCAGGGAGCAGATTAATTGTAGCTTAAGATAATGCTCCTTGATTGGTGTAATGTATTAGCTAACGAGATGCCTGCTTCTAACGATGCTCAGACACTACTCTGGAAACCAGCTACCCTCCAGAGAAAACTCTTCTGCCTTCCCCTCCTGCAGCCACAGAATATACTAGGTGTTTGAATTAAATATTAAAGTTCCCAGAGAGGATCAGAGCAACACATTCTAAGTTTTAGAACGGTTGCTCTAAAGTCTCCCCTTTGCAAACATCCTTATATGAATGATCTGCTGTTCAAAAGTATAGCAACTGGGTGCCAACCAACAAGCCAAACCCAGTGAAGTTTAGATCACCCTGCAGGGTATATGAAGGCAAAGGGGTTGCAGAGCTGAGTCAGCCGCATTTTTAGCAAGAATAAACAAGCTCAAGCACCTACTTCTGCAACAGACCTGGGAGGCTTTAACACACTGTTGTGGGCTAACTTCCTTCTCCCAGGAAAAGCAAGGGCCCCTTCTGCTGGCTTAGGGAGTCTACAGTCTTTGCCCTCTTAGAATACAGCTATAAGACTCCTCACTCCAGCCATCCAGAAGGATGAGCCAACCCTATTGGAAGAAAAAACAAAAAACAAAAAAAACCATTATCATTTCCCACCTGAAAATTATGAAAATGTGGCTCATTATTCCTAGTGTCCCTGGGTAGATTTTAAACAACTGTGAAATGCAGGGCTGCTAACCTCATCACGGGCCTGGGACCATATGTCACCTGCCTGACACTTCATCCCAATCAGAACATTTTAATACCGATAAAACTATTGATAATTAACATCCCAACAGTTATCTTACAATAACATTCAACAGACACTTTATCTCTCTGTATCAGCGGATAAGCATCTCTAGCACTACTCAGCCTCACTAATTGTGTGTAGTAATTAGTCTATCTTACAAAATCTAAATGACCCGTTTGGAAAGTTTCATTTCTAACCTATTGACAGCTGTTAAGTCTTCTTTACTCAATGGCACCAAAGGGCCAGAGAGTGACCAGGGCACAGCCTGCTGGAAATGAGCCCCAATCACCATACCCTGCAGGTAACTCACTTTGTGAGCTGCCTGAAGACACCTCCAGTGGTGTGATTTTTTCCTGAGGATTTGGAGTACAATAGCAAATCCAGGCTCGGCCCCACCCAGGGCCAAGCAGTGTTGTCCAGGGTCTGCCTCACCTCCTGCCTCCGTGGCCCTAAATGGGAAGTCTGGTACACACTTGTCCCTGGGTGACTCAAGGCCAGGCCTTGGGGACGGTGGAAATCAAATGACCCTACCAAGTGTTTTTCCTCTATCATCCTCACAAGGGCCCCCGCTGACAACCTCTCATTTGGAAACCTAGAATAAGAGTGAATGGGTAAATATCGGGACAGTAATAATGTGTTATGGCATCTCAAGTTGTGGATAAGTTAGAGGAAGCCAAAACAAAGAACATTACTAAGAATCTACTAGGTTCATGGAACCAACCCCTGTCCTCACAAGATCATTAAGTTAACTTAGTCTATGTTACATTTTTATATTTTTTACCCTTTAACAAGCTGTGCTGAGAGGAGGAAGAAACCGGCATGTTATGTCTATTCAATGACAGTCATTGTGCTTCACACTTCACTTATCATGTCATTAAAAATCTCGCTGAACCTGGTGAAATAAACATCATCCCCACTTTACCCATGAGGAAGCAGAGGCTTAAATAATATGTCCACACCAGTAACGGCAAAGCTGAGATCCAAAAAGTTTGAGATTCTAACTAAAACCCATGTCTTAGAACCCATTAGAACTGTGCTCCATGCAGAGTTTCCATCTCAATTTCTATTGGGAGAAAAAAGTCAGTCAGTTTGAAAAACCACAAATCTCAAACTGTGGATCTAAGAATTGAGAGAGAAAACATGCCCATGAAACAAATGTGTGCTATGTTCTTATGACCCAATTTAAACCTAAATTCTTTTTTTTTTTTTCAGGGAGCTATAGTGATGCTTCTGCCTGCAGTGAAACTATGAACCATAAACCTATTTCCTACAATCGGACTGTCCCAGGGACTCAAACCAAATCCCATAACTCATGGTAGCAGCCCCTCTAAGGCAGCGATTTTCAACTGGTGTACTGCAAAAATTTTTTAAACTTGCAATACTTGACTATTTAGTCAGGGGCCCTGACCTCTTTTCCCTTAAACTGTCAGATAAAAAAATGACTGCAAACAACACAACAACAGCTGCCTGGTGCGAATTCCCTGTCTTGAACCATAAATACAGAAGTCATATGATAGAGTTGCATCTTACTGGTTAATTCTTGGTACCAGAAATTCTTCTATACAAGTATAGGCACCTGATTTTTAAAAAGTCACTTTACAGCACAAAGGGTAGGTAATTACTATTATTTTGTTGTTGTTGTTGTAAACCAATCAAAATTATACTTTTTTGGTCGGGTCAGACTGGCAAAATATTTTTGGTGTGCTGCAGAATTTTAATAGTTTATGTGTGCCATGAGATGAAAAAGGCTGAAAATTGCTGCTCTGAGGAAAATAAAAGAATCATATTGCTCAGTTACATAGTATCACAGTGTCTTCAAATTTTCGGTCCCTGAATCTCTTTCTTTAGGAATGAGATTAACAAAGCAAATTCTCCAGGGGGGAAAAAAACACACAGCATGGCTAACAGATGCCTATCACGAAATGTCTTTTCCTCCCAGCAACCACAATAAGGATTAGAGGGTCACTTCTTGGTGCAAAGCCAGGGTCTAGACTCAGCCAGCCTTTGCACTTGAGAGCCCCAGCACACAGTATCTGTCACTGTTGGAGGGACCAACAGAGAGTGTCGGCTCTGAGGTTTCAAGCCATTCCCGAACACTGAGCAGATTTCACATCAGCCCTTGGAGGCAGCACAGACAGCTGCTGAAAACTGCCACCCTTTCTTCTCAAGGGCGAGCAGAGTTTATCCCCCGTCCCACACTACAGCGGGTCCTGCTGAGCCTGCGGAATTCAGAGGGCAGTTTCAAAGCCACATCGCAGGGTCCCCGCCCTTCCTTTCTCTCCTTGCTGTCCTGGACTGAGGGCTCCAGAGAAGGCAAGGGAAACGGCCTCCTCCTGAGCTGCGGGGCTGAGGCCGTCTTCTGCGCCTCTTTCCAGCCACGGCCTGACTACACGCAGTCCACTGTTGTCTCCATCAATAAGAGATGGAAATGACCTCTTCCACGCACAACCCCCTGGCCGCGGGACACTGAGGAGCAGCTGAAGGGCCTGGCCACTCACTTCATGCTCACAGGAAAGCTATTCCTTCTCATCCTTGTGCCTACCGAGGCCGTGCATGTCCATTAGTGACTAATGTGGTAGGAAGGCGGTGCGGGCCTCTCCTGGCCACACGCACACTCCATTTACCTAGCCAGCCACTCTTAACTGGAGAACAACCTCTTATTTTACACTTGCGTGACTTTCAATGCCAACTTCCACTGGAAGCTGCCAGTAGCCACTGACAAAATTGTCTCACTCAATTATGATGCCACAGACTGACCTTAACCTGAACCAAATGTCACATAAGGCTGCACTCCCCTGCTGCACATTTGAAATATTTATCCAAAGAAGCTTTTCAGTCGTAAAAAATGGGTAGACGTAACACAAAGGTGAATCTTGGAAGGACCCTGATTCACTGACTTTAAAACTGATGGTAAACGTTGGAGTTCCTGAGAACACTCAGCAGCGACGTCAGGCAATGCTTTCCAGAAAGAGGCTGCAGTGCCCAACCCCCACCCCCACCCAAGGACTCTAACCCAGTAGTCACCAAATGTTTTGTATCATGTGGCTATTTTTAGCACATACTACCAGATTCTGATAAAATGTTCATATGCTGCATATGACTTACCTTTAATCCATAAGCTACTAATAAAAGTTCATTTATTTTACTTAGTAGAAATAAAGAGAAACAAAAGCTCTAACTTTTCCTTCCCATCATCCCATGGACTGTCTTGTGCAACCCAGGATTCCTGGGGCTGATGCTGGGTCCTGGCTGTCCTGGCCTCAGACCTACCGCATCCCCAGCGCTGGCGCCAGGGCACTGGGGACACCACCTCAGTGGGGTTGCTGCTCCAAGACGTGTGCCCCCGTGGAATCAGACCAAGGACACCCAGATTCATGGCTCCCATTTTCTTCCAGCTCAGATTTGAAATCAAGAGCTCTTACGTGGGCAGAGCACCTGCTACCCAAATGACTATCGCCTCTTTCAGGCTTCTTGCTCCTGCCCCCTTCAGTTCCACCCTCCACACAGCACCCTGAACAGTCTTCCTATAACGTAAGTCAGGTGACATCTCTGCCACTTAAAAATACCTCAGCAGCTTCCCACAGGCCCAAGTTCAAACCCCTTGACACAGCCTCCATGGCCCTGCATGCTCCCAATCTCTGAGCCGTCCTGAAATATCTGCAATGCATGATACTCTTGCTATCAGGCCTTAGAACATTCTGTTCTTTCTGCCTGGAACATTCTTCCTACACCCCCAAATCCAGCCTCTTCCTCCGGTTCATTTCTGCTTTGTTTTCAGGTCTCTGCTCCATCAATTCTAGAAGTCTTCCCAGACTCCCCTTCCTATTCCCCTTCCCCAAGAGTGGGTCAGGTGTCCTTTGTGCTCTATGACTTCTTAGGTTTGCTCGGTTCAACACAGGTCTCCCTGTTGTATGTGACCTCTTGACTCATCTGTTTTTCTAGGTAGGGAGCTCTGTGTGTACAGGAACAGCGTCTGCCTCTTTAGCTACCATGTCCCCAGGGCCTGAGGCAGTATCTGGTGTTTAGTAGGTATTCAAAGAGGTTTGCTGAGTGATAGAATGAGTTGCAAAAAATCCCTACCACCTTGTCCGAGGAACCATCACAGACCTATTACTGTGGGGAGGAAACAGGGCTCAGGCCTATACTTCCCCTCCACTCCTGCCCTGAGAGACCTGGGGATTGAGATGACCAGCTTTGCAGGCCTCAGGCAGGGGTGAGGAGCATGTCAGGAAGGCTCCTCTGAGGGCGACCACCTACCTTCACTGTTCCTTCCACTTCCACAAACCAGCGCCTTAACATGGCCTGGATCTGTCCGTCAGTCAGCTCGGGGTTAGCGTTGTGGATTTTCTTCTTGACCAAGTCCTCCAGCAGGAGGCGCCTCAGACGCCAATAGAAGAAGGTGCGGGATGTTTTCCAGTCCAGGATGTCCTATATATAGACAAGGACAGACTAAGTCACCTCAGTCCCAATCCCTGCTCAGTGCCAGACCAGGGGGAACACCACAGGCACAAACACTCTCCAGCAAGGCGCTGAGACTTGCGAGCCGGGTGTGAGCTCCCTGCTCCCGCAGGTGTGTCCCTGGTTCGGAGCAGCCCCAACACCCTGCTGCCCATAGCACCTGCACAGAGACGGGCCTGGATAATGCTTAACCCCACTGGTGGCCGAGATGGGAAGGGGCTGTGAATTCCCAGATAACCAGAGTGAGGAACTGGGTTTGAGCAAATGGCTCAAAAACTTGCACGCAAATCAAGTGTGAGTCAGCTGCTGCTGGAACCCTGACACTACAGTAATTCGCAGCCTGAGCACCTGGGCAGCTCTCCTCAGGGAGGCATGTGTGACTCAGTTTCCCACCAGTAAAATGAAGCTTGCCTCCTGCAGAGTCCAGGAGGTAACCTAAATCATAAATTGTTTTAGGATGATAGCTGGTACAGAAAAAGGGAAAGGTCTCTCCAAAAAAGGAAAGTGGTTTGATCTGCACAAGCTGTTTTTATCCAGCCCCTGTGAGCCTGTGTGCAGGAGACACACACTTGCCCGCCCGCAGGTTTCTGACAAGTCAGAAGCAGCAACCACTGTACTTACATTAATGACACCCTTCTCCTGCATCCGGCCTGGTGTGTCGTGCAAGTCAGCAAACTGCACGGCTACCTGATGGTAAATGGGAGTCAGGAATTCCTCCCGCTCCTTCAACTTGTTCTCCAGCTCCTTCCGCTCAGCAGTGCTGAGCTCCGGGGTGCCTGCAATTAAATCAACCTGTCCTTCACACTCTGTGGTGACCAGAAGTCTCTCTGCTCAGGAGCAGCAGTCATGGGAAGCTCAAACTTGACCCCTCCCTCCGTGACCTGCTCTCCATGGTCTTCACCACCTCTTTGCTGAGTAACAGGACTCTGTGAGGCACCAGACCTGTCTTCACCTTGCCACAGGGAGCCCACACGTCCTCCTCTCCCTGGGGAGGTCACAACTATAAAAGCAGCCAGGGGAGTCCCTCTCCCCAGGCCTCTCCCTGAGCAGGTTCAAGCAACACCTGGAGACCACCATGTCTCATCATTTCACTGACTGACAGCCAGGTCCCCGTTTCCTGTGGACACCATTCCCGTGCCCTGCTGACCAGCACCAGAATGGCTGGACATTAGAGTGTGGAACGTGGCGTGACAGCACCCTTATGCTTCAGAGCACAAGCCAGCAGCTCTCCTTTCCTCCCGTCCACACCAGCACCCACCCAGCTCGATAAGGATCCGAATGACTTCTAAACTTGTAAGCTACTTTACTCCATAGCTTCTCATCTCAGGTTCGGATGCCCTTAACCTGAAGTAAATAAGACTCCAATCTAGTTAGAGCCATGTCTGTGCGTCTCAGGCCAGTCTCCTGCCTGGGCTGCTTCTGACAGAGACTACCCCTGACCACAGTGACAAAGACAGAATTCTCGCTCCATAGATGGGAGACTGGAATTCCTTATAACGAGGCACCCACCCATCAGTAGTGTCCCAGTACAGGTGTTGTTGCTATGTCATCCTTTTATTCCAAATTTCTCTCAGAACGAGGCTGGCAATCAATGCTGAAAATATAGTTGCCTGCCTAGTGAGGAGTAAGTCCAGCTGAAGGAGCAACAGGCGATGGCCCCTGGGTGTTGGGGTGCATGCTTTACCACCAAAGCTGACAAATAAACACGACCACAGGTGACGGGATGCAGAAGAGAAGGGTCTTTTTCAAACATGTCTGTCTGGGATCAGGCCTTGCTTTTTATGCCACTTTGACTCATATGCCATGAACAAGCCTAGGGCTGCTGAGTGAGCTGTAAGTATTATATACAAACACATGTTAATAGAACAGGGATGGAACTATAGTACTTAGTTTCATTTTTATGAGGTTTTTGGATGCCCACCTTTTTTTTTTTTTTTTTAAATTCATCAGTACTTTAAAATGGTAAAGAACAGTGCTGAAGGCTATCTTTTCTTGGGCTCTCCCAAGAAGGATAATCACTGACTTCCCACTTTGGGCCCCTGGCTCCTCGGCAGCCTTCTTTCCGAGCCACGGAAACAGCAGGCTGGCATGAGGCCCCGTGCTGTGGGGTGAGGCAAAGGCCCATTCACTCTCGGGTGCGTCTGCCCGGAGAACTGATGGGCGGAGGGCCAGCTGCTTTCTTCTGAGATGTGACTGTCTCAGTTGTAACACCTGGATAGGGAAGCAAACTTTTTCCTTCTCCCGTAGAAGGAACCTTAGGACTCCCTGGAGAAACAGCTGATTCCAGGGCTGGGGTAGGTAAAATATATAAGATGAGCCTGAAACTCACTGTCACAAAGAACAGGAAGTACTGAAATGACTGGGATGTGTTAAAGGGACATGATGCTCCCACTGACCAAATCTGGGACAACTTGAGTAGCAAATTTATCAAAAAAGATAATGTGTTTATTATCAGACATATCATTTATGGAATCAAATAGGAACCTGTACGTCCTTCCTGATATAAATGTTTAAATGGGAAGGAAGGAAAAGGATAGCTCTTCCCTCCGTCAGAATAACTATTACTAGACATAGAGGAATGATGGAATTAGGAGATCACCATTTTACAACCAGTATAGTAGTTGATTTTGCCAAGAATTATCAATGAGTGGTAAAACAGTGGGTGAAAGTTTGATGAGGAACAGGATATTTACATAGTATCAAAGTATCTCCTCACCAATTACTTTTTTTATTTTTAATTTTTATTTATTTATTTTTAGAGAGGGTAAGGAAGGGAGAAAGAGAGGGAGAGAAACATCATTGTGTGGTTGCCTCTCAAGCACCCCCTACTGGGGACCTGGCCCGCAACCCTGGCACGTGCCCTGACTGGGAATGGAACCAGCGACCCTTTGGTTCGCAGGCCAGCGCTCAATCCACTGAGCCACACCAGCCGGGACCAAATTACTTTTTAATGACAAAGGGGAAAATGGTAATTTTACATTGGATTAACCTAGTGAACAAAACCTTAAACAAGAAATCAAAGTTACCATTACCATGGATAGGACAAACTGACATCCTGTGCCTCCTGATACAATGTCCTGAGAAGGACATATCACTTTTGCAATATTCCTGCCCAAAATGTACAGCCTGAATCTAATCATGAGGAAATGTGAGGCAAGCCCAAACTGAGGAACAAAATACAAAACAAGTGGCCTGTACGCTTTTTTAAAAAAGCCCAGATCATGAAAGACAAAGGCCAAAAAATCATTCCAGATTAAAGTAGACTAAAATACTTGACAACAAATTGTAATGCGTGGTCTGGAATTAGATCTCAGACTAATTTAAAAAAGGGGGGGGGAGAAAATGGAAAATAAAGTTTTATATGACAATATTGGGACAATTGACAAAATTTTAATATGAATCATGGATTAGATAGTAATGTATATGAATGTTACAGTTCCAGATTTTGAAGAATGTATTGTGGTTATTTAAGGGAAAGTCTACAGTTTTGGGTTTTTTTGGTATATTTTATTGATTATGCTATTACAGTTGTCCCATTTTTTTCTCCTGTATCCTCTCCGCCCTGCACCCCATCCCATCATCCCTGCCCTCGCTTAGTTCATGTCTATGGGTTGTATATACCAATTCTTTGGCTTCTCAATTTCCTGTACTATTCTTAACCCCCCTATTTTTTTTGTTTTTTGGTCAACATTTTCCCGCTACCATTTTCCTCAGACCCACCCACCCCCACCTCCCACCCTCAGTCCTTCCCCATTTGGCTTTGTCATGGGTCCTTTATGCATGTTCCTTGATGACCCTTCCCCTTCTTTTCTCCTGTTATCCCCCTCCCTCCTCCCCTCTGGTTACTATCAGTTTGTTTCTTATTTTAATGTCTCTGGTTATATTTTGCTTGCTTGTTTGTTTTGTTGATTAGGTTCCACTTATAGGTGAGATCATATGGTATCTGACTTTCACCATCTGGCTTATTTCACTTAGCATAATGCTCTCCAGTTCCATCCATGCTGTCAGGAAGGGTAGTAGCTCTTTCTTTCTGCTGTGTAGTACTCCATTGTGTAAATGTGCCACGGTTTTCTGATCCACTCATTTACTGATCGGCACTTAGGTTGCTTCCAATTCATGGCTATTGTAAACTGCGCTGCTAGGAACATTGGGGTGAGTAGGTTCTTCTGAATTGGTGTTCCAGGATTCTTAGAAAGTCTGTGTTCTTAGAAACACACACTAAATATTTATGGATAATGGAGTATGATGTCTACAGATTATTCTCCAGCGGCTCAAAGAAAATTTGAGTGTGTGCGTGTGGAAAGTGAGCAAGCACGTGCATGTGAATATGCAGAAATGATAACACACATGGGTCATGATGTTAACAGGTGAGTCTGAGAAAAAGGCATTAGAAATTGTTTGTACTATCTTTATAACTTTTCTGTAAAATTTATCAAATGGAAAGTTAAAAAAAAGTAAGCCCAACTGAAAAAAACATGTTTTTCCTGGTTCCCCAATCCATACAATCAATAATCAAAGCTAGTATTTGCAGGGTACTGGGCACTATTCTAAGTGCTTTGCATTTATTAACTCATTTCATCCTTACAACAACCTTAGGAGGTTGGTATTCTTATCATCCCCATCTTACAGGTGAGGAAACTGAGATACTGACAATTTATGTAACTTACCCAGGTCGCAAAGCCAAAAAGGGGCAGAGCGAGGACTCAGGTACAGCAGCACGGCTCCCAGGCCTTTTGGACACTATATAATGTTGTCTGTATTGCTAATTTGGGGCAGAGGATACAGACTTCAGTGGTAGTGTCCCTTTGCTTTTAGAAAAGGCCAAAAGATGATGGCAGACTCCTAACTGGTGAAGCTGAAGTTCCATTCTGGTCTTATTTCACAACCGAGACCAAGACGATGTCTCCAGTAACTCCCATTCTGTAGGTCAGACTTAAGACTTATGGGTAGCTCCTCCTGTTACTGTGAAGGTCAAGAACTAACACAACAGCCCTGCTGGGGTTGGGAGTGGGGGCGAGGGATGGCAGGGCTGTGGATGTGGCTGAATAGGGAGTTTCAGACCCTTACAACATTCTCCTTCTGCGCGAGCAACCAGCATTGCACTTGATGCACTTCTATGTATATGTGCGCCATATATAACGCAAACCATTTACTAAGCACTTACTATGTGCCAGGTGCTGCACTCAATGCTTTCGGGTTCACAAAGCTCGTTAGGTCACCAGGCACAACTCAGACTTAGGTCTGGTCTGCTGTTGCCACTGCTGCCGAGTTGAGTACCTAAATATTACTGAGCTTTCCAAGTTGCTTCACACACATTATTTCTAATCCTTTTAACAACCCAACCTTACAAAAAGGGTGTCGATTTTACAAATGAGGAAACCAAGGCTCTGAAACGTGACTGCCTCACCCAATGGCAGCCAGCTCATAAGCAGCAAAGTCAGAATTTACACTAGGGTCTGGGTAACCCTGAAGCCTGTGTTTCTTCACGTTAAATGGTACTGAAGACGATCACGCAGGTGTCCTGGCAGTTGCCAAGAAGGGGAACCAGCTGGAGAGTTTGGTTCCTTGGCTTAGAGAGGAGGTGACAGCCCAGCTCAGCTCTGGGTGCAGAGAGGGAGGACTTAGGAGCTTAGGAGTGGAGCATTCTGGAAACAAGGCCTTGGATTTTTACCAAGTTGGACAGACAGAGAAAGCTGGCTCCTGGTCTAACAAAGGTCTTGTCCACCTAATCAAGCCATTTAGAGCTTTGAAAGAGTAACAAAATAAACACCTGTAATGTTCTCCCCCACGGAGACCGGAAGATCACAGAGCACTCCCCTAAAGGCTGCCGTGCTTGATTCCTTCTGTAACGTCTCTCATCACAGCTCAAGGCCCACCTCAAAACTGCATCACAGCAAGGAAAAGACAGAAGCAGCCAATGTATGTCTTCTAAAATGCAATGAGAAAGCCAAGGATTTGTGTGCTTTAAGAGGAGGGGGGAAAAGGTCTTCTAAATTTTATTTTCTAAAAATAAAATGCTGCTCTTTAGCTAGTTAGACCCTGGTGTAGCACACCGAGGGCCCTCTTTCCTTGTACAGCGAAGCAGCCAGCCCCGGTAATGATTTAGGGGAGATTAACAAATATGTCAATGTCTATTTTCTGCTTAATTTAAAAGCGGCGTCTATAAAGATTTTTGACTTCTGAACCCTGTTCTCCTGAAAGAAAGAAGGTAAGAATGAGGAGGGGGATAAAGAGTGATTATCCTATCATTGATCATTTGTCAGGAGCATTTCTTATTCACTGGACTATTGTAAAAAGCTAAGCTCTCGATCAATCCTGTAAGCTCCCTGTACAATTAAATATCTTGGAATGGTTTTCTTTCTTTTCTGGCCAGATTGCAGGGCCTCAGGGTTTTTAGGAAAGCAAGTCGGTGTGTGCGTGTGTGAGTGTGTTTAAGACTGTGCTACAGAGAGGACAGTCATTCTTTCCAAGACCTACTTTAGGAAAAGGCTGAGATGAGGGAAGAGAGGTGGGTTACTCTCATCAAACTTCTTTCCCAAAGTAAAAAGACCCCATGAAATCCTGAAAATTAACTTTAAATTAAAAAATTTTAACGAAGATTTAAATATGGAAGTCTGATCAAATGAGAAGAGCTAGCATTATTGAGATGTTACTATGTGCTAGTTCATCTCATTTAATCCTCAGCTCGAAAAGGTCACAGATGAGGAAACTGAGGCACAAAAAGTGAAGTAACTTCCCAAAGGCCACAGAGCTAGGACATGGTGGAGCTGGGACTAGGCTTGGGTAGACTGGCTTCAGAGCCCCTGCTCTTTAAATGAAACAAGTTTAACTGACCCACAAGTGTCCATAGGGCAGCAGCCTGTCAGGTGTTCCCAGGGCCACCATAATGAAAAGCCACATCTCTCTTCCATGGAATCAAAGCTGAAGAAGAGCTGTGGAGGAGAGAGCTGATTTCTGCAGCAGGAGGTGTTTTTACCTGGCCATGCCACTGAGGGAGGGCAGGCACGGCCAGCCATACCCTCTGGGTGAGTAGGCCACATCCAGCGAAGGAGGAGGAGGAGGAGGATGGTTTGGTGGGGAGGGGTGAGATCTTCAAAGCTTAGAATAAAAATCAGGCATAGGCTAAAAAATTCTCTGCTCAGCCGAAGGCACTAGATAACCTTGTAGAAACAGAAATCTCTTTCCTTTTCTGAGCTCAGTTTCTCATTTATGTAACAACAATACTAATCCGGCAAACAAGAAAAATGTTTTGTAAAAGAACGTGACATTAAAGTGTTTAAAAAAAGTTTTTTTTTTAGTTATACTAAGAAGCCTATGTAAATTAAAACCTAATTTTAACTTTTATGGGCCCTTCTTCCTTCTCTTAAGAAAGCAGTTTGCTTTGATTGGTTAAATACTTACGAAGCTAAGACAAGAACTAGACCACCCTCCCTACTAAGCTCCAGAATATCTCAGATATAGGAATACACACTTCAACCTTGAGACTGAAAAATCAGCATAAAAAAGACTGGAGTCTTATTAAGATTCAGAAGTACAAGCATAAGTAGCTGTTTAAAAGATCTATGTAATCAAATTTTCTATGTTGAAAGAAATTTCTCTATAAAGATAGTAAGATACAGTGGAATAAAAACCCTCTGCAAAACTATTTCCGTATCCATAACAGGTGTGCCCTTCCTTACACAAAAGCATTCTTGAAAAACTTCGTAAATCAGATCCTGTTTTAAATGCCTTAAGGGAGCTATTTAGAAGGAACCCTGCAGTGAATCCTTTGGCAAAGCAAATAATCCTTTTGTAATGGGAATAATTTCTCCCAATGTATCTAGTTTTTTTTTTAAAAAAAACATTTTCATATATCTGCTTTTCTTCAAATGCGGCCATACCTATCTAAATACAACTTCATTTGCATATTGATTTTAACAGCAAGCTTCTCAAGGGATGTTTAACCCTAAGGTTCCTTACAGTGATGTTCATGCTCT
The DNA here is from genome assembly GCA_004026545.1 of Mormoops blainvillei. NCBI lineage: Eukaryota > Metazoa > Chordata > Mammalia > Chiroptera > Mormoopidae > Mormoops > Mormoops blainvillei. Next base: position 94,642 of record PVJD01000105.1, read on the forward strand.
GCTGTTCATATTTTTAAAAAAATCATTACAGTAAAACCAGATTTCCAAATAGGAATAAAAATATATATTACTCCCCTGCAGCCCTGTGCCCTGTGCCACCATGCAAACACCCCACACAAGAGAGTCAGGAGACAGCAAAGAACTCTCTGAATTCTAGTGGCAACGTGCTTGAAGTCTGTTTTCTCTCCCTATGTTGCTCTCCCTGAGTCAGGCGGGTGCAGAAACAGGGATCTGGGTAAGCTGGGGCCAACTGGGGCACAGGGCCTCTCGGACGTAGCCTGGAGACAGCCTCTGGGCAGGGAGAAGTTCAGGTTCAGTCTAATGAAATGCCCGCCAGGTCCCCTGGCCTGACAGAGTTGTGGATCACTGCTTCCTGGGAGGGGGGCGAGCCCAGGTACTTTTATAAATACAATCAGATTACCGGGCAGACCAAAAGGGCCCCTTCTCCGTCTGGAAAATGTGGTCACTACTGCACTAAATTGCACCAGATCAAAGAGCTTCTGAATCGGTGCGATGAGGTAGGTTGAAAGCTGCTGCTAATTTAAGGGAGAAGGCACGATCCCGTAATTTCTACCTTTGTGACAGAAAACCTTACATTGTTTATCAATGGCCTACCTAGCCCAGAGCCCGGTGGTTCAGTGGCCATGGTTCTAGTGAGAGCACTTCATGTACAGTGGGTGACAGGGCCAGAGGTCACTTCCCAGGCATGGGTATTTGAACTTTGTTTCTTTCCTAGTCTCAGCTTTCCAGTAAGGATGCTGCCTTCTGCTTCAAACAAGCAACTTTGCCTCTTTTCAGCTTACAACATCTTGAAGGTGGACACAAGAGATGGAAAAATACACACAGCTCAGAGACTTTGATCACCTCTGCCAGAAAAGCAGCTTAGCCCCTCTATCGCCGTAACCCAAGGAAGTGTCCTTTTCCTGTCATCCTGGCTGCCAAAGGGGAGGCCTGGGAGGAAGGCATTCCTGAAGACTTTCACAGAGAATTTATCCTTGCCTGCAGACATTATACTCCACCTGCACCCAGGGTGCCTCGGACCAGGTGTGTGGGTGCTGGGGCGGCCAGGCCGGGCTCAGCCAGTGCTGCCTCTGCCTGTTATCAGACCGGTTCTCCCTGGGTGTGCTCTGTGCGGGCACAGCCATGGTGCTGCGTGGCAGGCCGCCCGGCCGGCTGGGAACGAGGCCATGACTGAGATGTGTGTCTGGAACAGGATCAAGTTCCACTGAGCGGCTCCTTCCCCGGGTGCTCTTTGTACTGAGGGAGAGGGACAGTGGAGAACTTACAATGGCTTCACACTTGAGCTGGACAGTTCTCTCTTTGTCCAAATTGATTTGTCATTCCCTTCTGAACTTGAGAGGAGGGTGAGGATCCAGGAAGGGACCTCAGGGCACAGCACTCGGGAGGCCGGGCCAGGAGGGCCGTTTTGCTCCACAGCCACTCTCCCTGCTCCCGTCTCTGTGAGGAGGTAGGACATCAGAGACACACAAAGATGCCCTTATAGGGCTCAGAGTCTATTTTGAGGGGAGGAACTTAATTTCCTCAAGGCAACCAAAATGGAAGGATGTGAATCCTCCCCACACTGGCTCTAACCAAGCTGAGAATCCAGGGGCAGAACTGGTTCAGCAATGAAAGACTCTGACATTTGGGCTTACATCCCATTTCTTTCTGGGGTAATTTTTCCCTTTATCTCTATTAGGAATTAATGTGTGACCTATTTTCATATTCACTGTTATAATCACAGAACTGCAACTAGTAATTCACCACTTCCCTACCTAAACTAAGTATGTAAAATGACAAACCGTTATTTTTTTTTAAATAAAACATTCTGAAAGAGATGAAATTAGCTGTTCAGAAATTAAACATTTCTCATTGTCCTTAGAGAATAAATGGCAATTGTGTTTTTGAACACAGTCAATCGGTTGCACGTTGGTTTGTCTAAGTGATGGGACAGTGTGCTCCCCAGTGCACAGGCCGATCTGAGAAGAGAATGGGAACGCAAGGTAACACCCACCCCTACAGGCTTTCTCCTAACTCTGATTTTTCTCAGTGGAATTGGCTTTAGATCCCAAAGGGAAAGAATTCTGTTTCATTTTGATCAGGCTCAGTATTCAGCTGAGGTAGGATCTAAAGAAATCTGGAGAAAAGTTGAACATATGGAACCAGAATTTCACTCTGGCTCCATGGTACATTTATTTTGTATCTTATAGGATCCATTTAACTCTTCTTTTTGCCTCAATCTCCCAATCTATAATATGAGGTTATTTTTACCCACTTTGTGAGAAAGCATTTTAGCAATCTTTGGTTCTGGGCATTGAGAAAGGAGCCAAAAGCCAGGGAACTGGGTTCACAGCATGTTCCATTACAGCCCTGCTAATGTGTTCTGTCACAAATACACTGGGTGTGCACGGTCTCCCTGGGGGACCACAAATACCTGGGAGACAAGACCACTTCTGTGTCTCTTTTATTTCCTTTCCTACACCACTGGCTCCAAAAGTAGACCTGAGCCACAGAGAGTGCCTGATCCCAGGCACGGCCATCTGCTTCTTCTAATGATTAAGAAGGAAAGGAAATGATACCGATCCCCATGTTTGAAAAACGCCTTGCAGGTTGAAAGCTAACGCATGCTTGTCTGATCCTAACATTCGCTATGTGGAGGGTATTATCCCTACTTTCTAGATGAAGAAACCGATTATTCAGAGAAGTTAAACAGTTTACCTGCAGGCCACATAACCAAGACTTGCATCTAGTTGTTTTTATTCCACACCTACTGCTCATGTTCCCAGGCTGCCTTGGGCCAGAGCCTGCTTCACATTTGGCAGACTAAGGATTCTTTCTCTAGTGCCATTTTGGTCAAGGTTAAATAAATACGGTTTTCTTCAATGCAGACAGTAAATTGATAATGAGATGATTTGTAACAAATGATTAAATGGTCATCACTTGGGAATCTCCTCCCTTTCCCTGTCCTATGTTTCAAAAGTTAAAGGTGCGGGGTGAGGGTGGGAGCGATATCACTCTCCTTCAAGAGAAAGAAGCTTCCGCCCCACACCCCTCACCATCAGTCGTTCTGCAAACAGATGTCTGAGAGGATCCCTCTTCCTACCACCCAGTTACTCTGAAGGGATGATAACAGCCATTGGGGGGTTAAAAAGAGGCAGTGAACCCCCAGTTAATGAGTAGGAATTCAGCAGGCAGTGTAAGATAAATGGAGCTCTCTCTGCTTCTGCTAGAGTCAGCATGAACTGCGGCCCTGCGGCTTGTTTGTGGCAAATGGAGTGCACGAAATATCAAAGGGCAGTGATCCAGAAGAAGACCGACTTTGACAAATTTTAAATTGGCCAGAAAGAAAACCAGCAAAAAAGGAAAAAAAAAAAAAGAGAGAAAATTATGCAATTTGCTGTGTCCTGCAATTGTAGCATTGCTGCCTTTGTACAGAATTAGTGGTAAAAACAGCAGCAACGATCGCTGGATGCTGGGAGCAATTATGAGCCATCTGAGATGCTTATCAGTGGCTGAAGCTTTTAGAGCTTTCTCTGTGTACAGTTGTGAGGAACTTGCTCTTGAACTGCAGTTACTTTAATTAAAGTGTATGGGGTTGGTCAGAGGTAATTATCCTGTTTGGAGAAGAAAGAAAAAAAACTATCTCAACAACCCTGGGTGGCAATAGATTTTAGAAACAACTTTGCCCATTTCTTGTTGTAAGTGTGCATTTCCCATAAAAGGATCAGGCTGCAGTGGGTTAGAGTTATTGGTGGTTGTTGCCTGATGGCAAACAATGGGACACAAAAAGGGTTTATTGTAACCCGAGTCACTGTGTGTGGCAAGCGACCTGGCTCAGGGCTCCAAAAACCAGGATGTAAAAGCTCCAGAGTGGAAGCAAACAGAAGTTTTTGTGTCTGTAGATGGTGAGGATATAGAGAGTCCACAAATGGCACTTCATTAATTAAATTACTATTTGGAACATAAATGAGCTAGCTATCTCTCTTTTTTACACCTTCCATTCACCGCATTTCACTACCTTTTAAAGACAATCTCTGCTGCTCTGAAAACAAAGCAAACCAATAAACAAAAGAAGCTCAAGCAATTATCTGTACTAACACAGCAAGGGGCTCAATAGGAGGCCTGAGCAGAAAATCAGTGTTTTAAAAGAATCTGAAACTCATTCAGACTTTGGAGTCAACACAGGGCTCCCATGGTTTAGTCCTATGTTCAAATCACAAGTGTTTTCTAAAAGCTCCAAAAACAAATGAGCAACAGAGCCCTGGCTGGGTGAGCTCAGGGCTGCTGATGCCACAGTCTCTGGAAGCAACAGTGCATAATCTTTATTTCCATTTCTCTCGCTCAGGATGGCCCAGAACACTGCCTGAGCAGGTTTCTAGCTTTCCGCTCCCAAGGCACTGACTCTCACATCCCTCAGAAATGAAGCAGGTTTGGTCCAAAGAGACAAGCAGAAACAGGACATTTAAGTCTAGCACAGTCTCTGATTAGCCTGGCTCCAACAGCAACTTCTAGCTAATCATTCTTTATAAGGATATCTACAAGCCTGGAAAGATGGACTATTTGAACTATAAGGAACTATCAGAAGAAAAATCGGGTGACTTTTGCTTTTTTAGGGCCCACTTTCCCTCCTACTACACACGCTATTTCATTCTACTAGGGTTCTTACCATATAGAGGACAGTAAATAAAGATTATCATGAATTTGATCAAATGCTTCAGTGCCTCTTCCCCTGGCCTAGAATGCACTCATTACAAATCAGCTGAATGGCTCATTGATTTGCCAGGAGGACAAGCAGACATACCCAATCGCTCAGCCAAGTGGATGTAGACTGGGTCCACCCGACGCATGGTTTTCACCAGATCCTTTCTGCGGAATTTGATTTCTACTGTCCCTTCTGGCTCCAGAACTGATGCCCTGGATTAAACAGAAAGAAAAGAAAACATAACAAAATAGAAACAGAGGAACTTTAAAGGAAGGAGACAACAGAATAAGGCCAGTTACAATTTGTAGACCAGGAAATAGCTTCATTATGGTTTTGCCCACCCATGGTACAGAAGTAATTCCAGGGAGAGAAGCAGGCACCAGAGAAGTATCTAAGTGAGGTACGAGAAAGGCTTAGCAAGAGGCAATTAAAATAATTCTCATTACCACACTAGTCTACATCCATCTCAAAGGGAGAACACAGATTCCACCCCCTACAGCTGATAAGGGTAACGGCAGTCACATTATTTGCCAGTGGCAGGGGAACAGCCTCCAGCACTTAGCCATACAATGAGGGGTCGACGCTGACCAGTCCTGCGCACAGCTTGTCAGTCTGCTGGTAGCGCTCAGACACGGGGGGCTATTCTACTGCTTGACCCAGCCTCATGTGTCTGCCCACTGCTATGGAAATGACAAAGTGAACGGTCTCCCGTTACTTCTAGTGCATGATAATGATGTTCTATTGCCAGGAACTTACCCTAACAACTTTTTTTTTTCTAAACTTTTACATTAAAACAAACAAACAAAAAAGAAACCCAAACAGCTAACGTTTACTGTGTATGGCACTGTTCTAAGTGATGAGATAAAAAATTTCACAGCAATCCTGTGCCCATCTACGTCCACTATGAAGTCAGGTATGATTGTCTCTACCTCACAGATAAGGAAACTAAGGTATGGCAAGTTAAGAGACTTGTATAAATCTAACAAGTGACACAGGTGGATACAAAACCACAGTCTCATCAAAACTCTGCAGAGGAATTGTCTTTGAACCGGTATCAGATCAGGGGCTAGGTTAGAACTTAAAAACAACAAATACTTAAGCACTGAATGGAAGCCTAATGATTTGACAATAAAACTACTGGACTCTCCTAAGCAGCCTTTGAAGTAGGAGGTTGTTGTTTTTGGGAAAAGAGAAACACAGGTATTGTAATAAAATGACTGAATATAGGAAATGGTATGGAAGATGTCAAGGAAATACGATGTGAAATTTACCTACTTTGGAAAGGGTTGAAAACAGATTATGAAAGGAAGCTGGATTGGATCTTTTTTACTTGAGGATTTTCAGGTATCACCTTCCAACAAAAACCTGGGACTTTCTCTTGAAGTTCTTTGTGTGCTGCAAACACTGTGTTTTCCAAGTCTCTTGGAATGTCAGAGGGAGATACTGGACTCTGAGGGAGAAGCCTTGGTTTGGAACCACAGAATGTGGGAACCTCGGTGGACCTCGAAGACCACCCAGCTTGTTCTATAGACAAGGAGGAGTAGCCTGGGAGAGTAAGGACTGCTCCCAGTTCCTCACGAGTCAGGGGCAAGCTGGAGTAGGGCCTGGAGCCTCAGGCTAACAATTCAGTCCTTCCACTCCAACTTGCTTTAAGTTCCCTCTGCCACATACCTGAGAGAGATAGTGAATAGGCATATCTAAACAACAAATACGAAGACAGAATCTCTCTGAGTTTGGGGCTCCTGGAATAGAAGACTTCGCAGTAAAAGAATCTGGGGTGGGGGATCACACTGAGAGAACCCGACTCCAGCCTGGTTTCCTTCTCATGCCAACTGACACTATCTAAAAAGTCCATTTTTCTGAACTTCGAGTCCTCTGGGAATGGACAGATGCAACTAACGTTCTCCTGGTTATAATGTTCTCCAGGAGGAAACCCATAGCTAGAGGATCCCCAGAGGCAGTGAATGGAAATAAGGAAGGAGTGCTACCTGCTTTCTCGGTCAGCATACATCTCCATGTGCCGGGGGTTGATGGTGGAGTCAATCACGACCCAGGAGCCACCCCGAAGCTCAGCCTGGGGAGGAATGTAAATCATCACAGGCTGAGAGCACTCCCGTAAGCCATCGATGATGTAAGCACCAAATTTCAGCACTTGGTCATACATATCTATGGAGAATGAGGCAAATTAGAAATCAAGAACCAACGCTTCCAAACCCTGTTCACATCATCGCACACACAGAAAATAATATTTATACGATACTTTGTGCCTCCACGAGGTGGCAAGAGGTGAGAGGTCTGAGGGTTCAGTCACCCCAGGTCCTGTCTGGCCACCCTGAAGACTAAAGGGATTGGTAGCTCCACCTGTATTCGAGACACCAGGAAACCTTCAAAAGCACAGAGAAGTGCATGATCTTTCACAAGATTCAGTGTGCAGGCCCTACGAATGGCATATCCATTTTATATGCTCCCTGAATTTCTGTACTCGGGTCTCACCACATTAATTCACACTTGCTCTACAAATGCTGGGTATTTTTCATGTCAATATGTGATCTCTCTCACTACATTAAGTTTTCTGAAGGAAGGAACTATTCAAGCTCTCTTCAATTCTTCTCATGATACTTAGCATATGATAAACCCTTAATATGTGCAGCTAATGGAAAAGGATCCTTCAAAAACTGCATCTTTCATCTTTGTATCACCAGTGTCCTGTCCAGTGCCTGGAACATAGTCAGTGCTCAATAAGTGTCTGCTGAATGAATGGGCACATACACACTTTGGAAAGAGCACAGTGAAAAAGAAAAACTAATTCTTTATAGGCTTGCATTTTTATCAGGGTTTCAGTGAGAGAAAACATTTAAATGCATATGTATTTACTGGAAATGTCTCACAGACACATAAAAAGAGGAGCTACTTCTTTATTTTGCTAAAGAGTACACTTTGTAATATCCCCCAAGACAAGGAGCAGTCTGAAGAAAAGGGACACCTGGTACATAAATAGAGTGAGTCCTTGGAAAGTAGGATCGGTTATTTATTTTCCAACAATTTATGAACTTCTTTCCATTTCCTAGCTCACCAAAGTCTAAACATTGCTAAAGCTTGAGGTTTATGATTCCAGATGTTTAATGAGTACTTCAATGGATCCTTTTTAAACACCAAATAACAGGTTCAACAGAGTTCAAACTTTCCTATCAAGGAGAGGATCTCAATTTGGAATAAATCAATTCTGGAACTCCAAAGCAAAGAAGCATTTTTCAGGAAGTTAAGAGCAAAAACCAAATAGAAATTGCTTTCATTGAAGCAACTGGCAAATTAAACTGCCACCTTCTCCAAAGTAAAAATGGCTCTACCTACAAACCCTCAGTAAGCAGTTCATTGCAAGTCTGTGAAGACTAGAAATTCCAAAAATCCAGCAGTTGCCCCAGAAAAAACTTCCTGCTCTATGAGGAATGTTTATGATCATATACTCTGTATGTATGATCAGAGGAAAGACATTTATTCCTTTGGGAGGAAAGCAAAGACCAAAAAAATTTACTGCTAATTACACAACTGCTGTATGAAGAACAGGGAATAAAGGACTTTAAGCGCTTTACGCTAATTCTGTGGTTAGGAAAATAATTGCTCAGTTCAAATTATTTTAACTAAATTAATTCTTTAGTGGATATTTCAACCAGTGCTCCATAATAAAATAATTGTGTAATTAGCAGTACATTTTTCAGTGCTGCCAAGAATACAGTCTCAGAGCAAGTAACAGAAAGGAGTGGCCCTCAACGGTATCATGCACAGAGAAGAAATGGAGGGCACAGATAAAGAAGTAAAACAACAGAAAAACAGCACAAAAGACGTCATCCTACATAAAAAAGAAAAAAAGCAAATTAGAGGTCAATGAAGGGAAAGTTTCCAGCCTCTTCACTCACTTGTTTGTTAAAGATATATCTACATGAAAATCTACCTCTGTACTATCTACAATTAATAGGCCCAGGTCCTCCCAAAGCAAGGGAGGGGACTTCATTTAACGTGTACTTCCATTTAATTAATTTTAAAAAGTTGATTTCTTTTTTTTTTTTTTTAAGATTTGACTTTTATTTCCTTTTAGAGAGAGGGAAAGAGAGGCAGAAGGAGTGGGAAACATCGATGTGCGACAGAAACACACACTGGTTGCCTCTTGCACGTCCCCAACTGGGTACCTGGCCTGCAACCCAGGTATGTACCCTGACTGGGAATCAAATTAGGAACTTTTCAGTTCGCAGGCTGGCGCTCAATCCACTGAGCCACAACAGCCATGGCAAAAAAGTTGATTTCTTAGTATATGCAAATAGTTTGGGATGAAGCTGAGTGTGTGTGAAATGGACTTTGGTCCCTCTTTTTCATCATTATGGCTAGTTTACTGAGTATTAAGAGGCATGATTTTATATATACACACACATAAATTAGTTATCAGAAAATCATCTTGTATCCAAGTTATAGGTGAGTAAACTCAGGCCTAAATAAGTAAGTGGCAGAGCTAAGACTTGAACCCAGACCTTTTGGGATCTTAAGTCCACCTTCTACCACCTCATTCTTAACTCACCATTCTTAGTGCACAGAAGGGGCACAAGGCTGAGGTAACCTGCTTTCTAGCATCTGATTCAACGGCTAAGTAAAACTGAAACCAGAAGAGACTTGAATAAGTAATTCGATATTTCTAAATTTTGCCTGGATTCTCTGTATGGTCAGAAATGTCAGAAATTGTACTAATGATACTACCAGCTTGTATGCGATGGCCAACCAATTCTCTTCAGGCTCCAAAACTGAGCAGAAAAGGGGCATCAAAGTTTATTAGAGCTGACAACTGAAGACTGAAAACAATACCTCCATCTAACCTGGAACACCAGCAAATGCACAATTCAACCATCAAAACACCCAAAAAGCAACAAAGGCTATTGAAACAAAAACAAACACACAAACAGACAAACTCTACAAACAACAGGCTCATACTGAATCACAGCTGCCCCAAACCACACATTTTGAAAGGCAGGTTGAAACACTTGGCAACAATCTGACACACACTTGTCTGAAATCCATATTTAAGAGACAGAGCAAAATCACAGCCAAGAGTAGCAGGGGAGGGGCTGTTCCCAAGGGTTTAGGCTAGACATCAGTCTAGGGAATTTTAAAGCTATGCATACGCTGACTGTCAATTCTCAGGCTATAAGAAATGCAACTGGGAACAGAAAAAAACCGATAGGTTCTTTACTGGAGAGGCGGGAGTAGAGCCTTGTAAGCATTCTGAGCAAAGAATATCTGCATGAATGGGGATCACACAGCCTTTCCAGTTTGTTCTTAGCATCCAGACAGCAACCTTGCCTAGGGCCTTCATTGTTACAGGACATGGATAAACCGTGGCTGCCACATGTACCAAACTAGGGAATAGCATGGTAGGGTGTTTCCACAGTGCTCCACACTCTTGAAAATGGAACAAATTATACTGACTTGGGAAGAGATGCTCTGTTAGAAGCTGGAGGTAAACACTAGGCATATACAAGCTGCGTACACATAATGTCTCTCATGAGTTCATTATGCCTGGCTGACACTGTATTTCAACATCCAAGTAATCAGAGACTTTAAAATAGACTTCATTCCAGTTAAAGTTTTCAATAAATGTTTTTTTTTATTGTTATTTATAACCTGTCCCAGGAAAAAATAATAAGTATAACATGAAAAGCCAACTGAGAGTGACCCTGTAGCACCAGCAGTGAGGCGGCTTAATATCACTGGGATTTGCATCCTATCAAGCTATTCATGCTGAGGCTGGGACCCTGGTGCTAATTTCTAGTAAATTTCACGCTTGATGTCTCCCTGTTGTGGGTCATTGCCGGTTCGTCTAAATAAACTGCTTCCAAATGGCTCTTCCATCTAAATATTCAGCCAGTTTTTATAATTTAATTTTGCATTATGCTGAATAGCCTTCCGGCCAGATAGAGCTCATTGGGAAAAAAGCACCAATACCATCCTGACATGCTTTTATTTATTTATTTATATTTTTTACTGCTCGAATTAGACCTCCTAGGCCGACTAGTAAAGAGTTTTTTTTTTTCCCCTCCACTAATGTCAATTTTCAGCATAGCAAGAGCTGTCTCTAATCTTTTCCTACTCATTACACACAATTTTGGAGCCATTTTACCCACAGTGCAGTCGGCTCCTGGCTGTGTGTTTGTGTGCACTGGGGGATGGCATAATTGTTTATTTTCCCTCCCTGCATAATCCCCAGCCAGTGAAACCAAACTGCAAACATCTCCCCAAGGGATATGGAATGACTCTCAGCTTAGGTCCCGTTACATGAGATAATATGTAGAAAACATCCTGACCTGTATGTAAATATGAAAGGCAACGTACTTTTTTCCACCTCCAATTCTTTCACACCGCTCTCTACCTTCCCCAAAGCCTTTCTGTCTTAAGTGATGTGTAAACAGATGCAGCAGCACCAAAATTCAGAAAACAGAGCTGGCCCTGGTCTGTATGAGGCCAGTAACTCATTTTTGACCAGGGATGGGGAGAAGGGAAAAGGAGGAGTTATTGTTTAATGAGTACAGGTTTTATGTTGGGGAGGATGAAAAAGTTGGGTATATGTGTATATAGTGGTGATGGTTACATAACATTGTGAATGTATTTAATGCTGCCGATTGTACACTTATAAATTGTTACCATGATAAATATTGTTATGCATGTTTTACTACAATAAAGAACTGTAACTCATTTCTAAGCTCTTGTCACAATAACCAAGGAGAACTCACCTTCAAGTAGTTGTAATTCAAGTAGAGTGGAGGTAGGTGAATAATAACTTTCTCAGGAACCTAGCTCCTCTATTTTAGGTATATTCTAGTAGACCTGGTCTGGTTCAAGATTCTAAAAATCAGCTAACTGTGCTACAGGAAGTCAGATAGATCTGTGTTCCTTTCCCAAATGTCATTTTTAGCTAAATGATCTTAGCAAATTTACTTAAGTCTCAATTTGCGTAAGTTGCAGGTAATAATATAACCTACCCCTTAGAGGTGCTTGTGATGATTATTATGTAAGATAATGCACGTGAAAAGGTTAGCCATAGTTTCCCGTGAAAAGAGCTTAATGAATCTTAATTGTTGTCATTCTTATTATTACAGGGTTGGCAGCCAATCTAGGCCTGAGCCAAAATATGCAGCAGAATTGAAGCTTTTCCTACAAGAGGTGCATGGCAAACTTCTGAGCTCAGAAGCTGTTAGATAAAATAGCCAGGCTGACTTATTCCTAATGAATATCAGGAAGAGTGAATTTGCAATGGTCCTCCAGAAGAGATGTAACTAAGAAGTAGCAGCACTGAATTCTCTCTTCAACCTTAATGTAAATCTTATAGCCAAGAAATTTGGGATCAAAGTGAAATCTGATGCTAAATGAACCTCATATATATAAATGAAAGGGGTTTCAGGCCCCTTCCCCCCAAATTTAATATAGTATCATCCTCTTTTGAACACTGTGGTATTTTGTTAATACGTTATACATTATGGCTTTATCATTCTTCCCAAGACATTTTTCTTGACTCCTTGAGGCTATGTCTGTTTCTGACTTATTTTTGTTTTGTCTGCAGTAGCGAGCATAGTTACTTGCACAGGGGAACTCAAAAATATGTAAGATTGACTTGTTTACCCTAAGCGATACTCTCAGTATTTTATGGTATTACCAGTGATTTATTATCTTGGTCAAAAAACATTTTACCTTGATAGTCTATGAAAGTATACGAACATTGATTTGCATTTACTGTCTAAGTCTCCCCTAAGAAAAGTGTAAAATGTTGTAGTTCTCCAACAAATGGGCAAAGAGGAACTTTTCAAGTAGAATAACAAAGAACCACTCTAGCCTTCTACATTTGCCAGGAAGGCGTGGCCATACAGGGCTATTCCGAGCCAGGTAAGGGAAAATTGTTGGCATAAGGCCCTAATCTCTCTGCGCACATAGCTGATAGTCTATAAAAGGATAAGTTCCTCAGTTTCCTCCCTCAGAGCTAGAGATGCTCCCGCCCCAAGGTATTTCTGGGTGCCCTACTGAGAGTTCATGTTTTCACATTTCACAGCCCTTCTCTGACCACTTCAGTGACTCCAGCAGTATCAATTCCTCCCTCCCTCCATTCCCCTAACCCACTTGACTCCACTTCAGAACCCGGAGTTCCATGATGCTCATCAACATACTCATCCTCTCATGGCATGTAGTGCTGGCCTCGGCATGGCCACAAATCTCTGGCCATTGGAGAGAAAGCTTCGCAACTCAGAGGCAGAATGTGTTTCTGGTGGTGACCCCTGAACTGTCCACAGTGGTTCTGTACACAGAGGATTCTCAGTAAATGAAGGTACTGGCTGCCTAATCACTAAGCGATTCCCATAGCGCAGAGCAGAGCCTTTATAATAATGGTCTAATATGCCGGAGTCACAGGCCCAGGGCTGTTGTTGGATAATAATAAAATATTTCACAAATTACCACAAAGAACAGCCTCTGGTATAGACTTTGTTCGTTTTCTTCTAGTAAAGGCTAATTTCAGTATCTGTCTTGGTCATTGTAGAGTGTTAAAGAGTAACAGCAACAAAAAGTATGCCCAGAAAAGAGGGACAGAGAATAGTACAATCATATTTCTCCAGGACCATTACTCACCTGTGAAAGCTAATCCATAACAGCAGCCCACCTAGATAACACTAGCAGATTGTTCTAATATGTTGTATGAAATTGTAAAACATATTGAATTTTCCCGTTCAAGTTTCCACTCAGAAGATATCTCAGATGGTACATAATCTCCCAAAAGCCTAGGGTGATGGGCTGCCAGGACACCCATAGGCTCTGCCCAACACAAATCCTTCCTTCCCCCACTGTAGGGTTCAGAGGAGTCAGTCACGCCCCTCCAGCCCAGAGGCAGACCAGTCACCTTTCATCCCACCGGAGAAGCCTCTCCAGTTAGCAAAGACCATCAGGGGCAGCCCTTCGCGGTTGAAGTCCTTGATAGCCTGATAGGTCTTAAACGCAGAGTCTGGGAACCAAACCTGGCCAGCCTGCTGGATTATCTATTGGGGAAAATAAGAGAGGAAGACACAGTTAACACCATTTGAGGGGGAATCTCTCCAAGGTAAGTTTTGACTGATTAAAAATTCAAAATCAAACTAAACAAAAACTGTCGTTCACCAAGAAGATGTTCTTTGAAGTAGTAAAAAGAAGATCCTGAATCTCTGACTTTGTTACACACTCCACTTTTTGAGTCCTGCTTATACCACCACTCTTTAGTCAAGAGAAGGCAAGCTTACTGCATCTAATGGAAGAATGCATTCTCAGGATCCTTCTTCTAGGCTTCCCAAGGGCCAACTTTTCACTCAACTACACTATTCCTCAAAGTGGCCAACTGTACACAGGCTCCAAGCCCTCTCACCCCTGTGCTTCGTGCAGCTTTCCTATACTATGGTTAATCAACAGATCCTTGACGTGACCCTGCTGAATAACCTCCTCCCCGGTCTCCCCATTTCTCATTTTCTGGATCTTGTCATGATGTGAAAATGTTATCCCTCCTTTCAAAAAGAGGTGGGTTGTGGTGTTCACAATTTGGCAGACTCCACTATTAATTCTAGTAGTAGCTCTTCCGTGTGTGTGTTCAGTGAATCTCAGGCCACAGAGGCCTCAGCATTGTCTCAGCTGCCTTTCGGTAAGACCCCATCCCAACAAAAGTATACGGTTTTCCAGCATCAGCAAGACAACTAAAAGGGCCTATTTAATTTTTCAGGCAGAATTTATCTTGCAGCACATTTAGAGTCACCTTAAAAGTGAGCACATGATGGTCTGAAATCATTCAAGGCTGCTGGCTGCCCTTCCCTCTAAAATTGGTGGTGTGCAATGCTCCCAATATCTGCAGGCCCTGGGGAAGGGAAACAGCGCTCCAAGCAAGCACCGGTGTACACAGTACTCGAGGTGACCTACCTTGGCTTCAGAGTCCAGGTTTGCAGGATCAGCTGGGATACTCAGTTCCACCGTTCGGGTTTCTACGGCAACTACTCCCACAGGTATTCCTCCTAGTCTGATAAAAAATGAGCCACATAAGAACCTAATGTGTGTCAACATTACAGCTAGTCAGAAACGAATACAGAGAGCAGGGGGAAATCTGACTTGTCTAGGGGTAAAATGTGAGATTTTAGACTTGGTGACTACGGTAAGTTTTTGTAAATGTGGTGGGAAACTACCCTCAGAATTACTCCAGTTCCCCGCCACAGGAAAAATTCAACCCAAGGCTTGTACTAAGGGGGCGCCTAACGCTTAGACTCAACAGCCTAGCATGCGTGCACACAAACATATGCATCTTTGTGGTTGCCAAATGAAACTCCTCAGTTTACTATATGAAGCCTCTCTTTGATGAAGATGGAGGGAAATGGTCCAAATGGTAGGAGGAATCTGAAACTCCCAGGAACTGTTTTATCGAATGCTGGCATTGCTGAAATAGAGCTGTAGTTTTCTATGGAGTACTAATAACATGGCTCCAGATAAGATCTGAGGGTACAGTAGGTCTCACCATTGAGTGTGTGGATGGGGAGTGTATAGGTATGTTATGGGGATGATGAAAAATATGTGCCAAGTGTAGGGAAGTGGTAACAACTTTCTTTTTCATTGGAAAAGAGCAATGTGACAAGGATAATTTTAGCTAGTAATCTTGGTGAAACAGGTGATCTGTTTTGGAAGTCTATATTTAATTTCCAAGCTATGTTAATTTTAAAAACTGTCCAGGAGCTCAAAGCCTCTGCATCTATCTCGGTGATACCCTCCCAACTTGGTCCTCATAAATACTTCCTAGTAAATATCAGAGAGAGTGAGAGAGAGCAAGAGCGAGAGAGAGAACACTGCGAAGCACAGGGTGAGTCCTTAGTTGGAAATGTAATTCAATCTCCACTTTCTCAGCTGCATTCCTTGGGGTTGGGGCTGGGATGGGTAATAGTCTCTCATTCCCCCAAAGCATCTCCATAACAAACTTTTCCATGAAGGATGGTCTTTGGTTGTTACATTGGCTACTGGAAATGGATTCTCGTCATCACAAGAGGCCTGGCAGGGGCCCGAGTGGGGACCACCCACCCCCTTGTCACTTGCCTGCACTGAATCAGGATCAAAAGCCCTCTAGGCAACCAGACAATGAGCAGGAGGTACACAGGAGGGTTTAGAAATATTTCTGTTCACAATGATTAACAATCCAACTGGAAACTTGTAATTGCAAAAGCCACCCTAAATCGGTAACTTATAACTTATATATTAGGGCCCATGTGACCTAATAAAGAACATCTTTATCCGAGTATTACAGTTATTTATTGAACTTGAAAACAGCTCAGAACAACTTCTGTTTTCTATTATACTTCATATAAATTTTATCAGGCTAGCACATGAAGATGCTACATCTTGTTTTATAGTGTGTCCCTGGACAAGGTGCCATGGAATAATAAAAGACAATTTACAGCCAATAGCACACATATTCCAAACATACATACCAAAGATGAGTTTTGGCAGCACTTACAGTAACAATCCCAGAAGAATACATTTATATTTATTTCTTGAAATGCCATTGCTTTTGAAAGAAGCTAGCTCCATTTGTGTTTTATATACTGGTGAACATGTGTATGTGTTTGGAGCAAGAAGCCCAGAACTCATCAGATGGAAAGAAAGAAAGAAGTCAGAGTGAGTGTCGCAATAAACAATGGCAGAGCTAACCAAAGCCAAGCCTGACTGATCTTGCTCACAGACAATCCCTGTTCTTCCAATCATAAGTGTAATCCATTATTATCTTGTTTCCCATGGGAGGATCTGAAAGACCTTAATAAAGGTTTGGCTTTTGGAGGGTTAAAATCTGTCATGTTTTTACAGACAAGAAAACTGAAGCAGAAAAGGTAAGAGTCAAATTTTCAGAAAAGTTGGTCTGGGTGGTGTGAGGACTCTATAGCAAACTGATAAGTCCTGGGTAGAAGGGCTTTCTTTCTAGTGCATCCCCCGCCTTCCCCTCCCCAGTGGGAATTTTACCAGGCGCAGAGAATAATAATTCTCACTGGGACCCAGAAGTCTGGGTTTAGGTGGAAGACCCACGATGCAAGAGAAAATGGGAGCTAGTCCCTGTGGGTTTCAGTCTGGGCTGAATCCGGGCCTGACTCTGAGAGTCACAGTGGAAGATCCTGTTTGCAGGATTTGCCATCTGATGGCTCCTTGTCCCTGGCAGCATGAGCCATGCTGACCTGCTGCACTTAGAGAACGACAAAGCCTAGAATTATTTTCAAGGCTAGAATCTAAATCTTGACCCAATGTGGCATGTTTGAGAATCTTGAGCAGGTGCCACTTTTCACCAAGATAAGAAAAACGGATTGCCCCCGAGAGGAAGGTGAGCTCCAGATGTGGGTCCCTGGGGCAGCATGTCTCTGCAGTGCAGGAGGAGATTAAGATCGGCCTTGGCAGGTGCTCGTTATGGCGAGTGCTACAGATTATTTCGTGCAGAGCTTGCTGTTGAGTGAAGCACTTCTTAGAGTGGGTATTAAAATTTAATAGAAACTTCAATTTCCCACTTGAAAAATATAGGTATCCCAGCTTACTTTACTCATTCCTGTTTCAGGTAAGCTTTTTTTTTTTTTTTTTTTTTTTAATTCTAATCTGGTGATAAACCAGTACAGTGCATTTGTTACTTAAATAATCTAGATGCCACGAAGGAACTTCTTTCAACTTACATAGAGAAGTAGATGAGACCGATTCACCTGTTACCTGCTCTGAAAGAAAATGGTCTTTGGGAAAGGGTGGGGGGTCGCTGTTGGGTTATGGTTATTTACACCCCCCAAATGGCTTTTCTTTCAGCATTATAAAAAGGAAATATTGTTAAAACCAGACTTTAGATTAAATGCATCATTAAAATGACACACTAAATGACTACTGGGAACCAGCCCTCCAGTTATGCCACCTTGGACATGACCATAGTCCAGTATTTTTAGAAGTTTCGATAAAGAGAGCATTATTAGTAAGGACCTACATAGTCATGGCCCTTTCTACTCTTGTTTTTAGTTGGAAGGAAAAAGAACTTCAAGAACAAGAGAGCTCTTACCTGGCTCTGCCAACTACCACAGTCTGTGCCCAAGGTTGCATGATTTCTGAGAAAGACCCATAGTCAAAAAATCCACTCAACCACTGACCTTTCTGGGCTACAGAAGGAAAACAGAAAACAAGAGAGAAAAGACAGTCAATCCATTAAAAATGCACCGGACTTGGTAAATTTAAGGTTGGATTTGGGGGATTATTTTGGGGAGTTTGTTGTGTTTTTAACCATAGTATAATAGATGGAAGCATTAGGCAGCTGCATGTTTGTCTGACTTTAGACATCATCTCCTATTTCGTTTGCTAGGCTGCATAAAAAGACTCATTTATCAGCAAAAGCATCATTTATTGTTAAACGATGGGGTTCAGCTAGCAGAGAGAGTTTGCACTGCTTTTAAATAAGTACGTTGGCTTTTTTCAAAACACCACAAGCATTTGTCAATAGGCAGCCAAGTCATCAAAGATGTTTTCAAAATGTCTGTTTCTATTTTAAAACTCAGCTTACAATTTTGTTTGATTCCACTGATTTTCTTTTAATGGAAAGTTGAAGACAGCCAAATGATAAGTATTAATGATCAGGTGAGGATCCAAATTTAGGGAAAAGAAAATGGACTCAGCTTTTCTGCTAGAAAAGCAACAAGATATATATTCACTTTATTTACAGCTGACAAAGTATAATCTTTCCATAAGAAAGGGCCATGCACACATACTCTTGACAGATAGCGAAACTATAACGGTTAAGATGCACGTACTTAATGTCATTGACCTCCCTTGCACATAATTTCCTTCACTGGCAACACACCTAACTTTCAACATCTTAGTTTAAGAAAAAAAACCCACAACATTTTGCTCCACAGGTATCCATTGTTTGACCAGGGCCCCATAAAAGCTTCTGCAAATAACTCCCTAGCTTACCCTCTCAGCTCATGGTTTTCTCAGTGATTCTTCTAATTTGAACATAGCCCTCCATCCCCTAAAAACCCAAGTCCAAAACCAATTAAAAGTGGAGATCCGAGCAAGCTAACCTCTGCTGACTTAAACAGGATGGAGAGTGTTTTATCAGGACTAAACTTGTAATTACTGTGTTCTACATTCCTTGCCTCTATGGCCCCAGTGTAAAATGTGATCATCCATTTCAAAATTATCTCTCTATCGTGAGCCCAAAGCCGATCGTTTAGATTCTGGTCTCGTGTTGGGCGTCAGTTTGAAGAATATCACAGCACTATCTTCTCTAATAAATGACTTTAACTTTTCACCTAGAAGATATCTGCTTTAACTTATCACAGGGAATCATCTGCTTTCTTTAACGTTTCCACTAAATTAAAATCTGAAGTCACTCGATTTGGGAGCGAGTGTTAGCAGCACATAGACAGCAGGATGAATTACTAGGGAGTCGATGAAAAAATATTATTCAAAAACCAGAAAACTTAGTTTATCACAAATTCCATTTTATTCTGTAGATCTCATTAATAATGGCCAAGATAATGCCCACCTACTCACACACACACACACATGCATCTGTTCACCCCATGAAAGAGAGCTGAGTTTTTGATGATGGTTCTGAACCAAATTTCTGAATGCATCAGGATACTGTAATTTTAACTTCTATGCTTAGATCATTTTATGATTCTTACTTCAATAACAATGATTTAGAATTACAAAATTCATTTCAAAATGGAAATGTTTTCTTTAAAAACCTTCCTGCCCTATATGCTGACTGGGGGCGCTATGGCTAGTGTGGGCGGGGTGGGGGGGCTTTACTGCCCTCAAAGGGCAGGATATGTTAGGGTCAAAAGTAGAAGTTAGGAGCCAGCTAAAATGGCTCCCATAATGCCAAGGAGAACACTCACTGAATCCTGTTCTGAATTTTTCCAGGAAAGTCTTAGATTTTATCTCAGGCTCATAGTTGTTACCATAATAATGGTATAAAAATGAAAGGTAGGGAGAAGATTACTACGGTGATTTTTCTGGCTATGTAAGAAAAACTATTTAGTTTTATTAAGATTAATAAGAAAAGGCAATGAAGACAACAGGTAAAATTTTAAATTAAAATCAACCTTCCTCTGGTGATTTTTCTACACTATCTGTAATTAGGTCTCAGATGAAGCCCCAGCTCCTAAGTAATAGCTGTGTGACCTTGCACAAATCATTTAACTTCTCTGAGCTTGTAAAACGATGATCTCTTTGTATCTCTGAGAGGTAGTAAGCCCAAATAAGATAATGTATGTAATAAAAGTGCTTTATCGTCCCACCTGGCTTAGAGTGGGTGCCCACAAAGGTTTATTAAGTCTTTCTTATGAAGATCTCTTTCTCTTTCAACAAAATCACAATGACTCAAATTTAATTATCTTCTTTAAGATATAGCCTTTCTTTGAAATAGTTGCAATAAACATGCAAAAAAGAACAAACACTTTCTCAAACAACCTGAAAAAATAGATTCAAAGTGTAGCAGGGGGATTTGGGCTTCACAAAAGAACTTCCTAATAAGTATGGTTTGTGAAAACAGGCAAACAGACTGACAAATGAAAATGTGTATTTGCCTTACATGGTGTTACCTTTGTTTTTGTTTTTAAAGTTAGATAAAATCAGCTGCAAGATGGAGGGGTACATTAGATAAACATGGAGGAAGAACTTGTTCTTATTCTCTACATTTATATAATTAAAAGTTCTAGACAGTCTCTCCATGAATAAATGATCTTACATTAATAATTAAAGCAAGTGCCAACACTATTACCAACGTCGTAAGAAAAGGAGGACGCAGCAGGGCCAGCGCTCAGCAGCAGCTCGCTGAGAAGAATGCAGCTCACTGTAGTCACACTGTGCACGAGGGGGTCTCAAAGGCCTTTTCTAAAACTGATCTGATTAATCTGTTTGTAGAAACTAAATGGTCAAAGATTCTGGTCCTACAGTTTTATGACTTTATGGCTTATATTTAACTGTTTTAAGGTCTTTGAACCCATTAAATAATAAGTGCTTTAATAGCAGAATAAACAGAAGAAATGTATTAGTGACCATACTGCTTATGACTAAATGGCTGATTTGTAAATCTCTCATTATTTTTCATTTATTCTTAAAGAATTTCCACCTTTTTCTTCAGAAATTGTTTTCCAGATTTTCCTCACTTCCAGGTACTTAGTAGCTGTTTTCTTTGTCACACGCTATTGTGCAGAAATTGGTTTGTGATTGAGGAAAACAATGGAAAGGCTGAGGGCCAGGGCTCCACAGAACCCTTAAGCATATACATACTTGGATGAGGGCGGCCTGCTAGCATCCATCGAGGATCATATGGGGCCTTTGTGGGAACAAACTCGATGATTCTATCTATAGGATCCTTGGAATTCAGGATAGGAACTGAACTGTTTACACTCTGAAAGGAGATTAGGAGGGAAAGAGCACAGCAATCAGTAAACAACAGTCTTATATTCCAACTTGGCAACAATCATGGCAAAGACAGCAGGGCCCACATATGCAGTGATGCCCTTGAGTCCCAATCATCAGCCAGAAGCATTCCAATTGTGGGCCAAGCCCTGAGGAACATGAGTAGATCTCAAGTCTCACGTAGGAGCCTGGCACAAAGCGGTGCCTTTTGATTGTTGATTTCAGTGTGTCCCGGACTTCTGGGAAGCTCCCCAGATGGAGGGAAGGCTATTGCCAATGAGAAAACCCACAATGAAAAGAAAGCCTTAATGTGCTGAGATTGGAGCCCAGACAGCCTATGAAAACTTCTGTGGCTGGAAAATATCAGAAAGGGGCTTAACCAATAAAATCCAAAGGCATTTTAAAGGTGGAAGGCAAAAGGTGGTGCTAAGACAAAAAAGAAATAAACTGCTTTCAGAGGAATATTTCATAAAAAAGTCCTGCACTACAAGGAGGCCTCAAGCACAGAGGCAGGAGGGCGTGGTGGGATGGCCAGGTTCTGTGTCAGTGCTGGGTGGGAGGGGCTCACCTTAGGCATGTAAGAGAGCCAGTGCAGGACCGTGAAGACCCCTTCGAAGTCATCACAAACAGTGCTGTGGGTCACTCCATTGTTGTGCATGATCTGGATGCCACCGAGCTGGTTATTGGAGGTATAGACTTCCCGCCCAAGGACCTAGAGAAATAAGCAAGAGACACTCATCTTGACAGAAATAAAGGCAAAGTGTTTTTGTAATTCTCACTAAAATGGTTTCTTTTCTCCCCAAGACAGAGATTCCAACTTCCAGGACTTGTTCGAAGGGACTATCTGGACCTCTGTCCTAAAAATAAAAATTTAGAAAACAAAACAAAAAGGAAAGGCTTTTAAACAATCACATATACAGTTGCAATTTAAAGACCAGCAAGCCTCTCCCTCCCTCTCCGAGTCTTCACAAAAACGCACAGCATGCTTTAATTCTGAGCTGAAACCACAGCAGTGGGTGAGGCTGGGACCCCGAGCCAACAGCTACCTCATGATCTGCAGGCCTGGTGAGTTACTGCATGGACACAAAAGAGATAATGTGCTGTCTTTTGACAATCTTCAGTGACAAGTCTCAGTTAAAGAAATGCTGTGAGGTCTGGGTTCCTCTTTCTCTTTTTTTTAAAGGATTACTTTCCCCCCTTGTATTGGATTTTTAAAGCTGGTCCCCACACACAAGCCCTAAGGCTGGCAAAATCCTGAAGCAACTCCTGATACAGACCTGAACCCTTGAGTCTACATTCCTTTGTATGCTCGGTGAGGGCAGTGATTTATACCCAAGCCTGCCTCTCCTCCCTCTGTCCTTCCCTCCCAAGTTTCCAGAGAACTTGGCCTCAATCCCCAGGGTATCCTTGTAGTTTAACCCTTGTGAGGCTGAAGGGCACCTGCAACTGGAAACTACAAAGTTTCCTATAAAGAAGAAAAAGGGAAGGGAAAAAATATTCTTGAACTTGGAAATTGTAGGGTTTCTTTTTCTCTTGAAGACTGGTTAATAATTTCTTTCGGGGAGGGGGTTTTCTGACCCAGCAGATGGAAGCCTGGCAGCCTGATCACTGACTATCGCAAACTGCTGAGTGTGTAGTAATTGACAGTCATCTAGGGGAGCCCTGGAGAGCTCTAAACAGTTGTAGAGCACTTACTGTATTTTACCTTTTCTTTTCCTTCTCCCCTCCTTTAGAAAATAACTATGGCACAAAATTTCTCCTTACTAACTTTTATTCATTTCCAGTCTCTGGGGAGAATCTAATGAACTAAAAGACCAGCAGGTTCTACCTGTACATTCCCATTTCCCTCTTCTTGTTAGGAGCTCTGAGAGGTTCCCCTGCTCGCTGCTGGGTCAGCCCCTACATTAAGACCCTCCAAGGGCTGAGGAAGTTGGTGACCGAAGTAATCACCTCAGTGTGACCCAACTGGCCTTGGTTCTATTTAACTTCGTCTAGGAAGGGTGGAAGAGACTCTTCTGAAAAGAATATAGAAAGCAAAACTGCTCTCAGGTTACTGCTTTCCTTGATAAGGAAGTGCAGAGAACAAACCTTGCAGGCAGATCTGAGTTAAGCAACATGCTGGCAGTTCCTTTGAAGGAGCCCCAGAAACAGGGGAGACCCTATCTGACCACTGGGCTCCCATCCTCCTCTCAGTCTGTCTTTAATCTCAGCCCAGGCACTGCGGCTCTTTTCTCATTCTCCTGCTGTCTCTTTCCATTTGCCCTCTCTCTGACTGATACACTGATCTCTCGGTCACTCGGCTTTCTGCTCCACTGAGTCCATATTACTAATAACACCTCCGCCACGGCCAGTTTACCTCATGAAGGCAGGAGCACATCATTACAAAATAAACTCATAACTTTGACATTCTAGCAAATACACGCCGTTTGTTATTTTTATGGCTTTAGTCTTTCTAACAGGCAGAGGGCATTACATACCTGTTTCATTTATATCTTTTAATGTGTGCACACATGCACACTCGCACATGTATCAGGAAAACAGAACAAAAAAACCAAAACAAAACAAATATCCAAAGCAGTGAATGGATGGGGGGGCCCTGGTGGAAGCAGAAACCCTGTCACTCAGGGAGGCCCTGCTCCTTCCGATCTGGCTCCGGTTTTATGGGCATCATAAACCTGATGGCCCACAACTGGTCCTTCTGGGACAGAATGCCTCTCTGCCAGAAGTCGTTCAGTGTGATCAGCAGTATTTTTAATTATTAAAATAAAACTGAAAAGGGGGGAAAGAAATAAAAAGGAGACACTGTGATGACCCTGAATATCCAATATTCACAGTCTATGTCAGGAGCCAAGAACTTGCTTGACTAAGAGTGAGCTGGACCATTTTCTACTGAGAAACACTATTTTCTCTCCTACGAAACACTGTCTCCAGTGCTTGATAATATCCAACTACTTAGAATTTCACATCTTTCCAAAATTAGTAAGGAATGGGTGAAGAACCGGTGACGGGACCAAAGCGGACCGAGAGCTGCACAGTTGATCAAATACACCTTCCCCAGATGTCTCTGCCCCTCCTTTCAGAGAGGAGAAGCATCTGTACTAGCCTACGCCCAGAGGCTCTGCCACTTGCCCATTCCACTCCATATTCTTACAGATGAATGGGAAGCAAACTTGGAAGGGGCAAGAATTTAATAACTTTGCATGTCTCCCCTTCCAAGTGGAAACGCAGGTGCTGATGCTCTGGCATTGTTCAGAAAAGGCAGCAGTAGTTGTATATTTCTCTTCCTCTGGATTCAGAAAGTCACCTAACCAGGGCTTTCCACAACCAAGACCATTATTTCTGGGCTAAAGAAATGTTTGTCATGTGAGAAGATTCATTTAACTTGAGAATTAAAGAGAAAAAGTATAGGACAGACTAACAGAGTATCCGAATGGCTCTTTCTAGCCGCCAGCATTATCTTAGGAGGTCAGGGGTGGAGAGGAAAAGGACACAGAGAAATGAAACCTGTTTCACTAACCACAAACAAATGCTAACAATCACAGCTACTTAACAGTTTAGGAGAAAGCAGTACCTTTCAGTTCATCTTCAATGACCGTAGGTTTGGAGCATGAACCAGTAGAACGAGGGCGCACACTACAGCTCCTGATTTATAGGGGTCCTTGCTGACTCAAGTGTTTTTAATGATTTTAGAATACTTCAGAACAAAAGCTCCAACCAAAGAAGCAGAATCTGGGCTAGGACAAAACCCATTTGCCTAACTCTTGAAATGATCATGCTGGACCAGTCATCACACAAAACCTAATCAGCATCGAGGAAGACACAAGCAGGAGCCCACACAGACAGAATCACTACTTTATTCCTCAATATGTTGCCCTACCAAACTACTACAGAAAAATTTGGGGTAAACAACTCTCATCACTATAATATTTTCATGAAGAAGGCGAGTTTCATTCATCAGTTTTTTCAACTTTGACATAATACATTTCTATATAAGTCAAGTTGCTTGTCATGTTCCATTCCCCAAATGATTCCTCTCACATTTTCCACACCATGATAAAAACTTTTCATTTATCTGCCCAATAAGCACCAACAACCATTTAAACACAGGAGCCGTCCAAACAAAGGTGACTCTCCTGAGGCCCCACCTTGCTGCTCCCCCAGCCTAAGTGCAGAAGCAGAATCAGGAAATATTACAGACAGGCACCATCTGAAGAGTTCCCAAGCCAGCAGAACTGAGTAATGGTCGAGTCTGAGAGGAGAGAGGATCCTCATCCGCTCTCAAGCAACTTAAAATCTCATCCAGCACTTCATTCTCTGGGGCCGGCAGACCTGAGAATTAAGGGCACTGCATAAAAGCCAGTGATTTGCAGAGACACAATTGTTAAAGGTTCCACCAAAGACACTACCTAGCCTTTAGAAATTTTTAGGTACATAAGAAATACAAATGAATGCAGTCACACACACATGCTAAGGCCTCTGCTGCTTATCTAGAGACACTGCAAACAGCCTGGGTTTACCACAGCTGACAGGCAACAAAAACAGTCTAATGTATGGCCTGCTCTCTCCCTTAAATCCCTTTTTGGAGATCAAGATAAACTTGTTCTTCCTTTCCCCAGTGCTCTCGACATTTGACTGAAGTGGCAGAGCACTGTGAAGTTTTGTGCAAATGAAATCACTATGTAATACTGAATGAGGGTAGTATTTACTTGTCAGGATATTTGTCAGCTCAGGCATTGAGATTTCCAAGTTTCACAGATGCAACTTAGCACAATTTTGTTAAAAATTGCTTTTGTCCTGCTATACACATTATGTTGGGGACTCTCAGACTTATGGGCAAATATTTGCAATCATATGCTCAAGATGCGAAAAATAATGATGCATATCAGTGGATTAAAAAATGAAATCTACCACTTCATTCCCCCCTTTATCCAATCTTTCTCCCTGTTAAACAATCATAGGTGGGTCAGCGTAATCTTCTATTTAAAGAGGCAGGGAGTACAAAATTCTTCCTGCATAGGAGAATCAAACTACACAGGCTGGGTCCTTGCTGCAATCCCCCTTCTCATTAGGATATTCCCATTCTCAAGAGGGTTTGAGGAGAGATTTTATAAATTTCCTGAGCAATCATCAACCCTGGACTTTATCCATGACTTTAGATTCACTCTGGGATCTGTCAGGTTTTTGGTAAAGGTTTGGCTAAGGCAGAAAGAGAGAGAGATATTAGAAAGAATAAATGGGAGCAGGGAAGAAGTCGTAAAATAGGGACAAAAGAAAGGAGGATGGATGAAAGGGAGGAAAAGGGAGGGGGAGAGACAAGAGGACGGGAAGAAAAAACGCAATAGCTCATCTACTCATGCTGCTAACACCCTCCTCCCTGACCTGAGAGGACTACATTTTTAAAAGCTGACAAGTAATTCAATCTCCAATTAACAATTTTAAGTGGTGCAGCACATATTACTGTGCAAATGTTTCTCCAGGAATATATCCAAGGGTGAGGGGAATTAAATCTCTAGGGAGACAGGACCTACTGGATACGAGACATGAGGTTGATAATGAAAGACTACGTGACTGACTGCATGTGCCCATTGGTGGCAAGGCGCGGAGTTCAGTGATTGCCCAGGCCTGGCTTCTTGAAGTAGTACTGACTGTTCACCTCTGCAGCCTTTTTTGTGTGTGTTTTCTCATTCACACCTGGTGGGCTGCAATTTTATTTTATTTTTTCCCTTAGAACACATACAAAGTCAGTTATTGTCTTTTGCCTAAATTTTAAGCTCTATGAAAGCAGGAATCATCTTTGCATATCCACAGCATAAGAACAGAACTTTAGACATGACAGGAATGCAATAAATGCATGTGAACTGCCATAATTCTTAGTGCTCTAATAAAAATTCAGCTGTGAGGCCTAGCTGGTGTGGCTCAGTGGACTGAGTGCCGACCTGAGAACCAAAGGGTTGCTGGTTTGATTCCCAGTCAGGGAACATGCCTGGGTTGCGGGCCAGGTCCCCAGTGGGGGTGCAAGAGAGGCAAGCACACATTGATGCTTCTCCCCCTCTCTTTCTCCCTCCCTTCCCCTCTCTAAATAAATAAATCTTTTTAATACTGGTGTTATATTTTGTAGTGATTTTCTGAAGCAAAACAAGTGGTTCAATTTCCCTCCCCTTTTACATTTCCCCAGTGCAAACCCTGGGTTTTTGTCTTTGTTGTTGTTGGAGTGTAACTGACATATCAGCATACAATTTTGTGTTAGTTTCATAATGATCCTAGTGATTCAACATTTATATACATAACAAAAACCATCACTACAATGTGTCTAGTTGCCTTCTGTCACCATACTGAGTTAACATAATATTATTGACTATCTTGCCCATGCTATACATTACATCCCCATGACTTACTTATTTTATAACAAAGTGTGCACATTTTGATCCCCTTCACCCTGGCAACCTAGAGTCTGTTCTCTGTATCTATGAGTCTGGTTGTGTTTTGTTTGCTTTATTTTCTGGATTCCACATAAAAATGAAATAATACAGTGTTTGCCTTTCTCTATCTGACTTATTTCATTTAGCATAATACCCTCAAGGTCCATCCACATTGTCACAAATGGCGTGATTTTATTCTTTTTATGGCTGAGTAACATGCTATTGCATATATGTACCACATATTCCTTATTCATCCATCCATCAAAGGACACTTAAGTTGTTTCCATATCCTGGCTATTGTAAATAATGATGCAATGAATATAGAGAGACATACATCTTTTCAAATTAGTGTTTTTGTTTTCTTTGGATGAAAGAAAACAGAAGTGAAATTGCTGGATCACATAGCTCTAATTTTAAGTTTTTCAGGAAACTCCGTGCTGTTTTCCATAGCAGTTGCATCAATTTACATTCCCATCAACAGGGTACAAGGGTACTTTTTTGCCACATACTCACCAACACTTGTTATTTCTTGTCTTTTTTTTAAAACAGTCATTCTCTTGTCATTTTTTTAAAAAAGATTTCATTTATTTATTTTTAGAGAGAGAGGAAGGGAGGGAGAAAGAAAGGGAGAGAAACATCGGTGTGTGGTTGACTCTCGCATGCCCTTCACTAGGGACCCGCCCTGCAACCCAGGCGTGTGCCCTGAAAATTGTACCAGCGACTCTTTGGTTTGAAGGCAGGCACTCAATCCACTGAACCACACCAGCCAGAGCATTTTTAAATTTAATTGTTTCCTTGTTTGTCATTGAGTTGCAAAAGTTCTGTATATATTTTGGATATTAATCCCTTATAATTTGAAAATATTTTCTGTTAATGTTTTCATCTAGGAATTTTCTTCAGGACTTACATTTAAGTCTTTAATCCATTTTTAATTAATTTTTGCATATAGTATAAGATGGGATCCAGTTCTCCCAACATCATTTACTAAAGAAACTGTCTTTTCCCCATTGTATATTCTTGTCTTCATTTTCATAGGTTAATTGACCATACAGGTGTGGGTTTAATTTCTGGCTCTCTGTTCTGTTTCATTTATCTTTATGTCCAATTTTATGCCAGTACCATACTGTTTTGATTACTATCGATTTGTAATATATTGATAGTTTAAAATCCGGAAAGGGGATGCCTCAAGCTTTGTTCTTTGTTCTCCAGATTGCTTTGGCTATTTGGGATCTTTTGTGGTTCCACACAAATTTTAGGATTATTTGTTTTAGCTTCGTGAAAGATAACATTGTAATTTAGATAGGGATTGCACTGAATTTGTAGATTGCTTTCGGTAGTGTGGGCACTTTAACAATATTGATTCTTCCAATCCATGAGCAGAAAATATTCTGCATTTGTGTCTTCATTGGTTTCTTTCATTTATATCCTGTAGTTTTCAATATATAGGTCTTGCACTTCCCTTGATTAAATTTATTCCTGGGTTATTTTATTCTTTTAGATGCAATTGTGAATGGAATTGTTTTCTTAATTTTTCTTTCTGATAGTTTATTAGTGTACAGGAATGTCATAGATTTCTGTATATTAATTTTATATCCTGCAATTTGTATCTAATAGCTTTTTGGTGGAGTCTTTAGGATTTATTTTTAAAGATTTTATTTATTTATTTTTGGAGAGAGGGGAAGGGAGGGAGAAAGAAAGGGAGAGAAACACTGGCCTGCAACCCATGTGCCCTGACTGGGAATTGAACCCAGAACCTTTCAGTTTGCAGGTCGGCACTCAATCCACTGAGCCACTCCAGCCAGGACAAGGATTTTCTATATATAGTATCATGTCATCTGCAAATAGTTGACAGTTTTGTTTCTTATTTTCTAATTCGAATGCTTTTAATTTCTTTTTCTTGCCTAATTACTGTGGTTAGGACTTCTAATACTATGTTGAGTAACAGTGGTGAGTGGACTTGTCTCCTTCCTGATCCTTTTAGCTGCTCACCACTGAGTATGAGCTTAGCTGTGGATTTATCACACATGGCATTTACTATGTTGATATAACGTTTTCTGTAGACCCACCTTCATGAGAGTTTTTATCAACATAGATATTGAATTTTGTCAGGTGCTTTTTCTGTATCTATTGGTATGATCACATAATTTTAATATTCATTTTGTTAATGTGGTGTATCAGGTTGACTGACTTGTGGATGATGAACCATCTTTGCATCTCTGGAATAAATCCCAGCTGAGTGTGGTGTATAATCCTTTATTGTAAGATTGATTTCAGTTTGCTAATATTCTGTTGAGGATTTTTGTATCTATGTTATTTGGGGTTTCTGGCCAATAATATTTTTTCTTTGTGGTGTCCTTCTCTGGTCTTAGTATCAGAGTAATGCTGGACTCACAAAATAAGTTTGGAAGCAAACTTCAATTCTTCAATTTTTTGGAATAGTGTGAGAGTATGTATTAAATCTTCTTAAATGTTTGGTAGAATTCACCAGTGAAACGATCTGGTCCTGGACTTTTGTATGGGGGGAATTTTTGGACTACTAATTCAATCTCCTTATCAGTAATTGGTCTATTTGGATTTTCTTTTTGTTTATGATTCATTCTTGGAAGATTGTATATTCCTAGGAATTTATCCATTTCTTTTAGGTTGTTCAATTTGTTTGGTGTATAATTATTTATAATAGTCTCTTATAATTCTTTGCATTTCTGTAGGTATCAGCTATAATCTATTTTCTGAGTTTATATAGTTGGGCCCTTTTTTTTCTTGATCAGTCTGGCTAAAGATTTATCAATATTTTCAAAGAATCTGGTCTTAGTTTCATTGACTTTCACCCCCCACCCCTATTTTTAGTATCTTAGTTCCTTTAGGTATAAAGTTAGATTGAGTTTTTCTTGTTTATTGAGATAGGGCCTCTATCTCCATGAACTTCCATCTTAGAACTGTTTTTGCTGTTTCCCATAGGTTTTGGAATGTTGTATTTGTATTTTCACTTGCCTTGGTTTTTTAAGCAAATTTCCTCTATTTTTTTGTTTTGACTCATTGGTAGTTTACTAGCATGTTGTTTACTCTCCATATGTTTGTAATTTTTCCAGTTTTTTTCATGTAACTGAGATCTAGTTTCATACCATTGTGGTCAGAAAAGGTGTTTGATATGATTTCAATCTTTTTACATTTATTGAGATTTGTTTTGTGGCTTAACATGTGATCTATCCCAGACAGTATTCTATGTGCAATTGATAAAAATGTGTATTCTGCTGCTTTCGAATGGAATGTTCTGCAAATATCTATTAAGTCCACCTGATAATATGTATTGCTTAAGGCTAACGGTTCCTTATTGATTTTCTGTCTAGATGATCTGTCCATTGATGTAAGAGGGATATTCAAGTCCCCTATAATTATTGCATTGCTGTCAATTTCTCCATTTATGTCTGTTAATATTTGCTTTATATATTTAGGTACTCCTATATTGGGTGCATATATATTTACAATTATTGTATCTTCTTGTTGGACTGACCCCTGTATCATGATGTAATGCCCTCTTTGGCTTTTGTTTAAAACAAGCTTTGTTTTAAAGCTTATTTTGTTGTATATAATATTGCTATCCCTGCTTTCTTTACACTTCCATTAGCATGGAATATCTTTTCCCATTCCTACACTTTTAGTCTCTGTGTGTCCTTAGATCGTATGTGAGTTTCTTGTATGCAACATATAGATGAGTCTTGTTTTTTGTTGTTGCTGTTTTTTTAAGATTTTATTTCATTTTTATACAGAGGGGAAGGGAAGGAGAAAGAGAGGGAAACATCAATGTGTGGTTGCCTCTCATGCGTCCCCTACTGGGGAACTGGTCTGCAACCAGGGCATGTGTCCTGACTTAGGAATTGAACCAGAGACACTTTGGTTTGCAGGCTGACACTCAAGCCACTGAGCTACACCAGCAGGGTATGCTTTCTTTTACCCATTCAGTCATCCTTTATTTTTTGATTGAAGAGTTTAGTCAATTTATATTTAAAGTAAACAGTGACAGGTATATATATATTGACATTTTGTTAATTGTTTTGGTAATTCTTTGTTCCTTTCTTCTCTTGCTCTCCTCTGCTGTGATCTGATGGTTTTCTTTATATTTCTTTCTCATTTTTTGTGTGTAGGTATTTTAGGTTTTTGGTGTGTGGTTACATAAGGTTCATATATAAAGACCTATACTGATTGCAGTCAATTTTAAGTTGATAGTCACTTAAGTTTGAACATATTATAAAAGCACTACAAGTTTACTTCCCATCCACGTTTGTTTTTCATGTCATATTTTACATTTTTCATTTTGTATATCCCTTAACTGATTATTGTAGTTATAGTTAATATTACCACTTTTGTCTTTTAACCTTCATACTATCTTAATAAGTGACTGATCCACTACTTAACTATATATTTAGTGCTGCCTTTACCAGTGAGATGTTTTCTATGTGCTTTCTTATTTCAAGTTATGGCCTTTTCTTTTCAGCATAAAGAAGTCCCTTTAACATTTCTTCTAAGGCAGGTTTAGTGGTGATGAACTTCTTTAGCTTTTGTTTGTCCAGAAAACTCTTTATCTCCTCTTTAATTCTAAATGGTAACTTTGCTAGGTGAATTATTGTTGGTTGCAAAATTTTCCCTTTCAGCACTTCGAATATATCATGCCACTCTCTCTGGTCTGCAAAGTTTCTGCTAAAGAATCAGCTTATAATCTTTTGAGGGTTCCCTTATGTATAACTAGTTGTTATTCTTTTGATGCTCTGAAGAGTCTCTATTTATCCTTAACTTTTGCTATTTTAATTACAATATATTTGGGTGTGTGTCTCTTTGGGTTCATCTTATTTCAAATTCTCTGTACTTCCTTCCCCAGGTTAGAAAGTTTTCAACTATTATTTCTTCAAACAAGTTTTCTGCCTCTTTCTCTCTCTCTCTCTTCTCCTCTTCTTCTGGGACCCCTATAATGTGAATGTTAGTATGCTTAATGTTGTCCCATAGGTCCTTTAAAATCTCATTTTTAAAAAGTTTTATTTCCTTTTGCCATTCTGTATGAGTGTTTTCCACTACCTTGTCTTCCAGGTCATTGATCCATTTTTCTGTTTCTTCTACTTTGCTGCTGAATCCTTCTAATGCTTTTTTTTTTTCAGTTCACCTATTGTATTCTTCATGTCTGAGAGTTCTGTTTGACATTTTCTTATATTTCTAACTCTTTGTTAAAGATCTCACTGTGTATATCCATTATCTTGAGTTCACTGAGCATATTTACAACAACTACTTTGAACTTTTTATCAAGTAAATTACTTCTCTACTTTCAGACCTATGGGAGCCAGAAATGCAATCTCCTCTGGTCACCTAAACCTGGCACTCAAAGGTCATCCCCTCTGTGAAGGCTGTGCACACCCGGTGACTTCCGCAGAGTTGCATGAGTGTCTCAGGTGGGTCAGCTCACCAACTATGCCTATTGCTACTATGAAAGTGGCATGAGGGTGCGGATTAGGGTGAGAATGCAAAAACTATGGCAGAAAGTGTGGGTGCTAAGATAAAGTCTATAATGATGGCATTTGGCAGTGCTCTGTTCCCAGAGAGAGTCCCAAAAACTTCTGCCCCTCTGGCAGATGCTTTTAAAATTCATAGTGATATATCTGATATAACAGACTTTAAAACAAAGGCTATACTAAGAGATAAAGAAGGACATGGTAAAGGGAACAATCCAGTAAGAGGATATAACCATTATAAACACTTACGCACCCAAGAGAGGAGCACCTGAATAGGTAAAGCAAATCTCGGTGGACATAAAGGGAGAGACTGACAGTAATACAGTATTAGAAGGGGATTTTAACACCCAGTTGACATCAATGGATAGACCTTCCAGGCGGAAAATCAACAAGGAAACGGTGGCCTTAAATGACACACTAGAGAGCATTTCAAGTGCACATGGAGTATTTTCTAGAATAGACCACATGTTATGACAGAAAACAAGTGTCAATAAATTTAAGAAGGCTGAAATCATACCAAGCAAGTTCTCTGGCCATAATGGTATGAAACTAGAAATCA
Organism: Mormoops blainvillei; assembly: GCA_004026545.1. NCBI lineage: Eukaryota > Metazoa > Chordata > Mammalia > Chiroptera > Mormoopidae > Mormoops > Mormoops blainvillei. The sequence continues at coordinate 128,275 of PVJD01000105.1, forward strand.
ATTACAAGAAAAAACCCCCTGAAAAACACACAAAGACATGGAGGCTAAATAACATATTACTAAATAATGAATAGGTTAACAATGAGATCAAGGAAAAAATCAAAAGATACCTTGAAACAAATAAACCTGAGAACACAAAATCCAGAATTCTATGGGACACAGTGAAAGCAGTCCTAAGGGGGAAATTCATAGCATTTCAGGTTTAGTTCAAGACACAAGAAAAATCTCAAATAAACAATCTCACTTTACACTTAATGTTACTTGAAAAAGAACAACAAACAAAACCCAAAGTGAGTAGAGAAAGGAAAAAAAAATAAAGATCAGAGCAAAAGTAAACAAAATAAAGTATTTAAAAAAATAAAAAAGATCAATGGCACCAAGACCTGGTGCTTTAAAAAAAAGCAAAACGAAACAAGATTGACAAACTTTTAACCAGAGTCATCAATTAAAAAAAAGGGAGAGAACCCAAATAAATAAATTCATAAATGAAGAGAAGTAACTGACACCAAAGAAATACAAAGGATTGTAGGAAAATATTAAGAACTATATGCCAACAAATTGAGCTATCTGAAAGAAATGGATAAATTCCCAGAAAAACACAATATCCCAAAATTAAATCAGGAAGAACCAGAAAATCTGACAGATTATAACTAGTGAAACTGAAGCAGTAATCAAAAAACTCCCCCCAAAACAAAAGTCCTAGACTAGATGGTTTCACAGGTGAATTTTACCAAACATTCAAAGAAAAACACCGATCCTTCTCAAACTGCTCCAAAAATTTCAAGAGGAAGGAAGACTCCCAAGCTCATTTTATGAGGCTAGCATTATCCTAGTTCCAAAACCAGAAAAAGACACTACAAAGAAAGAAAATTATTGATCATATCCCTGATGAACACAGACACTAACATCCTCAACAAAATATTAGCATGGATCCATTAAAAATGGATCCATCCAATACATTAAAAAGATCATATACCATGATCAAGTGGGATTTATTCCGAGGATGCAAGATTGGTACAATATCTGCAAATTAATAAACAGGATATACCACATAAACAAAATAAAGAATAAAAACCACATGATCATAGATACGGAAAAAGCATTTGATAGACACTAGCATCTATTAACGATAAAAATTCTCAGCAAAGTAGGGATGGAGGGAATATACCTTGACATAATAAAGGCCATACATGACAAACCCACAGCCAACATCATACTCAATGGGTAAAAACTACGAGTGTTTCCCTTAAGATTGAAACAAGCCAGGGATGTGCACTTTCACCACTCTTATTCAACATAGTACTGGAAGTCCTCACCACAACAATCAGACAAAAAGAAGACATAAAGAGCATCCAAATTGGAAAGGAAAAAATAAAGATGTCATTATTTGCACATGACATGATAGTGTCATCCACAAAAAACTACTGGAACTGATGAATAAATTCAGTAAAGTAGTAGGATACAAATTAAATATCCAGAAATCAGTTGCATTTTTATCCACCAATAATGAACTATCCAAAAGGTAAACTTAAAAAAAAAATCACATTCAGAATTGCTCCAAAAAGAATAAAATACCTAGGAATACATTTAATCAAAGATGTAAAAGACCTGTACTCAGAAAACTGTAAGACACTGAAGAAAGAAACTGAAGAAGATACAAATAAGTGGAAGTATATACCGTGTTCATGGATAGGAAGAATCCACATCATTAAAATGTCCATACTGTCCAAAGCAATCTATAGATTCAACAATATTCTTATCAAGATACCAATGGCATATTTCACAGAACTAGAACAAATATTCCAAAAACTTACATGGAGCCACAAAAGACCCTGAATAGCCATAGCAATCTTGAGAAAGAAGAACAAAGTTGGAAGAACCATGCTACCTGATATCAAATTATACTACAAGGCCAAGGTAATCAAAACGACATGGTACTGGTATAAAAACAGAAATATTGATCAATGGAACAGAACAGAGAGCCCAGAAATAAGCCCACAACTTTACAGTCAGTTAATATTTGACAAAGGAGTGAAGAACATACAATGGGATAAAGACAGTCTATTCGATAAACAATATTGGGAAAACTGGACAGATAGGTGCAAAAACAATGAAATCAGGCCACTTTCTTACACCATACACAAGAACAAACTCACAATAGATTAAAAACTTAAATGTAAGACTCAAAAACCATAAAATTCTAGAAGAAAACATAGGTAGTAAGTGCTCAGACATTTCTAGTAGCAATATTATTTCTGACATGTCTCCTTGGGCAAGGGAAACAAAAGAATAAACAAATGGGACTACGTCAAATCAAAACATTTTTGAACAGCAAAGGAAACCACCAACAAAATGAAAAGACACCCCAGTGGATGGGAGAACATATTGACAAATGATACATCTGAAAAGGGGTTAATATTCAAAATCTATAAAGAACTTATACAACTCAACACCAAAAAAAACAAACAAACAATCCTATTAAAAAATAGGCAAAGGACCTGAACAGACACTTCTCCAAAGAGGACATACGGATGGCCAATAGACATATAAAAAGATGCTCAATGTCACTAATCATCAGAGAAATGCAAATTAAAACCACAATGAGGTATCACTTCAAACCTGTCAGAATGGCTATCATCAATAAATCAACAAAAAATAAGTGTTGATGAGGATGTGGAGAAAAGAGAACCCTCACACATTGTTGATGGGAATATAGACTAGTGTAGCCATTGTGGAAGCAGTATGGAATTACTGCAAAAAATTAAAAATGGAACTGCCTTATGACCCAACTATTCCACTTCTGGGAATATAGCCAAAGAAACCCAAAACACTGATTTGAAAGACTACATGCACTCCTATATTCATTGCCGTGTTAACAGCTAAGATTTGGAAGTGGTCCAAGTGCCCATCAGTACATGAGTGAATAAAAAAGCTGTGGTACATTTACACAATGGAATACTACTTGGTCATAAAAAAAGAAGGAAATCTCATCCTTTGCAACAGGATGGATGGACCTGGAAAACATTATGCTAAGTGAAATAAGGCAGTCAGAGAAAGACAAGTACAATATTTCACTCATATGTGAAATCTAAAGGACAAAATAAGCTAACAAACAAAATAGGAATAGACTCACGGACAGGGAATAGAATGACAGCTATCAGAGGGAAGGGAAGTTGCAGGGCTGAGTGAAAAAGATGAAGGAATTAAGCAAAAAGGAAAAAAACCTCATAGACACAGACAGCAGTATGGTGATTACCAGGGGGAAAGGGAGTAGGGGAAGGTAGAAGAGGGTAAAGGGGGGATAAATGGTGATGCAAGGAGACTTGATTTGGGGTAGTGAACCCACAATACAATATACAGATGATGTATTATACAATTCTACACCTGAAACCTATATAATTTTATTAACAAATGTCACCCCAATAAATTGAATTAAAAAGTAAAAAATAAATTTTCTATTACAGTTGACATTCAATACTGTATTAGTTTCAAGTATACAGCACAGTGACATTTATATAACTTACTAAGTGATCCCCCTCATAAGTCTTGCACCCACCTGACACCATACAGTGTTGAGTATATTCCCTAAGCTGTACTTTACATCTCTGTGACTACTTTGTAACTGCCAATTTCTACTTCTTAATCACCTCACCTTTTTTATGCAGCTCCCCAACCCCTCTCCCATCTGGTATTTGTCAGTTGGTTTACTGTATCTATGAATTTGTTTCTGTTTTTTTGTTCGTTTATTTTGTTTTTTAGATTACACATATAAGTGGAATCATTTTCGATCATTTCTTTAAATATGTTTTTAATCCCTTGTGTTCTCTCTCTTCTCCTTCTGGTACTCTATGAATACAAGTGTGGTTATTCCCGATGTCCCACAGGTCCCTTATGCTATCCTCATTTCATATGATTCTTTTTTCTCTTTACTGTTCCGAATGGATGGTTTTAGCTGCCTTGTCTTCTAAGTTGCTGATTCAATCTTCTGCTTCACCCAACATGCTGTTGATTCCATCTAATGTATTCTTCATTTCAGTTACTGTATTCTTCGTTTTTGACTGGTTCTTTTTTTATGTTTTATATATCCTTTTTTATTTCCTATCTCTTTACTGACGTTCTCACTGATAACATTTATTCTACCCCTTAGTTGAGTGAGCATCTTTATAACCAGTGTTGTGGACTCTGCATGTGGTGATTGCTTGCCTCCATTTTGTTTAGTTCTTTTTCTGGAGTTTTCTCCTATTCTTTCAGTTGGGATGTGTTTCTTTGTTTCATTCTGGCTGCCTTCCTGTGTTTGTTTCTATGTATTAGGTAAATCTTCTACATCTGTCCATGCTGGCAGGGCGACCTCAGGTAGTTGGTTTCCTGTGGGGCCCAGTGGTACAGTCTCCCTGGTCACCTTAGCTGGGTGCTCTACTGGTGTCCTTTATGGGGGTTGTGGGTTGTGTGTTGTGGTTGAGCCTTGATTTTTGCTGGCACATCAGTGAGTGAGGACTGGCTATGACTACAGTGGACAAGCAGCTGTGTGGGAGCTCACCCCATGGAGCAAGATTTTAGTGGGGCTCTGGTGTCTGCCGAGTCCACCCTGTGGGTGTGTCATTTGTGGTGCTATTGGGTGTTCTGGTGTAATCTAAAGCCCACCACCAGGTAGGTGTGTTGGTTCTGGGGCCTCTTGTGAGTGGCTCTGGTGCAGGCCAAGGTCAGCTGCTGCCTGTGTCCAGCCCAGAGCCACCTGGTACAAACTACAAAGTGATCGGAGTTTGGTAGCGGCCTGTTAAGGGCTTAGAGAAACCTGGGAGTGGTTATTCTGTGAACTGAGCCTTGATGCCACAAGTGCCAAGTTTGTCACCACTTAGTAAGAGATATAGGGCACGCTGAAGCCAGCTACTGCTTGTCTGGGGTTTGTGGGCCTTTGAGAGATTTTTGAAGTTTTAAAATTGATTTTAGAAGGAGAGGAAGAGGGGGAGGGAGACAGAGAAAGAGAAGGAGGGAGGAGAAGAGAGTGAGAGAGAGACAGACAGACAGACACACCTTTTTGTTCTACTTACTTACGGATTCATTGGTTGCCTCTTCCACGTGCCCTGATCAGAGATCAAACCCGCAACATTGATGTATCAGGATGACGCTCTAACCAACTGAACTACTGGCCAAGGCTTTTGAGAAATTCTTGGAAAGCCCACAGTGCAGGCCTAGGCCAGCCACCTGTGAAGATTAGCCTCTAAAAGAGGTTCAGGCTGGGAACATGAATTGGGTGGGGTGAGGTCACAGAGAATCACTGGAGTGGGGCGAGAGCAGTGTTAGCCAGGTTAATAGAGAGTCAGCTCTGGCACTGGCCTGTGTCTGCAGGCTGTGTTTTCTTTAGGGGGATAGGGGGCGGAGGTAGAGGAGGGGTCAATAAAGGAACAACAGCACCTGCTGGCATTTTAGTTCCAGAGAAAGCTGCCTCTCCAGCACTCGCCCTGCAGCCAGGCTATTCGATTCCTCCCTGTATGTTCTGGCACTTTTCAAGCTGGTGTCCCTTCTCTGGAGCAGACCATGAGTCACTGTGAGAGAGAGTATGTGCTCGGGCCATGTAAGAGGGTGTCTGAGCCTTCGGGAGCCCTCCATCTCATCCAGACTGAGTCCCTGTTGATTTTTACAGCCAGCTGCTGTGAGGACTTCCTGCCACTGGTGCTCTACACTGGGGAGCTCTATGTGGAGCTGGGAGCCCTGGCTCTTTGATGAGGACCTCCATAGCTGAGATATCCCTTCTTATTCTTAAAAGCCAATTGTGGGTTTTAAGAATAAAACAAGGAACTAACTTGTTTTGTGCCTCTGCCCCTTCTACCAGTCTCAACGTGGCTTCCTTTTTATATCCTTAATTATAGGAGTTCTGTTCAGCTAGTCTTCAGGTGGTTCTCAAAGGTGACTGTTCTACAGTTAAGTTGTAATTTAATTTTGATGTGGTCGTGGGATGAGGCAAGTACGGGGTTTATCTACTCCACCACCTTGACCAGAAGTCTCCTGTTAGCTTTCAAAGCCAGGCATTTTGGAGGCAGGATCCAAGGGTTGGGTTGTCCTTGCTCCTCAGGGAGTAGCTGCTGCATCTTTTCTTTATCTCTCGCTTGACTGTGGGTTACCACGCCAGAGGTGGGGTTTTTGGCGAGGTCATGTCTCTGCCTCTCCTACCCATGACATTGTGGCCTTTTTATCCTTTGTTATGAAGCAGATGTTCAGCTAGTTTTCAAGTTCTTTTCAGAGGGAGTTGCTACATATGGAGCTGTATATTTCTGTGTGTGTGTGTGGCGGGGGAGGAGATGAGTTCAGGACTTTCCTATGCCACCATCTTGAACTGTATCTTGAAACTAGGTTTTTCTTTCAATATCCTTATCTGGGCTAGAATTAATCTAGTAACTCTATATAATATAAAGCTGTATTATATCACTGACCCTTGAAGAGTATAGGCTTGAACTACGTGAGTCAACTTACACACAAGTTAAAAAAAAAAATTGCCCCTCCATATTCCCTGGTTTTGCATCCACAGATTCAACCAACTGTGGAATAATCACGGCATTTTCGATTTGTGGTTGAGACTATGGATATGTATAGGGCTGACTGTACGCACTGTCTTACCCCATTTCATATAAAGGACTTGAGTGTCTGTGGATTTTGGTACCCATGGGGGTGGGGGGCTTGTCCTGAAATCAATGCCCCATGGATACTGAGGGACAACTGAAGTTTTGGAGAAGTCAACAGTTCTCCAAATCCAAGGATTTTCAACTGTGGGGGGGTTGGCACTCTTAACCCCCACACTGTTCATGAGTCCCTTGAGCTGCACAAACCTGATTTATCTGTCGAGAAAAGGCATGTTTTATCAATGAGTCATACAGAAAACAAAGATACTCAAAACTTGATTATATATCCCAATACTCTTGACCGCTCATATTTGCTTCTTATGCTATTGGTTAAATATGGATGAGTTCTTTTCCTTAATAATACTGATTTTTCCATTTCTCTTATGGGCATACTGTTTTAAAGGGCTTAAATTCCAGACACTGAAGCATTATTAAAATTAGGAAACAGTCAAGAATCAACCAGAAAAAGTTGAAGCTGAGGCGTGGTAATCTGTAGTTCAATCTAAACAGCTCTTAAAGATTCTCCTTTCATAATTCAACACTCCTAACTGTGTACATTAGCTGATTACACTGTGTGAAGATGGCCACTCTGAATGAAAGGGAACATAGCCAGGTTTGGATCCATGCACAGGGGACATTCCCTATAATGATGAAGAGCCAGAAGGCAGGTTTCTAAACAGTCTCATTTCCAGAGTCTTTATCATATTCACACAGCAGTTTGTGCAGAGCCAGGGCCCAGGTCTGTCTCCTCAGAAAAGACTGGAGCCCTTGCATTTCTAATCTACCAACGTGTGCAGTTCTTGCACTTTTAATTTATGAGTGTTTGGGGGGGACCTCTCTGACTTGGGAACATATTGGCTCGGTCTAATGCTTGGAGATTATTAAACTCAGAGCTATGCTCCACTATCAAGTCTACAGATCTTTTATTTAGAAGATATGGTGCTCTAAATGCACAAAGAGCTCCCTGTCACCTTCACATTAAAGCCCCTAGTGCCTGGTAAATGGAATTATATAGCTGTCATCTCCTTTCCCCAAAGTTTTAAGAGTACAATGGGCTCATTTTTTCACACTCCATCCCAGCTTCAGAACTAAGAGACCTACTTTGTATTGATTTAAGGTCTCAGAAATAAATAAACCTGCTTCACTGCTGTGATTCACAACAAATTCATGATACACTATTGCATGATATATTTCAAGCTCTTGCTCTGGCTCTCTTTTTCCTCTGGTGAGTGATGGGGGAGGCGAGAGGTAGTGGGGAGCTGCAAAGCTGACAGCCTGATGGTTATTGGAGATGGCTGCTGACTGCAAATCCAAGAACAGACACTGTTGGAGGAGTATGGGTTTTTCTGGTTTTTTGTTTTTTTTAACTGGGGGGCAGGAGTGAGAAGCTAATTTACTTGGGTTTCAGGCTGGGGTTAGAAGAAAAGAAAGGTTAAGGGGAGAAGGATGAGGCAGATGGAGTAGTAAAGCTTCAAGTGAACACTAATTGACAAAGACAGAGCTATGAACATTTGTAGAAGGAGAGAAAGGTGAAGAAAATCCAGCATAAGAAGGTGTAACATATGACTGACTGGAAAATGAAGAAGATGAACCATTCTGCCTTAGGGACCATGTCCACAGTCCTAAGAGGGCACTTAGCTTGGTTCGGAGATGATGTTTCGTTACGGGCAAAAAGTACAGAGACTCTACATGCCACAGATGCTGTGAGGTAGAAGCATTTCTTCATTCTAATACTTAGGAAGCAACACAATCCTGGAGGCTGAAGTGGACGCTCTGGAGGGAGGGCAGAGATATTATAGAGGTCTACATGGGGGAAGTGAGCCAGAGGCTACTCGCATAAGGGAGAGGGTAATAAATTCTAGTATTAAAGATTGTGTGTGCCCTTAGAGTTTTAGAGTATCTCAGTCTACATCACCTTACTGATTCCTGAAATAAGTACCACCAAACCTCAGACCCAATGAGTTTTAACTATTACCTAAATATACAGCAGCCAAAAAGACCTATCTCCAACTGTGAATCAGGATTCTGACTTTCAACTAGGCAGGTGGTGGGAAAACGGGAACCAATCAGGTTCTGAAAGCCTGATTATGACACCATGCATCAGATCCCAAAGGTCCCACAGAGTACCGTAAAGTGGTGTTAAGTTTCAACTGTTCCTCTTGTAATTACTACTTATTTAATACTTTTAGCTGGCAAGAACGTTATCTATAAATCCAGTTTTTTTTCTATCTTTGAATAACATTTTCATTTTTTCACTACATTTGTTCTTGAGACAAGGCCAGACTCTGCAAGCAAAAGTACATGAGAAAGATTTTGGTTCCATTCAGTTCTACATAGGTTAGACCACAAAACAGGGAGTAGTTTCATTAATTTTGAACACTACTTTTTAAGAGGAGTTAGTGTGTACAGAGAACCAGACTTTTGCTAAATACAGGGAAGAACTTTACACAGGTCAAAGGAATTGGCTCCAAAAGTAGAGCTTCTCTTCAGTTGAGTTTTTAAAAAGTAAGTAAATGAATATTTGGCAATGGTGTCACAGAGGACATTCAAACAATTGTTGGGGGGTTGGACTTGTCGAGGATCCTCCACTCCCAACAATTATAATTCTATGGCCACTTGTTGCCATCATGGACACCACTATCACCACCACTGACACATGGCATTTATTTTTCTATAATATAGATAAAAAACAAGATAAAAATTTTAAATCATTATACTTTACAACTCCTATTTCTAATCTCACTGGTATGAAATAATTTTACATATCACTAATATGTAATCTCACTAATATATAATAACCTAATATGTAGTCAATTTTTTAGACCCCTCTCCCAATCTATTCTCTCGCTGCCCCAGACTAACATGCCTTCCTGGCTACAAATCAATATTCATCTTCAAAGAATAACAGAATACTAGAAATTAAGGAGAATTTAAGATTAATAAGGAGAGAAATGGATTTTACAGAGGAAAGAGAGGTCCAAAAAGATTAAAGACCAAAGCTGCTTTACCTAGGGAGGGGAATAATCTATAAAGGTTTTTGTTTGCTTTTTTTAAATCTAAAGGTTTTGTGATTTCAAAAAGTCTGAGCATGTTTATAATAGGCTGTCAAGCATGATAATTCCGTAGTCTATATTCAATGCCCCAGGCAGGGTCTCAGAGCTTTCACTTCATCTAAAAGTTCTGGACTGATACTTATTCCAGGTTCTCCCATGTCACTAGTTTCTAAGCCACCATACCTACATGGGGCTGTCTTAGTCAGAAAAGACTTTTGCAATGGAGCTCTAAATGATGCATCCATCCTGCAATTTCTCCAAACCAGAGAGCTCAGAGTCAGGCCTCTGGCAGATTACGAGTCACTAATTGAGTCACACATACTTGGTAGAATTTTCTACCAAACTTGAGGAATATCAAACGAAAAACAAACAAAACCCCAACAACGGAGCCACGTTTGCCCATATTTTGTGTGTAGGGGTGTGAGAAGGGCTCGAAAACTAAGATGTTCCCATTGCAACCCTTTCTGAGAACTCATTCATTATGCTACAGTGAGGCTTACTAAGAAAGGAAACACAAATGCCCTCTTTAGAAAGGAGAGCGATCCCATCTGGAGTTTCAGGAGTACAGGGACTGTCCATCGTGAAAACAGGTAGTTAGGGACTTTTAAAAATGCAAATTGCTGGACTTATCCTTAGAGTGATTACAGGCTATTGTACCAATAAGTCCTCAGGGACTCTTGCAGACAGATGACTGACACATATACTACCCTATCAGAACTGAACATGGTGCTGTTCACATTAACGGCTTTCCCAAGGGCGGTGATTGTCTTTAGATAACATCTACCAGGAGAGTCAATTCATGAATGTACTGTACAGTGAGGACTGACATCTAACATTCTCCTAAAGGAATTTTTGCCTTCAAAGGATCAGAAAGTACAGAAAATGTTGTTTGTATTTCTTTTCCAGGGCCTGGATAATGAGTTGCAATGAGAAAAGACCCTAAATGCATGCACCTCAGGAAAGGCTACAATGCTAATGATTTACTTTATTAACTTATTTAATCCTCACAAGAATCTGGTAGATGGGTACTATTATTATCCCCATTTTAATACAACTGCGACCCAAAAAGGTAAGTAGATCATCTGAGATCACACAACAACTAGGTGGTAGAGCCAGGAATTAAACCTGGCAGTTTTGCTCTAGAGTCCATGCTCTTAACTATTCTACCTTAAGTTATGTGAGAGTTACAACGCTGCCTCACCTGAGAGCTAAATCTCCCCTTCCCTCCTCGAGCCTCCATGACCCTCTTACGTTGTATGTCACAGAGTCATGGGTGAATATACAGAATGTACAGTCCAGGTCCCTGGTGCTACAAGAGCATGGGAGGATCCCTGATACTGTACCCAACAGTCAACAACAAGTTCACATTTCATATTGTGCAGATACATTAAAATATGTATTTGGAAACTGAAGTTAAGAGATACACTTAGACCAAGTCTTAAGAGCAAGTTTGGCAGAATTAGCTCCCTACCAGCCTAACATAGAGTCCTAGCCACATCCATCGTATACTTTCTTTTTTCCTGGTAAATGCAGTGGAAACAGGGACCTGATCTGGCTAAGGGGGTAAGATTATGGGATTTCACCCCCCTTAAGCGGAAGCTTTAAAATGTTTATCACAAGGAAGTTACAAATCACACATCCTGAATGAATCTATAACCCATCTATCACAGCCACTGTCACCTGTCTTACTTCCATAGATAGTTACTGTCCAGAGGACAAGCCATAAACTGCAATTTCTGTTTTCTCTGTGTACAGAGAGAGCTCTCACTAAGTCTGGGGTAATGGACTGAGAACTGGAAGACTCTAGTCTACACCAGTGTCCCTTACAATACGGTCCTTCCAGCCTATCTACTACCTGAAATTATGTTAAACATATTAAACAGAAACAGAGAGGAGGAGTTGTGGGGGAGGGGAAGCAAACTGGAAAGTTACTGCAAATTTCCAGTGGCACCTTACCTTTGGAGTTTATGAGTCTACACATTGTCTCAGCCCCTTAAAGGTCTATCTTAACAGTCCTCCAAGCACATAGGCCACTGCCTTTTTCAGGCCAGCATGAGTCCCTTCAAGTGGAGTAGTTTGTCACATCCATCAAACCTGCCCTTACCACTCAGTGAGGCATTTCAAGGCATCCGCCACTCACGGCCTGCAGTTTGTAGAGCTAGGAATCTATGATCTACTACTTTGAGTGACATGGGATAGCAGGCCATAGAAGCTTCTCTTATTTATGCCATCACTCTCAGGACATTTGGACAAAAAGGAAAATGACCAGACTACCTTCTTGTCTCAGGTTTTATGGACATTACGCACAAGGGACTGAGCTCATCTTAAATGAAACTTGGGGATGAGGAAGTTCATGTTCTAACGCTGATCTAGTTTCTGTCAATGGAACCAAGTCACTTTACCTCTTACTGTTTCAGCCTTCACCTGTAAAATGGCCCTGGCACCACTACCCCACCCAGAAGGTAGCAAGGAGCCAGACAGATGTTCTTGATTATAATTTTCCAATAAAGTCATCCAGACTGCCTCTAGTCCCATTGCCTTTACTGCAAATGCCAAATCTGCTGCTGCAACACTCAAGGAAACCCAGATCCTGTCTCTCTCCTCAACTTCATAATATTTTACAAATAACTGCAGGCAACAAAGAGCAAGACAGAAAAAAAAAAAAGGAGAGAGAATACACAAATATAGAGATCACAAGGGGAAAGGGATAAAAATACAAATGTAGGAAGCACTTTCTGGTTTTAGAACAAAAGACACAGTGGCAAAGGATGGTGCCCATGAATGAAACATGTAAGTGAACAGTAAAACCATTGAAAGTAAAGCAGGAAACCGCAGGAATATTTTTATTTTATATGTAGGCTACTGCTGTTGGCTACAAAAAGAAATCCTTTAAAAAGAAGAAGTCTTTGGAAGCAAAAGGTAGGAAGGTCTAAACTAATTAAAAGCAGGCTGGCTAACGACAGGGCACAATCACGTGTGTGCACTGAGATGGAATGTAGCCATAAAAGCTGGACGCATACATGCAATTTATTAAATGAGAAAGTATGTGTGTCTCCAGCTTCATATCTATTAAAGGAATAAACAACTTACATGTTGCTTCATTACAGGAATATGATATGTGGAGTGTCAGTCCTTCCTCTTCATATTAAACCATGTTAAGTCAAATCAGAGATGGGGTTTGGGGAGGGTGGGGATGGGTAGAGAAAAGCAGGGAGAAAGAAAGTTTTTAAAAAATCTCTGCCTCAGCAAAAGTTTTCATTAAAATTTTAGACAAATGATCCCTGTGTCCTTCTCCCTTGCTGCCTGGGGCTCCATGCTATTTCTATGCAAATAACAACCTCGTGGTTTATATCTTATTATTTCCACCGGAGCTGCAGCGACATGACCTGAGACGTGTGTCTGTGGGGTGGGGGGAGTTGATGAGGGTGAAGAGAGAGAGAAAAAGAGGGGGAAAAGGGAGAGAGAGATGGAGTGGATATTCACTCAAGTGTGAAAAAATATTGTCAGGAGTGAGCGTCAAGAACAAAAAAAAAATTGCAGGGATAACGTGTTTATTTCAGTCCCCCCACCCCCAATCCTCCCTCCACCCCATTTGCAAACCGGCACCTTTTAAAATTCATTGGGCATCAGGCGATCATGCACAATCCATCTGCTTTCACTTTATCATTTGCATTTCATGCCTCCTGGCTTTTGATGTGCTGATACTTTGATGCAGTCAGGAGACGCGCATTATCATTATTTCAATTTTCAAAGGGGTCAACGGGATCGGCACTTGCACACACAGATTTTTTTCCCTACAACCTCTGCGCACCCCCCCCTTCTTATTCTTCACCCCAATGTTTAACATAAAGGATGAAGACTCAAAAAGGTGGGGGTCAAATGTTTGCAATCTTAAAGCTTGCATAACACCTACATTTCCACTCTACAGTGTTTCAGACATACACAAAGAATTTCTCACACATGGATACACAGGGAGGCACACAGACAGAGACAGAGAAGGATCTAGACACAAAGGGACTGAGAGACCAGCACTCATACAGAAGAGACATGCACTTAAGTGACCTGCACACACCCAGAGTATGTGAGACAGAGACTCTCACAGAAAGAAAGGTAAACAGACGTGGAAAGTCACCAGTACACACAAAAACAGAACCTGCACAATAAGTCAGAGGAAGCAATCTGAACATGAAGCTCCTCTACAGTTTCCTTTTTCATACCTCATGGGCAAAGGGGCAGATTGGACTTTCTTAATGAATTTGCATGTAATCGGGTGTCTTCCAGCAACACGACTCTATACTTAAGAGACAATGACATGAAAATAAGTGAGGCAGGAGGAGCAGGATTAGGTAACCTCTATAACTGATCATTCCCTTCAGCTACAAATGATCATATCCTTCTGGAAATGAGCACTGTTGGTAAGTTACAGCTGCAGCTTCACTTGTCTTTTCTCAGGCAACTAGACTTCTTTAACAAGCAGAGCTGGGTAGGCTAGGAAGATAGTGAATATAATGAATTTGACTGGAACAATTTAACCAGATTTTAAGAGAAAAAAAAATCCCTAAAGCTTTTTTAATGGCACAAACGAAATTCAACTAGCAAGTTTTTAGGCAAAACACCAAAACCCAGCAACAACAGCCCAACAACAAAGCAACAAAACCTTTGCTTTTTGTAATATTCTTTGTGTATAACATAGTATCGGAGAAAATAAGAAACTCAGTGTAACATGATACATTTCAGAAATGAGCTCTTTGTTGAGGTATTAGAACATTATGGAAATACAGGTGTCTTCTTTAAATTCCATCCCCACAGATGATGATGCTGACAATTCTCTTGAACATTTGTCAATATCTTATCCTAAGAAGGTATCCAAAAGAGCAACTTGAAAAAATTTAGACACAGCAGTTTCTCCCACTGCAATAATCTCCTTCATTCATGGCAGTTCACAATCTTTACTTCAGGCTACTCAAAAAAGGGAGCAGGACATCCAAGTTCACCGTTTCTTTGGTGAAAAAGGCAAACCCAGAGAACACATGAATGCAGAGAACAAGCTTGATCACATCAAACCATTCTCATTTCTGACATCCCCAAAAGCTATTTGGACCAATGGAAGTATCAACATTTTCTAAATGGGGGTGATAGGATAGGACACCTAATTCCTATCCTTCTACCTGAAGGTCAAGCCTTGATAAAATGTTTGTGCAGGTCTAGGACTTCCAGCCAAGATGGAGGCGTAGGTAGACGGACTTTGTCTCTTCGCACAACCAAAAGGAGGACAACGGTAAACTTAAAAACAGAAAATAACCAGAACTGCCAGAAAATTGAACTGTATGGAAGTCTGACAACCAAGGAGTTAAAGAAGAAACATTCATCCAGACTGGTAGGAGGGGTGGAGACCAGCAGCTGAGGCAGAGAGGACACAAGGCAAGGCAAGCAGCTGGTGGACCAGGCGGTCCCACATTTCTGTGTGGATAAACTGGGAGGAACAACTGGGGAGTGAAAGAGACCACGCAACCCAGGGTTCTGGCATGGGAAAAGAAAGCTTCGAAACCTTTACTAGTAAAACTTGTGGAGGTTGCAGCAGTGGGAGAAACTGCCAGTCTCACAGGAGAGTTCATTTGAGAGACGCGCACAAATGTACACAGAGTGTACACAAACTCACGTACCCGGGAATCAGCACCGGAAGGGCACAATTTGCTTGTGGGTAGCAAGGGAAGTGACTGAAAGCTGGCCAAGAGCCAAGCAATGGGTATTGTTCCCTCTCAGATACATACAGCACCACAAGGCAATGACTCGGTTTGCTGGGCCCTGGCAAATACCTAAGGCTCTGTCCCTCACAACATAATAGGTACACCACGACAAAAAAAAAAAAAAAAAAAAAAAAGGCCCAAACAAAAGAACAGATCAAAGCTCCAAAAATATAACTAAGCGATGAAGAGATAGCCAACCTAACAAATGCAGAATTCAAAACACTGGTAATCAGGATGTGCACAGAAATGGTGCAGTATGGTCGCAAAATGGAGGAAAAAGTGAAGGTTATGCAAAGTGAAATAAAGCAAAATATATAGGGAACCAACAGGGAAGGGAAGGAAACCGGGACTCAAATCAACGATTTGGAGCAGAAAGAAGAAATAAACATTCAACTAGAACAGAAGAAACAAGAATTCAAAAAAATGAGGAGAGGCTGAGGAACCTCTGGGACATCTTTAAATGCTCCAACATTCGAATCATAGGGGTGCTAGAAGGAAGAGGAAGAGCAAGAAATTGAAAACTTATTTGAAGAAATAATAAAGGAGCCCTGGCTGGTGTGGCTCAGTGGACTGAGCGCCCGCCTGCTTTAACCAAAGGGTCGCTGGTTTGATTCCCAGTCAGGGCACATGCCTGGGTTGTGGGCCAAGTCCACAGTGGGGGTCGCACAAGAGGCAGCCACACATTGATGTTTCTCTCCCTCTCTTTCTCCCTTCCTTTCTCTAAAAATAAATAAATAAAATCTTTAAAAAAATAACAATAAAGGAGAACTTCCCCCATCTGGCGAAGGAAATAGACTTCCAGGAAGTCCAGGAAGCTCAGAGAGTGCCAAAGAGTGCCATTTGGAACCTAGGAAGTATACACCAAGGCACAACATAATTACATTACCCAAGATTAAAGATAAGGAGAGAATCTTAAAAGCAGCAAAAGAAAAGGAGAGTCACCTATGAAAGAGTTTCCATCAGACTATCAGCTGATTTCTTAAAAGAAACCTTTCAGGCAAGAAGAGGTTGGAAAGAAGTATTCAAAGTCATGAAAAGCAAGGGCCTACATCCAAGATTCCTCTATCCAGCAAAGCTGTCATTTAGAATGAAAGGGCAGATAAAGTGCTTCCCAGATAAGGTCAAGTTAAAGGATTTCATCATCACCAAGCCCTTATTAAATGAAATGTTAAAGGGACTTACCTAAGAAAAAGAAGATGATCAAAAATATGAACAGTAAAATGACAACAAACTTACAACTATCAATAACTGAACCTAAAAAAAACAAAAACAAACTAAGCAAACAACTACAACAGGAACAGAATCACAGAAATGGAGATAACATGGAGGGCTATCAGCAGGAGGGGGAGTGTGGAGAATGCGGGAATAGGTACAGGGAATAAGAAGCATATTTGGTAGGTACAAAACAGACAGAGGGAGGTTAAGAACAGTATAGGAAAGGGAGAAGCCAAGGAACTTGTAAGTGCAACCCATGGACATGAACTAAGGCAGGGAATGCTGGAGGGAGGGGTAAGGCAGGGTGGAGAGGAATAAAGGGGAGAAAAAAATGGGACAACTATAATAGCATAATCAATAAAATATATTTTTAAAAAAGTTTGTGCATGTCTAGTAAACACAATGTCCAATACAGTTTAGCATGAATGTAACTCCGTAAGCTCAATCACCAAACCACATAAGAGAGACGTAAAGGGAACTGAAATTGTAACGAGGTTCAGCACTTTGTGCCAAGTACTAGGTACTTTTACGTCTGGTTTCTCATTCGATCTCTGCAGTATCATTTAAAGGTGTAAATTATCCTCCTATGACAGATAAAGAAATCCGAGGAACTGAGAGGTTATAGAGTTGTACAAGGTCAGCCAGCTGGCCCCAGACTATTACATATTCCTGGGCTCTAGACAGAAAATAATTTTCCTATGCCTGCAAAGAAGTCAGAACTACATTGTCCTTTGTATCTATAGCTATTCTTAGATAGTTTTCACTCTTACAAGAAATAACCTCATCATACCTTTTTAATCCCCCATTGGAAAAGCCCCAATGAGCCTGGGCTGAAAAGACATAAGCATTTCTTTTGAAGAGAAGAGAAGCCTCTATGTCATACTCTTTCTCTGCAATCCATCCATCCATCCATCCATCCATCCATCCATCCATCCATCCATCCATCCACTCATCTTCCCATTCAGTATTTACCAAGTACTTCCTCTATGTACAAGGGACTACATTACCTGCTCTTTTTTAGAGGTGCATTCACAAATTTCTCAAAACATTAAAACCTGATATCCTCAACATGTTCAGAGGATGTTTCAGAGACAGTTCTATGTCTGGAAATAGATCTCGCGTCCCTTGCTCATAGATAAGAAAAAAGAAGGGAGGGCAGAATAGCAGCATTCAATCAATTCTTTCTTTCTAGAAAGACACACTATAATGTAAACTCTTTGGAGGAATTTCAGGTGGTTTGTACATAAACATATCCACAGGGCTTGAAACAGTCCCCGATACTCAAAATATTTATAGAATGAATGAATGAACAGGTAAGCAAAGCAAAGGGTAGGGAAGGTGGAAGGAAAGGTGAAGGGACAGAGGGACGCATGGACTGAAGGGCTTCCTCCCAGCCAGGATCCTGAATCAGGAATTCGTAACAACCTTCAAACAGCTTCACATACTTCTCCCAAATCCTAGAAACTTACTTTGTTGAGGGCCCCAGCTCCTGTCAGAATTAAGTGAGAATTTTCAACCTGGATGATTCTCTGTCCCAGCCGGACAAGGTAAGCACCAATTCCAATGGCTCGGCATGTAACCTTAAAAAAACAAACAAAAGAAACCCTCCTACATATCACATATTTATGTCCCCTCCCAAGCTGTAAAAACTAAGGCACAGATGTGTAAAACCCACATTAACAGGAAAAAAAATACTGCTTTTATGAAGTCTGTTTGATTAATAACAATACAAAAAAAAATTTCCTGGTCAAAGAAGAGAAGGTACAGAACTCATTGAATGATTCAAGTATTAAGACACTTAAAAGTTCAGAGCCCCTTTACTTCTCTTATACTTTTGCTCATTTCACAGATGCTTGGCATCTATATTAGAAGTGTGAACAAAGAAAACAGTAAGAGGAAAAGAAATTCAAGCTGTTGAAACTCTGGTAGAATATTCAGAGAAATAAATGAAACAAAGGGCTAAATGGAGGTACTAGGTTTATCTGGGAAATTCAATTATTTATACTATCTTATCTTCCTATTATCATGCAGAGTTAAAATCAAATTGTAGATATGCAATTTTTAAGAAATGTTCTCATTTTGGACTGAATAGCAGGGATGGGGGAAAAAAAAAAATCCTAGCTACACAGTCAATTCAGGCAAGATTTACCAGGCTAATGGTGATGATCTCATCATAGGCCAATGAGCTTTCTCCAGCAATCATTCCAGAACCTCGAAGGTTCTCTGCTCCAAGTCCCTCTTCCTTCCCAATAATATCGGTTATCTTGTACCTATTGGATACAGACATGCCAAATTATAAAGGTTAAGCACAGTAAGAACAATCTCTTAAAAGAATAATCATCATTAAAAGGCCGCCAAAAACATACAAAAAGCATACTGGTAGCTTATATATAACATCAGGGCTCTATATTTTTTATTACGGTATCTTTCCTTCTTAGCTTGGTGCCTATTTTGTCTGGAGGCAATATAGTATAAAAGTAAGGGCAACATCTGGGATTAAGTAGATAGGGTTAAATCCCTGCTGTGACACACAGCAGTGTGATTTAGGGGCTAATAGTAACGTCTATAAAATGGGGTAACTCTCTACCACTAAGGGTTGACAGAGTTAAATTAAGGTAAGAAGGAGAGGGTTTGACACATAGAAGACACTCAGATTATAGATGCCCTCTTCTGCTTTCTAGAACAGGTTTTTTAAAACAGGATCTATGTATAAGGTCTGTCCAGAAAAAGTCCAGCCATTGTTAATATAATGAGAATTCTTTGCACGACATCGATGTAACCTGGCAGCCAAGGAGAGTGGACTGGAATGTGCAAGCATGAACAATGATGACTTCCCTGTACTAGTCAGTGGAGGCAGCAGACACCGTTGAGTGAGCATGTGTACTGTGTGGCCATTGCATTCAAAATGACTGAGCGAGCAGAGCAACAAATCTGCATCAAATTTTGTGTTAAGCTTGAACATTCTTTCACGGAAACTATTTGGATGATTCAGAAGGCTACAGCTATGGGCAAGTGGTGATTGGCAGCTTCATCACAAAAACAGGCCTGTTCACGAATCACATCTTGTGCAGAGTTTTTTGGCAAAACATCAAATCACCCAGGTGACTCAGCCCCCAGTAAAGCCCAGATTTGGTGCCCTGCAACTTCTGGTTTTTCCCAAAACTAAAAGCACCTTTGAAAAGGAAGAGACTGCAGACAGTCGATGAGATTCAAGAAAATACAATGGGGTGGCTGATGAAGACTGGGAGAACTATGTGAGGTCCCAAGGTGCCTACTTTGACAGGGACTGAGGCATCATTGTCCTCTGTACAATGTTTCTTGTATCTTCTTCAATAATCTCTGTTTTTCATATTACGTGGCTGGACACCTTATGGACAGACCTGGTACATCTCTCTATAATAAGCAATAGCCACTAAATCATCGATTTTAGATAAATATTACATAGGAAAAAAAAATCCACAGGTGTAGTAAGAATGTTAAGCCTTATTTCTAAAGTCAAAAATCCTCCCTCTAAGACAGGGATGAAGGGGACGGTCAAAACAGTGTACTCCCATCCCTACTCCTCTGTAAATATCAAGTGTATGCACGAGGGTTCCTGGCTATAGGCCTCTGGAGGGGCAGGTGGAATGTGTGTAGAAGTGAAATGCTGGCCAAGTTGTCCAGAAAGCATCCTGTGGATCCAGTGGGAGCCACTCATCTGTCTTCTTGGCAGGGGATTAGGAGTGATAGCTGATAATGGGAAATGGGAGATGGGGAATGCAACTAATAAAAGAAAGGAAAAATACAAAGTTGGAAGTAGAGATGGGCATATATTATTTATTGTTCCATGTGTACCCAGAAGGCTTGGCACAGGGCATAGTTTTATAAATTGAAATAATAAATATCCCATAGTGGCTCTTAAACTACTTTTTTTTTGCCCCCATATTTCTTTGCTCCCTTCTTTACTTCAAGTCCTCCATCAATTCCCTTTCTTTGCCCTTGCTATTGGTCTGTGGCTTTGTATCTCTGCTTCCCAGTTTCTCTTGCCTTTCTATTTTTAGCCTCTACCAAAAATTCTCCGAGTTTTCCTTTGGCTCTGTATCTAGACTCTAGACTCTAAAGTTATGTTGCGGTAAAGCTTATCTCCCTTAGAGATGATTAATGAGCCATATTAATTTGGAGTGGGGAAGGGAGAAATTAATGTGTTCTTTTTATAAGGCCCACATGCCATATAGTCACAAACTCTCATGGGCCCAGTCAGCCTTCGCTGTGAAGCAGACCTCTTCTCTCCTAAGGACTGTATATTACTTCACAGGCGTTGGTGGTCTGTCAAGTGCCATCTTCTTTCATTGTATTACGTGAAAAGAGTAAACATTTCCCACATTC
This sequence comes from Mormoops blainvillei, assembly GCA_004026545.1. Lineage (NCBI taxonomy): Eukaryota > Metazoa > Chordata > Mammalia > Chiroptera > Mormoopidae > Mormoops > Mormoops blainvillei. The sequence continues at coordinate 149,269 of PVJD01000105.1, forward strand.
TGCTCTATGATCTGAGTTTTCTATCACTGAGGCTACCATTCTTTAAGTAGTACCAAATTTAATGTTATTATAAAAAGCTTTATGTAGTGTAACAAAACACATTCACAAATATCATTTTTGATCCTCGCAACAAACTGGTGTGATAAGTAATACTATCTCCATTATTATAGGTAACAATAATAATAGCCAGGATTTTTGTCTGTTTACTGTGTGTTCAGTGCTGTGCTAGGGGCTCTACATACATTAGTTTGATCTTCACCTTATAGATGAGGAAACTAAAGCTCAAAAAAGAAAAACAACTTGCTCTAACAAAAGCAAACACAAACTCAGTAACTTTCTAAGATACCAGTAATAAAGAGAAATCCATTCAGAGTAGCAAGGAAAAAATGCAAAACATTTAGGAATAAGCATGTAAAAATTGGCAAAATCCTACCAAAATCCTACCACTGTGCACCAAGGCATCCTGGGGTGCCACGGTGAATTACCAGGAGCCCTAAAGGTATTTTAAATTTTTGAGAGAAACACTATGATCTCTGTTGAATCCCATGTGAACTATTTGCTTTAGGTAGTTCATGGCTTAACATTAGATAGTGTTACATTCCTTTTGACAATGTCCTATGTTCACAAACCTGAGTTTTCACAGTTTCTGTGAGAAAAAAAAAAGTTCTGTACAAAATTCAGTGCAGAACAAGATATGGGGGTAGCTATCTCCAAGCTGATTCCAAGGTTTGAAATGTCATGCAGATGCAAATATCCCATTAGTAAGTAACAGTAATTACTAAAGAATATAATTTAAAATTTTTTCAATTACGTGTATTATATTTTAAAATGATTAGTAAGCTGTTAGGGTATACATACTTATGAAGACACTTATGAAGTTGTTTGTGTCTAACTACCTAATAAACAGAAATATTAGGTATAGCTTTTTGTCTAAAGGTATATCTTATATACCTTTAGGTATATAAAGGTATATCTTTTTTTCACTACTATGAAAAAAATTACTGAGACAGTAAAGGGTGCTGTGAACCAAGAAAAGATTGCTAACCTTTGGCATAAACTATATGGAGAAAACTACAAAACTTTAAAAAATACACTTTAATAAATTTTTTAAAATACCATACTTCTTTTGGGGAAGAATTAATATAATGAAGATGTCGGATCTTCCTCAATTGATTTATAAACCTAACTGAATCTGAATCAAAATCATTATGAAAAGTTTCTGTGAATTAAAAAAAAAAAAAAGCCTATATATAAAAAGACAAAAATAGCTAACAAAACTTGGGGGAAAATTAAGAATGTGATGAAATCTTCCCCAGTAGAATAGTTGAAATATTGTGGCATTAGCCTAAGAACAACAGAACAAAACACAGAATACAAAGCCTAGTAATTAAGATTACTATAAAAAGTACAGTGAGGAAAGTATGAATTATTCAACAAATGGTATTGCAGCAATTGATTAACATTCTGGAAAACACTTGCACACAGATTATAAAAATGTTCAACTTCACTGGTAATCAAAAATACCAGTTAAAATAACAATTGTTTTTAGCCTATTTTATTAATCGACAGTAACTGATGTTGTCAAGGGTAGAAAAAATTAAGGAGGGGAAACAAATGATATTATAAACTGCTGGTTGGAGTGCAGATCTTGAGAGGGCAATTTGAAATCATCAAAAAATCTTTAAAATGGACGTAATTTAAAACCAGAATTCCACTTTTAGAAATTAACTCAAAGGGAACAGAGACAGTCCTAAAAGTTTATATAATAGGATGCTGAGTCCAGGGATATAACAGTAAAATCTGGAATAGTCTGAACATTCAAATATGATATATTCATATGATCAAATACTACTCTGACCATAAAAAAACATCATATTCTCAAACTATATTTTAAGAGTATACAAAAACTTCCCCAAAATAGTGTTTCGTGAAAAAAACAAATTAACAAAAGTCTTCCTATTACAATTTAATTATTAGGGAAAAAAGTACTTATACAGAAAAGACAGCAAGAATATAATATACATTAATAATTGTGTCCCTTGACAAAATAAATGAACAAACAAAATAGAAACAGACTCACAGAAACAGAGCTCAGACTGGTGATTGCCGGAGAAAAGGGAGGTTGGGGGGCTGGCTGAAAAAGGTGAATAAATTAAGAACTACAAATTGGTAGTCACAAAATAGTCACGGGGATATAAAGTACAGCATAGGGAATGCCAGGTGGGTACTTGAAATATTGGGGAATGCCAGGTGGGTACTTGAAATATTGGGGAAACCACTTTGTAAACTATATGATTGTCTAACTACTATGTTGTATATCTGAAATTAGTACAAAATAATACTGAATGTAAACTACAATTGAAAAATAAAATTAAAACAATAAATGTGTTTTAGTAGGATTGTAGCTGATTTTTATTTTTTAGTTATGATTGTTTATATGTTCTGACTTTTATAAAATAAATAAATACTATAAATATAATTAAGGTTTTTCAGCTAACAAGTAGTAGAGCTCAGATACAAAACTAAGACCTTTAGATACGTAACAAGCAATCTTCCTTGCTCTTCAAGGTCATGATCAGCAAGACAGCAAAGAAAAAAATAATCATATTCTCCTTCCTGTAATCCATGGCCAAATTATTCTGATACATATATACCTACCTGGATTCTCCTTCATCCTCCACATGTTCACAATAGACAGAATTGAGAGCACTGACTCTCTTATAATCCTGAGGGGTCAGGTATAAATATTTGAATCCCTGTGAAGCACAAATAGTTTTTAACTCATTATTTGCCATTGTCACATAACCCGAAGACACAGTAAAGCATGCATAATGCAAGCTTGTTCCAAATCTAGCTTTAAATTGCCACATCACTTTTTAGAGTTACTATCTAATGGAATATAGCATAGACAGTTCTCCTTTGAAAGATGGAAGTGCCTATTTCTCCAGTCACTGACTGACTGTCCTTGAAACAAGATGTCTTGTAGCCGCAATGCCAAGTATATTCCATTTATTTCATTTTCAGTAGGGTTAAAGGGTCATTTTCTGATATTTAGTGACACCTTTATTAAAGAAATCAACACAAAATTAAAGAATTCAGTGAATTACTATGTTTTATTTTCTCAAATCCATAGCATCCTAAAAATATGTATGGATATAGGATAATTAAAAGGATCACAATACTAGGATATTCAGTACTAAAATCAGAAGTCTATGCAGTGCTAATGATCAGTGACCACTAAACTCCGGTCTTTTGCTTTTTTAAATAAACAACTCATAATTCCTATTTACATTTAAAAAATTATACTAACATTTCATAATTGATTTATTTTTATACATACAAATACACACTCACATACAAAGCAGTTATATGATATGCGTGTTTAAGTGAATTAGTCACTCAGCCAAAAAAAATGTAAACAGAGAAAACCATTTTAAATATTCTGAGAAATTATGCCCACCATTTAACTCAATTAATTAGAAACTACATTTAGGCAGACATTAGTGAGCATAATATGGGAGGGACATGAATCTGCAATTGATTTTGCATGACTTATGACGAGAACACCTTGTAACACTGTCATTAGTACGGCAGTCACGTATTTATTGAGTACCTATTATGTGCAAGGTACTGTTCTAGGCACTGGAAAAACAGGAATGAACAAAACAGATAATTTCTGGACTTACAGGCTTTATGTTCTAGTGAGAAAGAACACATACAAAATAAATAAGTAAAACATAGAAGGTTAATGGGAATAATGTTTAAGAAAAAAATAAAATAGAGAATTGCCAAGAAAGAGTTTACTAAAAGTGTCATTTGAGCAAAGACCTGAAGAACTGAGGAAATGAGACATGAAGATATTGGGGGAAGTCGGGGAAGCATTCTAGGCAGCAGGAACCACAAATGCAAAAGTGCTAAGGCGTGAGTGTGCCTGGCAGGTTCAAGAAAGAGCCATAGCATGGAATGAGGTAAGCTCCAGCACGAACTGAGGGCAGAGTGGTATTGGAAGGCTAATCTACATAGGGCCATGTAGGTAAGGCTTTTGGCTTTTACTTGTGTGAGTGGGGAAGCCACTAAACGATTTTAATCAGAAGGAAGTTTTGAGCCATGATATGATTTATATTTTAACTGGATCGTTCTACTTTCTAGACTACTAGAGTGGACTAGGTAGGGGTAGGGGCAAGTTTGGAAGCAGGGAGGGCAATTAAGAAACTACAACAATAATGCAGGTAAGAGATGACAGTCTTGGACTACCATGCTGTAATGGAAGTGGTTAGAAGTGGGTAGATTCTGGATATATTTTGAAGGCCAGGATGCAAACATGATTTACTGACAGAGTGAATGTGGAGAGTGAGAGAAAGAGAGAAGTAAAGGATAACTCTAAGGTCTTTTACTTAAATGGAGGAACAGAGGTACCATTTATTGAGACTGTGGCAAGAACAAATTCACAGAGGAAGATTAGAAGCTACATTTAAGGTAGACATGTAGGTAGAGATGCTGAATCTGGATATATGAATCAGAAGATCAGGTATAGGACATAAATTTGGAAGTTTATCTGTTTATAGATGGAATTTAAAGCTTTAAGGCTGGATGAGATCACCAAGGAAAGGCGAACACAAAAAAGAGAAGAGGTCCAGGGACTGTACCCTGAAAAACCTTCTTTCCTTCTACCCCATCTTGTATATATAGGTTATCCTGCCAAAGTGCCAGGTGAGAGGGCACTGGGTCCTGGTGGATTGAGACTGGAGAGTCTAGGACTTCTTGATCCTGTCACAGCCTCTGTGGTCCTGGCATCTGTCTCCATTTACACTTCTTTTTCTTTTGGTAATTTAAAAAATTGGGATAAAATTCATTTAACATAAAATTAGCCATTTTAAAGTGTACGATTAAGTTTTAGTATATTTAGATGTTGTGCAACCATCACCACTGTGTAATTCCAGGACATTTCTATCACCCCAAAAAGAAACCCAGTACCTGTTAGTGGTCACCAATTTCCATGAACTTTTAAAACGAACTTTACTAAAGTATATAATTTACACGCAATACAATTAATCAGTTTCAAGTGCTGTAGTTTGATGAGTTCTGACAAATGTGTATACTTGTATAATCACCGCCACAATCAAAATACAGAATATTTCTATCATTCCCTGAAACACTCTTATATTTAAAGATGTAAAAGCAAAGGAAACAAAGTACAGCTAGAAGGGTAAAAGGAAGACTCTGGTGTTCTGGAAGCCAAGAGAAGGAAGTGTTTCAAGAATGAAAAGAGTGGTCGACTGCATCAAATGATGCTAAGAAACAAAATAACTAAGATGAAGACTGAGATTCATAACAAATTTAACGATATGGTATCAGTGGTGACTTTGAAAAAAAGCAGCTACGTGGAATGGGGAGGGTGCAAGCTTAAATGAAGTGTGTTCCAATGGAATGGGAGCAGAATATCTAGAGACAGCAAGAAGAGACAACTTTTTAAAGAAGTTTTGTTGTAAAGGAAAGGACAAAATAGTGTAGGGGTAGTAACTAAAGGGGTAAGTATTTGTATGCTAAAGGCATAGTTCCAGCAGAGAGGGGAAAAGTGAAGGGGCGAGGGGGTTGCTCTGACTGGTGTGGCTCAGTGGATTGAGTGCTGGCCTGCGAACCAAAGGGTCGCCAGTTCGATTCCCAGTCAGGACACCTGCCTGGGTTGCAGGTCAGGTCCCCGGTAGGGGTGTGCAAGAGGCAACCACACATTGATGTTTCTCTCCTTCTCTTTCTCCCTTCCTTTCCCCTCTAAAAATAATAAATAAAATCTTTAAAAAAAAAAAAGAAAGAGGGGGGGAAAAGTGTTGATCTACATCTTTAAGTTGGCAAGAAGGGAAAGGATCAGTGAACAAGGGAAGAGATTGGCCTCAGATAGGAACAGTGACCCTTCACCCAAAGTACAGGAGAGACGGTGGAGAGTAAGGGCACAGATGCAGATATGTGGGAGCTTGTGGAAGCTGCTTTCTAATTGCTTCTGTTTTGCTCAGTAAATTAGACAGCAAGGTCATCAGCTTACAGTGAGGATGGGAGAAGATGGTGTTAGAGGTTTGAGGAGAAAGAAGAAGATGCGAAACTGTCGTTCACAAGGTTGCTAAGCTTGAATTTAAAGTAAGACCAATCAATAGCACTTCCTATTTTTCTCTATCAATGTTCAGCCATGTAGGTTCAGGTTGCGAGTACATGGAGAAAGTTGGATTTGAACAAGGTTTTTGTAAAGGCACAGAGTAAGCAGAGGAAGAGAGAAGCAAAAAAGTTGAGGGCACAGGAAAGGTGATAACTATAAAGTGATTAAAATGGTTGACCTTGGAATTTAAGCTGGATAGTAATAAAATGAAGCTGTAAGGAAGGAGTGAATCACAGAAGAAAAGTAGTAAGATCAATAATTGCAGGTCCTGGTGGGTTCACAGGATTGTTGGACTTGGGGTACTGAAGAGAGTGAGCTGGAAAAATAGGATGGAGGAGTGGCAGACAAAGGGATGCTTGAAATTGACATTATGGGGAACGAGAGGCTAAGCTGGGATGGAGGATGGGACCGGTAGAGGAGAAAAAGTAAGATTATGGGATGGATCGTCTATGTAGACATAGTAATCACAAAGAATTACAACTGGACTAGTAGCATTGCAAAGAGTAACAATGTGCTAGCAACTAAAAGATTAAAAGAATGACAGGGAGTGACTAAAGGTTGCGGAACACTACAATAACGAGCAGGGGTAATATGGTAAGGTGTGATGGCATAGGGTTCAAAGATGAAGGTTTTCAGAGAGAAGCGGGGGGAAGGGTGCGGAAGTAGCAATGAGGCATAAGCAAGATACGCTTTCTCCCCCAGCTTCTGTGATACAAGAAAAAAAGAGAAATCAGTCACTTCTTAGGAGGGCTAGGTGGGAAGCAGTGTCTTTAAAGGATAGGCAGGCTTCAAGCAGAATAAGAGGGCTAGAGAACAACAATCAGAGAGGAAGCTGAGGATATAAGGGATTTGGCTGGTGACTGACCATAAGTCCTGGGAGCCACCGTGGAGTAGTTTAAAGATACATATTTTTGGCTTGGCATGTCTTGTGCTAAATGCATACACCTACTATTTCATCTAATGTTCAACCAAAAAAATCAGCAATCTATTTTGAGAAGGAGGAGGAAAAATCAGGTGAACGTAATGAGAGACAATTTATTTCCAACATGATTCACCAAAAATAATGATCTTTGAACTTAAACCTCTACCTCTCCCCACCTCTCTACACATGTACACACATACATATGCGTAATCATATAGTGTCTTGAAGTATTATATATTTTTAATCTGTACCTTGTAAGGATCCTCAGGATCTACCCAGGCCACATGAAACATATGACGAATTTCCTCTGCCAGTCCAATTCTTGCTCCACTGTTGGCTGCTACATAGATGCGTGGGATGCCCTCTGCCCTGGCAAGCTCAGAAGCTCTGAGAAACAGCAAATCCTCCTGGGGCCCAAAGGACCCAATTCGGTACGTGATATCATTGCCAATAACAATGATATCTCTACCTTCTGGATATTCAGGGCTTTTAAGGGTCATTTTCCAAGCTACCATGCCAATCTGCAAAAGCATAAACAAACAAACAAGTAAATATGAGCTTCTTACATGCAGATTTTTTCCCCCTGCAGGTTCCTTAAAGGTAACTGACACAGCCTTCAGGTAAAGAGATGTATCTGCATTGCTAAAGCACCAAGCTCCCTGTGGGTAACTAGAACAAAGATTCTAACACACTTCTTTAGACTGTGCTGAGAACAGCTGGTTTCCTGTGTATTTCAGTTATCTCAATTCCATCTTTGAGCATGCTCAAAGAAGATGAAAAAAAAAATGAAAGCCTAAATGCACTCAGAATACCTGTGGGAGAATGCTATGGAACTGCGAATTAAATACAGAACTTGTGAACTTACTATGCTGTCTACTAAGACACTAGTTCATCTTTTTTGAGATTCTTTCCAAGAAACCTTCAACATATTAGAGAAGAGCAGGAAGAGAATCGCTTCTCATGGACTGTATAACTTTTGCGATTCTGCATCCTTTTACTGTCCTCTAGCCTTTGATAGGAATAACAGCAACAGTCTTTACTAGCTTGCTTCAGGTATCTCCCATTTCTGCAAGAAATTTACTATAGCTCAACATCGCATCCTTGTGAGTATCTCTTGTCACTTTCTCCCAGAACCAGAAAACCAAAGGATGCAAGGAGCTAATCTCTTGCTGCACTGTGACATATGTAAATCTCTGCTTTCTGTTCAGCATCATCTGACCAGCCACACAAATAAATGATATTGACTTAAAAGGCAGGGGTGGCGTGTCTCTTCCCAAACCCTCACAGCCCTCTCCTCTTTTAATCTCTTTCTATATGAGAACTAGTCAATCCTACTACTTGTTTATTCACTAGTTCTATTTCTTTTCTGTTCACTCACACTCCAGTTACAGCTGCAGTTTTTCATGTCTGCCTGCCTGTTTCCCTATACCCGAATAAGTAATATTTTCCATTCTCCACCCTCCACCCTGTTTCTTTCTGTCTTCTCTCCCTTCCCACCCCCAGTACTCGCCCCCAAACACAAAGCCCACTAGATGATCGTTCCTGGTCCTGCCTAATGGAGCCCAGCCACATCTGCAGCCTTGGTCCCTCATCCCCAGGCTGCTGCATATCACCTCATTGGGGAGCTGGCCATCAAGAAGGGCCATTAACAGATGTAAATAGCAGCATCCCTGGAAAGCCACATGCATCACCCAGACTCAACCGGGCCAGTGATCATAAGCTCTGAGTACACATTCCTCAATCCAATTGCACATCCACTGTAATCAGGCTGGTTGAAGCTTTTCACACAGCTATTTGTGGTGATCAGCATTAAGAAATATATATATATGAAGCACCCACAGATAAATATAAGCTATTTAATATATTATACCATTGGTAAAATACAAATCAAAATGGATATAATACACAGAAAAAAAATCCAATCATCTTCTGAGATCAGGTATCATTCTATCTGCTCATTAAAGACAGAGAAGGGAAGGAGAAACAGGTAGTCCGGAAAAAAAAAAAAAGCAAGCAAATATCAGGATAATTTTAGTCATGATTTTAAGAAGCTGGTTCATATTACATAATGCCTGTGTGGGGAGAAATATTTTACCTGCCTTCTCACGTGGCCCTCTAACCCAACATCTCCTTTGTTTTCAGGAAGGAAAAGCTATTTCTTCTAAATGCATTTGTAGTTAGGAAGATCAAGTTTCACACCAAATTTTATGATATATTGACTTTAGCCACTTAGGTCAGAAGCAGCTTAGATGCAAACCCTGAAGAATTTGCTTCAGCATTTGCATGCTAATATAAACATTGTGTCTATGTGGTACCGGGCAGGCAAATAATACTCTTATCTTTTGTTATTACCTGGGGACTCTGTGTCACTTGGGCAGTCAGTTCAGCAACTGGTCAAGTCATTATGCTTGCAATATTGACTTCTAATTAGGTGTCAAGACAGCAGCACCAAGAACACATGATTCTTTATCAATGTTCTTTCCAAAGTGTATTCCTCATCGGCCACCCCATCCCCCTTAAAAATGTACCATTACAGAATGGACAGTACTAGCCCAGTCTTCGTATAGCGAGATTCCTTACTGGAGGAGAATAAGTTTTGAGTAAGAATAATGAACAAACATCTAAGAAAGCATCTATTGCTCAATTTACATTAAAATTTAGATTTTATTGCTAATCGATAGGTTGTGTAATGGTTGGACATGGGCTTTGAAGTCAAACTTGCATCCACATACAGGCCCTATCACTTATTAACAGTGTAACTTGTGAAAACAACTTTATTGCACTTCAGTGTCCCTATATATAAACTCAGCAACACCTATGGGTTTGATGTACAAACGGTTAGAAGCAGCAATCCGTTATATTAACTTTAACATACCAAGTTTTGTCCCTTTCTCTCCTCTCAAACGATCTAAATCTACCCATTCAAAAAAGGTTCATTCAAATTCCAAGCTCAGTAAAGCTTCCCCTAGCCTAAAGTGACTCCTTTCTTCTCTGATCACCTACTAAGACCTTCGAGTAAAGAACTTATCTGATAATTAATCATACTCTGCCTAGGACCGCTTTCAGCTTGCCTACTTGAACCATTATCTCATCTCTCCCAGTACCTAGCAGGGTCCCCATACATAATATGGGAGTAATAAACATTTGCTCGTTCCATAGTTATTTCGTTTTTAAAATGATACCTGGAAAACAGTCAACACTAAGGGCTTAGAACATTGTCCATGACTTACCTCTAGGGATCACAGGACAACAGTCCTAAACATTAACCAACTATTTACTTTTTTAATATCAAGAATAGTTACTATTAACTGAACATATATTACATGTTGACAAACACTGGCAGTAGTTACAAATTTAAGCTGGGAGTGTCAGTCTGCCTTGGTTCAAATCTCAGCTTTATACAACTATATAACCTTAGACCAGTCACTTAACCTCGTATAGTCTCAATTTTTTCAATTATAAAGCAGTGATAATGGTATCTTTCTAGAGAGATTGTTGTTAGGAACACCAGCCATGTCAGATTAGCACAGGGACTGGCTTGTAAAAGTCCTCAAATAATAGATATTATTATTAATTGAAAAGCAGCTGTTGTTATTGCCATGAGAAAACCAAGGCACAGAAAAATTAATTTGTCCTTACAGCTATTATGAATTGTTTACTTTTTAAAAATATGGTTTGCAAAAAGTCCTTTTCTGGAGAAATGAAGGAATTTTGTTCCAGGCTAGTGCTACTGTGCTTAGCTGAAACCCTGTGAAAAGATAAATATTAATTATAACACACACATAAATGTCACTGACACCTAAATGCAAAATATGGTTTCCTGGACTGGATCCTGAAACAGAAAGAGGACAGTAGTAGGGAAAAAACTGGTGAAATCCAAAACGAAGTCTGTATTTCATTTAATAATATTATATTAATGTTAATTTCTTAGTTTTTACAATTATACTATGGTTATATAAAGTGTTAACATTAGGAAATGTTGGGTGACGGGTATATGGGAACTCTCTGTACTATCTTTGTAACTTCTCTGCAAATCGAATTATTTTAAGACAAAGTTAAAAAATAAATAGCATGATAAAAACATTTCTGAAGGGAACTAAATTGGCTAGTGAGGTCGCTGCTAGTGCTTCTGGAGAGCCTTATAAATAATGGCTATGAAGACTATCAACAGCATTTTAAAATACCCACGATGTAATACTAAATGTGAAGAAGTAGTATAACAAAATTGCGTGTATACTATAATAACAAAATAGTGTGGTGGTTAAAGGCTCAGACTCAGAAGCCAGATTAGAGATTCAGTTAGTTTTCTAGTCACACAACCTTAGGTAAGTTATGAAGCTCTGTGCACCTCAGTTTCCTCATCAGTAAAATGAGGTAACAGAAACCTACTCTATTTAAGCTTGTGAGGATTAAATACATGGTAAACCTTAGAAGAGTGCCTGGCACATAGTAAGTGCACAGTAAGTATTACACCACTCTAACATCATGTTAGGGGGGAAAAACAAATAAAGAACATAGCAAAATGAGATAGTAGTTATTTTAGGATCATGGGATTATGTACTTTTTCCCCATTCTCCAAATTTTCTTTAATATGTTTTTACTGCATTGATAACTTAAACATTTTATAAAATAAAAAAGTAATTGAGATAGGACTACCAGGTACCTCTTCACTGGGTGACAGGTACATGGGAGCTCATATTATTATCTCTAGTATACATTTGAACATTTCCATAATTTAAAAATCTCACCAGCTTAATGGATTTTTCATATTTTACAAGAACTGACTCTAAATTTTAGTTATACAACAGATCATATTTTATAATGTTAGAGAGATTTAAACATACGAAAATTAAAGATCGAGACTCACCTCAAAGGGAGAAGAATATCAGGAACTGTCTTAGTTTGTTGGGGCTATCGTTTCATTTTTTTTTTAAAAAGAAATGCTCTGCATTGATGTGGTAGAATGTAAACATGTATACATTGGTTTATACAATATTAATATCTCTACCTGAGAAGTAACTGCTTCAGTGTTTTTCTGGTCTGATGGTTAAATACATATTTATACTTTTAAAGTCAATATTTGTACAATAGACAAGAACAGTGCCTATCAGCTAAATACATATTTAGGACTGTACCACATGTATTACAAACATGTACTAAAATCAAAAGCTTATATTTATACAGAGCTTTTCATCTTGAAGGGGGCTAAAGAGCTTCACAAACATATGTACATAAAAGGACGTTTGTTCTGATAGGCAGGCAAGGTATCAGTTCACCCACTCCCCTATTTCTTCCAGCAGACCAGCGTAGGAACACATGGTGTCAACAGATGCAGGCTTGCAACAGCTGACACGTAACACAGTAATCCGTGTTGCTATGCACAATCACAGAAAGAGGGCTTCAATTTGAGAATAGCAACTGCTCTCCTCAAGTGCAGAACCACCACAGCCGTTTCCAAATTTGTGTTTTTAAATTATTCTCTACCAAACTCAACTAATCACTTGACAAAATTGAATTTGATACTGAAAATTGCTTCTGAATGCAAAATACTTTCTGTCTGATGATGAGAACTAGGTTGAAAAGCACTTCCTCCTGCCCTTGTTAGATTTAGAGGGAAAAAAAGGGTCACAACATTCAGGAGAAATGGTTCAAAATATTCTATCTAAGAATAGCTTTGTCTCAGCGGATTGGGTCATTACTTCAAAAGACAGTCATTATTCCTCTCCCCCCTCCTTTAATTAGGACACTAAGTTTTTCAGTCAAATTACTTTATATAGATGGGTCTATCTATATTATACACACAACAGATATGCTATTGAAAATTCTGCAATCATTATAAAAGCATACACAAAGTGTGACAATGTGATTAGGAATATGACATTCACTGATCTGACCTAAGCCCAAGTTGCTTTGTGTATTAACTGAAAAATAACAACCAAAGGAAATTCCATCACTGAATCCCCTTATTTCGGCTTCACTCTCCCTCACATGTTTTTATGCAGGTGAAACCTCATGAAAAGGCCACTCTAGATCTAAGGACTAAGGAAGCAACAAAAGGGCAACATGTAGCCAGGAGGGGACTTGTGAGGGTGAGTGGGTGGATAGTGTATAATGAGCTTCAGACTCTGGCTTTTGGTCCTGGCAGTGTCACCAACTTCTTTCCCTGACCACTGCCTCACTGAGGCACTGACTAACCAAGTGGTTCTAGGCACTTACTGCCAATTATGTTTTCATTAATATGCCCCTAAATCATTGGAAAAAATACTTCATTTCATATGATTTTTGATAGCAGAACGTTCCAATTAGCAGGTTTCTTAGGTTTCAGGTTATCAACCTAAACTAATCAACTTAAAGCAAAAAAGTGATCAGGATTAAAAGAGTTATTGTGAATAAGCTAAGGATAAACAGAAATTAATATTTGCTTTTCTTATACAAGTTCTAAGAAGAATAGATTTCTTTGGCCGCGGTCTGATTCTGGAATAAACACGTGCCAAGTGAGGGAGGAGGGAATGGGGAGAAGAAAGCAAGCAGAAGACAACAGTCTTATTTAACTGTTTTTATGTGGGTAAAATGATTTGTGCCACAGTATTTCCATAAGAAGTGGGACCATTATTTTCCTGTAGAAACACATTTGGTTTGAAAAGTATCACTGGACAGGACGTGAAAATCAAACCGAATGAATTATTCACAACCTCCGATCAGAGGTGATCATTATTTCTGATGCTCCAAACAGTGATTAGGATTCTGCCCTGAGATGTCATTTTCTCGCTGAGTAACACCAGCAATACAGAAAGACATTATCTATCTATCCATATATGTATTTTTTCTCCTGGGAGAACCTTGGTTTAATGTTACTATAACAGATACTAAAAACATGATAATATTAACATTTATTCTGATGGTGTCCATAAATGCCATTAGTCTGACACAAAGTGTCAACACTAATTATGACCCAAAGTTAACACCAAAATTGACATCAACATTAATTGTACTATCAATGTGAATAAAATGTGCAAATGCACACATACACATATGCATGGATGCACACACATACACACATTTTCCAAAGCTGCTGTTACTACAAAATAAAACAATATTAAGCTCAATAAAGAAATTTGAAGAGAAAGCTAAGGGCCCAAACAAGACAGCATTTTGTTTTTAAGGATATAAGAAGCATCCATCAACTTTAGCTATGCTGTTGGAAGCAGAAAGGAAATATCTTTGCCACGGTTGTCTTTCTTATATCTATCTCCTCGTTTTGAGTTCAGCTGTAATGATATAAAGGTTAGGCTGTGGCTGAGATGTTGCAGCTTTATTTTCCATGCTAAAAGTCTAAAAGCTGAGTTTTCCTGGCAAAGCCTCCAGTAGCTATTGTTCTACTATTGCTATTGCCAGGAAGACTATCCTGCAAAGCCCTGGAGCAGCAACACAAAGACTCCTAGAATGTTAGAGCTGAACCAGACCTAAGCATCATTCGCATCGTAAAGAAGACAAAACGAAGACCCCAAGAGAAGGAATCTAAACTTGAGTTCCTGTACAGACATATAATAAAATGTTATTCCCCTTCTTTTGTATCTTGCATGGAATATTAAGTCTTTACTTTAATTAGCTACTATCAAGAAACAATTACAATTTTAACTCATGTTAGGATCTAACGGAAAGAACATACTTGATGAAATATTAGAAAATACCGTGTAGGTGTTAAAAATGTATATTTTTAAACCGTACGGTAATGTAATATTTGACTTAATTTGTGCTATTGAGAAAAACTATGCTGAAAAAATGTCAATGTCTTTCCATATTGTATTATCTGTTGGAGATCATGTTCCATCGGGTAGTTTGTATGATCACATAAAAGAGCTGAAAACAATTTTCTTAACAGCTGAAAAAACCTTTTTCCATGCTTGGATAATTTAAAAAATGGCTGAACGAACTTACCTCAACCCTTCTAAAAACTGATAAAAGGGTAAGAAAAAATACCGTTTTTAGAGCAAGAAAATTTTATCCCAGAGATAACTCTTAGAAAATGTTACCAAAGATTAGAAACAATAATTTTCAACAGGGGAATTATTTCTCTCTGTAATATTTATATACATAAAGCCACATTAACCTTATACATAGGTACACAATGCTTTAATAAACATACCAATTTTTTAAGAAAACATGCAGTGAAGCACATGCAAGTAAGTGTATTTGAGAAATGGGACGTAGGAGGAACTGGTTGATATGGTAATTAACCAAGCTGGCCTACTACAGTTCCAGAAGCCTTGTTCGTTAATCATAGAAACGAATGGTGAACTCTGATGCTCTGTACTACACCTCACCCTCTGGTGTCATCTGTTGCTGTCCTGATATTCATTGCAGCCTCTAGTTGTAGCTGTGTCAAGTTTCTTGATGTAGGGTACTGTATTGTATCACACCCCTTTTTAGTAAAATCTTAAAATTTAAGATGTATAAAAATGCTGCCAAGTGCATTCTTTAGTTTAAAGGATATGTCGAGGACTTGCTTTTGAAAGGAACTAAGGAGTCATCCACGAGTGCTGCACTAGTCAGCTAACGGGTATCTTAGAATTTTCAAAGCCAGTCAAGCAGCTTTTTGGGTCTTAGTTTGCCACTAATAAAATGAGTCAAACTCAACTAATCAACCTGATGAAAAATCTCCAACACTAATAACAGTCATTCAGAAGGAATTCTAAGAAAAATCTATGCATCCCAAAAGAAGAGTGTTAGAAATTTATTAAAATAATTCCATAGCAGGAAGAGCTACTTTTCAGGACTAGCCTTAATATTTTTCTAATGAGGCACTCAACTTTGGTTCTGAGGATCACGTTAGACAAAGAGAAACATTTTAGACATAGCCAAACATGCTTACTTAGAATGAGAATAACAGAAGAAAAGCGCATAATTTTAAATAAAACTATCGTACCATATATTCCATAAGAAATTCCTACCTTACTAGGCCTAAAAGGATTCAAAATCGATTGTTTGAAACCTTGACAAAAAATAAGGCAAGCATAAATTATGAATGCTTATATGTAATCAGTGGCTTGTGATACTTTCTGTGGAGGATCTCAAAGCACTTGCATTCCCGTGTCCTCAGGGAGAGATTGGTAGTGAGGACCATTAGTCCCTTTTGATAACCTGAACAATCAGTGCACAGACCATGGTCCTGCTTTTCGGATCTGTTTTTATCAGGTCTATTTGAGAACTCACCTTCTGCACACTACAATACAAATATGCCTCTTTTCCAACATGTATCTAAAAGACTGACATGGACTCAGTTTCCACACCCAGAATGAAAAGGTAAACTGATTTCAAAAGAATGAAACAGAAGCACAGTAAAATATATCCAAATTAGCTTCACATTCACGGAGCTATTCTCAGGGTAAATCAAGTAAAACAATACACCAAAGTCTAATGTTAAACCAGAAAAATATTTGGGGTTCTGTGTGCATGAGAAATGGTCAACACTTCCTAACACACTTATATACCCTTTCTGCAGTCAGAGTTTCAAAATATAATGGGTTCCACTAGGATCGGAATCCATGATAATCCAAGCAATTCCTTCGAGAATATGGAAAATGTCAACCAAGTGAATTAAGACAGAGGGTTATGGTGGTTTTTCTAAAATAAGATGTCCTTTGGGTTCAGAAGTCCAGCCTAAAACTGTCAAAATGAATCTACTAATTAATTTCTTCCAATCTTTTAGGTTTATATAAGCTTACCAAACTTCCTTTCCCTACCTCCTAATTTTTTTTTGTTTTTATACTCAAATTAGAGATTTTCAAAGGATCATAGTAATACATTAAGGAACAGTGTCAAAATGATAAAATTTGCTTAAGCTAGTCAGAAAATGCAGGGGTATCTGTCATATCACTTTCCATATTTTTCTGTAAGTTTGAAATATTTATAATAAAATATTAAAGAGATACTTATGCCTTGGTAGACTGGACTTAAGCACATTGCCAACAATTAAATATGGACAAGGCTGAGCAGTTCTAGAATTCCTACCCCAAACATTTCACCCCCAAGAATATAAAGTAGAACTGAAACCAAGATACCAGTTGTGATGGCAGCTATCCTTAATTTACACTACTTTTTTTTCTCCATCATTCTTTCTAAAAAATTGTTTCCTATAAAAATGCATATAGCCATGATGTAAAGTTCAACAGATTTCCACTCAAAAGAGTTAAAAATGCAATTGCATATTGTAGGAACACTAGGCAAAGCCTACCAATCCAACTGAAAAAGGGGGAAGGATACTGCTGGATTTGCCTCACTAAACAGGCAAATCTAGAGGCTTGTCTGAATGCTAAGCTGCTGAGAAGGAAAAACCCTGACACCTAGTGCCCATTGGAAAAAATGAAGCCTTGGAGCCACTATAATTCTTAATTTTGTGTGTGTGCAGGTGATCATTACATTGCATTCGATTTGGAGTATACCTATCTCCCAGAAAAATGTTAAGGGAAAAATTTAGTAGCATGCAAGAATTCCAGTCTCTAATTACCAAACCTTTTTGGAGTACACATCCTGTACCTAATTGTTATAACTGATTCTAAACACAGCATCTTCTCATCTCATCTCAGTTTTTCATTATAAGAGTGATGAGAGGGATAGGTGGGTTCATATTGTTTAAAAGGCCATGTTCTGAAATAATAAGGAAAACAGGGTCCTAATTTCTATCCTCACTAAAAGAAATTACTATTAAAGGGCATCTCTATGATATCTTTCATCATTGCCTGATTTAGAGATTCATGATCTAGTTCACAAAACTGTTAAAGGAAATATAACAAAAGAATGCTAATAACATTTCAGAACAAATAACATAGTCTCAAGAAGGGGAGTGTTTTCTTTGTCCTACCAGGCAAAGTTAAGTTGCTCTCTGTCAAGTCAGTTACAGCCCTTGGCTTGATCTTAGCCTGACTGAGCCTTCTGACAACAGGATTTAGTTGCAAAAAGTAGCTGCACTGGATTGTGAACTGTTACTCAAAATGTTCTCACCTGCAATTACAGCTTCCACCAAATGCTCAAAACAGGTTAGCAAAGTGGCAGGAAAATGAAAACAATTCCTCCAAAACTGAGATGTGGTTAAGAGCAGAACTGTTGGTTAGTTGCATTTCTTCTGTATCCAGGCTCAGCAGCGCACATTCACTAGCTGTGTATTTACATACAGTGCCCATCACTGTAGCATCATGAAATCAGCTAGAAATGAAATCAGTTTAGTCTATTCTATAATATTTTCCTCAATTTTCATCTTTACTTGAAACCATTAAAAAAATTCCTGGATAACGTGTCTCTGAAGCTATTTGCAGGTAACACAGTTCACAGATTTGGTTTACATCTCTTTTATTCCTACTCTAAATTCATACTAAACACAATGCCATTCAGATCTGACAATGAGAAAAATGTGTTCTCCCTACACCTTTCATCATGCATAAGGAAGCATTCCTTCAGTTACATCTTTCTTGATGGCAAAGGGACAACTAGGAAAATAGAACGGAGGAAGTAGCTAACACCACATCAGAAAAGCTCTGTTTCTCCTGCTTTTAACATGGGCACAATGTTCAAAATGCAGGTCACATCTCTGCTGAAACAGCCAATATTCTTCCTCAAATGGCACACAAGTTACCTAAAAGTAAATGGAACTGAATTGTTCCAAGTCCTGGACCCATCACCATTTTACCTATTTACTGTCCTGGAAATAAAAAATAAGGAAGACTGGCCACCCATATAGCCAATGGTCTGATAAGTGCAGGTTTGCTGCCTCTGATTATGGGGAAAAGCATCTCAATTCACGGGGAAGCTCTGCAGGAATCTCTTGTTTTCCCTTTTTTCCTTATAGCCATGTGTTAGCTTTTAAACCCAGAAACTCCAATCCTTCAAGGTAATGCAATATCACCCAAAATGATGACCTGGTAGAGCCGTCACCTTTGGAGAACACCACATTATAATGATTTAATGTCTATGTGGCATCAATGCATTTACATTGAGCCTTGGCTCTCAGAACATTAACAGGTCAATTTTTTATTCCTTTTTTAATAAAACTATTTCTCAAGGCTCTGTTCAGATGCCCATTCTCTTTGGGACAGATTTGCACCAAATCTCATCAGCATGAGCTCTTTTCTTTCCCCTCACATCATTCTTGGGGTAATATGTAGAGTGCCAGGCTCGTGACAAACTTGTCTCTTTGGCCAAAGAAAATTAAACTGTAATAGCTGAGAGTCAACTTGCCCTGATAAAACTGGGCTCAGCGTGAGGAAATACATTGTATTGACACTGTGTCATCTCTTAGGCACAGCTGTCCCTCAGAGTTCTGACTGCTGAAACTCCATCTTTAGATTGGTCGGTCTCTTAGTGGACATGCTCCATTATATGTTCAAGTTATTGGTAACAGAGTTTGATACTACTACCCCAACTTCATTCTTGTTGTGCAGTGTCCTATGATCTAGCTACAGCCACTGACTGACTTCAGTAGCCATCCTGGGGCTTAGTCACTAACTGTTCACAAAAGGACATGGGTCTCACTTCTCTCAAGCTCAAAGACTCAGAAATAGCAAGCTAACGCTCAGCCTCAAACCCAGTCAATCATTTGAAGAAAAGAAAAAGAGAGACCAAAGAAAATAGGCAGTTAAGGAGGGAAAAGAATAGGAGGAGGTGAGAACTGACAAAAAGCAAAAGTAATTTTAATACTGTTAGATTTCTAGATTTCAAGATTATTAAAGCACTGGGCAAAGGGAAATGTGGTTCCTATACTGACTCCACTACTTCCCGCTATAGTACAAGACATCTCTTTTCCATCAAGGTTTATTGGGTCTTAAAGGGGTTAAAAAAAACCTTTAATTTTTTTTTATTCGTATGTGTGTGTGTATGTGTGTGTGGTCTTTGGGTCCAGAGTCCCGTATAATAAGACTATTTGTATTCATACTGGCAGAGTAAACACTACATGTTCATGCCCAGGCAGCTCTGTGCTTGTAATTTCAGCAAGAACAGAGCTCTGTCCCTCTGGGACTTCACTATTCCCCCAGTCTCCATTTGCTCAAACACAGAATGAGAGCGGAGAGAAAGCAGGAGAGAAAGATCATGGCAAGAGGTTTCACACAGCACTGCAGTTAGCTTTCATGTGGCCAAAAATCTCATTTTGTGTTTTAATTACATTAGTTAAAACCATTTTCTCTCAGCTCCACGTTCACAAGGGTGCCTTCTGTTCCTGAAGACTACACTGTTCAATGAATCAGAATTTAAGTCTAGCACAATGAAGCTTTTCTTTGCTGTTGAGGGGCTCACTAAGTACATGCTACACACAGTGGCACAAACCTCTGCTTCAACTTTGTGTGCTAATGAGTATATACCTACTCTTGTCAAAATTCTATGCATCCTTCCTCGCTAGCCTCTTGCCTTTGCTATTTGTTAAGGTGTTAGATTAGAAGAACTGCTCCAAGTCTGATACTTTCCATTTGGTCCATGACTGCATCCACCTTAATACCAAATCATCTACTTTCAGTATCCACTGTTGTACTTACTGAAACAACCATACACCTTGTACACAGAGTAGCATTTTCTTTTTAATAAGATACGGCATAAAATTGAAAGGTTGCTCCTTCTAAGGAAGGGGATTTATCTAGGATTATATCTAAGGTTGAAATAAAAACATAACTCTTTTTAGGTTTTTTACTGTTAATCATTATTATTGTAACCGTACATTAGAAGCACAGTTAAAATCAGGAAGAATATCAATGCATGAAGGTGGATATAGTGTACTGGGGAAGAATGTGGCTTTATGAATATCATTATTAGTAGTGCACTATAGAAGAAAGGCTAGAAAATGCATTCTTAAATCAGAAATGGGTTCTCTTTTATTTTCTTTTGTGTTTAAACCCCTGGTTCTGAATGAGTCCCTTTAAGAAGAACATATTTACCCTGCTAACAACACCAGATCAGATTACTCGAGGATAAGAAACATACCAAAATATGCATACTAGCATGCAAATAGACATCCAAGTAAAGTAAAACATCAAGCAAAACAGTACTATAAATGCTCTTATTATAGAACAATCTCAAAATTTCAAATATATACAAAAAGAGAGAAAATAATCTCTTTCCATGTATCTATCATCTAACTTCAATTAACAACTCATGGCCAATCTTGTTTCATCCATGTTCCCATGCTCACCCCCCATTATTTTGAAGTAAATTCTATATATCAGATCATTTCATCTGTAATTATTTTATTATGTATATTTAATAGAAAAGAATACTTTTAAAAAAGCAAAATTATAATATTATATTTAAACAAAGCAGTATCATTTATCACACCTAGAAAAATTAAACGATAATTCTGTGATAACCAGTTAATGTTCTCTCTCCAAAGAATTCTACCAATAAGTCTCCTATGCTGCCTACTACTTGGATCTAAATTAACACTATTTAATAACCATCCATGAAAAGCTGGTACTAGTGGGCACAGAGCTAAGAAAGGGGGAAGGAAACTCAACTACTTGCCTCATTTCCTCCTGGAAGCCTGTTCATGTGGACCAGTTGACCTTGATCATCCAGCACAAGCTCGGTGTATGTCAGCATGTCAGAAGGCAGAGGGGGTGAAGGAAGGAATGCTTGAGTGGCCATAGACTCCCAGAGTTTGATCAAGGACTAGTGGGGGAAAGAAGTTTGACTAATCAATGACGATCAGCATTTAAACAAGGATAAAAATGTTAAGATTTGGTCAAGCTGGTTTTGCTCTTTCTTTTCCAAGTATTCTGCTGAGTATCTAAACATTAGACCAAACTCTACAGTTCTCATTCAGGTAAAATAGATTTGTTATTATTTTTCACATAATGTATTTTACATTATGTGAAAAATCAGGTATTTTTCCAACAAAGTCAAGCTACTGAGTGATTCTGAATCACTGGAGCATTAACAAATACACCAGACCAAACAACATCCCCGGAAAATTATAGTAAGAAACTAAGTAGCATCAATCCCCCTTCTAAAAAAGAAAGAAAAATCCTAGAGAAACTTGGTAATAGAAGAATAACTAGGAAAATGACATAATACTCGGCTAATACAAAGAAATCTCAAGAAGGCAAAAATAAAGTTTCTACTAGAGGTTCAGGAGATGCGTCATTTTTCTAATGTCTTTAACAGCTACAGGTCCATAAGCAGGAGTTAGCTCACTGGAGGTGCGTAACTGTTCGTAAGTGTGCATGTCAATTCTGCTCAAGTTTGAGGAAAACAGATAGATGCACCTATCTATTCAGAAACCACCATGATCTCCATTTCCTTTTCCCTACTACCAAAACTAGTGCCTCATGAAGTGGGAACTACTTCAGTTGTTTCTTTGCTTGCCTCAAAGCAACATTTAAAGCCAATATTCACACCTACATGTCCTAATCACTATATTTATGTCTATATTATAGGAAGAAGTATATAGAATGTGATTTTTATTTACAGCACTGGCATTGGGAAACAGAACTAACACTCAACTTTTAGGCTAACAATGCCAGTAATACTGAATGAGGTAGCTGTTTCAAGAGACAGAACTTGTAAATGAGTGGTTGCATAAGGAAATCTCTTATATTTCTGAATAATAGAAGAATTACAGATAGACTGTTTACCAAGTTCACATATGTTACCTTAGTAAAATTCAAATGTGGTAATATTGGTGGAATTAACTAGGAGCTTTGGAAAAGTCCTATATTCACAGATATTTTTTAAGGACAAATTCAGTATTCTTTTGATACCTTATTTTTTATCTGCTGCATTTTCTGCTGGTGATATACTTTTCTTGCCTTCTATTGATGGAAGAAAAATGTGCAGCATAGAGATGATTCACCATACAGATCAAAGGAATTTATTTTCATATAGAGGATAAGATTCATAATATCGTATTTTCTCATGCTAGTTTTTATTCAGCTATAATAAATCTCCCCCCAAAGAACTGATACTTTAAACTGTGTACCATGAACTCTGTATCCATTTGTATATGTTATCAGTATTGATTCTCATCATATTAACCTAGGCTATGAGCTAGAGAGTCCTGGGTTATCTTGGAAAACAGGAAAATGAGAACTAGAGTCTTAAACCTCTTTAATATCCATAATTTGCATACAGACTTAGGAAGTATGTACTTGAACATAACTCCTCACACAGGTCATTGTAAGCTACTATCACAGGGATGTGGTCTGTTTTACTCTCACCTACTCAATAGAGGCTTCTACCCTCACTATCCCTCCTGTTAATTCATAAAGAACCATCCAACGTCTAAGTTGGCAGTCACCAAATCCCAAATAAAATAGAAATGAGAATAGTGTCAAGACATTTCCTGCCCTTTGGTAGTGCATCATTCCAGTCTGAGTAGCATCTGAGGGAGAGTCAAACAAACCTTGCGTCTTTGAAATATGCCAGGGCCCCCAGTTAGCCACAATTACCTGTCGAAACATCTCCGGGATATCATATATGTATGTTGTCCCTAAGGATTGTGCCTGGAACCTCTTGGATTGAAGCAGGTCTTTGGTCACATAGGGAGTGTTGATTAACATTCCATGCAATGGTCCCTGTTTGTCTCCATATGCTTGAAACATGATCTGCAGGAAAAAGAGGATGGCATGGGGAGCTGAGACAGAGAAAAAAATCAGACAGCTGCCTAGATGGGCTTTTCTCACAAATGTGATATCCTGAAACCTGTTTTTGGTGGTCTCAGAAGCTGAGATGCGCTTAACACTGGATACTGGTACATGGTGCTCTCACCTTTCTACAAATTAAATAGTTGCAAAAAATGGTATGTAGTCGACTGTATACCATAGGCTGATTTCACTTTTGGATTTCTTGAAATCAATGAGAAAGCACAGTGTAAATTTCACATTTCAAAGACAGACTGACAATGCCTTCTAAAGTGACTTGAATCCCACATATCCAGAAATGAAGCATGTCAACTAACCAGTCGGAGCAGTGCTACTAGTATTTAAGTTGAGAGACAGCTACACATTAAAGAGAATTCTGTTCTTTCCCCAACAGTAGAAGGCCAGCTCAGGCTCTACCACATCATCTATGCTTTGGTCTATTTGATTAGAAGGTGCTTCATAAGTACTACTAGCCACACAAAGTCTTCAAAGATTTCTGCTACAAGCGGATTTCATCCATCCATCTAGCTAGTTAATTCTTGTTAGCTTAAAAGACAAAGCCTATAGTAAAAGAAATATATTTTATTAAATTATATTTATATATCTACATAATATAAACACACATACGTACTTCTCCAGTACACTATATCTACGACTAGTGAACAGCTTCTGCAATACTTATATTGTCACATAATGAAATCATTACACTGGCTTTTAATCATTTTAACTCAAATATTTCTAGACGAGTACTTCATACTCCATATATTTAGTTTTATTTGCTTATCAATATTTATAAGGAATGCCATTATTTCTATTCAAGTAATATTTATTGAGTGCCCAGAGGTTGAATGACTCTAAACTAGGCACTTCATGCATGAATACATAAAACACAGATTCCCAATGCAGTGAATAGAAATGGAGATGGGGATGTAAGAATATGTGTAGCTACCCACATATCTACTCAGGTCTAATCTATATATGCTTAAGTCTACCATTAATAATTAGATTGTGAGCCTGCTGTGTAGTCATAAAAAGAGAATTAAGTGTTTAGCTAAACCCTTGGTATAGTTCGGCTAAGTGAATCTTTAGCCCCTTAAATAAGAGGAGCAAGTGTGTTCTGCTGACTTGTCAGTCAGGTCCTGTTCTGGGCAAAACTTGTCTTCGGCTGCTCAAAACCCCAGAGGATAGAATTCCTGTCCTCTTCCATATGACCAATGGTGAAAGTCATCAGGTGGGAGGCAGAATTAGCAATGTCTTGGGAATGTGGGAAGATAGAAATACTGTTTTTAGAGATTCAAAGTGTTAGTATAAAAGAACTGTACTCACAAGAGAATTTGAAGAGATAGCAAGATGTTTCCTATCATGATTGGGATGGTGGTACACAGGTGTATACTATTTCACAATGAACTAAACACATAAAACAAGTGCATTTTATTATATGTAAATTGTATCTCAATAAAGGTGATTTTAAAATGTATTTCTCCCTTACACTACACATTGGAAATCAATTGACTTACGCAATGGATTACCCAGATCTCTTCTCTGCATTATAACTGCCTGCAATGAGTGTTCATTATAGTTAACACCACAAAGACTATACAAGGAAAATGAAACAATGAAACTCAAGCCAGTCAACCTTGCTCATTATTGGTAAAAAAATAAACAATGTAAATGTTGATAGTAATGGATAGTACTGGAAACCTCTGAATGATCAGCTACCTCTGTTAATTCCATTCTCTGCTATAACTGGTATCACAATTAAAAATTGGTAAAGTAAATGTTTTATAAGTTCATGAAAATTGCATATATTTACTATATCATACATCTTTCACCAGGGGCCATTAAAAGAGCTTCTCTTGGAAAAGAATCTCTAATACCATACACTCTGTTCCCTTAGAACTCTATACTTATTTTAAGATGGCAGAATCATAATCACGTTACAGAGAAACTAATTATTTGTCTTCTTCCGCTGTGATGTAAATTTCATGAGAACAGAGATCACTTTTTATCTTTGTATCCACACTACCTGACACATCAGAGATGGTTAAAAAAGTGTTAAATTAATACATGAATGAATGATACACATAGTTCTCTATTATTTTATATTTATATAATGACTTACTAGAGTGAAGAAATAGAAAAAACAAATAAGCATCAGGTAGGCATCAGGAGTGCCAGAACTGAGCTGGAGGCTGTTCTTCTACATTCCCTCCTCTGGTTGTGGGCTCTTCACTTCACATGGAGCAGTGGCTATTGGACTCTCTCATGTGAAAGCACCTGATGAAGACCTCTTCCTTCAGGGATCCTAAATATGCCAGACCAACAATAAAAGGGATTCTCCCTCAGGCTAAAGGTAGCTCATTCATTCATTCAGAAACTCACTGGGTGCTTATTTTGTGCCAGCCATAGTACTACACCCTGATTGAAGGCTTCTGTGCCTTTCATGTCCCTCTGTCACCACTAGCCAGCATGAGGGAAATCTAAGAACTTTCTGATAAAAGAAAGGGGAAAAGGTAGTTATAAGGAACAAACTTATTTATCATAAACATTGAAATCTCAAGTGGCCATCTTACTTTTCACAAGAATAGACTTGCCTTCAAGCCATTGTAGAAGTTAATTAAAAACATCCCTACCCATGGAAAGCTTTGACTGAAAATGTCTTTAAGGCTACTCTGAAAAACATCAAATGCAGCAAAAATTATTGAATACTCTTTCTCTTCCTAATCTCTTACACTCTTACGCACTTCTCTCTGTTTTAACTGTTCACTTCTCACAGGATAGATCTCTGGTCATCTAACTGGGACTCAAAGCACAAAATGAAAGGGCACTCTGACAGCTATCCAAACTCAGATTTTTAAAATTCATCTTCAAAGTACTAATAAAAATGTCTTTTACTACCTCTGTTCCCGGATTTAAAAGGACACAGATAAAAACAAGAGACATAATCTCTTCCTAGAAGTCAATGCATAGAACAGATGAAACCTTTGTGTACACATACTGTAGCAAGTTCATCCTTTAACCAGAAGAAATGCGCTTCCCAAGTTCCACCCAAAGACTTGAAATAACACCTCAGGTCTAAGAAAGACATGAGCAATGACGAACCAACCTAAATCCAGGTTCACAGCAAATGATCCAAATATTTAGACACTAAAGTGGTAAAACAGATTAAAGGGGAATTCACTGTTTTTCCAGAACCAATCTACTAAAAAAAGTCACTTTCCATTTTCACATTCTCGATTTTTCTACCTGAAAAATGGGTTAAAGTTTGCCATTTTGCTTTTGTATATAATACTCTGAACTCTTTGAAGGAGAAATAATGTATATAAATGGATAACAATGGGTAAATATGTTAAAAATCACTGCTTGATATTCCTCAAACTAGTACACTGAAATTTTCCTTCTTTAAGATAGAAGTCGGTGACATATTTCAACAATTCTCCTCTCCTTACCTGTCAATGAGTAGTCTAACTAGGCTGAAAACAGGAAGAAGGACAAATCAGGTCAGAAAAGACAAGACTGCTCAAGTATCCAAAGAACCTCCTAAGAAAGAACCCTAAATTACACAATTAGCTCTGGAATTAGGCTCACCTAGCATCTGTTTGGGCTCACCAATATATGACCAAAGGTTGAAGGTTTTATAACACCCATGATTAGCAACATACACACATCTTACAAAGCAAATGAAGTTTTTCAAATTCATGCAATCATTTAAACTGATAGCGGGCAACCTCGCTAGGTGAACCAATAGGATTAATGAGTTCGGGTCACCTATACCAAGTGCAAGTGACTTATCTGCAGGACCAAATGAGAACTTTGAGGAGACCTCAAAGTTTGACTTCTGCTTGACTACTGTACCTGTGCTGTCCTGGAGTCGGTCACTTCTTTGTACAGGCTGATGTCCAAGTAATAGCCAGACTCGTTTGTCAGGAAGAGGCGAATGGGAATTGCTTTTCCAGTTGGTGTCAGGCGAATGTTGATCTTCAGCTCTGCCTGGAGGACGCGTAATTTCCACAGCCGACTTCCATAGCGCATTACCATGCTCCGCACAGATTCCTCAATCTGACACACACATCACCAAACACAAAACTTAAACACCTCGTAACTAGGACCTGTTTCAGGTCTGCCCATCTTCAGGAAAGGAGGAACTGAAAAAGATGCTGTTTTCTTGAGATGTATACTACCTGTATTTCTTACAAAAAGTCAAATAGTTTCTCTCCAACCCTACCCTTGCTTTGAACAAGTCAGGGACAATTTCATACTGGCCTGTCATATGACTGGTTTTCTATGGCTCACAACACCCAAATGCGTGCAACTCCTTTCCTCTTTTCCAATTATGTTCATATTCTATGTCAAAGATCTGCAGTATCTAAAATTATAAGCCATGGGATTTAAGAGAAAGCCCCAAATAAGAATAAAATCTCTAGTTAAATAGCTATTAAGTAGCATTTATATGCATGGTAACTATGTTTCATTGCACTTACAGGACCTTAAATCAACATAGCAATTACCACCATGAGCTTTTTTCCATACATTTTTATTAAACTTTATAATATATGTCTCTTGGTAAATTATACAAATTAAAGATAGGCAATTTGTAGGTGGTGTTAGAATGTTCTCTCTCTAAACAGAGCTTCAAAGCTTGATCATTGCCAAGTCCAACTGGGATTTAAGTATATGAAGCAGATGCTCTCTAGTTTTTCTAAGCTTTATACCAAGGCAACTTAGTGTTCCTAGTTTTCGGGTGAATTATTTTAACCAAACAGTCTAAGATATGTTTTCTCCTTACTGACACGCCAAAGCAAAAACATTTTTTCCAACATGGCTGCAGGCAGCTAGGAGGACATACTACTCAAAATGAATGTTTCTTAAATGAAGTATCTTTCTAAAATGCTTTCTCAACTTAGAAAAATCTCAAAAATATATCTCATGACACCCTTCTCTTATGATTTTTCAGAAGGATGTACCACCCTTGCAATTTGTTTCTGTACCACAGAATTTTAGGTTAAAATGGGTTTCATGGAGTTAACTTCTCTATTCCCACACTTGCTTGTTAACCAAGAGACACCTATCCATTCTTTTCTCAAGGGACCTGAAGTCAACAATCTCTCTATATAAGAAATTCACAGCTATCTATGATTAGAAAGGCAAAGCCAGGGTGTTTGGAGTAAAACAGAGAGGATGATATCAAGAACTCTATGAGAAATGGTAGGTTAACTTTTATACATACACACACACACACACACACACACGTTTACATACATATAGTTATATATATGGTTTTATATATATAGTTAAATATATACAGGGTCCAGCACAAATAACACCCCTTTTTATTACAAAATCTTTTACTACAAAATCATAAGCATGCAATTCTGTAACATAACAATATCATATTCAAGCACACCATACCCACTTTAGGTGATATGTTCAAATTAAAACAATAAATGATTACGCCCATATTATTACCCTACCAACCACACTCAAGCAGGCCTTACTTCTGCCGGACCCTGTGTGTGTGTGTGTGTGCGCGCGCGCGCGTGTGTGTGTGTGTGTGTGTGTGTGTGTATACAGAGTTATATAATCATACAGTGTCCAGGCCATGTTTTAAGTCAGCTTCAGCAGCCCCAGAATGCCTAGGAGAACTTTTGCTTAAACTACATGATGAGACTTAATACTCAATGAGTTGCCCTGTCCTTGCTTTTCCTGACAGACTAAAACAACTGATCAGCAGCTTGGAGTCTTGAAGAAAAATAGCAGAAAAAGATCTCAGGTCTTAGATCCTAAGTTCAAAAAGCAAAAGTCCACGCCTACAACGGATCTTGACATAGGGATATACACTGGTTTTCCTATCCAAATTCTACGATATGATAGAAAAAGGTTAGAGGGAGCAGAAACAGAGAGAAGTCTATCTTTATTACACATGGAATAAAAGGTCAAATATAGAATCACTTTCCTTCCTTAAATTATACAGAATGCATTTTAGAACAGAGCTTCAGGGAAGAAAACATACACAATACATGTGAAATTCCTTTTGGTCAAATTTTCTCCCTGTGGAGAAATAGGTTAGACACTTCAGGAAGGTGCATTATGTCCCTAAGATCATCAGGTAAGTAACATTTAGTACAAAGAGGCAGTAATTTTGCCAAAATGCCCAATAATAGCAAAGTTAATTATTCTAGATGAGAAATCCCAGGTAATTATATAAGATATGGCTGCTATCATAGCAAATATCATTATACAGGTACCAACAGAGAAAGAGGTTTTATTTTTTGTACTGCATATAAATAACTAGCAAGATAAATCGTACCACCTTCAGTTTTGAGGCCTGCTCGTAATGACCATAGCAAATTTCTAACACTATCCCAGGAACTCAGTCTTACAAACATTCTGTAAACTTTAAGGATCAAGGACTCAACCGGTTGACCAAAAGTACCTGTTCCCAGGTCTAAGTGCGAATAAATATAAACGAATCTCCCTGCCTGTGTCTGTTTGCTAGTCCTGGGAAAGAAGCAAAGGAGAAATGTACCTTTGATGGGTCCATGATGACTGTAGGTACAAAGTTGAGGAAGATGTGGTTGCAGTCAGTACGGACATTTGTATTATTAAAAGCGACTTCCAACTCATCCATGGCTTCCAGGAGCAGCCGCTCCCCTTCATTTTGCAGATATTCAAAAGAAGCTTCCTGTGCAGGAAGAAATCACCATGAACATTAATGTGTTTTAAAAGAGGCAATAAAGAAATGGCTATTATAATGACTTACGCAGTGGTATGTCATGAATCATAAGATACCTGCTACAGATATCCTCTACCTTTCTCCCTGGTCAGCCCAATAACCACAGGCAGCAGGGGCAGGCAGGGGCAGATTAAGAATTCCTGCAGCCCTTTCTCCTGCCTCCTAATGTATCATTTCCTTCCAACAGGTGGAGATGCTGGACACCCCCAGACCTGGACCCCAAAAGAATTACATCCCACATATGCCAAACAGAGTAAATCCAGAAAGGAAATCTGTTTAGAAATGAAAAGTTGAAGAAAGGTTATGGCTACGGGATGCATTAGTAACTAACACACAAGGAAGCACCTTCTTATGTACAGAAACTACCCTACTTCTAGACAGATTTAATGGGGTCACTTCTAATTTTTTTCCTTATCCTCTGTCATCACCTAATGCTCCCTATGACTTTTCTGTTGGCATGCCTTTCCTTTCCTCAAGTGCGTGCTATAATGATTCCATTACCAAGAAAATTCAAATAAAAGAAGAAAAAGCTCTTTATTACATGGAATATTTACTTCTGTGAGAGAAATGACTCTCAGGCTTCTGCTGGTTATTAGAGACTGAGATGAAAAAGAACAAGAGCTTTGATTTAAAAAAAAAAAAAGAAAGAAAACCTAATTTTGAACCATGACTGTTCCTCTGTCTCTTCCTTCACAGATAACTTCCCATTAAAGTACAGCACTCACCTTGGTGACCAGATCAGAATGTCTGATGATTGCACGGACAAAGAACCTATAGTCTGTCACTTCTGTGCCCACTTCCACTTTGGCTGCCCCAAGATACAGGTGCATCTTGTGATTAGCACACGGAATGGCAGTAAGGTCAAAATTTCTCATCCGGTTCAGCTCTAACTGGAAGGCGAGGGCAGGCTCCAAGTGACGATAGATACGATCCTCCTCAAACTGAGCACAAGAATTGGAGAAAAACAGCCCGCAAGAGGCGGTTACAAAATTCTATTATGCATGTGTATGTAAAAGAGATGCTTAAAAATAAAAACATAAGCTATGATGTGCTAATGAACAGCAGAAATGGGCTATACACAAGGATAATGCTATAACTTACATAAGATTAGGCACTAAAGAATCTATTTACTTCTGAATCTATTTTACAAGTGGCGATGCTCTCCATTAAAAACAAACAAAAAACGTCAATTCTTTCAGAACTCCTGTAGCATTTAATATCTTTATAATTCATTTTTTTACAATTAACTACAAACTGTTTCACATTAACAACTACTTCACATACCAATGTACCAATGTTTTGGATTTACCCAACTAGTCTAAAATACTTATCATTTCTGGCATGTTCTTTGTACTCAAAGAACATAGTAAATACATGACAAATAAACACCATATAACTTTTAAAAATAGAGATGCTTGGTTTTGGAACATACTATATCCGTAGATATGTAATTATATACATCTTTTTAAAGAGTTGTATTTACATTTACTGTACATTTTGCTGAAACTAAATTGTTTTTCCAGAGTACATGTCAGTTGAGTGAATGGAGAGAGCCAAAAATATAAGCTGGTAACAGAAAGAAACCGACATGGTGTGAAGTTCTGTATTTTAAAATTGAAAAAATAATGCACATAAACAAGACCTGAATATAAAGAAACTGTTTTACTTAGTAGGATGAGAATAATCCTACTAAGAAAAACAGTCCTTTAATAACACATCATTAGGATCATCCTAAAGAATAAGGATGATTTTGAAAGTTATTGCTTTCTTTGGGTAGGTCAGTAAATTTGTTTCCTAAACCGAACTCTGTCAGAAGGGAGTCTTCTTTCGTTCTAAGACACATGTAAGGCAACGGGAAGCAAGAGTCTAATTAGAGAAAAAAATTATGGGGCAAGAAGAGTATATGGCAAAGATAAGCCACTCTTGGGCTTGTAAGAAAAAAAAAAAAACAACGAAGAATCAGTTCTTACCTTATCCCTTGCTCGGAACGTGAAAAATTTAGGGAATTCTCTCTGTGTTAAAAGAAGGGGAAAATGTATCAGTCCTTCACAGATATGGCTCTTTGGGGATCAACACATAGTACAGAAGCACTCAAGCGTCTAGAAGACAGTTTCCTAGAAAATATGCTCCTTACTGAAGCTTAGCCCAGGGAATATGGATGATCCTCTGGGTAACCATCACTTTGACCTCACTTCCAAATTTGAGAATCACCACACTATTAACCTAACTTCAATAGCTACTCTCTTCAGGGCGGGGAAAAATTAGTATTTTTTCATCTCCCAAGTGAAAATAAAAAAAGTTTTCCTGGGTGCTGCACTTGGTACAATCTGGCAAATAAAACCAATATACTCTTAAGCTTCAGTACTACAATAGTTACTGATTTCCCAAGTTTCCCCTTAAGAAACTCTTAAAATGTAAACTAACCAGAAAGCATAGAATCCCAATTCATGTATTTTTCCTCATTCCCTCTCAAGTCAATAATTTCAGGAGTTTAAACAATAACATTTCAAGATAAAGAAAAGTACAAGACGTTACTTTGGTCACTACCATTATATGTATAGGAAAGAATGGGGTGGAACTACTGAACTTGGGATCATTTGATCTTACTGCTATTTTTCAGGGGCATTACAAAAGAAAGCAACCAATTTACTAGAACCTTATTAATTAACAGATGAATTCAATTAGCAGAGTCCATTAGTTTCTGAAATTTAACTTATTAACACCAAACACCCCTGTTTCTCAGATGGGAAGCTCTATTGGCGATGTTGGAATCAAGTCATTACTATTTGCCTCTATAGGAGGTTTCATTAGGCATCTTCATTATGAGTGCAATATAATCAAACACTCATTGGTACAAGGCAGAGAGACCAGGACTAGTTGCATAAATGTCCCTCAATGAGCTTTAGGAACCATGAAGGAAACAGGAACTGAAATGAAAGCCTTCTGGGTGGCAGGCACTCTCTTGAGTTGTCCCCTCAAATGCTCTCAACAACTTCTCAAGGTAGGTATCCCATTTTACAACTACGGAAGCCATGACCACGTGATATGGTCAGAAACCTAGATCAGAAACCAGGATGAGAAACCTAGATATGAACTTGAGTCTCTACATGCCCTTTCATCTCTACCACTCTACTTCCCAAGTGTAGGACATTACCATTTTATTCTTGTTATAATCCAAATTCCTTACAGGACTTCTCTTTGATGAGACAACAAACAGAAATTAAGAATTTTTTTTAATTAAAAAAAAAAAAAAAAGCAAAACTCACACCAAAAACTTGTGGTTCTTGAATTCACTGAAAACTTGAATATTTTCCATAGGTATTATACCTCACCTTCACCTTAACTTGCCAGTTAATAAATCTTACATTTTCCTTGCATTTGAACTGTACAATGACAATTAACAGGCTTCTCAGAGGTTGTTTACCAGCCTGGGAAACCCCTTGTCCAGGCTTGGGTCCTTCAAATCCCTTTGAAAGGACTTCACACAGCACTGATCTTTTATTGATGATGTTTTCATTCTAAATAATTCTCTAATTCCCCCAAATGATAGTAAAGAACATGGGGATAACTTCAAGGTTAGGCAGGAAGATGTTCAGCTGTATTGTTGGTAGGTTTCACATTCAGGGCTTTGAACCAGATGTTTTTATTTTATTCTTGAGAGGGATGGCTTTCAGAGCATTAGCTAAAGTAACACAAGTCAAAAATGGAAGGGTAACAAAATCCTCTCATGAAATTTTCTGAAAGTCAAGGAAAATAATAACAATCTTTTAAGCACACGCTTTTCCATTTTGTCTTAACAATTAATTAATTTAAATATTTATTTAGTACATCATTTATTCAAGTGTGTACAACTGCAGGCCCAATATAATTTTCCTTCAAAACCATAACAATCACTTTCTTTACCAGTTAAATCAACTAGGAAAATTTGTAGTAATTGACAGGCATGAAAGGCAAACAATTTAAATAGAAATGACTTTACTAAAAATAATTAAAGAGATTGACTAATTCTTGGCAGAGGTGGAAAAAGACTACCAATCAGAAAAACCACTTTCATTAAAGTAGCTAAGAAAAGGTGTTATGAAATGATATCAACAAACTTTTTTTAACTTTTGAGTACATTTTTAGCTCTATAGTGAAGTCCTCAATTTAAGCATGAAGGAGGAAGAACAGGAGATGGTAAGAACTTCTGTGCAATGGGAAACAGGATTAACGAACAATTCTTCAAGTCTGAGGACTCATAAAAAGTTATCTCTTTGGGCATTCAAAAATAATCACAGAAACACATAAAAGAAGAAATCCAAAAGTCTGATCCTATAGTTTTAGTAAATTCCTTCATCCTACCTCATCTTCATATTGCCAGTATTTTCCACTAACAGCATTCATGCTTATTCTATCACTAATGTAATTGCTTTCCAGGCATTCTACCAGTGTTATGGGCAAATATCATAATTGAATGTACACAAAGAAAAACCCTCTCAGTGTTCTGGTACCAAAAAACAAAAGAATGCAACATTTCTCAGGAAGAAATTATACTCCTGCTGTGTTCTAATCAGCCAACCATCATCAAGACAATCAAAATAATTTGCCTAAATTAGCCAATCAAGACACCCTGCAAATCAGAGAATGTGAAAACCTGAAACAGAAAACATCATAGCTGATTATGATACTAATAATCGTGTTAAAAACCTAATGAGATGAAGAAATTGAAAGCTTGCTGGTGCAATTCTCTTTTACCTCAACATGCTGAGAACTAATTATATAGACTGTAATTAAAACAAAAACCCGAACCTTCTGAAAAACTAATAGTTGATCTACTAGCAAACAAAACTACCAATTTTTCAGTTTTATTGAGAAATAACTGACATATCAAAAAATTTTTTAAAGAAATGAATTAATCGTGATAACTGTTTTCATTAATGTGCTCTTTCTTCCAAAGCATTTAATTTTAAAGTGGGAGTCATTCACACAAAATCAGTAAAAGTAGAAGTATCTCCTAGATGATTTATAGCAGAATTTTAAAAGTCTCATCAAATGATACAAACCAAAATCAAAAGGAAACTTAACAGATGCAAAACTGATTTAGAATCTCATCACAGTTTTTGGACCTAATGCTTTTGTTTAGGTGGCAAAGGATAAGAAGAAATCCTGAAAATGTACATTGTAGCATCATTAAAAAAACTTGGCTGAAAAAAATATGGAAAGCTTCAAAAATATAATACTTATATTCCAATTAAATAGCACCTTCTGCTGCACCTTTTGCAACCTGAAATGTGAGAAAAACTAACAGAATTAATACTACATGAAAGCAGGGAACTGCAGCTTATATACCCACAGAAATTAAACAATCTGTTCTTTTGTTTTCGAGGCATCATTTTTTTTTAAATATGAAGAAGATATTTACAAGAATAGGCTCATATTTCCTCAAACTTTTTGTTTATATACCAGTGTTAAGCAGTTATTCAACTCCCATTATAGGTACCTGATTTCATGAGATGGTTATGGAAAGGGTCTTGACACTAAGCGTCCTTATTGCTAATAAATATTGCTGACTCAGAACAAGCTCCACATAGAGTCAAAACTAAGGTAGCGGCAGACATTCCAGGCGGACTGTGGATATTAAACAATTAAGTTTTGGAAATGCTTATTTATAGTCTTCACTAGCGCCTGAATAAACACCTAGTAATGCACACTCTCCAGGAACCTCTACTCTGGCCCTCTTTTGCCTTGTTCTGGCTCAGAAACTCTGAGAGAGGGCTATGTAATGGCAC
The DNA here is from genome assembly GCA_004026545.1 of Mormoops blainvillei. NCBI lineage: Eukaryota > Metazoa > Chordata > Mammalia > Chiroptera > Mormoopidae > Mormoops > Mormoops blainvillei. The sequence goes on from PVJD01000105.1 coordinate 185,453, forward strand.
GGTTGCTCCATTCCACACCAGCCAATGTTGTTCTTGAACCAAACTTGGTAACTTCCCTCCTCTCCCTGCCCCTTCACGTACGCATTCTCTCTCCTATTCAATAATACAGGGATTTCACAGTGTAGAACAGAGGAGACTGCATACATCACAGTGGATTACCAAGAAGCCAGAGAGATCAAGGGATTCATCTCTAACACTCCCAGAAAGCTTCCTCTTTTTCACACTACACTAACTATGGGGCAAGCACACATCAGATGACATGACAGAGGCTGAGCATCCTTCATGAATGGAAAACTACCACCAGCAGAGGAACTGATAGCAAGCAGTGCCATGACAGTGAGCCCAGATTTGTACAGCTCCTGCTAAGGCATCTTGGCTATTGTAGATCCTGGATGGAACTCAGTAATAGTTGCCCTTGCCCCCTGTGTAACCAATCATCATTTCTAAGGGGCCTAACATAAAAATAACCCAACTTCTCTGCCATTCAATTCTGCAGAGAAAATCCAGTCTACACTTAAACCTTAATTTCTCTAAGTCCTAAAGCAACCTTTCCTACACTCATGACAAATCACATCACTTGACAGTATAACTGATTTCCCACTTGAGGTCACTATAATAGGAACTGGGCCATGATTTCCAGGAAAGACCATTGCTGGGCTCATTTCCTAGCAGATTTTGCCTATACATGTCCCTATTCAACCTAACTCCAAAACTATTAAGATAAGAGGGAGAAAAAAATGTTTTAAAGCTGTAGATATACTCTAGGACATGACACAGATTCAGAGATAAGACAGGGTTGTTTTTTGTATACATAAAATACAAAGAAATGACCATGAGTATTAATTGTTTTGGGTTTTTAAAAATGTCAGTAGAGAGTTTTAATTTATCATGCAATGTTTACTATAGGAAACCAGTTCATATACTATAGACATGAAGACTCTATCTGAACCATTAGGAAAAAGGAAAACAACTTTACAAATTCAGTATTATTCCCCAAAATAGTACAGTATCTCAAAGTCAGTGAGAAAAGAAAAATGACATTAATGCTTAAGAATCTAGCCCAATACTCTTCCCAAATCCAGAGCCTGGCTCTGGCATGTCTACCTTAGCTCTGATCAGCATCCACCAGCCATAGTATTTATTCATGGGCTCTCATATTCTATCCTCAAGTATCCATTTTACTCTCTAAGCTCTGGATTTTTCTTCCTAAAGCCCCAGGGTTCTCTTTAAGCTCCTCATACTTCTTCACTGCCTCCAGTCTCCTATCTGAAGTTATTGATTGATATATATCTGCACTCTGCTTGGTTTCCTGACATCAATAACACAGTGGAGTTGTGCAGTCCACAACATTTCCTAAAGCATTTCAGAAAATCTTAGTTCTTTAGTTTGCAGGGTAGGCTGTCCTGTTTCTCTATAGACTAGACCAATGATTTTCAACTTGTGTGCCACAAGAATTTTTAAAACTTGCAATACCTGACTATTTAGTTAGGGGTAATGACCTCTTTTCCCTTAGACTGTCAAATTAAAAAATAACAACAGGCAACACAACAGTAGACGTCTGGTGCGAATGAATCAAAATTATACCTATTTTTTTTTTGGTCAGATTGGCAAAAAATATATTTTTTGGTGTGCTGTAGAATTTTAGTAATTAGTTTATGTTTGCCATAAGATGAAAAAGGTTGAAAATCACTGGACTAGACCAACAAGGTGAACTATGAGAAGGAAAACAAAATGTCAAGTGCTAAAGACCTAATAAACAAAAAGGCAATAAAAGCAACCATACAAATGTCCTTGAGTTTAGAAAGTCCTTTTCAGAATTCCAAATGGTATCTTCATTATTGCAAATGAATAGGGCTTGAAAACTAACTTAATTATCTTAATTGCTAAAGCAAAACAAAATAAAACTCTTACCAGGAAAATTAAGACTTCCTAATATCCTCTGGAGTCTTGGCTACATTAGAATAAATTTTTAAAGAAACATTTTGACTACAATCATTCATTTTAGAGAATAACATCTTGATTGCAGACGGAATTTTTGCCCTTAGTACTATCATCATACTGGATATGATCATATGGGGATACCATAGTTCAGATACCAGGCTCTTCCCATTTCAATAAAAATTTTAATCTCATTAATATTAACAGGTAATTCAGTTAAATGGGAAAACAAGCAACTTACTGCTCCATTTTCATTTATTCTCTCTCCTAGAATTAACATAAAACAAAAAGTACCAACTTCGGCTCTGTTAAGGCATTTTAATAATAAATGATTGTTTTTCAGAATTGAGAATTCTCAATAATAGAACTTGAATCCATCTTTGGCAAAAGCCAAGACCCCTAAGTACAACTGGCATTCCTTTTTTTAAAAAAAGATTTTATTTATTTATATTTTAAAAAATATTTTATTTATTTTTAGAGAGAGGGGAAGGGAAAGAGACAGAGAGGGACAGAAACATCATTGTGCGAGAGAGGAACAGTTGCCTCTCATATGCCCCCACCAAGGACCTGGCCTGCAACCCAGGCATGTGCCCTGACTGGGAATCAAACTGGTGACCATTCAGTTCACAGGCCGGTGCTCAATCTACTGAGCCACACCAGCCAGGGCTATTTATCTTTAGAAAGACAAGACGGGGGGTAGAAAGAGAGGGAGAGAAACATCAATTGATTGCCTCCTGTTTGTGTCCTGACCTGGGACCTGGTTGCGGGCCAGAATAGAACCGGGAACCTTTAGCTTCGCGGGGTGATGCCCGACCAACTGAGCAGTACTGGTCAGGGCTGGTATTTCTTGATTACCAATTCACTGTGCCTTCAGAAGAAATTACTAGTTAGCTCCTGCTTCTGCCTTATTCATTCAGATAAATGCACGTGCTCATTCTTAATTATTTCTCAGAGATATACTGAGAATTTGTTATAGGGTAAAAAATGAAAAAAACCTTTTAGCTTGAAAGGTATAGAAGAACTGAATAGTCATTATAATACTGTCTAAAAAACAAAGGAATCAAACACGTCAGTCCACCCGTTCTACATAACTCCCACATATTCTACATTTAAATAATCAGTGGCAAACGGATGTAACAGTAAATAATATTTCATTATTGTTCCTTTTACTTACATGAAATCTCTGATCCACCTCATAGCTGATCTGTTTCCTAAAATCCTTTCAAATGAAAGACAAAAAGGAAGGAAAAACAGAAGCGGGTAATCAGTAACAAATTTAAAACCAAACTGAGTTAAAGGTAATGAGTTAATGTTTTTCTTAAACTTACAGAAAATAGTTATTTCCCTCCATAAACTCTACAAATAAGTGTATGATTATAATTCCATTTATTTATTTTTTTAAATTCTAGCTAAGAAATATGAGAGGTGTAATTCACATATTGCCAATACCTTTTGTGCAACCAGGAAAGTAAGGCGCCGGATTCCATGCTCAACCAAAGTAGCTTTCTATGAAAAAACATGTCAAACAGAAAATAGATGAGAGCTGCATTCATCCTAAGTCTTACCCTATTCAGTCCTCATCAGGCTCTAATTGGATAAGCACCCTTTTTGGTTGTCTGTCTATGACTGGGCTCAGTACCCTGTGGCTAAGTCTTAATAGAATAGGTTTTATATTTATCTGGACAAAATTGAGAGAGAACTTTGTGAAGGAAAAAGGGTCAAATGAAGTCACCTAAATTCTCTAAGGTCTGATTCACATCAAGGCAGACCTTAACACAATTTTTGCTCATAGAAATCACATTGGTGGGTATGTTTAAATGTGAAGATCATAACTGGAACAGAGGCTAAATGAATTCAGGTCACTCAGGTCATAAGGAAAGAAGAAATCTTCATAAAATGGAAAATTCAGGTCCTAAACTGTTGTTTAGATTATAGATAGCACCTACCATCATATACAGCATACCTAGAATCTGACCTAAGAAATCCTGATCTTTTCATTACTTGTAAAACACGCCACACACACCCCCCCACTTTACATGAAGGTATTTTTTAAAATTCTCTTTAAAAATTGCTAAAAGCAAATTTAATAGACTTTTAAATTTAGTGATTATTTCTATCTCTACTTGGCATAGGTGAGCAGTTTATTAGAAAGCAAAAGAGACCAGCAATTTCAAGACAGTCTCTTATATGAGTATTGGGCCTTCAGATCTAAGCTTTCTTCTGTCTTGTACTGCCCATTTATCTCAAAAGACAGAGACAAAGAAACAGATTAATGATCTAAGTAAAAAGCATGATCTTAAAGGGCCCCTAATAACATGGCAACAAGGAGAAAATCAATCTCACCATTTAAATGACCTGGCAGAATATATGAGTAACATGAACAGAAAAAAATATGTGAACTTTCACAACCCACATCCGGACTTTAGCTTTATCACATTCCTTGCTCTAACTGTAACCAAGGGATATGTTCATAAGGGAATTCTTGACTTTCATGATGCTATGTATTTTTAAAATCCAAGTTGGTGCCCCCTTATCAATAAGCACATTCCCAGGTCATTTCTCCCTATTGGAGAACCGTTTCTGCTATGGCATTTACTTAGAAATAAAATTAACAACATAAGCAAAATATAATTGGGAAAATAAATTCCCTAACAATAAATTCCCTAGTCAAATACAAATAAATTTCGGTTTAATCACATTTAAAAACGATCTGTACTAGCATCGGAGTCATTATTATAAATAACCAAGTATTAACACTACAATAAGAAAACGAAGGACAGGAGAAAGGGAGGGAGGGAGGGAGGAGTAAAAGGAGGGGGAGAGGGAGGGAGGGAGGAGTGGGGTGGGTTGGTAGTGGTTCTCAATCTCTCAGTGTGCCATGGAACAGAAACACTTCTGATGCCAGCAACAAAGAACTCCACCACAGCCAAGCCCTTCAAAGACAAGCATCAATAGCTATGTTCAGGCAAGGGAAGAAAATAACTTTAATAATGCCATGATTTAAAGTCAAAATTGTTATTGCTTTTAAAATTCCACAAGTGGCTGACAATAACAGCAGAGCAACAGGATTCTGATTACATTGTAATAATGCGGGTCTCACAGCAAGTCCACAGCTATTACCCAGCGATTAGGCGTCAGCACCTGGAGAAACTCCATTTACACTGACTGCTTCAATCTCCTCCACAAGTCATTTACAAATATATGATCCTAATTTCTATGAGAGAAAAAAAGACATGCTGGGACTAGAAGATTATTTGGACAATTTGGATCAACCTATTCGATAGTTTAATGTGTGCTTTAAAAAAAAGAAACTTTTTCTAAACTGCTAGAAGCATGATCATGAAGTGAAAAACAAAACTAGCTATCATCTCAGCTTTTTAAAAAAATTGTTTTTCTTTCTTTTTATTTTTACATTCTTTTACAAAACAAGGACGTGAAAATGCCCAATATTCCTGGATAAGCACAGCACCTGATGCAGTCCACAGCTTCTCAAGGCTTGGAATACTGGCACCGTCTGCTCTTAGTCTTCTGAATAGCCACAGGCAAAGGCACTGGATTTCTCTGTGCCTCAGTCTACAAGCCCAGTAAAGGAAAAAGGTAACTTCTTATTGCCAATTAATGTTACAAATTAATGTAATGAAGAGGAAGAAACCACCTCTTCAAATCAACATGTGATGATATACACAGCACTAAGATCTGAGGGTAATAAAAAACCTACAGTTGAAGTCAAAATAATCAAATGAGGGCAACTGGTGTCTCAAAACCGGGGAAGAAAATTTCAGATTTCAGCAAGCAGCAGCCTCAGCAGCCATGAACAACGTTAGTACTCTTGCAGCTAAGGTTACTTTGGTCCCGGGTCTCGGGTTAATTTTATGTGGTCACAAAACAAGGGCAAAAAGAAAGGTATGGTAAATTTCTCTTCTAAAGAAAAATTCCCAGGCATGCCCCCTATTTTCACTTCTCTGTAAGTACCTTTTCTCCATCTTGGCCACCACAGTCCCAGAGCAACATGAAGTAAATGCTGAGACTCATGCTAAGCACAAAGTTTTGGCATCTATCATATATTTCAATGAAATGTAACTGTATGTAGACTATCTTTTTAAGGAGGCCTAACCAGTCCCCCCAACTAGACTAGAAGCATCTTCAGGTCTAAAAATGTATTATTTACTAAAGCACCTAGATCTGTGCCCCCCTACAGGTGGAATCAAAGCCTTAAATGCTAATCTTTTCTTTATCACCTACCAGCTGGTGATCAAGGGGCCCTAATTAATCTCTCTAAAGTTGAGCTTTCCCACATGTGCACAACTGGAATAATTCCTAACTAATCTAACCCCATGGAATTGTGGGGAGGTGCAAATAAAAAATTTTACATAGAAATTCTTTATAAACAGAAAGTATTATTATTGCTAATAAATGTATGCTGACCAATTAAAAATTCAAGGAAGAAAAATACCTTTTAGTTAGGGCTACTCAGAGAAGTACTCATAGAAGAGGTGAAATTTGAAACAGTCTTTCAAATAAGCAGGATTTAGACAGGGAGAGAGAAAAACATTCCAGGCCAGGGGCAGTAGAAGGGAGGAGACACAAAAACTTTCATACTTTCACGGAACAGTGAAGGCTAGATTGTTAGCCTTCATCAATAGACTCATGTTAAACATCAAGTTAAGGAGGCCTCCTGAAGGTAACAGCAAATCCTTGCTGAGTGGGAGAATAACTTGGTAAAAGGGCATTGTGGACATTTAGTTTTGTGTGGTGTTGAACAGAATGGAAACTACTGAAAGGGGCGAGTGAAGGAATATAGGTAGACCACAAGTAAACTTGTTGTAGTGATTCCGGTGTGAGGTGAATAAGGTTTTAAACTAGAGAGAGGGTAGTGGGAATTAAAAAACTGAAAAGAAAGGGAGGCAGGGAAAGAGACACTGCGAGGGAAAACTAACAGACCTTGGTGACTGACCAGATACAGAAAAGCATGTACAGACTGTGGTAGAGGAGTAGCATCATGCGATGGTAAGGAAAAAGAGGAAGTCAGTGATTTCTGAATAACTGGGTATAAAGGGCTTGGTTAATTGGGGTTTCTGTTTTTTTTAGGGGAGGAGGTGGAATGGGTTGGGGGGAGGTGAACAAAAATGATAGAAATTTAGGTTTAAACTTCGGAGTTTGATATCAGTATGAGATATTGAAAGGAGAATAGAAGTATAACTGATATTTTTAAGGGAAGGAAGGGAAGAATACAAAAGAAACCTGATGGAAGTGTGGACCTAGACATCTGCAAGTAAGTCATCCAAGGAAAATATCTAGCAGGTGACTGAGAGTTCAAGACTGGAGCTCTGGGAAAGATTTAGGACGACACTTCCTGTCCTTAAAACATTTAAAATAGTTGAGGTCTACATTTCTTGACATAAAAAGATATTCATTATATAATATTAAATCACTTTGGAATTTTACCCTTACGGGCAGAACTCTGTAAAGGTCATAGCCATCATCAGTGATAGGCCTTACAAGTAGCAATTGATAAAAAGGTGGGTCTGATACACAGCCAACAGGGTAGGAGCCATCATCACCAGGTCCCACCCAACTGAGGGCTTACATTTTGCTGGGTAAATTCTCTGAACATCGCTGCCAGCCTGTCATCCTCAATATCACAGTCAGTCTTGATAGCCACATTGAGAATGTGAATCGGTTCATCCCTGGGGACCTGTAACCCAAGAACACGAAACAAAGAAATTAGGAAGCTGACTAATACAGAGGCAGAGAAAAGTTACTAGTACTTGGCAAAATACCTGAAAAAGAGATATGCCCCACAGCACATTCTGATTTGTCCACTAGTATGAATAAGCAAATTGAAACCACTACCCAACATCCACAATGGTGATTAAATAAAGTAAAACATTTAATTTTTCAAAGATAAAGCTGCAGCCCTGGCTGGGTAGGTAGCTCATTCAGTTAGAGCGTCGTCAGGCTACACCAAGGTTACGAAATCAGTCCCCGGTTAGGGCACACCCAAGAATCAACGACTGAATACATAAATAAGTGGAACATGAAATCGATGTCTCTCCCCCCAACCAAAGTCAATAAATTTTTTTAAAAAGATAAGGCAGCAAAGGCATTAGCTAGAGGTGGTCCCAAATCTTGACTTGACATAAACTTGAAGACCACTGTGTCTCAACTTTTTCACCAATAAAATGGGAATGAAACCAACTGCCATATCTCTTCACAGAATGCAAAGAAAAATGAGTGGAAAGGAGCCACTTGAACATATTCCTACATTATATATTGCCTAACAATTTATCATAAAATTGGAAGTGTCAAACCACAGAAAAATAACCTGGTAGGGAAAAACAACAGCTGTAATTTGTTTACTGAGAAATGAAAAGAAAGGATTTAATAAAAGGACAAAGTTTTAAACAAAACACATTTGGTTTTTTGGGTTTTTTTTGCTGTCTAAAGTCTACCATTTCCTGAAGACTACAATAGCACCACTGTGCAAATGTACAAGCCATCACTATGTATAAATTGAAGCAACCAAAGCTGAAGTCTCTGAAACAACATGTAGAGACCCAGAGCCAGTTACAATGGATAGAGCTGAGCCTATTGTACAATATGGATTCCATGATTAATAAGGTTTTTTTTTTAAGGTTAGAATTTATATTCTACCACTTTCCAAAAATACTTTGATGAGGCATATAAAATTATATAACATAAAGTAGAGTAAAAAGATGAATTCTTCCTTACAATGTTCCGAAGTTAGAAATATAGTATATACATAGTACAAGTAATGTATGTGAAGGAGAAAAGCAGTCTCCCAAAGAAGAGAGTATACCTTGTCTTCATCATATAGAGATGTGTGACCTGCCTCAGGGAATGTGGGGCTTTGGGGTGGGGAATCACAGAAGCAGCCCATCACTTCATCAAAGATCCTGAAAAATACCAGAAAAAAAAACCCACCATGAATATCCAAGCGGCAGAAAACTAACGCTGCCATTGCCAGCTTAGTCTAAAGAATAATCTACCCTACCCTGTGCTCAATAGTCAGCTGAATAGAATCACCAGTGGCTAGAGGTGATATGCAAAATTTCACCAAGTGGCAGAAATTAGGAGGATGGATTGTTTCAACTTTAATAAACCATGTATATATTGTTTCTTTTTAAAAAAGAATGATCTAAAGCTTTTTTGTTTTGTTTTTTTCATATGAAAGATATGAGCACTGCTGTCATCATCAGTCTTAAAGTAACAGAAAGAGCCTGGGACTGGAGCAGTGACAGACCAATGTAATTACCCCTCCCCCTAGGGTAATGCATCAGTATACATCAAGAGATAGATGCTGAATGCATTTAATCAAAAGATGTATCGTCTCTGGTGGGGCTCACTCTAGTGTTGTGTTTAATTTCTCCTGACATTTCACTCATCACAGAGCAGACAGCTTCTTCTGTTAGCTCCCAAGGAAAAGATGGTTTTTGTTTGTTTCTTTTTTTCTGACCAGGCTCATATAACAAGTTGAGGCTTGTAGAGTCTGAATGAGAGGTAGAAATGGAAGGACATATACCTCTCTGAGGGCATATACAGCAAAGGCTACATCTCCCCAGCTGGTTCACAGCTCTTCAGGGGACCTTTATTCATTTGGCAGAAATCTGAGACACCAAAACACAGATGCCAATTGCTCCCCTTGTACAGGCACAGTTCCACAGTGTCTTACCTGACAAAATCTTCAAAGGTCCGAAAAGAGACCATTCCGCCCATCCGCTGACATGGTGGAGTGAATGAGTTGTCCAACAGCACATCGCTGACACTAGCTACATGAGTCATGCCATAGTGGTTGAGGTTGGAGGAGAAGGACATTCTAAATGGTAATTCAATCAAGTGCATTAGACAAGGAGGGTAGGGGCAAGGACTGTGAGAGTAACAACAGGGAAAAGGAACTAGGGGGAAACTGAAATAGGGTCAGGTTGCAGAGCAGATTTGGTTTTTTACCCACTATGGATAAGACTGTTTTGCTACATTCACATTAACCCTTTCATTTGAATTCTACCCCAACCCCCACCCCACATAAAAACACACACTAACTATATTGTTATCACCCCAAAACTTATCCAAATAAAAATCTAAGGACCGTCAGGAATTTCATGGCAGTTTTAATGCAATGACATTATTGCATGTCTGATGAATAAATAGCACTTAGGGGTTAAAAACCATCCTGCATCTTCCCCTTCCCTAAAACATTCCTCATTTTAAAAGGAAGTAAGCAAGCCAAGTGAGTTGTAACTAGGCAACACTTAGGGCATTTTTTTCTCTAAGAATAGTAATAGATTAAGTGTTTACAGATAGATATATGCATGTACAACAACAACAACTCCAAGTCATTTGGAATGGTTTAGTAAATCATTATAAAAACATTATTTACCATATAGAAACAAGTCACAGTCTATAAAAGAAACTTATGAGGTATTTACTTTTTTCTTTAATGGGCCGATAGAGATAGCAGTTATAAGGATTATAGCTCCTCCCTTTTTGAAAGAGAGGCATTTTCATCCCCAAACCGCAAAATTTCCATTTTATATTTAATCCCTTCTAAACCAAAGTAAGCATACCTTCACCAAAAGCCCTTGATTAATCCCAGCAGGATACGAAAGGGCAGAGCATGGGTCTCACAGTATGTGTAAGCATGATAAACAGGTGCTAAATGGAGATGCTCGAAGAGAACTGAACTTATTTGTTCACTCTAAAAACATAATGGATCTGTATACTCCTTGATGCACCTCAGCAGTATGTACTGATAAATAATACTATAATGTGTGTTTCCAATGCCCAGTCAATTAGAGCAGCCTGTTAGGAAGGACCAAGCTGAAGGATGCCTCTAGGATTTGCCTGACATGTTACCCGCAAACTGATCGGAAGCAAGTTCAAAGTAAGGCAATGGCACCTGAACTTTGGGGAGCTGCCCCAAAATCTCCTTAAGTGCACCACCTGCAGTGCTGCAGGGAGAAGAGAGCCAGCAATATGGACTTTGAGATCTGGGTAAATACTGTACTGAAAATTATAATTATAAAAGGCAATGGATTTTTTTTTTTAAATTGAATGGAACTACTGCTCACACAGACTATAGAGACTGACACTCCAGGTTTTTATTCCTTTGGTAAATGATGACTATGAAGAAGGTACTTCATCTTTTGACAGTACTGGGAATAGAAAGGCAGAGTGGGAGAGGAAACCATTGATACCATGAATGAAACAAACAAACAAATGAAACACACAGCAAGCAAGTCTTACACATGGTGCTCACTAGAAACTGGATTCAGAGTTATATGAACTCCCCAAATGCTATCATCCTCTTTTCTAGGATCACCAAATATGTTTACTAAAGGAGCAAGTTTGTGAGGCATTAAATCTTTTCTACCTGCCTGGTATTAGACAGGAAAGATAAAAGGGTTCCAGATAACACTTAAAGGGAACTCCCTCAGAATAAGCTGACAGGGTGTGCTTGTGGCAAACATGGGGTTAAATATCTTTTTCACTCAACTGAACCCCATGGGAAATATCCACTATTCAGTTTCCCTCAGTACTATGTTCATGGGCCAGGACAGCTAAAGGCAGGCAGGAATGAACCAAGCCCATTCTCCAAGGGTAGGTAAGGGGACCAAAAGCACTCCCTTTCCTCTCCCCATCCAAACTGGACTCTAAAAGCTATAACGAGTTTTGATTACTTAATATTTAAAGGGAGAGGGACAAAATAAACATAAGCCTATAAATATTTCAATGTATAACTGATCATGTACAAAGAGCTCACCACCAACTTAATATTGCTTTAGCATTTTGAGGATTCAATCCCAATCAGAACTGCTCTCCTCTCAAACTTGCATTGTGTTGCCTTGCTTGGCTCAGAAGCAGCAGAAACTCAAAATACTAAAACGTCATTTGTGCTATATTGGCATGAAAATCTCTTCCCAAGGCTATACACATCAAAACATAAATATACCTTTCCAATATGAATTTTGTCGTAAGTCTGAAATAAAACCTTCATATTATAACACTAACAGTTTAGAAAAATAGCTAACAAACTGATAAAACATGAGATCAGCAATTTCTGCATTTGTATTCCTCTAAGTCTAAAAGGAGAAGCAAATAAGAGAAACTCAGGATTGTAAAAATTAGGAACAATTTGCGAGGATAGGAGTAACTTTAAGGGATTCTCCTTTGAAAGCCCCACACTACACATATTACTTAGTCAAAAAAAAAAAAAAAAAAGGATGTTTACAGCAAACATCAGGCAGACAACTCCCCTATCATACACAGCTAGAGGAGAGCTCTTCCATACTAAGGCTTTTCAAGTGTTGCTTTTTAAACAACTAAAGAAAAGCTGAAGACATGTTTTCCAAATAGAAAGAATAACTTAGTATTGGGTTGGCCAAAGAGTACACATTTTTCATTTTCATCAATAACTTTATTGATTTGGATATTTTGAGTACGTTGGCTATCTCACACATGGTATAACATTGATTGTTCACAATTAATGTCTCGATTTGATTGCTATCAACTTCAACTGGTCTACCAGACCATGCAGCATTGTCCAGCAAGAAATCTCTACCATGAAATTTCACAAATGACTTTTGACACGCTCAATCAGTCACAGCATCTTGTCCATACACTGCACAAATCTTTTTTTGCATTTCAGTTGCCTTTTTACCTTTCTTGAAATAATAAAGCACAATATGCCAAAAATGTTTATTTTCTTCCATCTTCAATATTAAAATGGCTACACAAACGTTCATCAATTTTGATTTTTTTTTTCATGTATGCTGATATGACAGCTGTCACAAAACAATCTAACAAAATTGTATGGAATGAAGTTAAAGACAATTAAGTGCTACTACAGCCATCTTATAGAAAAAAATCAAATGAACTTTTTGGTCAACCCAGTACATCCAAAGAAGAGCTGAGGACTGACTCCCTAGCAGAAAATAACATATTAACTTGTCCATTATAGGGCTAATTTTTCCTCTGATTTCATTATTCTAAGTTACAAAAAGGTACTTTTAATTGAAACAAAAAACAAAAAACTAAACATACAGTACCTGTTTAGCGTGGGGATGTTCCCTCTGTAATTAAACAACCACAGTTAGTTACTGATAGGTTAGTAAAAGCCATAATAACAGAACTGTCAGAGCAGATACAGACCAGTTGTGAGGAGCTCCAATTTGGCAGCTCTGGCATTCAGCAGACATAATTAGGAGCTCATAACCCTTCCACCTCCAGGGTGCCTCCAAAGAAGCACGCCTCCTGACCTACCTCACCACAGCAACTGTTGATGGAAAGGGTCGAAACATATTTACCATGGATTTTTTTTTATAGCTCTATTACAAAAAAAGTAATGCAGAGTAGTAATAAAACACAGGCTCATGAAGATTAATTTATGATATATTAAGCTTCAACATGAAATATAATTCTTGACAAAGTTCTTAGAAAATCTTCTTTCTTATTCCTATTTTACTAAAAATGTAATAAGGAGGTCCATGGAAGTTGATTCTACAGCTCCTCCACCTTAGCTGCTTCTGTAGAATGTGTGATAAACCTACAAATTCTCCAAAGAAAAGAAGTCAGTGGGTTCCCAAGTTGCCTTTCTAAGCCTCTTCCTCTGGGCTCTTCCTCCCACAGACCTGGGTGGAATAGTAGTGGTGCTGGCGCTGGTGCTTGTGTTGGAAAGGAGGGTACTCTGGAGTTCAGGAGCTTAAAGGAACTGAAAATCATGCAGGAATGTAATGATCAATGATTCTAAGACTAGAGTGGTATAATATGTAAAAATTAACACTTTTTAAATTAAATGAGTTTAGGGTAATAAGGACTTTTAAAAATTGCTGTAAGCTTAAAAACTCTAGGCATCTCAGACATTAAAACCTTACCTAAATTTGGCTTGCCCTAGATTTTCCCGACAAAGAATGTCCCAAAATTGTGAAAGAAAGACTAGGTTAATTATGGAAACTGCAAAGCCAGTCTCCCACATTCTCTTTGGTCTTTGCCGCCAACTCTTTGTTTCTTAATACAGTATCAGTCATTTCCTCAACTGAGAAAAAGACAAACAAAACCCCTTATTTCCAATGTTAAAAGGGCAAAGTTATACTTACCACCCACAATTTAGGAGTACTGTAAGGGGCTTGATTGGTTGATATCTTAACCTTCTAACATTCTTTTATCAGCATTTAATCATTGTTGGGGTTTTCTGGCACACAGAGGACTTAATGGGCAGAACATAGTGGGTGGTGGTGATGATATGTGGGAAGGAGGAGAGAGGGAGGAAAATGATGCACTTTCCATGGCAGCAAAAGGAGCAGAATAGACTGAGCTGGCCATATAAATAAAAAGCTGTGACATATCACTGCACACAAACTGTATACCTCATGTGATTTGTGAGTAGCAATGCTCTCTGCATCAAACCTGTATCACAGAGTGAATTCATAAGGCAGCAACAACCACCTCCGGGTGCAAAAACCTGCACCTTTGCTGCTTGGATTCTTTGAGCCTCCAGGAGAACGGGTTTCATTTTACAAGACAGCATTAGTTATAATGCACTGGGCCCTCATCAACAAACAAAAAGTATGCATACGTTCTAGAGCAAACAGAGGTGAAACTAAGAAAACTAAATGTAGATGCTAATGAGAATACAGGAAAGTCTTCCTTTTAAGAGATAAAGGACTGTAAAGAAAGCAGTCATCTGTACCATCCCTTCCTACGAATCTCACTTCACTCAGTTCAGAGAAGAACCCTATAACCAAAGCAATCTCAGCTCCATCTATCTGGGTTTCTGGAATTTAGAAACCAGCATCTCTCTCAACTGTTAACCAATTTCTTAAACTAATAAAATGGTCTCACTGCTTCTGTAGCTACACTCAAATCCCTTAGGGAGTCTTCACAGGATGAGGGCCAAGTTTTCAGCAGAAAAGGGCCTGAATTGAAAAGAGCACCACCAACAAAAAGTCAGCCCTTCTCCATCAGCAATTCTCAAGCTCTCATAGGGAGCCCCCTGCTGCTTTGTTATAGAAAGTGTGCGCCATCTACACAGTATGGGGTATGAAAAACTCCCAACATCTCTAGTTTTTAAAGGAATGGCACCAAATCAATCATGTAAAAGGCAAGCTTAGAGGCAGCTTTTCCTTTTTGGTATAATAAGAATGTGGGAATGGAGGAGAGATGAGCAGGGAAGAAAGGATAAATTCTCTATTACCAGGTAAATACTTAGCTATGTCCACAATGATCATTTATGTATTGTTACCTTATACAGGGGTTACTGGATCAATTTAAGAATATGACCAATGTGGCATACTGCACACTATTGTGATACACTAGAAAACTAGATGCATGTTCTGCACGAAAATAAACAATCAAGGAAGAGACTGTATATAAGTCAAATATTCCATTTATGTGGCTAAAAATAAAATCTACCACATTATGCTGTATACCCATCATGCAAAAATAGTCCAATTGCTCGCTCTGATAAGGCAATCAACTGCATTTTCAAGTACCCGGGATATAAATTCACTTCTCTTAAGACATTTGCTGTTTAGGCTATTTAAAGCACTTATGATGACTCTTCATTCACAATGTTTGATAAATATTGAAATTGTTTTCCTTCCAGTAGAATAGCTCCATTTTACAGATGTGATAACTGAGAAACCAAAGGGGATGTTTTCCAAGGACATCTTTCAACATGGTGTCATAAACCAGAATCTAAACCTGGCAATTTCTCATCTCAGTATCCAAGGCTAGCATTCCATATCAGAATAGACTAAATTTAAAGAAGGACAAGAAAAATCCTTTGAATGCTGAACTTCCTGGCATTAAGTCACCTCTGATTTTATTGATCTGTCTGCCTAGAATGGCTGGAGAGCCTGCTTCAATATGAATGCAAAGTCAGAGTTGCTGCCTGCTAGCTGAACCCTCTTTATTTAAGGAACACTGACTTCTCTGGCAGTCACAAGTTCTCCGAGCCTTTTACCATCCCTTCCAGCTGAATCTCATTTTGCCTGATTCTCCCTGGCCCTACAGAATTTTTTTATCACATAAAAATGCTTCAGCCAATTCTTTTGCCTTCTAACTTGAAGGGGAAAAAAAGACTGTATATGAAAATGATGGGGATGCATGCAAACAAGCAGTGGTTACACCAAGCTGTGACTGAGAGCAATATAGGGCAAGTCTTTTGAAATCAGGCAGCAAAGCAGAATCAGAAGAGGTCGGCTGAATAACCTACTATCAGTCACTAGCCGCAGTACCATAGGAGAAAGAGCTATTTGACTGGCTGTGACCAGTGGTGGTCTCTTTGCGTGACTCTATTTCTGCAGGAGAATCCAAATCAAGAGCTATAACACATCTGAACCATGTGTTTCTACTGGCATCTCCCCCACCACCTCCTTGCAGTTCAGATGCCCTGATTCCACTGCAGAGCTACAGTTTACAATAAAATGATCACTGATTCATTTATTTGCATCCCCTTCAAAACCCTTTCTTTGCTCTGCTGGAAGACTTGTTCTTTCTGAAACAAGTATGCCAACAGAGCTATAGCATATTACTGCTGCCTGTTGTATAATTAGCTACAAACCCGCAGCACAAAACTGTAGGGATTTACAGGCGCCCTGGATTCTGCTTTTTCTTCCCCCTGGAATCAGCTAGTCTTCCTTGACAAGAAGGGACCTTGGGCTACTCTAATAATATATTGAGAGTTTTAAACTCGACTCTCCAACCTTACAAGTCTAGAGTGCCAAAATAACACAGCGGAGACGAGCAGCTGAGCCATGGATACAGGAAAGCACTTTGGTAAGCACTTAAACCTGCTGAGAATCTTCTCTTCTCCCAGATGCTTGCATCTTATCAGCAGACTACCCTGAATGAAGGAAGCGAGCACTGAAGGATTTTATTTATTTATAGCTCTTTCTGGACTGCTAACTACAACCAAGTGCTCCTGCTGCTAAAAAAATGCTACAAGTTGGGTGACTTTTGAGCATCTCAGTACGATCCAAAGAAGGGTCTAATCTCTGGGTGTCAAAGATTATCAGAATTCTCAAAAATGGCATCAGGCTGCTGATTAGTCACATGGAAGGCTACTGATTCCTGAACTTCCTCACGCCTTTCTTCATAAAAAGAAGGTCCAGAGGCCACATACTAGCAGCTAAACATTGAAGGTGCCAAGCAACCTAAACATGACCAAAACATGTGCTATCAGGGAAGAACACAGCCGACCTCTTCTGGATGTGAGACATGAAAAAAAGGAAAGTACTTGAATTAAAACATTATAACAAAGAACGCCAAATTCACAAGGAGCAAATAGCAGAAAAGGTACAGTACAACTCGACTTAACTAAAGCATGGATTTCCAACTAAAAAATAGGTGGAAATAAACACCAATAGGTCCTCACCCATTACATATGTATAGAAACATTGAAAATATACTTTCATCTCCTGCATCAATTTGATGCTTCTTACTCGAATCACAGATAAAGTTATTTTAAAAATGAACTATGTTTGTTAATGTGTATTACTCATGAAAATCATTTGGAGTTTTAAGTTTTAACGTCCCAGACTGTCTTAATATGTATAGCCATATGCATAGTCAGAGTTTATGGGATAACGTACTTTACATGTTTGTATAAATATAGCTATATTTTAGAAGATCAAATACAGAGGCTGACTAAACAACTTATCTGTTTCCAGATTATCCTCAGTAACTTAATATGCCCGAAGCTAAGTGAAATCCTGAATGTCAAATGATTCGATGGACTGTCAAGAATAAAGACATTCAGGATGATGCTTTGGTGTAACAAGCTTTTCCATCACTAGCCCCAGTGAGTGATAAATTAGGGTCTCAAAATGGGGAAAAGAGACAAACACCCACATGCCTCAGGCTCTAAACCCTGAGCCTAACTGGAGAAGAAAGAGAAAAAGGAATGCTTAATGATATAGTCTGAACTCTGGGATGAATTGATGTAAAATACTGGTAGAACTCACTGAAGAGCAGAGCTGATGGAATCTTAGACAAGAGAATCAAGTCCCAAAGTCTGGATAACAATAAATTGTTCTCCTAGTGCAAACCAGCTGTCCAGACTATTCCTGCACCAAGAAAATGACGAAAGAAAGTCATTCACTTCTTCTTTAAAACCATTTGCTAACTGGTTACAAGTCATCTTTAAAAAACAAACAAACAAAAAAGAAAAAATTCCTTCCCCTCAAAAAAATTCACATACAGTAGAACATAGCTTTTAAATACTAAGAAGAGAAAGAAAAAGACACACACGTCACATATGTATAGGTTTCCTATTATGCTTAAGTTAAGAAAATCTCTACAGCTGCTGCTGCTACTCAAGGGAATTAAAGAAGAAAAGAGTATATTTACACCAGGAGCTTCCCTGAGTGAAGCTCTAATAACTGGATCTTCTGGTGAATAAGACCTGGGAATGCCAAATAAATTGTCAGAAAAAATTTGATAGTCTTCAGTAGAAGATCAAGAAGATAACATACCTTGACCGAGCTCTACCTAGCAAGAAGGATGATGCAGAAGGTTATTAAGATCAAAAATAGTTTTCAATAAACAATAATCATGCCTTGGATGAACCTCATTGGCTACAATACTGACGCTGTGAGTTTAACATCAATAACTAATAATAGGTTAGAGATTAGAAATAAACTCTTTATTTTGAAATATTGAGAGCAGTATGAGGAGAAAAAATAGCCAAATTATACTGAAACACAGAGTAACTAAGTGTCAAGTAAAAGTTTCAGTCAAGCAAAATGAGTAAGTACTAGAGATCTGTTGTACAATGTTGTACCTAAGTTAATAATGTACACTTAAAATTTTGTTAAGAGGGTAAATCTCATGTTAAATGTTCTTTCCACAGTAAAATAAAAACATTTTAAAGTAGTAAAAAATTTCAAGCAATACAAAGTCCTATAATAAATTTAAACAAAAATAAGAAGTTACCAAACATGTTGGCTACCCACTAACGGCCCAAGTGTGCCCCCCAAAAAGGGGGGGCCTTCTCCCTTCCTTTTAAAGGCTGCTCCACTTATGCAATGGAAATTACTTGTGTTTTGCCTACTTCCCTTAAAATCAAATCGTCTCCTAATGGGACACAGGTCTTCAATCCAAACGATAACAAAGGCATTTTCCTGAAAAAATTACTCTGCTATTGTCAGTTTGCAGACAGAAAGCCATGTTTCATTCCAGCCCATGAGGGCTAACTCACTAGTCAAAAACAAACTGCAGGAATGGAATTCCACCAGGAGATCCCATACACAATAGGAGACTGTAGTCTTGTTTTGATAATACACCTTAGAAAAATACTAATTTCTAAGGACTTGCTAGATACATTTAGTCTCCTTGAAATGAATGCCTAGCTAGGAATGTGAAGACCAAGTGCCAAGAAAGAAAAAGCAAAAAACTGGTTAAAGAATATATCTATTTTCTCCCCCCAGAATTTTTGCTTTGTTAACCCCAACTGGGAAAAATACTATAAAACTGTGTTTTTCATTGATAAGTGAAATATGTATATTCCTATGTCTGTTCTCACTGAATTTTTTTATAGTACGGATTACATATCATAGCAGAATATCTATAATATCAGATATGGATAATTCCTGTAACTACTAAGAACAAGCAACATAAGAATAAGAGTCTTTCAAAAAAATCTCTCCAAGGGGTAATACTATTAACATAAAATAAAGAGAACTTAGTATAATAGTCCTAATTAATTTTTGGCCTAGTGTTGAGCTGTCCATATGGCTAGGAAGACTTGAAATATGGCTAGTTTGTATCAAGACATGCTCTAAGTATAAAATATACTATAAATTTCAAACAGTAAGAAGAGTGGAAGATAGCTCATTAACAATTTTTATTACATATTGAAACAGTATCTTGACTCTAACGGGTTAAATAAAATGTTGCTAGAAGGAATTTTATCTGTTTTTTATTACCCTTTTAAATGTGGCCAATAGAAAATTTAAAATTACACATGTGGTTTGCATTATATAGTAGTCCCCCTTATTTGCAGTTTCACTTTCTGTGGTTTCAGTTGCCCACGGCAACCAAGGTCTGAAAATATCAAATGGAAAATTCCAGAAATAAACAATTCATAAGTTTTAAATTGTGCACTGTTCTGAGTACTCACTTCATCTCATCACATAGTCATTGTCTCATCTCCTATCATCACAAGAAGGGTAAGTACAGCAAAGTAAGATATTTTGAAAAAAAGGCTACATTCACATAACTTTTATTAAATTGTTCTAACCTTTCTGTTTTATTATTAGTTACTGATGTTAATCTCTTACTGTGCCTAATTTATAAATTAACTTTATCATAGGTATGTATGTGTAAGAAAAAACAGCGTGCATAATAGGGTTCAGTGCTATCCATGCTTTCAAGCATCTACTGAGGGTCTTGGAGTGTACCCTCCATGGATAAAGGGGACTACTGTATTTTGTGCTGGACAGTGTTTGGTCTAGCAATAGTGATTCTCAATTGTAGTTGTTCATCAGAATTATCAGAGAAAAAGTGGTCCCCTGGACTCTGGTTCAAAATAAATCAGAATCTTGGAAGTCAGGACCCTAAAATGTATATTTTTACAACACTTCCTAGATAATTCTTAGAATCATTAACTTAGAGGTTAGTGGACATAATCGTGTCCTGGAGCCTTATAGGACTGGGAGTGGAATGCCCACTGGTAAATGGTCTCCTATAACTTATTTCTGTAGAATAAGAAACAACATGCTTATTACCTGCTTGTTTAAAATGGTAATAGAAAAGAATAAAAGCATTGGAATTAGGAAAAAAGCTAGAACTGGGCTCAAAACTAGCTAAAACTAAGAGACCCTAGAATTCTTTTGTAGTGTATGCAGGCCTATTATATAATAAGGATTTTGGCCTTTATCTCTGGCTCCTGAGAGAGAGAGAGAGACACACACACACACTAAATCCTTAAAATTTCTCAAGTAACAGAAGTCTTTATTATTCATGAGCCCCATGGATCACACCTGAATTTATGCTGAGAGATGAAATAGCTCAGGACAAGGGCTGCTCACTAGAAAGACCAAACATGTAATTAGAGAGTTGGGGGTTTTGAGCCAGATGGACCTCTGTAGAGGAGGGAGAGGTTGGAGATCAAGTTTAATCATGTGGCCTATGATTCAATCAGTCATGCTGATGTAATGAAATCCTGATAAAAATTCTGGACACTGAAGCTCAATGGAACTTCTTGATTGGTGAACACACTGATATGATAGGATGACATACCCTGGTTCCATAGGAGAAGAACAGAGAGGCTCTGTGTTCAGGGCTCACCCAGATCTTACTCAATGTGCCTCTTCATTTGGCTGGTCCTGATCTGTGTCCTTTATAATAAAATTGTCATGATAAGTATAGTGCTTTCTTGAGTTCTACTAAGTTGTTTTAGTGAAATGTTGAACCTGAGGGTGCCATGGGAGCCCCCAAATTTGTAGCCAGTTGATCAAAAATGCAGTGGCTTGGGAACCCCACCATGGGATTATCTGAATTAGGCGCAGTTTTGTGCAGAACTGAGCTTTTAACTATTGCATCTGCTCTAATTCGAGGTGGTTAGTATCACAATTGAATTGCAGTATACCAGTTGGTGTCAGAATAAGGTCACGATTCCACAGTGTAACAAAAACGTTTGTAAAATATAAAATCTTCTAAAACAAAATTTAACTTGTAATAACTGAATAAATTATACTCTAAACTGAATATATCATTCTGTGATTTAATCAGATAATACATTTTATATTCCTAAACTAACAGGGACTTTAGATCTAAAAAAAGCATTAGAGTAGTTTTTACATTTTTCTGGTTGTCAGATTATTATCTTTGCTCCTTTATTTGCCCTTACCTTTACCTTTAAATCTATACCAAAAATAATGATAATGATAATAATAATAATAATCCAGCAGTGTATCATTTTATATACACACAACCAAAGAAGACTTTCCAGAGACAACAGAATTGTAGTCTGCCCAAGTCTGGTCTTTTAACCATGGGGGTGTGTACACTTCAGATGTTGGGAGGGATAAGTGTACAAGTTTCGAAACCATATCAGAAATAATTAAGATACACACCCTTGAGATAGAAAGGTGAATAAGATTTCTTAACAGTTAAGGAGCATTTCTCTCATTTTCCAGTCCCTCGCCAAACTGGACACATATCCACAAATAAAAAAGTAGGACAGGGAGAGCAATTCAGAAAGACAAGGGGAGCAATGAGGAGAGAAGGAAATCACAGGCAGCTCTGCAGCCTGACTACAAATCACTGCCCAAAGGGAAGAGGTAGTAGAAAGCAGGAAGAAAAGGAGAATGTCCTGAGAATTATAAGAAGCATTAACTATAGCTTGTAGTTCTCTACAATTATTCAAGGAATGCAGGGAAAGAAAGACGACTGAGGGCTGAGCCCATGTGTACCATGAGTACTTCGCCACTCGCTGAAGGACAACCATTCGTTTCTAGAAAATGAGATTCTGAAATCCATGGAGGCAAAAATGTACCGAGAGATGCTTGCGAAATCAAGGACATATGCTGTTCTCTGCCAGCCGTAAGGTATTTTTCAGGTAGAGAGGTGAAAGGATCTTCTGAGACAAAGAAGAGAAGTACTTTTCCCGAAGATGCCTCTCTGCTCTTCTGCTGACCTCTGCTGGATCAACAGTGGCATCCAGTGGCCAAAAGTCTCAGCACAGACTTCTTTGTCTCTAAGAAGGGTTTCTACTGCTTTGGGTGAAGAGGCAATTCAGAACAAAGCTATTTCTGGTGTCTGTAACTAAGGGTCCCCAAAGACATGGTACTTTGTAATATAAAGTGAAGAACCAAAGGCTATAAAGAAGAAATGGAGGGGGGCAGCTTAAGATTGGCTGTGGTATTTATATTTCCTGTGGTATTACTAAAAAGAATGAAAATACAGAAGGGATGAACATATGTGTGGGTGGAATTCCTAGGTTTCACTGCCTCAGAATAGTTTAAAAAGAAAAGAGTATACAGGATAAAGTGTTTTCACTTTAAAACCAAAGCAATATTAAAACAAATTTCCGAATGTACATTTTTTTTTAAGGGCTTAGGAAGGGAAAAATAGTGGAATCAACGTGACTTGATTAAATAATTTACCTGAATTTAAGTTTGCTTCTGGAGTGTGATTTTAAAAAACTGTGTGTCAACTGCTAAATTTAGGTGTCTGTTTTTAGGGAGATAATGAAATTAGATCAGGTATAACTTTAATCCATAGAAAACATATTGAAAGGAAAAGCATTTCACCCAAGATATTTTTATATCCAGCTGTTCACTTAAACTGCTAAAAAAAGTAATTTTTCTGGCCAAGTTCCATCAAATAAAATTCTGGATGGAACTTGGTAAATTCTGCCTAACTTAAAAACATAGTAATAATAACTATGTTTTCTCAGTGACAAAATGTAAGCAAAAATATATAAAAGAATCCTAAACTTTTATCTCAATTAGACCATACTTTATTTCTCCAGGTCAAAGGTCAAAAAAATGTGGGTAGAAGAGACTCTTCTCATGGTTTAAATTTGTTCATTTTCTGCTCTACATTTCTAGCTTTTAAAAACATGGAATTGTCACACATATTACTCCCCTTAACTATCCCGATGGAGTGCTGACTGGCTCAGGTGCTCATACCAGCTCAAGCTCACCTGTTTGGATGAGACGTGGGCAGCATGAACTGGAATTCCACCACGCAGGTGTTGTCCTCAAGCTGGCGGTGTTGTACGCTGTTAAGTTCATAGGCAATATAAGCCCTTCGAACATATACCTGGTTAAAAAGTAATCCTCAGTAAATACACTTTAAAAACAGAAGCTAAGAGATGTAGCGTAGGAAAGACAGTTTTGAAAGGAGGTATCTGATAGAGAAGGTAGTCTGTGATGACAGATGTCTCAAGGGTCTGTATAAAAGTACCTTGCTTTAATTAATAAAGCTGGACTCTTAAAACTACACCTGTGATCATATATGAAAACAAAACAGGCCTGCCTCGCTGGACACCTCTAGGTGTCATAAACGTTTCACACTAACCTAAACTCGGGAGAAGGTTTGCTCTTTAGCAACAGAGAGCATATAGAACTGCAATTCATTAACTCATTATGCATGATCATTTCAACAGAAGATAAAAGCAAGCACTGAAAAAAATGAAAGGTGCTGATTCTGGGCCACTTAACGAGTGAAGATAGAAGACAGAAAGAATTATAGTATAGTGCAACATTTTTACTACCTTGTACCTTTGCTTTGTTTAGATTTCCCATTGCCCAAAATAAATTTTAGATTACTTATATCCCCCAAACACTAGGCAAAAGCACTAGGGCACAGTTTGATATATAATATCTCAAATACACTACCTGACTCAAGAGTTAAAAAAAACAGCAACAGGCTACATCTCAGCAAAAACTATCAGTCCAACCTTGCGCACTTCACAGACAATTTGCCAAGCACATAAAAATGCTACATGGAATTCTATCAGCATGTGAGGTGTATAAGGAGATTTCTCATTAAATGAAAGTACTGTAAAACACTTAGATATTTTTAAAATTTGGTATTTACTGAGTAGGATACATTACACTCTACCCACAGAATACAAATAGAGTAACTCAAAAGAGCTTGCGACAGACTGTACTGATGTCATATTACATAAGATCATCTAAAACACTCCCTTTCCTCATCTTCAAAAAACATCCACTTGGCAATTGTACAGCAGTATTCAGGGCCTGCAATTTTTGTGCTTAATGAGGTAGTGAGCTGTAGTGGAAACAGAAAAGTCTGTGAGTCAGATTCAAATGCAAACTCTTCCACTTATTATCTATGTGAATTTAAACAAGTCACTTAACCTCTCAGAGTCTCCCTTCTTACTTCATGAAGTAATTGTAGGATTAAATGAGAAAAATAAAGTAAAGCACCTAAAACACAGTTCATTAAATGTTATGGCTTTTTTTCCTAGGATGAAATATTTCATAAGAGCTGCTTGACAATTCAGAATACAAGAAAAATCCATTGTATTTGGCCTAAATCACAAAAAGGTACATGTCCTGATCAGCCCTATATTTTTTCACTTATTGTGTTATAAGAAATCCTAATTCATTATGAAATGGGATAATGAAATACACCTAGGACACAGAGACTGTTAAAAAGTACAGGCAGCTGTTTTCCTGTGATTAGAGCCCAGAAGCTGGTGATTAGTTCAGCTGAAACACATGGGTAAAGCAAGACCATAGTTTAGCATTAGTTTCAGAGGAAAGGAGATTCTATTCTTAAGAACCAACCTTAAAACCAAAGAAAAGGAACTGATACAATAGCCAAGTAGGCAGAAGAAATCAACTAGAAACCATGAAAAAGGTCATGTCATGTTATGTTACTAAGAAATCTTACCTCCAGAGCTGCCATCCTCACTACCTGGTTGCTGTGATAGAAGAAGTTTGGTAAGACATCAAAGATAGATGTTTCGGACAAGATGAGTTTCTGGAAGGTACAAAGACAAACTTAAACCGTTACGTCCAAAAGAGAACAATTACTGAAGACAAAATTTAGCATTTGAAGCATTTTAGGAAAACTTAAGAATTTTGTCTATGAATGCCATGTACGAACTTACCTTCTTTGTGCCTCAGCTTCCTGAAGCTACAAAATGGGGAAAATAATAATAACCTATGCTCATAGACTGTTGTGAGCATTCAAAGAGTTAATATACATAATTCTTAGAAATTATTAACAATGCATTAATTATATGCTAATATGTTTATGACTATTATCCTTTCTGACATATATCTGTACTCAGTTTCTTAAATATTTCTCAATACTCCGCTATGATCAACCAACAGATTTGAACCCCAACTGAAACCCTCTATTTCAACTATGAACCAAATAAACAAAAACATCCTTCCTCCTTCTCTAGGTTTCCCAGAAGGAAATCTGACAGAAAGCTTGAAGATTCTTTTGGCTACATATAGCAATATTATCCTTACATTCAGGTAGACAAATAAAAAGTCATCTCTGAGAAAATGATGTTTAAAAAATAATAGTCAAGGTCTTGCCAATTAGTAAAATTAGCCAGTACTCTTTTATAAAATTGGCTCTATATAAAGCTTAATAGGAAGCTTTAAAAGAAAATCAAAGCACAAGAGGTAGACTTCAATAGTACACTTCTATCAAGGCAGACCAATTTGATTTTTAAGCTAGACCACAATTCTAACAGCATTTTAATGAAAAAAATATTCAGAAGTATAAATCATTTTAGAATGTCAGGGAAAAAACCTCATTACATGAAAAATCAAAATTGATTGATTGATTACTTAATTAAACTATGCTTGGGAATAAAGAGAACAAGAGTATAGAGAAGTAGAAAAGGGCTATAAGTATACCTGCAGGTTCTCAATGCAAAACTGATGTCCATACATGTCAATAGCTGATAGGAAGATAGACTCTACTTGGTTATGGCGAAGCTCATATGATGGCAAATGAGAGGCAATAAGAACCTAGAGTGAGAGCAAAATAAGAGGCATAAGTTCCTGAGGGAGTGATTATTCTAGGCTCCTATTAGGCAGCTCTGATACAAAAGCAATAAATATAAATCTCTAAGTGCAGGCATCAAAGATAAAACAGAGACCAAGTAAAACAACTTCTAGGGCCTGTAACATAAAGCCAATGCCACCAAATACTGCATCTCAGTTGACTCTCACCATGATTTGCATTGTGGGCTATTTCCCAGGGGGGGTGGGGGAAGGGAGAGAAAACAGTTTCAATCAAGTTCCATCAGTGCATGTGATTTACCATTGCAAAGCTGCTAGTCCTAGGGACTGCCTGACTAGCTGTTAATTGGGAATCAGGTCTGGCAGGGAGCAGCTGTGGGGAAGGTGGATGCTGCAGAGCTAGCCTTTTGCAACTCTGAAGTAGAAAGAAAGATTAGGAAAAACTGCTCTGACAGCCCCAGGTACTCAGTATCAAGGAAAAGGCATCAGGATGTAACACCAATGCATATGAGGGGCAGAGAGAGTGAAAGCAGTGTCACAAACAAACAGGGACACGGTAGGACCTGAACACTCTCAGCAGGTCACTGAGAGGTTCAATAACTTTGAGTAGCTCAGTGACATGGATACAATTGTAGAGAAAGCAGAAGGTCGCCGAACAGCTTCAAATGCCGCTTCCTTGTCAGTGCCCATGCCTATAAACACAAAGGGAGCGCCAACTGTTGGCTTCCCTGCTGAAACCTTTTGGAATGGAAATGAAGACTACAGGGTGAAACTAACTGGACTTCTCTGGGGTTGTTCTGATTGCTAGCCCTAAGATTCATTTCATTATCTTTTTGCTTTCCACACTTGATTTTTTCCTATATACTTACAAGTTTTCACCTGCTTCTAAGCTCCCTTTGGGAAGCAAGAAATATGGAGTCTAGTGCCTTCCTCCACATGACCCTGACTTACCATCACAGGGCTAGCAGAAAGGGTGGAGAATGATAAGAGGATTTTGTATGGGGAAAGGGCTCCTGTTTTAAAGACATTCAACATTCATCTTTTCCCATCTCTTTAAAAAATATATACCACACGAAAACATTTGTTCTGAGGGCAACGGGACAGAGACATTTGCATCTCTGCAAGGTGACTGAGTAAAAGCTCACCGCCCAATCTGTGAAAATCATTCCCCCGTCAAGATAACCAACACACATCCTTACCTGGCGTGCTCGAAGTGCCACTTTAGCATTGGTGGTCTTGCTGAGTTGAGTTAGCTCTGTGAGGATATTCAGTAGCTCATCAGTGAGAGTAGGGTCCCGGCCACACAACTGATCCTAATTGTATGTGAAAAGAAACATATACATGCACATTAAAAGAACCTGAGGTGGATAGGGCTTTGAACTGGGGAAAAGGGAATAAAAACAAAGTAAACATAGCTGGATTAATTTTTTTAAAAATGCACACTTCCTCATTTTTGTTTTGTTTTGAATCCAAACAATGTGGTAGAGATGATCCCAGAGGAAGCTGCTGCTAGAAGAAGCTTAAATCCCTCAGTCATTCAGATTCAAAATTCCAAATGTATTTCTTTATAAATCAACACTATACTTTTAACATGCAGAAGAAATCATCAGAGACCATTAAAAGGGGTCAAGGGACTCTGAGTAAGAAATAACAAGATGATGTTTTAAGAGGTTTTAAATATTAATAATATAGAGACTCAAGGTTTCCTGTACCCTCTCCCACTTTTAGGGAAAAAAGCAAAATGTAAAGCAAAAGGAACCACTCCTGATGGTTTTCATTCCACAAACCAAATGTTCAGCATCCCAGGAGGGTGGAAAACAGAAACACAAGAACAAATTATTCATTTATAAACCCACACTAAATAAAAACACCATCTCATATTCTGACAATTCTATACCCAAAGTCATTTATCCTCTTGCCGTACCAAGAATCATTCCAGGATATCTAAACATGGTGAATCCTTAGATGGATTAGAAAGAAAAATGCAGCTCCTACAGTACAACCCATGGTTTATTAGTGCTGGGTCCCTCCTCTCCTAAATATTAAAAATTGTTCAGAAAAATCCCTATCATGTTTTGAGAAAAATATTTCTTCTCCAGTGGAATGTCAGTTTAGTCCCTAAATTCATCCATATAATTTTCATCTAAGATGAAAAACTGTAGATGCACTTTTAATAAAGGTCTGTCCTTTTTGAAATTTACAGAGCTATTTGTAATAGTAGTTCTTAACACCACACCACATAAAATATACACGATCAGGTATAGTTCCCTCTATTTGGAGTTTGAAATAACCACCTTTATATTTAGTGAATTTTTATTTTTACTAGCAGTAGGATATGAAAGATGACCAGATCCCGGCTTCCTGTTGCTGCTTTTTCATCTCCTCCCTACCTTGATTATCAGCCATTTTCTTGTAGAATCTCCATTTCATAATTAGACCTTCCCCATCTCAGAGAGACAGTCTTTATAGTCCATGACTACAGCTGTATAAATATAAGCTTGGGATCTGGGTTTTGAAGCAGATATGCATTCCCCAAAACACTTTTTCTACAACCTGTACCACTTTCCGTGTCACAGGGTGAGTAGTTTTGAAGTGCTCAACATCACTGCACTGGCAAGAGGGCTTCTCAAACATTTTAAAGCGGGAAATATTGGGTTGGTCAAAAAGGTTGTTACATTTTTTTCCGTATGCTGGCTCTAATAGTGCTTAGTTGTCTTTAACTTCACTTAAAACAATTTTGTTAGATTGTTCTGTGACAGCTGTCACATAAGCATGCATTTAAAAAAGTTATCAAAATTGGTGAATTTTTGTACAGCTACTTTATTATTGAAGATGGAAGAAAATATACAACATTTTCGGTGTATTATGCTTTATTATTTCTAGAAAGGTAAAAAGGCAACTAAAACACAAAAAGATCTGTGCAGCATATGGAGAAGGTGCTGTGACGGACTGAACGTGCCAAAAGCGGTTTGAGAAGTTTCTTGGTATTATTAACATTTTGGCCAAATAATTTTGCTGTGGGGCCGTCTTATGCACTGGAAGATGCTTAGCAGCACCCCTGGCCCACTAAAAGCCAATAGCAGGAGATAGCTGACATACTCAAAATATCCAAATCAATAAAGTTATTGGTGAAAAAGAAAAATGTGTCTTTTATTTTATGGAAAAAACCATACGGACTTTTTGGCCGGCCAACCCAATACTTTCTGGTTCCCGAATCCACCAACCAGAGGTCTGCTCCAACTGTCCGGAGTCGTAAAATACATGATGAGATTTATAGTTAAGGAAGTGCAAGTGCGTATTGTATTCGCCTATTTAACACAGGGAATTTGCTCATCTGAGTGGGAAGAAGAAAAGCTGCTATTAAAGTGACTATAAATCTAGGGTTCGGTTGAGCATGTAGTCACAGACTAGAGGACCTATTCCACCTATCCCAAGGCATAAAAGCAAAGAGGAGGGAGGAAATGCAATAAAGTCTCTGCTTTTTTTGAGAACCAACAAGTAAAATAGAATTTCAAGGGAATACAGGGTGGGACAAAAGTAGGTTTACAGCTGTTCATATAGAAAATAATACAATAATTAATAAATAATAATACAAGAATAAACTCTGTTTCATGTACTTGCAAGTTTACACCTACTTTTGCTCTATCCTGTATATAAAATGACCAAGAAAAGACCAAAAAAGACAAAAGGAAAGAATAGATAAACAGTGGGTAGGAAAACCAAGGTAAGTTTTTCCTATATAAATCCCTCTCTACCTATTGTTCCTAATTGAGAAAATATATTCCTTTCTGAGCTATTTACTTCAATCATCAGAATGACTCACAGAAATATTTAAAAACCTGAGATGTCCTGGTTAATGCTACTCTGCAAATAGTTAGTTTCAACATTAAAAAAAAAGTCAACGTGACAAAGTGAGAAGACTTGCCACATAATCTATTTCCTTACAAGGAAATCCAGTTTTACCTCTTGAGATTAAACTAACAAATAAGTAAAAATTAAGTTACTCTCTCGCTTAACTATACAGATCCTGTTCTAAGTTAAAAAAAAAAAAGGAAAAGAAAACACACAAACCACTTTAAAAAAAAACAACACTTTTTGATTTCATCTTTCCACTATGAGAGAGAGGGGATGAGAAAGGGAGAAAGAAACACAGTACCTGTGTGAAAAGTGAACTATGGAGATCAGAAAATATAGTAGGTAAGTAAGCATTCATTCAGGATCACCGAATGACCATCTTCCTGAGCTCCTTGTGATAAAGTACAGACACCAGACCTTTTAGGTATGTGAAATTTCAAACACAGTATGAATAAACCACTATGTCCATTAGTTTCTCCTGACTTGGAAATGTTCCAATCAAATATTATTTTTTCCATTATCATTATTTAGTACTCAGGCAAAGATTGGCAAGAGAAAATTATGTAATCTTTGCAACCCTCTCTCGTCCTTGACCTAGACAGTGTTCAGGTCCTGAAAAAGAAAAAACCCTACCAGGGAAAGAAGACCATTCTGTTCATCAGAACCAAACATCCTAGAGGAAATTTGTGCTCTAGCCTAGAGACAGACTTCCTTTGGGCAATTAGAGGGTTCAACATAACCATCTAATCCTGGTAAACATTTTGACATTAAATGGTGACTATGCCAGCAGATGTTTTCTCATTGTAAAGCAAATTCATTTAATAAGCTTTCCTGCTGATTTTGGGATTACAGGTCACTTGCATAAATCTGCAGGCCTAAGTGAAAATTATTACTTAGTAATGGTATGGTACCACACAGTTATTTCTTGTTTTTATTCTTAACACTGAGGGTGGCTAATGATGGGAAGTATAACAAACATCCTTAAGTGTCAAAACCATAACCAGAGTTAGAGAGCTGACTGCCAGAAGAACAGGTAGTCCAAACTTGATCTTAGCATCCTAACATCTTAAGGCAATTCAAAATGAAAAGAATGTGACCTAATGTGCAACAAACCCAAGACATTACCTATGTTCAGCTGTGTGAGGCATTAATTCCAATACCAATGGACTAGAAGCTTCTTCCAGTCACAGCTGGACATTCTGACATTCCAAGGATGTCATGGGACAGGTTTAACAAGAAATTTGTATCACACTTTTTCAGTTAATTGGGTTCACTGAGGAAAACATTCTTCTTTACCACACTGGACAAAATTATTTGCAGTCATGTTAACAAGAGGAGGAAAAGCACTGATCAGCATTTTTAAATGACCCCTGTCTAAGCCAAACCAGGGGCTCACAGGCATGGCATTACTCACAAGAAAGCACAGTTATAGCATGTTCTTGTGGACCATACCAGAAATAAGATATAAGTAGTGAGGAGAAAACTACTCAAGTCAAGGTGGTTATATGATATGTATGTATTCAACACTGGGCCGCCTAGACAGCTATGAGAATGTTGATAATTTTTACTGGTACCAAATTGCTTAATTTGGCCAGAGTCTCCTAAATATCTCTAAGTAAGCATAAACAATGTTCTAAGCTTTTTCCTAGAAATGAAATTTTTAAAATCTGAAAAGCTTTCAAAAAATTAAACTTACTGTTAGTCTTCCAGACTTTGTTTTCAACTGTGGCATAATGTTCCTCAAAATGGAGAAAACTTGACAGGAACTTTAGCATTTTACTTGATATTTTGCTATCTCAATAAGGTGAAAGATTAGAAGAAATTTGCTCGTGAGTCCTTGAAGCAAATTACCACTAAGCAAGTTATGTTATACCTGAAAGGGACGAAGCCTTCCTTGGAGTAGCCCACGTTCCGTAACACTGATTCAGGGAAACCTAGATTTTCTTGATCCCTCACTCTTGGTTTAAAAGGCCCCTGAAATCAGCATCTAGCTTAGCAAAGCACACCATCAACATTTCCTACTTTTAGAAGGCAGAGATTGGAATGACCGGCACGTAACCATCAATCAGGAACCCAAGGTAAGCAAAGAAAGTGAAACCTGTTGAGAATACAAACTAGGGGATTCAAGTGCTACCATGTCCAGGTCATACTTATAAAAGACAGTAAGACCTACGGAAAGAGTGATCCAAACAACTAAAATGGCTTTTACCGGCTACCACCAGTAATGCAGAGGTGGGGCAGGGGGGACTGGACCATTGCCAAACAAGGAAAGATGAAGTCAATATCTGGTGTTCATTAATATCAGATCAGAAAGGAGCACATTTTGAGCTTTCATCCCTGCTCCTTAAGTCACTGCTAGCAGGACCTCAGCTCAATCATATCAATTAACTTCTTGATCTCCAAATCTGTAAAATGTGGTGCAAACAGCTGACAGTTCAAAAGAAATTTAATGATATGAAAGCCTACAGATCCTACTATGTTTACCAAGTTTTGTTTGTTTTTTAAAGAAAAATATGAAATGCCAAGATAAAGAAAAGGACAAATCCATCTTTCTGGTTCACATCTGCAATCTTCTTCTTCCTCTTCCTCCTGTTCCTCTCCTTCCTGTCCTATTCATGCAAACCCAAACACTAACAGAGTGCTCAGCCTGTTGGAAAGAAAGTTTGGGTACTATCCACACAGGTAAGAAGTAATCATGATGACAAGGTGGAGAGAAAAAGAACAGCAGCAAGTCAGAGTTCCATTGGCTTCTGCCTGTCCTGACTGGCAACAGCAGAAAGCAAAGCCTCAAACCAGTTCTCTGACAGGGCCCAACGCCTCTGCAGCACCCCTGTGTAATTACACACTTGAGTGACTGGACTCTGAAGAAAATTGAAGGCCTGAGCTCCGAACAGCTGCCATTTTCTCTCTCCATCACACCAGCGTGATTACTTGAGAAATGAACAGCCCCGGCTCAAAGCTACTCCAGAATTCTCAGAGGAAATATGGCTCCGTGTTCCAATAATGAGATTCTTAAGGCAAGCGTTACTTACAATCACTCCGCAAAAGGAGTGAGCCGAGCCCCTATATCTTACAAATTAGAATTTAAGAAACCTAGCGACAGTCTTGGGCGATCATTACTCTTCTGCTGCTCCAAGGATTCTGGGCTTTGGTCTATTTTTAGTATAAAAAACTGTTAAGTCCTTAAAAAGGTAATCATAATAAAATGAAAACTCACCATAATTAGCTTCCTAAAAAGGCAAATTCCACCCCATTTTAGGGTCAAACTGACAGATTCTTCCACTCCCTCATCATTACCCTTTTCTGCCAGAAAGTCTTGGCTTTATCCAAATGAGAATTAGCAATCTTTGTATTAAAATTAAAAAGAAAAAAAATCTAGTCAGAGATTTCTTCCCTCTTTGAGAAAAAGAAATCAGTCACGTTGCCATAGATAGTATCACTTCTTTGTCAAAGCCTGTCACTTGGGGAAACTGTAATATTACATAGTGCTGATATATATATATATTTTTTCCCTTTCAAATTCATCTTCTGGTTTCCCCACCAGAAATCTAGCCATTCTAGGGTAGCAAAGGTAATGAACTCTCCCCTGTAATTAGATACTTTTAAAAGTATCTAATTTCTTAAAAATGTTACATCCTAGAGAGTTAACCAGCTCGGCAGGTAACTGAATGAGTGACGCTGTTGTTAACCAGAGATGTGAGACAGTTTCCCTACATTCTGAACTATGAAACAAAAAATAGCAGTGAAGATTTATAGGTTTTTTTCCCTCAAGAAAGAATGATGGAATTAAGGTACCAAAGATGCCAATTCCACATAGAGATAAGAAAGGAAACTCTAGAAACCAAAGGTACTCTAGTCCCTTGAAAAAGAATCACATGCAGGAGCAAGGCAATTGTTCATGGGGTAGGGGACTCCAAGAATAGCCCTATTGTCCTCTGATTCCTAGAATTAACTCAACCAGAAAAATCTAAAAATGAAGGACTTACAAGTCATCTTTAAAACCAAAAATTGCACACACTAGTCAAACATATTAGTCCTGTTCACACCTACTAGTCTCACCTCTCCCACTTCTTACGAACTCTTATTATTACTAGTTATGGGGACAAAAGTATATATCTACTACCAAAACAATAATTTGTGCTTAGGTTTCTATGTAAATAAAACAGAAAGGGACCAAAGAAGATGCAGAATATATTTAAACGGCTTTCTTCGGTGGGGGAGGGGCAGTACTGGATTTCAAAAAGGTTGTTTTTTGCTTTTAAGTTTTGGATATGAGAGCCATTGCTGACATTCACGGGACAAGAGTTCTAATGAAAAAGTATACTGGCTGGATAAGGCTAAATTTTAAAGCTACTGTCATGAGAGACACAACAGGAACGAAGGAGCACAGGGCATCTTTAAGTAGAGTCGAGAGATTTGAGTTCCTGTGTGTGATTACATGCATAATAGCCAGAATGATTCTTTCCTGACTGGGGCAGGTTCCTTCAGATCAAGGACAAGGGAAGATGTGAGAAGCTGTTAGTCCATAACCCAACCGCCACTCATCGCATAATTATAAAAGACAAGAGCTTTTCCTCTGACCACAGCCATCAGAAGGAGAAATGCTTTTTTTCATATCATTAATCATCCTTACAAGTTCTGAAAAATTGTACTTACAATAAGCATTGTGACCAGAAGATTCTTCTTGGTGACTTGAGCATGAGAGAAGATATAGTTCAGTACAGCGTTCATATCACTTTTATTCTCCTCCCGAAGGGCGAACACACATTTGTCATAGTGACCTGCAAGCAGCAAAAGAATTGGTCCTCACCCATCTATGAATGTTCACATTTACATGCAATTTTTTAATGTCTATAATTCACCTGATAAGCTGTGAGAAGAAACATCATAAAAATTTTCTTGGAGGGATTTGGACAGAATTGCAGTGTGGTTTAATAAAAGGAAGACTGGACTAGGAGTTAGGAAATCTAGTATAAGACCTGAGCTCAAACCCTAGTTCTATTTCCAATTTACTCTGTGCTCCTGAGCAAATCACTTTACCTCTCTGAGCCTCATTTTCATTAAAAAAAAAATTAAAATTAATTAAAATTAATTACACCAGAGGTGGAGGGTGTACCAAGAGACTAGGGGGTTACGGATAACTCCAACTCTGCCCCACCCCCTGCCCCCTTACTCGAAACCCTCTCATTTAGCTTCCTGGAATGATTTCCTTAGAAGAGAGGGTTCTGCTGCTTAAAAACAAATGTCAATACCATTAAACCCAATGACCTTTAAAGTCTACTCCAACTTAAGATTCTAGTTCCTTGTTTGACTCACTGAAAATGTTTCACCCTAACTAGAATGAACAGTTTTAGTTAAAAATAAAACCACACAAATTTATCATTATCCACAAGAAGGACAGCTGCCACCTCTGAAATCAACACTTTTCCCTTGTAAGTCCATGAAACAGCTAAGAAATGCCTAGGAATTCCAAATTCAGACTAAAGCATAGATCAAGGACAGCCCTGCATTAAGTCAAAAGGTCTGCAGGGACAGCACAGTTATGTATATTTTCACTGGCCTTTCGTAAGGCCACCAGGGGTAGGCTAGCTCTGGCCAGGAAAGCTATGTTTTGCAACAGAGGTTTAAGCTTCAGATATACTGTAACGATATCGACCATGGGATATAAGTAATAGTCACTTCTTTAGGAAACAGTTTACCTCAGAATTAAATTTCCAAGTAAAGGAGAATCAGTGTTTGAGTAGTCTCAAGGGTCAGAATTTTATGAAGTCATAAAAATACTAAATGATTATTGTCTCAGTTTAGATTTCATGTTAAGTTACAAACCCAAACAGTGGCATTCAAACTGCATTACCATGGATTCCTAGAATACTAACAACACTCAACCAGGGCAACTCTGCTTTCATCCATTTAGTAAAAGAAATTTAATATTAAGTAAATATTAAAGTCTGACATAAGATTTTTCAAAATGAAACTAGATATATTTGAAAAACAATGGACTATGGTATCTAAAAAGCTGCCAATTTTATAGAAGACCCATTTAGAACAAAATGGAGGCTGTTTGAAAAGTGGATGTCCTATATAGATTCCTATTTCTCCCAAGTCTTAGCTTTGAAGCGACAACAGAGATCTATCTTGGTAATAGGAATTACTAGAAGCAGGGGAAATAAAAAGAATATTTACCCAGGGGAGAGACAGCAGACACACTGCGCAGAAAGAAAGCAATGATATCAAGTGTTTTCTTTTTAAAGACTTTTTTTGTGTAATATTCATACAGAGAAATAAAATAAATATTCAAGTAACTACCATCTATCTTAAACAGAACATTTTTGGTGCCTTTTAAGGATCTTATGTGCTCCTCCTCGGGAACAACTATTAAGTTGAATTTTATGTTAATCATTCTTTGGCTTTTCTTTACATTTATCACAAAAGTTTCATCTTTTCTGTTTTCCAATTTGGTTACAGTGGAATCATTAAGTATGGATCTTTCCCTTATCATTATATTTTGAGATTCATCCTTTTGTTCACGTATGTGCCTTGGTTCACTCATTTTCACTGCTGTATAGTAAGCCATTGTAGAAATACACTGTACTAAAATGCAATTATCTATTCTATTTGTGTATATTTAAATTGTTTCCTGTCTTCCTTACCATTACGAACAATGCTGCCACAAACAGTCCTATATATGTCTCCTAATAAACACATGTAAGAGTTTCTCTAGAGTATATTACCTAAGGATGAAACTGCTAAGTTGAGGAGTATATAGAAGTTCAACTCTACTATTAAGTATTGACAAACCATTTCCTAAAGTGGTTTGCTCTTTGGAAATTTGCATTTCGCCTTATAGAAGTAGCGGAAGATGATGCACCTTTTTAATTCTTGCCAATCTCCTTGTTGTTTTGGCTTACATTTCTCTAATTAATAATGAAATTGAGCATCTTTTCAGAAGTTTTTGTTTCCCTTTCTGTGAATTATTTCTTCATATCTTTTTAATCCTTCTTCTATTAAGTTGTCTTTTACTTACTGATTCATAGCATTTCTCCATAGTTTTAAATAATGATCCTTTCATAGGTATATGTTTTGTAAATATCTTCTCCCACTGTGTGGCTTATATCTTCAGTCTTTTTAAGGTATCTTTTCATAAACAGAAGTTCTTAAGTAAGGTCGAATTAACCTTTACCTTTATAGGTTGTATTTGCTGTGTCTTGTATGATAAAATCTTCCTTACTCTGAAGTCATATGGACATTCCCCTAAAAACTTAATAGTCTGCCTCTTTAATACATGTTTAAGTCTTTAATTCATCTGGAATTGATTTTTGTGTGTATATGGTATAAGGACGGGATACAATTTCTTCTTTTGGTTTTGCAAATGAATGCTTGCTGTGTTATAAAGTAAGTTTTCATATAGGTGTGGATCTGTTTCTGAGCTATTATGTTCCATTGGTCTATTAATCTGTCCTGACACTAATATTATCATCTCTACATTAATACGGCTTTATATTTAATCTTGATATGTGACTGGACAAATCCCTCCGCCTTATATTTCTCAGCTGCTTGGTGACTATTAGACTTTTTCAATGAAAGTTTTAGAATTAGCTTGAAAAATTTCATGAAAATACCCTGACATAAAATAGGATTTTTATTACAATGTTAATAAAACTGCAAATGAATTCAGGGAGAATTAACATTTTGCAAGTGTATATTCCAATCTAAAACTACGAATATTTACTTAGATTTTCTTTATTATTGTTAACTAGTTATAATTTTCTCCAAAAGAGGCTTGTACATTTTTTATTAGGCTTATTCCTTAGTATTTAATATTTTGGATTGCTATGTTAAATGGTACATTTTCTAAACTGCTTTTCTAAACAACAGTTCTACTATAAAGAAATACAGTGATTTTTGTATATTGACTTTCATATATAGCAACCTTGTTAAACTTAAAATAATACTAATAATAAATATGTGGATTCTGTGAGGTTTTCCAGATAGATATCATGCCATATCTAATAGTGGCAAATTCATTTCCTTACTGTTTTCCAGTCCTCATACCTTTAATTCTTTTTCTTGTCTTACTGCACTGGCTAAGACATCCAGGATGATGCTGAATATTAGTGGTGATAGGAGGTGCCCTTGTATTGTTCCTAATCTTGAAGAGACTACTTTTAACATTTTACCATTATGTATCCTATAGATTTTTGATGGGGAACCTTTACACAATTAAAGAAGTTCCATTTCACTCTTCATTTGCCAAGAGTTTTCATGAATAAATATTAAATTTTCTCAAATGCTTTCTTCTCCATATCTAGATATGATGACCATGTTTTTTCCTCTTCTAAAGTTATTATGTGATAAATTACATTAATCAGTTTTTCCAGTATTACTCAAGCTCACATCAGTGGAATAAAACCAACTTGGTTGTGATGTATTATTTAATATATGGCTGAATTCAGTGTGCTAATATTTTCTTGAGGATTTTTGCTGGTTATGAGTGGCAGAGCCATCCTTTAAAGGATGCAAAAGTGAGGGGAAAAGCTAAAAGAAAATAGTATTTCAAATTATATGGTGTTTCACTGCCATCTTGTGGCAGCAAGCAATATCAGCAGTATACACCATTAAAATCTTAGCCAGGGTGTTTCACATTCAGAGACTTTATACATTCTTTAGTGAAGCTCTTCAGAGAAAGCCAGGGATAAATTCCACCTAAATGATACACTGAAAAGTGGTGGGAAATCTGAGCCTTCTTCAGATCCCTGTGGTTCAATCCCATGGATTAGGTGCTGACAGGCAAGCTCTTCAGATAAAGTTTCTCAATTTCAGCCGGGTCATGATTCAACCAACTCTCTCTGTACAAGGTCAAGAAGATATCAACAGGGAATGCTAATCTCTACTAGAAAAATTACCTCAGCCCTTTCCCAGAAGCACGTGGATTCACAATCTCATCAAACTGTGTTTTGCTGCTGTTCTTTCTTTTTGGCAGTAGTGCGATATAAAGGTTTAATTTTAAAGGGAGTGGTGAAAGGAGGAAGAGTTTGTTAATGGTAAGTGTTAGTGACAGGATGAATTGGCCCTGCTGTTGCACAGTCCTACAGGGAAACTTTCTCAGATACCAAGTCCTTGGGAGCAGGTTTACCATTCTGGAACTGCGTTTCCACTCGTAGGTACTGTCGCAGCAGATCCATCACCACAGCCTTCATGTGGCCTCGGATGCCACTTCGGTACCTAGGCAAATAGAAGAAGTCTCCACTGAAAAACCTGACAGGCTAGCACTATTAAATAACAGACTATTAAAGAATAAACCCAGAGCCCAGGTTTACTTTCTAGATTTTCGCTGAACTGCTTTCTCTCTCAATACATGGCAGGACAAGGAGCCAGCCTAAAACCAACTAACCAGATTAATTCAAATCCCAAGCCTTACAGAAATCTGGCTATAGACAAGATTTTTTTATAAAGAAAAAAAAAAAAGGTGACCAAAAACTACCTGATAGCCCTACCTAACAATACACTGGTTCGGTTCATACTGCTAAGCAGAAATGATTACCACACCTGTGAAATGGCTAAGAGAGATCTGAAAAATTTATGAGTATCTTTCTTTGGTCCAATAGTTGGCTCTGTAGGCTAAGACGAAAAGATGCTACAATGTGTCCTGTGCCAGAAGAAAAATTAGGGCTTTCATCAAAATTCCAAGGAAAAAGAAAATTTCTGTGTCTTAATAAATGACACAAAGATGTAGAATACAAAGGAGTCATCACAAATATTGAGTAGAAGAGTTAGCTCACAATTCTGATACTTATGTAGAAGACAATAAGGTATTTTCCAAGATATAAGTGCTTTTTAATTCAGCTACGTCAAATCTGAAGTAAATCTCTTTGTGACTACTTAGAAGAAAGGAAGGTGTGAGGATGGATAAGGTCTGGGAATCTGGGGTTACATGTAACTACCTCTGTACCAGCTGGACAATGCTCTGAGTGTTCATGAAGAAGACTTCCCGTTCAGATTTACGGTTCAATGTAGCTGCATGGCTATCTAGGATGTTGGCAATCTAAAGCATAAGAAAGAGAAAAAATGAAGCCCAGCTCACCAAAGGGAACCAAAGCATTAACCTGTATAACATCACCACTAGGAATCTTCTTAATTATAACATATAATTTCTTTGTTTTACATGGGAACAGCTGGAAATTACTAGGCATAGTTTAGGGGTTTGTATTAATAAGCAAGCAACTTTTATTTTTTTTCATCCTTTCCAAGATGAATTAGTGCATCACAAAAACTACCAGAGGTCATGACAAGCAAGATATGCCAAAGGTCCAAACTTTACT
This sequence comes from Mormoops blainvillei, assembly GCA_004026545.1. NCBI lineage: Eukaryota > Metazoa > Chordata > Mammalia > Chiroptera > Mormoopidae > Mormoops > Mormoops blainvillei. The sequence continues at coordinate 226,050 of PVJD01000105.1, forward strand.
CCTCACTTGCCCATCTTTACCCCCTACATGTAAATTTGCTTTATAGGCAAAGGGAAAGCATGCTGCTGAGGTGGTAAAGAGGTCCTTGATAATAAAACTGTGAATATCCCTCTACTTTAGATTCACAAAAATACCTCTGATTAAGGTAGAGGCCCAGGAACAAGCCTCTATGGAGTACATGGCCAATATCCTTTTCTCATAACCAGACACTTTACAGTACTTTAATTACTGGACTTGTATTCTGAGGCAGTTTTTTTTTAAGGTAACAATGCTTAAAACTACAACACAACATCAACACAACATCAACACAACATCTAGATAGTAAAGAGGAGCCAAACAGGAAAGAATCCTACAACATGAACTCCAGAATTAGTAGCCATTAGAAAATGATAGTGTCACTCTATAAATACCTGCTGGCTGGGAAACTGACAGAGGACTGACGTGATGTTGCTAGCATACTGAGCCATTTCCTTCTTGATAGACTTCTCCACATTGGGGGGGATGCGGCCAGAGACACTGGTCATGATATCTTGCAATTCTAGGAGAGGTAAGGAGGGATCTCTGAGGGTCTTCATCAACCGCTCTACCCAGTCTTTTACCTAAGAAGAAGGAAATAATAAAATAGGATCCAGACAAAGTTAACACAATCCCCAAAATAAAATGATATATCTGAATTCACTATCATATATCGACTTACTTTGAAATCGCAATAAAAGTATCTAACATAGCCCTTGTTCTCTGGTTTAATTCCCAATTAAACGTGAAATCAATGACATGGATAAGCAGCAAGAATTTAAAGACTTCAAATCCCACAACTAAAAGGTAAAGAGGTCCATCTAAAAAAAATCCTTATGTGACTTTTAAACTATCTTGGAGAACAGGTACCTTACCTTATTTGTATATCCCTTCCCCAAGAGAAGCAATTCATACCCTGCTGCTAAAGAAGGGATCTGGAAGGCAGTATCCATTCATCACGTTGACCAGATTATCCAGGACATAGTGGAACACTCGATGGAGCTTCTCGCCTCTAAGTGCTGTGCTCTGGATCTGCGGCAGACTACCGGTGTGAAGCTCGGCCTGTCAACCCCGATGAGAAATCAAGTCATTCACTACCTTCTGTGCAAGGTACAAACACACCACTGCAACTTAGTATCATAATTCAAAAATCAAGACATCCTTCACCAGTTGCAGTTATATGGAAAGAAGTCAATGGAGGAAGCCTCGTGAAAAAAAGAAAAAGTCACAGAATCTTATTATCATAGTAAATCCTGCAAAGTCTAGTTTCAAAATACATAAGGCAAAAGATCGGGAAAAAAGCTTAAGAAACACTGGCAAACCAAGCACTGAAATCATCTGCCCCTCCAAGTTATCCCTATCATGTAACTTGCTCTAGGAAAGCAATATTAAAAGTGCATTCCTACTTACCTGCTGGACCTTGCTGGGGTTATCCAACTGCATTTTGGCTATTACACAGCCAGGGTCAAGAGCTGCTCCAGGACGCTTGACATAATGAATACAGCCAGATTCTGTGGCTGTTAAGGTCATTACCATCTTCATCACCTGTAATGAAAAATAAATAAAATTAGAATTTGACTTCTCTTTACACAGATGAATGATTTAAAGAGGTCACTTTTTTCCTCAACATCTAAGTTGAGCTGTATCTTATTCAACCCAGAAAACTGGAAATCGATCAAAATCTCCAAGAGACTACCAAGGAAGGCAATTAGAAAATCTCTCAGGACCTAGTTTCAGGAATTAATGACAGCTACTGACATTTCCTGTTTTTAATGTTTAAATCCATTTTGTGACAGTTTGTGTTTTTAGTTGTTTTGTTCTTAGAAGTGATGAACAATTTAGCTTCTTCATATCCTCAGATCTAAATGCTCACTTTGACTGTCTACATAAGATACCCAGACTAAAAACCTAAGAGTCATTCTTTACTATTTTTTTCTTCCTTATCTACCAATTATGAAGTCCAGCCAAATGCATCTTCTAAAACCTCTCTCGAAAATCTTCTCTTCCCAACTGTTTCATTTAGGATCTCACCATTTTTGGCCTAGAGTACTCCAAAACCTCCCAACAGATTTCCCTAACTGCTATACACCTCCAACAAGGACACTAAAAGCAATCATTATAGAGGCCAAATCTTGTCATATCACTTTTATTTTTTTTAAAGTATATTTCATTGATTATGTTATTATAGTTGTCCCAATTTTTCCCCCTTTGCCCCTCTCTGCTTGGCACTCCGCTTCCCTCCAGCAATATTTCCCCTTAGTTCAAGTCCATGGGTCATGCATGTAAGTTCTTTGGCTTCTCCATTTCCTATACTACTCTTAACATCCCCCTGTCTATTCTGTACCTACCAATTATGCTTCTTAATCCCTGTACCTTTTCCCCCATTCTCCCCCTTTCCCCTTCCCACCAGTAACCCTCCAAATGATCTCCATACCTATGATTCTGTTCCTGTTCTAGTTGTTTGCTTAGTTTTTGTTTTTTAGATTCAGGTATTCGTAGTTGTGAATTTCTTGTCATTCTGATGTTCATAATTTTGATCTTCTTTTTCGTAAATAAGTCCCCTTAACCTTTCATGTAATAAGGGCTTGGTGATGGTGAACTGATTTAGCTTTACCTTGTCTGGGAAGCGTTTTATCTGCCCTTCAATTCTAAGTGATAGTTTTGCTGGATAGAGTAATCTTGGTTGTAAGTCCCTGGTTTTCATCACTTTCATTACTTCTTTCCTGACCCTTCTTGCCTGCAAAGTTTCTTTTGAGAAATCAGCTGACAGTCTTATGGGAACTCCTTTGTAGGTAACTCTCCGCTTTTCTCTTGCTGCTTTTAAGATTCTCTCTTTATCTTTAACCTTTGGCATTTTTATTATGATGTGCCTTTGGTCTGGTCCTCCTTGGGTCCAAGTTGTTTGGGACTCTCTGTGCTTCCCAGACTCATATGCCTATTTCCTTTGCCAAATTCTAGAAGTTTTCTTTGATTATTTTTTTCAAATAGGTTTTTAATTTCTTGGTCTTCTTCTTCTCCTTCTGGCATCCTATGATTAGAATGTTGGCACTTTTGGAGATGTCCCAGAGTCTTATTATTCTCTCCTCGATATTTCTGAATTCTTGTTTCTTCATTCTGTTCTGGTTGATTATTTCTTCCTAATGTTCCAAATTGTTGATCTGAACCCTGGTTTCCTTCCCTTCACCATTGGTTCCCTGTAGATTTTTCTTTATTTCACTTAGTGTAGCCTTCATTTCTTCCTTATGCTTTTGCTATACTCAGTGAGTTCTCTGAGCATCCCTATCACCAATGTTTTGAACACTGCATCTGATAGGCTGGTTATCTCCTTTTCACTTAGTTTTTCTTCTTGAGTTTTGTTCTCTTCTTTCATTTGGGCCATATTTCTTTGTCTCCTCAATTTGGCATCCTCCTTGTGTTTGTTTCTGTCTATTAGGTAGAGCTGCTTTGATTCCTTGTCTTAGCATACCTGTTAAGTTGTATGGTGCAAAGCCTTAGGTATTCACCAGGATGGAGCAACCTGCTTCACTGCCTTGTGGCTCTGTATGTGTGGGAGGGGTTGGAGAGGGGACAATGCCACTGCTTGGCTGCTGGAGGCTTGCTTGGCACTTGTGCCATTTCCAGTCTCTTCAACCCCTTCCTGTATGTGACTGGAGCTCCTCTAGCTGCTGCCCCAGTGGTGGTTCCCAGAGTGGGTGGGTTTGCATACATTCTAGGACCATGTGGGCCCTTTAAACAGACTCTTCCAAGAGACTGGCAGTTTCTTCAGCCACCCAACCCCCTCAGTTTTTACAGCCAGAAGTTATGAGGCTTCGTTTTTCTGGCGCTGGAACCCTAGGCTGCTCAGTCTGGCCTGGAGCTGGGATCACTCACTCCCAAGGTGTGGCAATTTTTATACACCACACATGAATGTGGAACCGCCCGTTCCGCCGGTTGCTGCCACCTCGCCACTGCCATAGCGCGTCCTCTCTGCCCCAGCTCCCCGACTACCCCTCCTACCCATCTGGATGAATATGGCTTCTTTAAATCCTTGGTTGTCGGACTTCCATACAGTTTGATTTTCTGGCATATCTGGGTGTCTTCTGTTTTGAAGTTAGTTGTGATCCTTCTTATGGTTGTGCGAGGAGGCGAAGCGTGTATACGCCTGACTCCATCTTGACCAGAAGTCTCATATCACTTTTCCATGTAAAATCCTTCCATGGTAGCCTATGCTTCTTAGTATGGTGTGTAAGGTACTTCAATGATCTCAAACTCTGTTTACTTACTTAGTATCTTTGCTTGCCATTTCCCATTAAAACTTGGTCCATTCTCAAGCAATACCAATATTGTACTTGCAGCTCCCTAAATATACCACACTATCTTGCTTCTGTGCCTCTGTTACATGGTTGTTCCTTCACCTTTATACATTCTTCCCTGCTCTTCTTCACCTGGTCAATTATTATATATCTTTCAAAACTAAGATCAAAGACCCCTCTCAGCAGGAAGTCTTCCCTTCCTAACCACACACATCCACCCAGCCCCACACTGATTTGGGTCAGGTGGTCCTCCGCACTCTTTGTCGGTTCTATCAGAATTCATAATTCATTACTTGTCTGTTTTGTGTCCCCCTTCTACCTATCATATTTTCATGTATAATCAACACTTAGCACAATACCTAACACTCAGTGAGTGCTGCTGCCTAGTATCTGTTTTTAGAGCTAGAGATTCCTCATCTGTCAAAGAAAAATTGTGAGCGTTGTACTTGTTATTAAAATCTTAAGGTTCCTAAATCTAATTAAATTAACTGGTGCTCTTTCCTGTCTATTTTCTATTTACTTTCAATTATTCTTCAGTCCTATTCCATCCCAGTCATTCCCATTCCTACTTTCCTTCTCATGACCCAAAGCCCAATCACCCCTCTGACCTCAATCTCAGCATAGCACTGGCCAGCAAACACATGGCCTCCATCCTCCACAATGTACTGGATTAACTTCCCAGCAGAAGGTGACCGCATCACCGAAGGGTCATTCTCCTTCTCAAACACACAGGTTTTATTGCCAATCGTGATGCGGTATCTAGGAGATAAGCGGAAGTATGTAAGCCAATAAGGCACCTCAGGTTGTAATAGAATGGCAGAATAGTGTGAATCTTGAAAGAAAAAAAGAAAGAAAAGAAAGGAAAGAAAGAAAAGAAAGAAAGAAACCTGAAAACTTTATTCTTTAAAAACACATGCACACAGGATATTCATTCCATCTTTGTTTACAATGCCAAATAATAAAACTTGCTTCAACAAGGGTCAGAGTAAATCAATTATGATACACCCATATAATGGAATACTATACAACCATTACAAAGAGCAAGTACCTCTATTTAAAACAAAACAAAACACAAAGATGATGATGATGTAATAGCTAACATTTCTTGAATCCTTACTATGCCCCAGGCAAAGTTCTAAGCACTTTACATATGTTAATTCATTTACGGGTCACAACAACATTGATTGTTAGGGAAAAATAAGGTGCAAAATGGGAGCTAAATATTATTTTTATTTGTGAATGCATTTAAAAGAAAAACAGTATATACATATATGTAACTTATAGATGCATATAAAATTTCAATATATAAGAAACTGTAAACAGTGGTTGCTTATAAAGAGGGGAACTTATTTTTCATATCTATACACAACGGAGTGGCAGAGAGGCAATGTTTTTCATTGTGAACAATTTTTGTACTCTTGAAACTTAAGTGCATGTAGTATTTTTTTTTAATTAACATAGAATACTAAAAAGACCTTGAAAAATCCCAAGAACTAGAGACTACTGAGAGGAAAGGCCGATAAAATGACCAACAAATGGACCTCACACAGCCACTCACCTATCCACTTCTTCCTTCATGTACGTGGTATAACTACTGCCATCATAGGACAAGAGTAGTCCTCCGTCACTCAGTCGGTGCACATCTACCTCTACACATGAGCCGTTCATGATCACCACATAGGAGTTAGGGGACTGGCGAGTCACCTAGGAAATAAAACCAGAAGGGACAGGTCAGTATCCCTTCAAGGCAGAGTCCCAGAAAAAAATTCAGTATCTCAAAAATAAAGGTAAAAAAGATCTGTCAGAGAGAAAAGAAATTCATGGTACTGGTGTTCTTGGCATCGGTGTCTGTGGGCAGGCCCCAGCCCTGCTACAAGCGAACAAGGTGATCTTACATGCTTTCCTGATCTGGTTCTCTGTCTCCTTAGTCTCTTGGTTCCATATGTGAGGTTGAGGAACAACCAAAATATTTTCAGAAAACCATTAAATATTGCTTCTGGCTTTTGACACAAATAATGACTGCAGTTTTGCTAATACAACCCTGCAGTGAACCAAACTTTCCCACCTATCTCTTGACCTACAGGAAACAAGTTAAAAAAGAGAGACAAAAAATAAGATAGAGGCTTCAGTGGAGTTCGGCCTACCTTAAGTACATACTTGACTCCCTCATAGATCAGTTCAACATCTACAGTGTTCAGAAGTGTATGTGCAGGAAGGACTTGACCCCTGAAAGAACAACAATGAGATACACTTATTTCTAGGAAGCTCTGAAAGTTTATAAGGGAGTCTCAAAGGGTGTTGATTATAACAATTCTTAGAATATCAATACTGGAAACAACCTAAACGACTATCAGTATGGGACTGATACATAAATTATGAAAAAGCCACATAATGGAATATTATGCAGCCATTAAAAAGAAAAATGAAGACTTGTATGTACTGATATAAAATATTATCAAATAATGAAAAGAGCAGGTGAAATTGTACAGAACAGTTTCAGAGTACACTACCATTTGGGTTTAAAAAGAATAGGGGGTTGGAAGAAACATCTATTACATGTATATTTTTATATAAATTTACAATATCTTAGAAGGTTACAGGAGAAACTGGTATGTGGATTGATTACAGGGAAGGAAACTGGATGGACAGGGAACAGAGGTTAGGAGTCTTTTCACGGTATATATTATCTGCCTTTTGAATTTTGAAGCATGTGAATATATTACCTGTACTTAAAAAGTAAAACTTAAAAAAAGAAAATGGTCCCAGCACAACCAACCCTAAGCTACTCCTATCAACAGGGATATTACTTAGGGTCTTAAAGAAAAAGTGGTAGTGCATGGTTGGGTGGAGAGGGAAGGATATTGCCAAGCAGGAAGCATTATCAGGAAAGAATTTAATAACAATAAAGAGAGGGAGTGATAGAGCAAGTAGGGCAGGTTGTGAAAAAATGGCGACTGGGCAAAGAATACACAGAAGTTGTTTAGACTATTCATGTAACTCTTCTACAAGTCTGAAATTATTTCAAAATACAAGTTTTAAAAATAAATTAAGCCCTGGCTGGTGTGGCTCAGTGGACTGAGTGCCAGCCTGCCAGCCAAAGGGCCGCCAGTTCGATCCCCAGTTGGGGCACATGCCTGGGTTGCAGGCCAGGCACCCAGTGGGGGACGTGCGAGAGACAACCACACATTAATCTATCTCTCCCTCTTTCTCCTTCCCTTTCCCTCTCTCTAAAAATAAATAAATTAATTAATTAATGAAAAATAACATTAAAAAGGCAGGGGAGCTTGTAGAGAAGATTACATGTGACATATTTGTACACTAGTAGAAACCATTTAATGAGGTAGAGACTGCATGTTGCAAAATAGAAATTTGTAATACTGGGCTGGTAAAAAAGGGGCAAAAGAATATAAGGAGTTAAAAGTCACACTGAGGGATTTAGATTTGATACAGAAGGGTAATATGAGCTTCTAAAGGTTTTAGTGCACTGAAGTAACAAAGTGAAAGACATTTATCATAAGATTTGAATAACTGTAAAATATCAGTACAATTTTTTTTTTTGAATCCTCACTGAGGACATGCTCACTGATTTTATAGAGAGAGAAAGAAAGGGAAAGAGAGAGGGAGGGAAGTATCAATGTGTGAGAGAAACATCGATCACTGCATGCCTCGACTGACTGAACCTGCAACCTATGCATGTGCCCTGACCGGGAATTAAACCTGTGACCTTTCGGTTTATGGGACAACACTCCAGCCAACTGTGGTTTATAGAGCCACACCAGCCAGGGCTCCCAGTACAATTAAAAAAATTTTTCTTTTCTTCCTTTCAGGCACCTCAAAAGGGAGCTGATATAAGTCTACGACACAAGGAAACAAAGTGCCTGTGATTAAAATTCTTGAAAATGATTAGCCCCACCCTGGCTAGTATGGCTCAGTGGATTGAGCACCAGCCTAAGAACTGAAAAGCTGCTGGTTCATTTCCCAGTCAGGGCACATGCCTGGGTTGGGGGCCAGTCCCCAGTTAGGAGTATGTGGAAGGCAACCACACATTGATGTTTCTCCCTCCCTATCCCTCTATCTAAAAATAAATAAATAAAATCTTCAAAAATATATATATATATATAAAATGACTGGCCCACTGGATCATTCCTCCAGGAACTCAAAGGCAGAGTTTAGTCTCCTGAACCAGTGTTAGAAATTGGTTTAGTTCCATACAGTGTGATCCTCTACTTGAAAGACTCATGAGGTCATCCTGAATATCACCCTCAATTATTAATTCCTAAAAGGCACTGCAGGTAAGTATGAAATATTCTTGGTTCAAAATCAGGAAACACCAGATTTTCTTCCGTAGGAACTGGAAAGAATGAATGCTTGTATTGGACAGAATGTTTACTTCAGCAGGATTCTAGTTTTTAAAAAGTAACCCATTCTAACTGCAGTATAAGCTAATTTCTAGAATCTGCAGTAGAGTCGCAAATAATCTGTCATAAACTCCTACATCCCTTTTCTCCCATACCCATGGGCCAGTGATTAACAGGTAGCACTAACAAGCTGCCAGAAACAGGGAAAAGAATAAATGGGTCTTCAAACTTCAGTCCTGTACTCAGGTCCACTGGTTAACTTGCACAGCCTATGAGAAACACAGCCTACCTTTCTAAGGAGTGAAGGAAGTTAGAGATACTATTCCGCAGGCTCACATCAGCCACATGGAGAGCCCCACACACAACTCCCAACATGGTGTCAGGCCGCTCTGCCTGAAAGGAAGAAACACAGGTCAGATTCAATGCATGGTGACTTGGCACCATGGCCTCTCAATTTAAATCAGGCTCAAATTTGCTGTGAAGATACAGTTAGCATGGAGAATCTCCATCCTTATTGCCCAAATGATTTTTCAGGTAAAAACACATTTACTTTAGAATCTGAATAGAGGCCTCATTTAAATAGAGATGAAAAACAACTCTCCCTTCACTCTCCCTAAGGTTTCCACTGAACCAATCAAATAGCAGCTCAAAAACAAGCTTTTGTCAAAAATAAACTCAAAAAGGTATAGGTATTTGGATATTGATAACCTCAAAGAAAAATGGTATATAAAGAAAAATTGGACCTTTAGATAATTTAATTGAACGAAATCTTGGGTAATTTAGAGCAGTCCAGCAATTCAGTAACAAAGGGTAACTCTTGTTGATTTATAGGAGGCCCTGATCATCAGCATCTGTTAAAAAGATGTAAAAGTTGGTAACTCTAAGCCAGATTTAACATCAAATGAGGAAAGAGAAAAGATCTCAATCCCTCTTTGCCTCTCTTCAAACTACTAGGACATGTAAAATGACTGTATAATACAGGCAGAAGAACTCTTACAGTTACACTGACTAAATTACACTGACTCGGGTTTTTTTCCAAGTAGATCACGAACCATTTACATTAGAATCAGATAAATTTTATCTAGTGACATAGACTGATCACACCACAAGCCTGTAAAAACCCTATCCCAGGAGCTGCTTGTGCAAATGGAGAAATACACACCTGTACTTTTTCTGCTATCAGTCTGTCCAGCCAGCCAGTGTCAATTCTATTCAACTGAAAGCTTTCAGTCTCCAATAATTTGATCAGGTATTCAACCGTAGTTCGAAAGTCACCCCGAATAGATAGCTCCTTCAAAGCAACCACCATGTTTCTGGGAGAAGAACAAAAGCGATCTGTTTCAGCAACAAAAGTTTTAGTGTTTTTCAATCATTTTAAAGAATCGCTTCATTCCTTTGGAGTCTTAGGAGGGAGGGGAGAGGGACAGACAGTTCCAAGAACAAATAAGGGTACAAATATAAGTTGCACATTTACATTCATTCCAGAGGGGATAATTTACAATAAGTATACTTATAATTCTAACTGATATTACCATAAGTGCATCAGCAAATCACATGCATTTTTCATTACATGGAGTACAGAACAAATGACATGTAAACCACCCTCAGCTTTCACTTACTAGGTTTCCATCATTCCACTTATTTCATTTATTGATAGCTAACTAGAATTACTGCATAATTCTCCTCTCCTTACACCTTATTTATTTTATTAAGGTATAATTTATATATAATAAAATATACTTATTTTAAGTATACTGTTCAATGAATCTTGACACATGCTCATACCTTAATTTAAAGGTTTCCATACAATGAGGCAACTGGCCGGTTAGCCTGACACCTCATGTGAAAGTGTTTCTTTTAGCTGCATTTTAGATGTCTGAGAAATGACTACTCATTCCTTTTATTACTCCTCAATTAAGTGTCAAATGATATAATCTTAACAGAATTTAAAATACTATGGGGTTTTTTTTCTGTATATTTCTGTCCAGTGTCTACCCTTCACAGAACAAGTCCTTACTTCAACATATACTTATTATGCACCACACAGAGTCAAGACATATACTAGGCTCATAAGGCAGAGAGAGTATAGACATAACAATTGCTTTCAAAATATATGGCAGAATATCATAAGTGCCAGTAGAAAGATATAAGCAAAGTGTTGGTGAGGTTCTAAGATGGGAGAAAATATGCCTCTCTGTTATTTCATGAAGAATGTGGAATTTGACATGGAATGAAAGTATAGCTGGGAATATGACTGTGATAGAAATATGATTCCAGGTGGTCCAGGTATTCCCTCAGCCAAGAACATCCTTCACTTTCCCACCTCTACCCTCCTTTCTATATCTTCTCTTGGCCCGGCTTATTCTTACATGCTTTTTAGATATCAGTGTTGATCCCACTTCCTCCTGGGAAACTTTCCCTAACTCTCTCTAGACTGAGTTAGCTGACTCAGCCATATATTCCTGTAACACCCATGTAATCCCACTATCATAGATAGCAACTTACTACATTGTGTTTAATTGTTTATTTGCCTCTCCTCCTCTGGATTCTAAACTTCCATAATGGCAGAGAGTCTATTTTGGTCCTTGTTTTATTGCCATAACCGGTAGGTACTGAGCAAATTTTTTTGAATGGAGTGAATGAATAAATGGATGGAATATCAAAAACAAAGGAAAAGAAGAAAAAAATATGGATTGCGCTCAGGGAACTTTATGATTGAAGCAGAGAGTATGAGGACAGAAGCTAGTGGCAAATCTAGTCGTTTAACAAACATTTACTGAACACTTACTATGTTCAGGGAATACAGCAGCAACAAAACAAACATGGTCCCGTTCCCATGGTTGGGGCTATTCTAGAGAACAAGAATATGATGAATGCTATGAATAAGAAAAAATACATAAGAATAAAAATATGAATATTAAGAATGTTATGAGGAAAAGGAGAAACTCTGAGCTGAGGGATGAGCTTTTGGGATGAAGTCAAGAAGCAAGCCTACTGTAAAGATCATGTTTTTAATATTCTAAAAGTTAATCTAGTTAGCATCACACCTACTTAGAAAAATGTACAGTACAGAGCAAAGCTTAAGCAAAGCTTCTACACCAGGTCATAGGATATGTCCTGTAGAAAATACTCAGTGGTCTGCCTAAGCAGGACTGTAAACTTAAATACCAATCAAGAGACACTACTTTGAGAATGTAAATGACGAGGCAGGCTAGATGGGGTCTGTGTGCACTAGAGAGTTCATGTTTCCTACAACAGAAGCAGCCACATGAAACTTTAGTTAACTTTGCCAAGTGGAATATAAAACCAATGCTATTATTATCATCCCATTTTTAAAGAGAAGCTAGAAATCCATATATTTATTTTAATCTCCCAAATTCTAAATATTGGCAATTTTTAAAACACTAACACTTTGTAAGCCAATCAAACATATCAGTGGCTGAGACTAGTTGGAAGGCCACTAATTTGTAAAATCTAAGCATAAACTTTCTTCACTGTGATTAAGAAAAAAAAAAGGCAACTTTAAACCAGTTTTTCTGGTAGCACTGCTTTAATTTGGAAAAACTTATAGAGACTTCCGTACTTCCGAATACAGTAATAAAAACCAACATTATTAATAAATACTTACTGATTACTAATCTATGTGTATAGTGCAGAAGTCAAATGAATGGTATTAAATATTTGATTCATGGAAATAGGCAATTAGAAAATAGAATTAGTTCAATTTTCTAAATATATTCTAAAATATCTAAATGGTCAAAATTACCTCCTAGAGCTATACTTTTTAGGCAAGCAAAATTGCTATTAATATTTAATGTTAACTAATATTATATTAAACACTTATGATATACTGGTTATATTTGGATAAGCTGTGTATATATTTCATAGCATACTGAGGGCTCTAATATAAGCAATGTGGACAGTTTCTTTATGTCTTTTGCATGTAACAAGCAGTTTAATTTTATTATTTTAAATGATTATAGGACATTTATAGCTGTACCTTTATTTTGATAACAACAGGTGCTCTCTATGATTTATAGGATGCCAAAATTGTGGTCAAGAATGTACCTCCCTCCAGCAATATAGGAAGATGATATCTTTAAAGCAATCAATTTCCTAAGTTTATCAAAAATATTTTATGGGGTGTTCCAAAGATGGCAGCAGAGTAGGTGGAAGCTGATTCCACTTGCTCCTGCCTCTAACCTGGATTTTCAGCTGATCTTCCAACAAACAAGCAACCTGAACAATGAATGGAATCTTATCAGATAGGAAGTTTTGAAGCCAAGGAGTACAGAAGATGCTTTGTACTGTCCGGTAAGGGAATTTTGTAAGTGGAAGGGGAAATACTCTGTGCATGGCTCCTGTCGCAGCTGAGAGACTAGACAGAAATCACAGCTTTGGAGCTGTCTCCCTCCTCAGAGCACTGGGCCCTAGTTCCACGCAGGGATCACCAACCCACCAACCCTAATCAGGGGTAACCTAAGGGGACCCACTGAGTCTGTGAGACCCAGGCTACACACACAAAGCGAACAGTACTCCCATAGCTGAGGTGCTAACCTAGAGAGCTCCAGATAGGGGCTCAGGCTACTAAAGTGACCAGGTTGCCACATCCAGGTATGTCAGAGGTACCTGCAGGCAGCAGCCAGCCACAACTTTGAGAGACATCTCACTCCTTGGGGAGATTGTATGTGCAGAGATTCAGACACTAACTCAGTATTGCGGTGTGGGTACAGCACAGAGACTTTTTAAAAGGAACTGAAAGGTGGCCAGGCAAGGACCCCTGGCACAGCTGCCCCGCCAACAGAGAACAGATTGAAAACACAGCAGTGGAGCTCCCTCCCCTTTTAACTGTGGGACCATAACGATTCTTGCAGCAATACAGAGGGAAGGGGAGGCTGTTGGGTCTCTGGCAGTGGGTTGTGGTGAGATTCCACCACACCTGTGAATATCAGAGATCACAATTCAACATAAAGTGCTTCTGTGTTTTGGGCATCAGGCTATATGAATTGTATAGTATGTCTAGTATGATACGAAGAAATCACTATATGAATTCAGACTAAGGGGAACCTAGAAGAACGGGAAAAAAATTTTTTTTGACCCATCCTGGACTTTCTCAGCCACACCAAGCCACGCTGAATCTCTGGGTCCTTTCCCACTGAATCCAACTGGGCAGGGATACCAGAAATTTACACAGTGAGGGGTTTGATGGGCCCCACACAGCTCGGCTCCCAAGCAAAACCAGGGGCTGCATGGAACGGAGTTCTGGACTGTGCCTCCTGCAAAGGTTGTGGGCTGGGAATTAGTGCAGGAGTTGAGCACCTGGGATACTTGGCAGTGAGACAAACCACCCCACAGATTACAATTCTCTAGAAAGGGGAAGGTGTACCCATCCCCGTTCTGCAGGGTTGTGGGCAACACCTCCAATGGGGAGAATCTGCAAAACAGTCCTGCCAAGTCAAAGACTTCCCTCACTGAGTACATTTCTGCAGGGGGAAGAAAGAGAATCTTCAAACAGGGACTCCCAAAGAGAATTTTGGAGGATATCACCTGGGAGCAGGGCAGAGACCTTAGCTTCCTATGCAGGTCTTAGATTGAGGAACAAAGTTTAGTCCCCATCTATGGTCCACTCTTGCCCCAATCCCAATGGGAGGCCCTTCTGATCTGAATCCCCTGAAGTCTAGAGCTGATCCCAGTTCTGCACAAGAGAAAGTTGAATGTACCCTTCCTGAACCAACAGTGAGACCCCCTGAGGAAGCATAAGCCCGAACCTCTGGCAACGAGCTGGCTCTGAGCAGGGAATACCCTCCCCTCAGAGTACCCTACAAACTGCTAGCACTATTTCAGCAGACCTGGTCTCAGCTTACAGACCATCATCAGAAGGCCTGGAGGGAACCCAGGCAGAAGCAGGGAAGTGCAGAGAGGCTGAGAAGAGGGAGGCTGAACCCAGGGAGCCTTGGCTCTTCCACAGAGCTGCCATCAGCTTCAAGTAGGAAAGGGCTGACCCTTTTACACAGATTGGCTCCTCACATGAAATAGACAGCCAACTCTTTAGAAATTATTCACTATTGGAAATAATCTGGGACAGAAAAAGATGCGTGGTTGCATGTACAGAGGAAAACATACACCATCTTCCCTGAAGTCTGAACACCTCCTCCCAAGGGAGATCCAGGAGCTCCATCCTCCCAGCTGCACCAGAAGCCCTATCAGAAACAGACAGGTCAGTGGCTAGGCTAAGACTAACAGCAGAGCCACAGAGGGAGGCAGGTGGAGACAGTACTTGTGGTGCTTTCAGTCATTAGTTGACCCACCCCTGGGCCTTGAGCTGATAAAATGTAGACAGTGCAGAACAGTGAAAGGCCAACCAAAGGAGGCAGCCACAGGTTGTGGATCGCTTACAGTTTCAAACAGTCTGCCTAGAGTTACATGTGGACAGCGTCTGACACTGGCTTAAACCAGCTTCACACAACACCAGAGTTGTATCCAGATGATGAACCCAGCAGACAAGCACTAAATTCTACTGAAAGGAGTTCCACTTCATTCTTTCTCATTATTTGCATTGTTTGTTCTTTCCCATAGCTTTTAAACTTTTTTTTCTTTTTCTTCAATTTTGTTCCTATTTTTTCATTACTTTTTAATTTCAAATCTCATATTTTACTCTTCCCTTTTGCCTTCTTCCATTTACTCCATTTTGCCTCCTTCCTTCCGTCTCGTATTTTTCATTTTAAATTTTTTCCCTTTCTTCAATATTTTGTGGCAATTCCTGTTTCTATTCCTTACTCATTATTTCTCCTCCCTCTATCCTCTCACAATCATTTTTCTTTCCTGTAGTCATCATATATTCTTTTTTCTTTCTTATAATATTCTTATTCGCTTTTCACCTTTATTCATCTTTGCTCAATTCTCATTGATACTGCTGTTGTTGTTGGGGGGGGTATTTTTGCTTGTGTCAGTTTTGTTTTCTGTGTTGTTTTCTTTTGTTCTGTCAGCACCTGTACAACAGCATACAAGATGTGGTGGGGACTGAGACTCTCAGTCAGCCAGACAGATGGTAGAACCCACCAGTGAATGGGTCACCAACAGTCAAAATCCAAATACAACAGTATTTGGGTTCTGTTGTATTTGGATTCTGTTATCTAGTTTATGGGATCACATAAACTAGATAAAGGACATCCCTAGAGCACCCAGCTCAGGAAAAGAAGGAGACTGCACTACTGAGTCCCACAGGACTTCTAACACAAAGGCTGTCCCACAGAGAGGGAGTCAAAGCAGATAAATCTAATACATAGAAACAAACAAAAAGAGTCAGATAAAATAGGGAGACAAAGAAACAACCCCCAATTAAAAGGACAGGAGGAATTCCCAGAAAAAGAGCTAAATGAAATTGAGGCAAGTAATTTAACAGACACAGAGTTCAAAGTAATGGTTATAACAATGCTCCAGGAACTTAGAACTACAAGAAACTTAGTGAGAACTATGTCAGTATGAAAAAGGACACAGACACTATGAAAAAGAACCAAGTGGAAATGAAGAATACAATGTCTGAAATGAAGAATACACTAGAAGAAATTAAAAGCAGGTTAGATGAAGCAAACGATTGAATCAGCGAGTTGGAAGACAAGGTCGGAAAAAACGCCTAGTCAGAACAACAAAATGAAAAGATTTAAAAAGAACAAGGATAGCTTACGGGAACTTTGGGGTAACATGAAACATAACAACATTCGCATTGTCGGGGTACCAGAAGGAGAAGAAAGGAGCAAGGGACAGAACATCTTTTTGAAAAAATAATGACAGAAAACTTCCCTAACTTGGTAAAGGAAAACTTAATGCAAGTTCAGGAGGTACAGAGAGTCCCAATCAAGATGAACCTGAAGAGACCAACCCCAAGACACATCGCAATTAAAATGGCAAAATTTAAAGTAAGAGAGAATCTTAAAGGAAGCAAGGGAGAAGCAGCTAGTAACATACAAGGGAACTCCAATTAGACTATCAGCTGATTTCTCAACTAAACACTACAAGCCAGAAGGGACTGGCACAATGTATTCCAAGTAATGAAAAACAAGGACCTCCAGTTAAGACTACTCTATCCAGTAAGGCTCTTATTTAAAACGGAAGGTGAAATAAAGAGTTTTGCAGAATACAAAAAAAGAAAAGCAAAAAAACACTAAAGGAGTACATCTCCACCAAACCAGCATTATAAGAGATGCTAAAGGAACTGCTGTAAGAAGAGGAAATAGAAAGAGAGAAAGGAACACAGGTACAAAGGGAAAAATGGAAATGAGTAAGTACTTAACAATAACAACCTTGAATGTAAATGGATTAAATGCTCCAATCAAAGACATAGGGTAGCTGAATGGATAAGAAAACACAACCCACACATATGTTGTCTACAAGAGACTCACCTCAGAACAAAAGATTTACACAGGCTGTAAGTGAAGGGATGGAAAAAAATATTTCATGCAAATGGACATGATAAAAAAAGCTGGAATAGCAATACTTATATCAGACAAAATAGACTTCAAAACAAAGGCCGTAACAAGAGACAATGAATGCCACTACATAATACTTAAGGGGGTAGTCCAACAAGAGGACACAACTCTTATATATATGCATGCACCCAATAGAGGAGTACCTAAATATATAAAGAAAATCTTGGAGGACTTTAAGAAAGAGATCGACAGCAATACAGTCATTGTTGGGGATTTTAACACCCCACTGATAACAATGAATAGATCTTCCAGACCAAAAAATCAACAAGGACAAAGCGGCATTAAAGAACAATCTAAATCAATGGACTTTTTTTTAAAGCATATTTTATTGATTATGCTATTGCATTTGTCCCATTTTTTTCTCCCCTTTATTCCCCTCTGCTCTGCACCACCCCCTTCCACCAGCATTCCCTCCACCCTTCATTCATGTCCATGGGTCATACATATAAATTCTTTGGTTTTGCCATTTTCTATACTATCCTTAACCTCCCCCCATTTTGTACCTACCATTTATGCTTCTTATTCCCTGTACCTTTCCTCCCCTTCTTTCCCTCCCCCTCCCTGCTGATTCCCCTCCATGTGATCTCCATCTCTGTGATTCTGTTCCTGTTCTAGTTGTTTGCTTAGTTTGTTTTTGTTTTTTGTTTTTAGGTTCAGTTGTTATATCTGTGAGCATGTTGCCATTTCACTGTTCATAGTTTTGATCTTCTTTTTCTTATGTAAGTCACTTTAACACTTCATGTAAGAGTTTGGTGATGATAAACTCCTTTAACTTTACCTTATCTGGAAAGCTCTTAATCTGCTCTCTGATTATAAGTGACAGCTTTGCTGGATACAGTAATCTTGGTTGTAGGTTCTTGGCTTTCATGACTTTGAATACTTCTTTCCAGCCCCTTCCTGCCTGTGAGGTTTCTTTTGAGAAATCAGCTAGTAGTCTGATGGGAACTCCTTTGTAAGTAACTGTCTCCTTTTCTCTTGAAGCTTTGAAGATTCTCTCCTTCTCTTTAATTGTGGGTAATGTAATTATAATGTGCCTTGGTGTGTGCTTCCTTGGGTCCAATTTCTTTGGAACTTTCTGGGATTCCTGGACTTTCTGGAAGTCTATTTCCTTTGCCGGGTTGGGGAAGCTCTCCTTCATTTTTTTTTTTCAATAAGTTTTCAATTTCTTGCTCTTCCTCTTCTCCTTCTGGTGCCCCTATGATTCAGATGTTGGAACGTTTAAAGTTATCCCAAAGGTTCCTAAGCCTCTCCTCATTTTTTTGAATTCTTGTTTCTGTATTCTGTTCTGGTTGAATGGTTATTTCTTCCTTCTGTTCCATATCATTGATTTGAGTCCGTTTCCTTCCCTTCACTGTTGGTTCCCAATATATTTTTTGTTATTTCACTTTGCATAGGTTCACTTTTTCCTCTATTTTGTGACCATACTCAACCATTTCTGTGAGCATCCAGATTACTAGGGGTTTGAACTCTGCATCTGATAGGCTGACTATCTTTTCATTGCTTAGTTGTATTTTTTCTGGAGTTTTGATCCGTTCTTTCATTTGGGCCATATTTCTTCATCTTGATGCTCCTGTTACATTGTATGGGGTGGAGCTTTAGGTATTTGCCAAGGTGGGTCAACCCACTTGCTGCATGTGGTGCTGTATGTGGGGGATGGGTTAGAGAGGGTACTACAACACCTGCTCAGCTCTCATCCCTCTTTCAGTCACTTCCTCTGCTACCCACAAGCAAATTGGGCCCTTCTGGTGCTGATTCATGGGTGGATAGGTTTGTGTATGTTCTGGGACCCTGTGGGTCTCTTCAACAAACTCTCCTGTGAGGTTGGAAGTTTCTCCTGCCGCCGCAACCCACATAGGCTTTTACAGCCAGAGGTTCTGTGGTTTTCTTTTCCCATGCTAGAACCCTTGGTTGTGCCGTCTGTCTTGCTCCCCAGTTGTTCCTACTGGGTTATCCACACGTTAATGTGGGACCACCCAGTCCATCAGCTGCAGCCTTGCCACACATCCTCTCCACCCTAGCTGCCCTTCTCCACCCCTCCTACCAGTCTGGATGAATGTTTCTTCTTTAACTCCTTGGTTGTCGGACTTCCATATAGTTCGATTTTTTGGCAGTTCTGGTTGTTTTTTGTTTTTAAATTTGTTGTCATTCTTTTGGTTGTGCGAGGAGGCAAAGTGCATCTACCTATGCCTCCACCTAAGCTGGAATTGCCTAGATCAAATGGATTTAATTGATATTTACAGAACATTTCATCCCAAAGAAGCAAAATATACGTTCTTCTCGAATGCACATGGATCATTTTCAAAGCTAGACCACATGGTAGGACACAAAACAAGCCTTAAAAATTTCAAGAAAATTAAAATCATATCAAGTATCTTCTCAGATCACAGTGTCTTGAAACTTGAAACCAACCTCAAAAAAAAAAAACCACTCAAAAACATTCATATATATGGAGGCTGAATAACATGTTATTAAATAATGAATGAGTTAACAATGAGATCAAGGCAGAAATCAAAAACTACCTGGAAACAAATGAAAATGAGCAAACCACAAGCCAAAACCTATGGAACACAGCAAAAGCAATCCTGAGAGGAAAGTTCATAGCATTATAGGCCTACCTAAAGATGATAGAAAAATCTCAAATAAACAAATTAGCCCTACAATTAAAAGAACTGGAGGAACAACAACAAACAAAGCCCAGAGTGAATAGAATAAAGAAAATAATCAAGACCAGAGCAGGATTAAATGATATAGACTGAAAAATCAATTCAAAAAAAAAAAATCAAAGAATTCAGGAAGTGGTTCTTTGAACAGATAAACAAAACTGACGAACCTTTAACCAGACTCATCAAGGAAATAAGAGGATCCAAATAAATAAAATCAGAAATGAAAGAGGAGAAGTAACATGATATCACAAAAATACAAAGGACTGTAAGAAATTGCTATGAACAACTATATGCCAAGAAACTGGACAACCTGGGTGACATAGATACCTTTCTAGAAACACATAAATCTTCCAAAAATGAATCAGGAAGAAGCAGAAAACCTGAATAGACTGATAACAACTATCAAAATTGAAGTAGTAATCAAAAAGCTTCCAGCACACAAAAACCCTGGTCCAAATGCTTCACAGGCGAATTTTACCAAACATTTGAAGAAGAACTAACACTTATCCTTCTCAAGCTATTCCAGAAGATTCAAGAAGAGGGAAAACTCCCAAACTCTTTTTACAAGGATAGTATTATCCTAATTCCAAAACCAGATAAAGACACAACAAAGAAATAAAATCATAGGCCAATATCTTTGACAAACATAGATGATAAAATCCTCAACAAAATATTAGCAAACCGGATCTAGCAATACATTAAAAAGATCATACACCATGATCAAGTGGGATTTATTCCAGGGATGCAAGGAAGGTACAACATTCACCAATCAATAAACGTAATACATCACATAAACAAAATGGAAGACAAAAATCACATGATCACATCAGGAGATACAGAAAAAGCATTTGATAAAACAGCACCCATTTATAATAACACACTCAGCAACGTGGGAACAGAGGGACCATACCTAAACACAATAAACACCATACACGAAAAACCTAACGCCAGCATCATTCTCAATGGGTAAAAACTAAAAGCATTTCCCTTGAGATCAGGAACAAGATAAGGGTGTCTGCTCTCGCCACTCTTATTTAACATAGTACTGGAAGTCCTAGCAACAGCGATCAGACAAGAAGAAATTAAAGGCATCCAAATTGGAATGGGGGAAGTAAAACTGCCATTATTCCCAGATGATATGATTGTGTACGCAGAAAACCCTATAGGCTCCACCAAAAAACTACTCAACTTAGTAATTGAATTTGGCAAAGTAGCAGGATACAAAGTCAATATTCAGAAATCAATGGTATTTTTGTATACCAACAATGAACTATCAAAAAGAGAAACTAAGAAAAATATTCCATTTACTATAGCAACAAGAAGAAACTAAGTACCCAGAATAAATGTAACCAAGGAGGTAAAAGGCCTGTACTCGGGAAACTAGAGAACACTGAAGAAAGAAACTGAAGAAGATACAAATAAATGGAAGCATATACCATGTTCATGGACTGGAAGAATTAACATCATTAAAATGTCCATACTAACCAAAGCAATGTGTAGATTAAATGCAATTCCTATTGAAATCTTATTTCATAGATCTAGAATAAATGTTTCGAAAATTTATATTGAACTAAAAAAGACCCTGAATAACCTCCACAATCTTGAGAAAGAAGAACAAAGTTGGAGGGAACATAATACCTGATATCAAACTATACTACAAGTCCACTGTAATCAAAACAGCCTGGTACTGTCATACAAACAGACACAAAGATCAATGGAACAGAATAGAGAGCCCAGAAATAAATCCATGTCTTTATGGTCGATTACTATTTGACAAAGGGGGCATGGGCATACAATAGAGTAAATATAGTCTCTTCGATAAATGGCATTGGGAGGACTGGAATAGTATAGAACTAGACCAATTTACATCATACACCAGAATGAACTCCAAATAGATAAAGACTTAAATATAAGTCATGAAACCATAAAAATCTTAGCAGAAAACACAGGCAGTAAAATTTCAGATATCTCATGTAGCAATGCTTTTGTCAATATATCTCCTAGGGCAAGGGAAATAAAGGAAAAAATAAACAAATAGGACTACATCAAATTAAAAAGCTTCTGCACGGCTAAAGAAACCATCATCAAAATGAAAAGGGAACCGACTGTGTGGGAGAACATATTTGCCAATGATATAGCAGACAAGGGTTTAAACTCCAAAATATATGAAGAACTCACATGACTCCACACCAGGAAGGTAAACAATCCAATTAAAAAATGGGAAAAGGATCTGAGTAGACACTTCTCCAAGAAGGACACACAGACATATGAAAAAATGCTCAATGTCACTATATATCAGAGAGATGCAAATTAAAACTATAATGAGAGAACACCTCACGCCTGCCAAAATGGCTGTCATCAATAAATCAAAGCAAGTGCTGGCGACGATGTGGAGAAAAGGGAACTCTGCTGTACTGTTCGTGGTAAAGCACACTGGTGTAGCCACTGTGGAAAGCAGTACAGAATCTCAAAAAATTAAAAATGGAACTGCCTTTTAGCCCAGCAATTCCACTGCAGTGAATCTTGAAGCACCACTTCAAAAGATTTTATGTACCCCTATGTTCATTGCAGTGCTATCTATATAGTCAAGATTTGGAAACAACCTAAGTGCCCATCAGTAGGTGAATATATTAAAAAACTGTGGTTTTTATACAATGGATTACTACGCAGCAGATAAAAAAGAAGGAATTCCTACCTTTTGCAGCAGCATGGATGGAACTGGAGACTATTATGCTAAGTGAAATAAGCTAGTTGGTGAAAGACAAATATCACTTGTAAGAGGATTCTAATGAACAAAATAAATGCGCAAAATAGAAAACGAGACATAGAATCATGGAAGAGACTGACATCTGTAAGAGGAGAGCAGGGAGGTGGAAACTGATTGAAAGGTGAAGGAATTAGTCAAAGAATATATAAAGGAGGACCCATGGACATAGACAACAGTGTGGGGATTAACCATAGAAGAGGGGGGCAGGTTAGGTGAAGGTGCGAGAGCAGGGGATATTGTGACAACTGTAATAGAATAAACAATAAAATACTAAAAAATATTTTATGGGAAATCATTACCTTTAAAGTAATTAACTTTAAAAGTTTATCAAAAATATTTGAAAGCAAAAATACTTGAAAAGGCTCGAACAACAAACAGAAAAACATCTGCCAAACACTGCATAATTTAACACAACATGAATGCAAGTACAATTAAAGATATACTTCTTCAAAAAGATTGTCCATATTAGTACTTCTGCAGCAGATAAATGATTCCCTGCCCATTCCCAAGCCTTCACTGAAGATTAGTACAGGTTTATTTTTTAAATACAATCAGATGATATTATACTCACGAAATTGCTTCCTCTCTATTTTCTCCCCAGGAAAAGCAGTGACCAAACTGAGAATCAGCAAATTCATGAAGTCCCCCTGCAGCAGCGACACTAAAATAACCCCAGACATTCTTATTGCTGCGGAAATTCAGTTCCTGAACTGTTCCTGAGCTGGGCTTAAAACCCTGTTAGAGAATAAAGAATATGAGAAACCAAGTTATACTTCCAAGGAAGAGGACATTTATATATTTATTGTTTAGGCTTTGTGTTAATCACACATAAGAGCAGAAATGACACAGAAAAATCATAAAGGCTTGAGAGCCAACATCCAGTACTACTGAGGACTCTATCGTGACTACAGTAGGATGAAATGACCATTGGAGTGGTGATCACTTCTTTGTCTGCTCTGATGGAACCTCTATAAATTTCTCTCTCCAGAGGAAGTCCCAAAATATTTCAGAAGTAAAGCCCTCAGGTACCATCTTAATATTAAAGTTCATAGGGAAAAAAAAGGAAACCTTTTATGTGATGGGTTACCTCATCTGGATTTTCACTAGTGATCCGAGCAGCAATAACATGGCCCCTTGGGCAAGGAACATGAGCAGAATTTTCAAAATCAATGGGAGCATCACCCCAGGGAGATACCCCATACATCATACGAATGTCCTTGATTCTGTACAGAGGGATCCCCATGGCTATCTGAAAGGGAATACAACACACATCACTCATTTTCACAGTACTTTCCTTAAAATGTGGAAGCTATAGATTACCTGCAACATTTTTCACTTTAGTTGCCACCACCTAAAGCATTCTATTTTTATAACCTGTATTATACAATCATTAAAGAAGAAACTCTAAGTTACGACAAAATATGTCACTACAGAACTTGCTAAATACTTTCTACTACTAAAAAAATTCCCCATGTTCCTAATGCAATACATATGAGTTTCCCTCTATTGTCATTTCTCCATCAAGGGTTGAGAATGAAAATATCCAAAGGAAGAGTCAGTATCAGTGGCTATCCAAGACGTTTAGACAGCTAAAAAGTCCCAACTATGTCATAACAATTACCCCACAAACCACTGTAGAAAATAAATAAATAAAGTAAATAACTCTTTTGTCCTTAATGGGAATCCGGCAAGGGTTCCCAATATGGACAAAGAATATGTTAGATACAAATACTATCAAACTTCATCATTAGCTATTTCTGCCTCCCATAACATTTGTTTCCTGGGCTGAACGGAGAAAATAATATTAATAGTAAGTATTTTAAACATTATAAAAATAAATGGGTGAGGCCAGCGTTGCCTAGAAAAACCCCAACCACCACTCTGGTGTCGAACTGCTTCAGTACACAACACTAGTAAAAGGAGGAAAGGTCAATTAAAAAGTTGCAAAGTTTTCTATAATTAAAACAATTAAGTAAAGCATATTCCTTTTAAAGTTTCTTTCTAAAATGACAGTTTTTACCAGATATGTCTGGCTAAAAACTAAAATAATATTCCTAGATTTGTACCACATCAGGAAAACCAACCCACACATCAATCACAACCCATATTAACATAAGAGATGAACATTAGATGAGACTCAGATAGGAGGCGTTCTTCTCTTATCAGACACAGGTTAAACCAGTTTTTCAGGCCTCTCTGACATTCTCTAGGCAACTCTTTGAGGCAGATCAGGGTGATTCACCTGGAGTTGTGCTGCAGGAAGATTGACATCAGCTACCATCTCTGTACAAGGGTGCTCCACCTGCAGCCGAGGGTTTAGTTCCAGAAAGTAGAAGCTGCCATCCTGGCTGTAGAGGTATTCTACAGTCCCCGCACTCACATAGCCAACCATTTTGGCAAGTTTCACCGCACACTCAAGGAAGAAAGACAGGAAAACATGAGTATTTCACTTTATCCAGCTGGTGGATTGCTGCTTATCTACTTTGCCTCTCCCTGACTCAAATAGCTAGTGTTTATACGAGCCATCAAAGGCTTTTAGCCACATTAGAGTGAATTTCACCCTCTGATTATTACAGAAGCTCCTGGACAAATGTGATGAAGTCAATTCAAAGCTGGAGGAAAACAGTAAACAGTGTTTTTCATTTGGGATCACAGATAACCTCATCCTATTAAGAACATGTAGATAAAAAAACACTATGGCAGATTTTTCACTGTGTCCTTATTTCTAGTATTCCTAGCATTCTTCCTAAAACATGGCTGCCCAGTTAGACTAGATTTCCCAATCTCTCTTACAGCTAGTGACTAAGTTTTGACCAATGTGATGTCAGCATTGATATGCATATTTTCTGAATCATGTTTTAAAAAGGAAGTGCTTATCCTCTACTCCTGGTTGTTCCCTTCCATGGACTGAAACATGGTCATGACAGTACCAGCCAGTTTCAACCATGTAGATAAGAACATAATAAGAATGATAAAACAAACAAACAAACAAACAAACAAACAAAAAACCCTGAATCTCAAGATGGTCTCATGGAGCAGAACTGACCCACCAGCTCTGCAGAGCTCACTTCAGGTTATGATGGGAAAATTAAGCTTCAATCTTATCTTGGTTCCTTTTTTTTTGGATCTCTCTATTACAACTGCTTAACCTATACTTTAATTCATACAGAAATTATTAAGTTCAGGTAGAATCCTGCCACATAAAAAAATTGAAATATGGCCCTGGCTGGTGTAGCTCAGTGGATTGAGCACCGGCCTGTTAATCAAAGGGTCACTGGTTTGATTCCCCAATCAGGGCACATGCCTGGGTTGCAGGTCAAGCCCCCAGTAGCGGGTGCATGAAAGGCAACCGCACATTGATGTTTCTCTCCCTCTCTGTCTAAAAATAAATAAATAAAATCTTTTTAAAAATTAAAATATGTGTTGTTGGCTTAGCAATAGGGCAGTGGGTAGCTACAACACAGATACTGCAGACTAGAAGCTGGTGTCCTCTTTGTTAGGCATAATAAAACTTTTGCTAAACTGTGTCCTATAATAACTTGGAACGCGGACAACACACCAACTAAGCGCTAAGAAAAATAGTTAGAAAAAGTCAGAATGTGAAAAATCCAACTGCTTCTGTACTCCTGAACCAGAAAATTAGATTCACATTCTAAAGCAACCCCAGTGTAGAAGATCAAATAAAAGAGAAAAACTTACATCTAAAAATCTTGGTATGTGGTTACTCCCACCTGAAGCTGACCAGAAGCATATAGTCCAGAAACTCACTCAATTTTGAAGGAATTGTAATTCTAAACAAACCACAAACCTGACCTTCAGGAACCTGTGACTGATAATTGGAATAATCTTTGTGGCTCCAATCCTGCACCAGTAGGAAGTAAGCTGTGAAAGCTCTGCCAAAGAAAGCAGTCTCCAAAGCCAGTGACAGAGAAAACTACACAAGGAAGAACCTCCCAGAGAACAAAGCCAGGTGCCTTAAGGCACGACAGGCAAGGGGTTTACTTTCAGAGCAGAACCAGTTGCAGTCAGAGGGCTAATTGGGGTATTACTCTACCACATGACAGGAAATCATCAAAATTCCTGCCTAGAAGGATTTGATAACTGCTATGGACCAATGATTACTGTATATTTTTCATTCCTCTTTTTTCCAAATGGGAGTTATCCTGTTCCTATTCCATCACTGGATACTGGGTACATGGGGAAAGGAGGAGTGAATGACAAGGGGTAAATAACTTGTCTTTTAGGTCACTGGCCCATGAAATGCCACATGCACATTTGACGGAAAGGATTATATATACCTAAGATCTTGGAGTTGGAGCTGTCTTCTTTGGGGAAGGCTAAGTATGTTCTAAGAGTATGAAAGGATAATGGATAGCCAGAGGGTCAGACTGAGGCACAGATTGTTAACTGCCCTCCAGTAAATTTTCTTTGTGCCATCCATTTAATAGAATCTCCTAAATTTCAGCTTGGTATATTGGCCTCCCAGTTAGTGACTATAATTCCTAACATCTCTTATAGCTAGGTGTGTTTGTATGACTGAATTTTGTCCAATGGAATGTGAGCAGAAGTGATATATGTGAATTCTAGATCACATTTAAATATGCTTGCCTTCCATGTCCTCTTCCCTCCCCTGGCGCTACAATACAAACATACTCTTTTTTCTTTTTAAAGGATAGTCAAACTTTTTTTTAAAAAGATTTTATTTATTTTTTTATTTTTAGACAGAGGGGAAGGGAGGGAGAAAGAGAGGGAGAAACATCAATGTGTGGCTGCTGCCCAGCTGGTATAGCTCAGTGGACTGAGCATCAGCCTGCAAACCAAAGAGTCACTGGTTCAATTCCCCAGTCAAGGCACATGCCTGGGCTGAGGGCTACACTGACGCTCAATCCACTGAGCTACACCAGCCAGGGGGATAAATAGACTCTTTTGAGCTAGCTTTAATCATGACGATGATGACATCCTAGGGCAAGGGTTGGCAAACTTTTTTGGTAAAGGGTCAGATACTAATTATTTTCAGCTTTGTAAGCCATGTAGTCTCTGTCATAACTACTCAGTTCTGTCATTGCAGTCATAAAGCAGCCACAGATAATATATAAATAAATTAGCATGGCTGAATTCCAATAAAATATTACTTGCAAAAGCCAGTGGCAGGTGGACTATCTGCTTATCATGAGCTTGCTAAAAAATCAAATAGGATTAAAAATCCCAAAACATATCTCTTTTTTATTCCTATTCAAAACACACCAATTTGTTTTCAAAAGTGTTAACTAATTTGGAGCTTGAAATGTTCGCTGGCAACTCTCCTAGAAGGAGACAGCAGAATTATTTCTACTAGAAAAGAATATAATCTTATCAACCATCCAGAATCATTGCAATATATTCCACTATTCTCAGATTAGTAAGCAAATTGAATGAGTATAGTTCTGTGTAAGAAAACAAAAATTAGAGCTTTTCATATAAATACCTGTTCCATATGTTCAAATACTGCTGGAGTAGCAATAGCAGCAGGTGCCTCTTCAATAATCTTCTGATGCCTGCGCTGTACGGAGCAATCACGACCAAACAAAGAGATGGCATTGCCATACTGATCTGCTAAGATCTGCACCTCCAGATGACGAGACTGTTTTGCTAGTCTCATCACAAATATAGGAGAGCCAGGGACTTCAGCTTGAACCTATATTAGAAAAGAAAAGAAAATGAATTAAGTGGTAAGCATTTTTTTAATCCTGATAAACTGCTTCAGTTTCAACAGGCAGATGCCTAGAAGTGCCAGGAGCCATGTTAATCAGTAGAAATAAAAAGGTGAATAAAGTTCATGTCCTCATCTATTTTTAAGAGACTGCATTCTTAGTTATATGAGCAATATTAATTAATGAATTAAAAAAGCATATGAACACATCCAGTGTGTTACAAGGATAAATAACAAAATATTTTGAAAACACACACACACAAATTCCACAAAAGGGCAAAGTACTGCCATCAGTTCCGAACAGCCAAATGTTCAACTTGCTCCAAACTAGATGCTGTCCTGGTTCACATTATGGTCATGGCATATATATGGTATTGTTGTAGTCAGAGAACTTTCATTTGCAATTTTGAAGCATATTGTCACTGGATACAGAATTCTATGCCGGTGATTATTTTCTTCCACTGTTTTTACTGAGATGCCAGGTATCAATCTTACTGTTACTCCTTTGAAAGTAATCTTTTTTTGCAGCTGCTTTAAGATTTTCTCTTTCATTCTCTCTTTTTAGTGGAGTAAAGTGGTAGATGTACTCAGATAAGCTTATATATAGTTTTCTCTGCATTTGTACTGTGGGGCTCATAGTGTTTTTGAATTTGTGCTTGGCATCTTTTATCAGTGCAGGAAAATTTTTAGCCATTATCTCTTCAACAGTTGCTTCTGCTTCATGATCTCTTTAAATAATGCTTCAACAGTTGCTTCTGCTTCATGATCTCTTTAAATAATGCTTTAAATAATGCTTCATGATCTCTTTAAATAATTCTTTAAACATTCATTTAAAGAATGAATGTTTCATTCCCTCTGTTCTCCTCTGAGACTCAAAGTGCAAAATGTTAAATAATTTCACTAAATCCGACATGCTTATTATGCTCTGTTTGGCTACATAACAAGTCATCCCAAGACTCAGAGGCTTGCTTAGGATGCCAACCATTTTCTTTGCTTATGATGCTGTGCTCGTCTGGGTAGTTCGTGTCTGGGGTCACACATGTGTATATCATCATCTAGTGGCTCAAGGTGGGCTGAATGGACTCACTCAAATGGTTGATGACTTGTGTTGATGGTTGGCTGGTAGGTATAGGGAGCCTTGACTGGAACAACTCATCTTTATTACAAGTGGTCCCCCATTTGCCAGTAAGCCAGAAAGCCTTCTGCAATTCCAGACTTTTTCAATGCAGTATTCCAAGAGGGTGGGGGGTACAAGTTATAAGTCTTCACAAGCTCTAGGCTATAGAACTTACACACAAACACTCTGACTCATCTCTCTTTCATAATTCCTTAGCATAAGTGACCAGGTGCTTTCACACTTGGTCTAGAGATCTCCGTAACTAGGTTCATGAGTTCATTAAATACATTCTCTATTTTCCAGCTTATCTCAGGCAATTGTCCCATCATTACAGAACATGAGTTACCTTTCCTCCAGACCCTAATAATTATTAGAGTTACTGCCTTTCCAACTTCCACTAACAGTATGTTCACCATTGCTCTACCATTTATTAACAACCTTCTCACCACTTTTCTAGTCTCTACCTTGGAGCCAGTCTCAAAGCCACCATCACATTTTTTACTTTTTTTCTAATGACAGAATCACACCTTAACATATCAATTACTGTATTAGCTATCCATTAATGCCTAACAAACCACCCAAAATTCAGTGACTTAGGACACTGACCAAAAATCTTACTGACTAAGGACACTAACTCAGCTGGGCTCAGATAGGCAATTCTGCTGATCCTGGCCTGGAGTCACTCATGCAGCTGTAGTCATTTGGCAATTTGAATGGGGTTAGTGGTCTAATATGGCCTCACTTACATGTCTCAAATGTTGCAGTGACTATCAGCAAGTAGGTCTAGGGAGCCTCAGCTGGGCAACTAATCTCCATTTCACGTGGTCTCTCTATCTCCAGAAGGCTAGACTGGGCGCTTTACATGGCAGTCTAAGGCTCATGTTCAAGAAGCAAGGGCAGAAGCTACAAGACCACTTGAGGTTTGCTTCAGAACCTGTATGCCATTTCTGCCATATTCTATTGGTCAAAACAAGTCACAAGGTCAGCCAAAATTCAAAGGGTGGGAAAAGAAAAAGAATCATCATGTAAAGGATGTGTATATATGGATAAGGAGTTATTACATGTTCTTTTCTATATTTCTATTTTTTATCTCTTCATGTTTCAGTCTGAATTTTCTTCTGACCTATCTTCCAGGCACTAATTCTCTCTACAACCGCATCTAATATACTATTAAATTCCTCTATTGACTTCTTAATTTTAGTCATTGCATTTTCAGTTATAGAATTCTTACCTTTTCCTTCTTTATGGTTTCTAGTTTTCTGCCAAAATTCTCAATCTAGTCCAGTTTTCTTGACTTCATTAAGTACAATTACTTTAAAGCCCTTGTTGGATAGATCCATTACCTAAACCCTCTGTAGGTCTGTTTCTACTGAGTTTATTTTTCTTGATTGTTAATCATGTAATTTAATATGCTGCTTATTCTTAATAGACTACCTGATACTGCATTTGAAAAATTAACAGAAATAATCTGAGTTCTGGATGTTATTCTTCTCTGGAGAGAATTTATATTTGCTTCCTGTTAGTGGCTAGGGACACTAGAAATCCCAGAATGCCTTGCCTGAATCAAGGGTTCAGTGTTTTGAAGCTGAGATTTAATCCCTGTGAAGGATGATTTATTTCTACTTCATTCTTAACTTTTCAGATATAGTCCCTTCAAGATCCCAACCTAAAATGTGGGAGGTTTCCCAGGGCACCCTACTCAGCAAGCCCTGAAGTCTAAATTTTGTCCTTTAAGTCTTGTTAAAAACTCTAGTTAGCTTTTCAGCTACTTCTTCTCAAACTAGACGATATCTCTAGGGAAAAAGTGGCCTCAAATGCCAGGCTTACCTCTTTGGGTTTTCTTCTTCTTCTAGATCTTAGCCCATAATTTTTCACTGCCTTGAAAGGTCTCCAATGCTGTACAGCAGATTTTTTTTTTTTAATTTGGTCCAACTTGTCTAACTTGTTCTCAATGGAAGAACTGGTTTCAGTTATTTAGTTAATCATTATTGGAACTTAAAGACTCGCATAAAATTTCCTAATCTTAGTGTTCTAGTTTCTTCAACTATTTGATTCCATAGTAATAAGTAGTTTTTGAATATCTATAGGAGTTAACATTTTTAAAAATGAATATCCTTTTTGTTTTGCTTCTAAAAGCAAAAGGCATTTTCTTTAGACTCCACAAGGCACTGAAATACCTATGAAATTGGAATTATTATAAAAGGAGTGTAAAGAAAAAGAAAAATAATATTCCAATTCTGACATTCAAAATAAGATAATGTGTCAAAACAATATCTTTATCACTTTCTTTCTTTGAGTATAGCAAATCATGGAAGACCCAGTTCATAGATTTTTTTTCTCTAATTTAGCCCATGATAAGAAAGCTGAATGACTTAAAGAAAGGAGGGTGAATAAAAAGTGGTCAAGGGTACTTGTAAAGGATGGTGCAAACTAAAAGATGCTGGGAAACATAATAAAAAGTGGGGAGCTATAAGAGTGAAAAGGCCAGAACCCAATTTGCCTTTTACTAACTCATCTTTTTTCTGGGTATTGGAGGAGAAAAATGAGTGAGTAAAGTATGTGAAGGTAATTCTGAGGACAGAGAAAAAGAGACTCCTGTCTCCTGATTCTCTAAGATTCTGAAAAAAGAATATTTCTTTGGCTTCCTAAGCCAACATTTAGTTTGGATACACCAACTTAGGTGCAAATCACATGGGTAGGCAGAGAGAAATCCTATGTTTAGCTTTCCTGAGCTACTCTCAGTTCTCATAGAACGTAAGCCTGCCATAGGGTTCCTGTGCCAGGGTGAGGTAGCTATGTAGTAAAGGCTAGCGTGTAGGCTGCTGGGCCAGCAAGGTTGATAAAACACATGGTAGAAACTCAGGAGCCCACAGCCAATATGAACTAAAGTAAGGTAAAGTCAGTCAGAGAGTCTGGGCCCGACCAAGCCAAGAGCATCCAGATCAGGTGTTAACCGTATCACATACATTATAACCGCAGAAGAGGGGCACAAAAATATAGAAAGGCATTGACTGACTCTTTCTTGCCACAAAATGTCCTATGAGCCACCATACACGGAAGAGTTTTCTGAGAAACCGATGACTTTTATGTAAGAGAGAATCGTTCTATTTTCTGCACATCCAAATTATAGTGTGAGTTAAATCACGTATAGCTGATACACATGTTAATTCAAACAAAGACAATTTGTACTCTACCTGTCTGAAAAGGTTAGGGAAGTCATCTGCATTGTTGACTTTTCTGATTCCCTTTCCTCCTCCTCCTTCTGAGGCCTTGATCATTACTGGATACCCAACTTCCTCTGCTGCCTTCAAGTAGAAAGAGGAAAATGGAAGTAAGAGTGGTGTTAGTAGGGAAGGAGAACACTGGCATTTTCTCCCTTTAAGAATGCTATTATTTGGTAGGCCTATACATAGCAAAATAGAAAGAGCTTGAAGATACACTATTATGTAAAAGAAATAAAACAATATTCATAATATTAAATTGAACCAAGAGAAACTGCCTTTATGTTTAAGTATGATGACGTATGCATTCATACACCCACATATTTAAATGCAAAAAATGTTGACAATATACATCAGTGGTGATTTATAGAATTATGGGTAGACATAAACTTTTACTTATACTGTACATATTTCTATATTAATACAATTTCTTATAGCATGCAAATATTCATGTATTACCCATAATTTTTATTTTTTAAAAAAGACATAAGTAGTTCATTTAATATAAGCTGTATAGTTTCTGATAATATATAAGAAACTCAACAAATCAGAACTCTCACATATCCATAATTTTTTCTCACTGAATTTTTTTTGTATAAGATAAAAATAATGAGATATCAAAATAAATAAAACCAGTCAGAAAATGAATTTTCAACACACGCTCTAAATGTGCTTTTCCCATTACAGTATTTTATAATGACCAGGTGATTATCCTACAACTTTCTGGAAAAGTTAATAATATATCCATTAAGTAGGGAGCTGACAAAATCAAGATATACCTATATAGTTAGAATACTATGCAATAATTGAAAGGAATGAGGTGGTTTCTACATGTAATGATACAGACAATGTACAAATTGTATTGTCAAGGCAAAAAGTAAATTGGAGGAAAAGTTAACCAAACGCTTAAAACAATCAAGTCATTCCTTCACCAAAACATTCCAGTCTTTTCAGGTTCACATTATAGCAATATCTAAAAAATGTGTCGCCAGAAAAAGACCACTTCAAATTTTAATTTGTGTCAGTAGATTAAGCATGAAAATCTTTCAGTCATAGATCATCTCTTCTAAAATTAACTATTTGTTTCTATACTTATACAGTTAGTATGATGAGCTCAATCACTGGGTTATAAGTGATCAAAGAGACATCCACAAATATGGAAAAGAGATAAAAAGGAGGATAGCCCACATGATGTCAGTAAGTAAGAAGGCAGACCTTTTAAAAATATATGATGGCTGTATTTAAATGGAGGTCATTCATTTAAAATGTTAGAAGAATTTTGATGCCATGAGGAAAATGTTTTTATATATTTTTAAAAAAGCATTAATAAAATACATACATAGTAAGGCCCTAATAATAATAACTCTGAAAACCTATTAATTAAGGTTATCATTAATCTATAAATCGAAAATGACAGGAAGAAAATAGGGGTGGTTTTATCATCTATTTTTGGGCTTTCCAAATTTTCTACCAGATAATTAAAAAAAATTTTTTTACTTCTTTTTAAAGATTTCATTTATTCATTTCTAGAGAGGGGGGAAGGGAGGGAGAAGAAGAGGGAGAGAAATATTGGTATGTGAAAGAAACATCGACAGTTGCCTCTCACACACCCCCAACTAGAGACCTGGCCCGCAACACAGACATGTGCACCGGGAATCAAACTGGCAACCTTTTGGTTCACAGGCCAGTGCTCAACCTACTGAGCCACACTAGCCAGGGCTCTACCAGATAATTTAATGTTTATAATTATACTGAGGAAAAAAAGGACTTTTAATTGATGAGCAAAATAGCTACGCTTCTACTCTTTTGCAAATTATAGCAAATAGAATGTAGCATCTGCAATTCAATTAGAAATATTAATTCTTATTAAGGACATTACAGGATGATTAATTTAAAATGTAAACAATACAGTAAAATTAGTTGAGCAGTCAGTACTCCTCTTGAATTTATAACATACAAGTCATACACAAGTAGAATGTTTTTCTAAAATAGCCTCTTTCATCATCTACCTGGAGGCATATGTGATATTTCCAACTAGTTAAAAAGTGAAAGGGGTACAAACTGGAGAGAACTATAAAGGAAAGAAAAGATTATGTTGAAGAAAGGATCTCCTTTTCTTAGGTTCATGTTTTTACATGGATGGACAATAATTATAGAGTAACACTTTCAGCCTATCTTGGTTCCCTCCCTCCCTGATCCACAAGGGAAAAAGAGTAAATTATGTGACTGGTCAGTCTGGAAGGAGGAACTGAGCACGCATAGCTCAGCCTCTTTCCCCTTTGGTATCAGCTCACTGCACAGACCATATCCTCTTTGTTCTGAGTCATGCAATAAGCTGAATAGTAAAAGCTATGTCATTGTAGAGGGAAGTCTGTGGTTACTGAGCACCACCCGTAACCAGTGAGTGAGTCTGTTTAGCTGACATTCAAAAGTTACAAATCTGACTGTTGCTACACAGTTAAGCCATTTTCACCAACATCTCTCTATTCTTTTTTTTTAAAATAATATGTATTCTTTTATTTATTTTTAGAGAGAGGGAAAGGGAGAGAGAAAGAGAGAGAGAGAAACATCCGTGTGTGGCTGCCTCTCGTGCACCCCCTACTGGGGACCTGGCCCACAACCCAGGCATGTGCCCTGACTGGGAATGTGAACCTGTGATAATACGAGCCTTTGCTTCACAATCCAGCACTCAATCCACTGAACCACACCAGTCAGGGCTCTCTATTCTTAATAAAGCTGACGTTTTGATCTCTATCTGCCTGGCTTCTTGGTTCTGAACTCGAACAGGGGAAAAAGTGTATTTTTTGTTAACCCTCTCCTCCCACATACACACTAACAGGTGGAGAAAAGGAGACACAGTACCTCCTTAGCTACCTAAGAAATGTTCTAAGTGAAAGGATTGCTTCAAAACAAATTTAAATTATTTTTGTTATATGTAGGTCACTTGTTCACTCTATAAACTATACCTCCTGATCTTACAAACCTAATGCCATCATCAACCAGGCTCCAAATTGCTTTATTTCTGATTATAATTGGTCGGTTGAAAGACATCACTTCCTGGAGTTATTAACCTACCTTTAACCCATCATCCACATCCTTCACATAGCCTTTTTCATAGACTTCCTGGGGAACACTTAAGATACGTTTTGAAAAATCACTTTCTTGCCAGTCCACACGAAGACCTGCAATAGACAACAATGACTTAAATAAATCTTCTGTTCTTGTCAATTTTTCTGCTATACCTTCTTTAAAATGCTCTCATATTGAGGGTAGATGGGAGAAAGAAGGATGCCATAAAACCCTGATCAGTCCTTGGGGTTAAAGGTATTTATCTATAGCAGGACCTGACAACTTGAGTTCCTAGTGTAAGCAGGACCTTACACTACAAAAATCCAGGAGAACTAAAAGGAAGCAACTTATAAAAATGCAAGGACATACAAGACCAAAAAAAGCGTGTCGGGCTTCTCACAGGAAACATAGCAGGCAAAATACCTTCAATTTGTGTGTTCAGGCCTGTTCCAGGGCCAGAGGCCTGGGGAATAATTCAATCTTTATGAGCCCTTGGAAATGGAAATGGCAGTTTTATTGGCCTCAGCAGAGCCATGATTCCATGCTCCCTAAATGTCCCTGTAGTCGGCCACAAGGGAAATGCTTTAGCCCCTCCATTCAAACAAGAACAAATTCAGCCTTTTATTTTAAACTGTTTGACCCAGCAGGTCTGGAGAGGATATTGCAATCCCCCTGGAGAGCTAGAGTAACAAGAGTTCAAATATGTTCAACCTGAAGACAATGGTCATTCCCATTTGGAAGAGGTTTCAGAGTGTATCTGCCCCCTATGCTTCAGTACGAAAAAAAGAGAAGTTCATACTATTATCAGCTGTAATAATTCACATGGCATTCTTTGAAGAATTTATCAAGGATAAACCTTATTTTTTAAAAATTTATCCTTCTGCATGCCTGGAAGAAAGGTTGACTATTGACCTCATTTTCTACATCAAAGGCAACTAAGAAGTTAAATGGTGTTAAGTAGGTAAAGCAAATCATCAATACATTGTGGGCTGACATAAAATTAAACAAAACAAAACAAACAAAAAAAACCCTGGCAGCCCTGATTGGTGTGGCTCAGTTGGTCAGGTGTCATCCCATAAAGCAAAAGGTCACTGGTTCTAATCCAAGTCAGGGCTCATGCCTGGGTTGCAGGCCCAATGCCCGATTAAGGCACATGCAAGAGGCAGCTAGCTAATCAGTGTTTCTCTCTCTCTCTTTCTCCCCAACCCTACCTCTCGCTCTAATAAATACATAAAATAAATAATTTTTAAAAATACTGGTAAGCAAATATTTAAGAGGTGGGTTTTAGGTTTTCTTAGTGATCTAGGTCATTTTCCAGGCCAGTTCAAAGGCCTAATTCTGCCTAGGAAGTCTATCTCTGAGAAAGATTCTAGTCTACCCAGAGATCCGAATCTACAAAACCATACGAGCTTTCTCAGAGTTTCTCTAAATTAAATCCCAAGATCACTCAAATCACAGTTTAGAATCTGTATACCTGGTACAAAATTTACATTCCTAAGACATGATAAAACCACAAGTGTATTAATTGAGCTTGGAGATACAAGATACCATTAATCAACCTGGACTCTATGTCTTGTCAAGTATCTCAATGTTTTAAATACACTTAAGACCCAAGCCACAGTCCCAAATACCCTGCTGAACTTTTCTGCATGTCAAGATACAAACAAGAAATCGTTTCTTACCACTGCCACTCCAGGGAAGAGTTGGGATACCTGCAGTTTGAGCCACTATGGAAGATGCAATCTTATCCCCCAAAGCCCACATGGCCTGGCTTGGAGGACCTAAAAACGAAAACAACATTTTGGTCTCATTTCTGTCACATATTTTTTGTCTTTCATGACATTATTTTTATATTTTTCTTGTTTCCCCTACAAATCATGGAGATCATAAACTTGATTATGGGGACTAGGATGTTTTAGCTCATCTTTGTACCCTTTACAGAGCCTAATGTAGTAGGTTTTTAGTATACAGTGAGAATTCAATATATATTTTAATACATGCTAAAATAAATTCCTGACAAATCTAACTCCCGTTTTATCATCCTTCATGTTCAACTTTACCAGACTAACAAAGTTCTTTTTTTGTTTTTTGTGTTGTTTTTTT
The DNA here is from genome assembly GCA_004026545.1 of Mormoops blainvillei. Classification (NCBI taxonomy): domain Eukaryota; kingdom Metazoa; phylum Chordata; class Mammalia; order Chiroptera; family Mormoopidae; genus Mormoops; species Mormoops blainvillei. The sequence continues at coordinate 263,830 of PVJD01000105.1, forward strand.
TTTTTTACCAATATCCTAAATTAAGGACTACAAAGTTTCAGAGTTCAGGTCTGAAATATAAATATTATACCTTTCTTGACATTATGGGAAATGAAAAGGAAGATTTCACTTTAACAGGGTTTACAAAGCATAATCATAATTGTGGAAGGTCTCTGAGACAGAGACAGAAACACTTTGAGCCAAGTAACCTCTATTTCTCCCTCTGCTACAGGAGAGCAGAAAAGACAGAAGACAGAGCTCTCACTTGTAGGAACATAACCTATAACCTATATGCTTAAATGTGAAGGTGTTGACTCACATTTAAGGGCACACTGCCAGGGTATCCTAAGTATTCAATTATCTTTGCTATATAAAAATATGTTTCCACATGTTTTCTTAGGTTAATGGCAAAGATTTTAAAAGCCAGTATTTTGGAAATCAGAGCATCCTCCATATCTCATGGAAAAGAACCTAGGGACAGAAAACACAATCAAGAAATAGACACATAAGCAGGGCATAAGAAATGGGGGCGGGGGGCGGAATTAAAAAGAGGTTACTCTGAGTTGGTGACTGATGAAAATAAGAGAATGTTAAACAAGAGAAAAGCAGAATATAGCGTGGAATATGGGCAAAATTGAAGAGAAACAGAAAGACAGGAACCGTATGCCAGAAAGGCTTACCCATGAAGGCGATGCCATTTTTCAAAAGAAGTTCTGGAAGCTTGGGATTCTCAGAAGCATGACCCCAGCCAGCCCACACTGCCTACAAGGGAACACAATATGGTTCATTCTTAAAACTCATATTTTTTTTAAAAAACACGATAAACTGTATTGTTCTCTACCAAGACTGGGCCCTACTCCATGAGGTACAAGAGGTACAATAGCTCCACAGCAGCCCAATACTTAATTCAGCTTCTATGCCTAATTCTTGGCAAGCTCTTTACAAAACAGTAAGTAGTCCATTGTGGCAATCTGACCTCTGAAGAGGTCAAAACCAAGTTTAAATTGATATTAAGATCCAGTTAGTCCTGCTGCTCTTTAGGAAACTCAATTCATAGTCTTTCAACTAGACTCTATAGAGCCTTTTCTAGAAATATTGGTTTTCTTTCAGATTCAATTACTTTGGCCACACAATTCAACTTTTATATGTAGTGGTTAAACTGCCACACAAATCTCAAGCTTTTTTTCTTTTTGCGCTTCAGGACACTTACACTAAACTTCCTCACACAAGTGATTGGGAAGAAATGACCTATTTCTATACCACCATATTCTGGGCTAAGAACACTCCATTGGAAATAGGTAACAAGCTCTGGGTGGTTTGAAGGTGAAATGGATAGAATAACTAATCTCTGAAAAATCCTTTACAAACCTCCTGTTTGTATTAGGTTTACTTTATTTTGATCAAATGCATCTTTCCATCTTTCCCTGTTTGTTATATTCCACATAAAGGCATTTATCAATTTTCAACAATGATCCTTTCTATAAAATTAAAGCTTCTTTGGATATCCCTTTATGCCTAACTGTAAAATGACTAAATATGTTGGGGGGGTTTTTCTGTGACTGCTAGCAGATTTTATGTTTATTACAACAGTGATGCACTGCAAACCATGAGATGCAATAGTTTTCTTTGGCAAGTGTAAATATTAGTTCATATATGAATTATAGTGCTGAATTTGGATATCTTTAAAGTGAAAACTTGTTTTTTTCTTTCTGTCAAATTTTTTAAATTTCAATTACAGTTGACATACAATATATTAGTTTCAGGTGTATAACATAGTGATTAGACATTTATATAACCTATGAAGTGATCACCTGATAAGTCTAGGACCGAGCTGACACCATACACAGTTATCATAATATTACTGACTATAATCCTTATCCTGTGCTTTATATCCCTATGACTGTTTTTATAATTGGCAATTTGTACATCCTAATCCATTCTCCTTTTTCATCCATCTCCAACCCCCCTCCCATTTGGCAGCCATCAAAATGTTCTGTGTATGGGAGTTTGTTTCCGTTTTATTTGTTTAGATTCCACATATAAGTGAAATCATGTGGTATTTGTCTTTCTCTGTCTGACTTATTTCACTTAGTATAATACTCTCCAGGTCCATTTATGCTGTCACGAATGGCAAAACTTCTTTACCCTTTCGTCTATCAATGGACACTTAGGTTGCTTCCAGACCTTCGCTATTGTAAATAATGCTGCAATGAACACATAAATTTGGTTTTAAAGAACACATTGGTATCCTTACTTGTACTGGGATCCTTTTAGCAATATCAAGAATTAACTCCACATTTGCATAATTGTTGTTGTTTGGTCCTCCTGGCACTGGCACATAATGATCTGCCATCTTAATATACTCTGAAAATGGAAGTAAAATAATAAAGAACACATACTTTATTTTCTGAGCTATAACAGCAGAGCAAAACTATGTAAAGGACCATCATAAGTAACCACAGGACAAACTGCATTAATGAGGTAATATGAAGGCTCTGACTTTATTAAGTCACAGGCACTAATACACACTAATCTCATGTTTAGGAAGCTCTTATACTAAAACAGCAGATCTCAAACATTTCACTATATGACCTTTCTGAAGGGTCTTTATTATCCCTATATCAAAAATGTGTCTGTTACTTAGAGGCCCCTGTACAATTATTCTATTCTGGGAAAAGACTCTAGCCCTGACAACCTTAATCTTTAACTTGCACTATATTCTGAGAAAGCCCTTTTCCTGATGTAGAGCTAGGACAGGATGGGGAGTCTGGAGTGTTTGTAGGCTGGCTAAACAGAAAGGAGTCTCCTAGGTGTTTGAAAAGGGTTTACCTGGAATGTTGAAAATAAGAGGTATTTGAAAGACACTTTAAAAAGATACCTTCTTTTCCCTCTTACTTTTTTTTTCCTCAGTATTCCCATTCAAATCTGTCGCCTGATGTCTCTCTCTCTCCTATTCTGGCAACAACTGTAGGAGAGCAGCTACAATGTGTAGAAACTACACTAATAAGTACTTTATATATATATTATTTCATTTAACACTCAACAGTCCTATATATGACAGGTATTATTAACACCAGGCTTAATAGGAAATAATGGCTTAGTGCAGTTAAAGAACTTGCTCAAGGTCCATACCCACCATATTTAACATTTCTTATATCTTGTTCTTAACTTTTAAAGGCTATAAGTCTTTCTAAAAGAAAATTCTACTCAAAGTAAGATACAAGGCCATACATTTTGTTCAAAATAAAAATAGATTTATTATTATCTTTGATTATAAGCGGGAAAGCATGTTAATTATTAAAAAATTTAAATATATCTGGATGTAATAATACTATTTTTTAAATGTCAAAATCATCCATTGTCTGCCACTCAGATAATTAGTTCATGTTTTGATATCCTAAAAACCATAAGTTGTTAACTGACTACATGATATAGTGTGGTTATCTTCCCATACTATGACATAGATACTTAAAATTTTACAGATTATACATACATAATATGATATGATACAAATATTTATACAGTTAATATTAATATATGAATGTTAATGGTTGATAATTTCTTTTATATATATATATATTTTATGTATATTTTACTGATTATGCTATTACAGTTGTCCCATCTTTTTCTCCCCTTTACTCCTGTCAGTGCTGCAACACCCCTCCCACCAGTATTCCCACCCCCCTTAGTTTATGTCCATGGGCCAAACATTTAAGTTCTTTGGTTTCTTCATTTTCTATACTATTCTTAACCTCCCCCTTTCTATTTTGTACCTACCATTTATGCTTCTTATTCCCTGTACCTTTTCCTCCCTACTCCCCCACCCCCTCCCTGCTGATAACCCTCCATATATGATCTCCATTTCTATGATTCTGTTCCAGTTCTAGTTGTTTGCTTAGTTTGTTTTTGTTTTTGTTTTGTTTTTAGTTTCATTTGTTAATAGTTGTGCTTGTTGCCATTTTACTATTCATAGTTTTGATCTTTTTTTTCTTAGATAAGTCCCTTCAATATTTCATATAATAAGGGCTTGGTGATGATGAACTATTTCGACTTGATCTTATCTGGGAAGCACTTTCTCTGCCCTTCCATTCTAAATGATAGCTTTGCTGGACAGAGTAATCTTGGATGTAGGTCCTTGCCTTTCATGACTTTGAATACTTCTTTCCAGCCCCTTCTTGCCTATAAGGTTTCTTCTGAGAAATCAGCTGATAGTCTTATGGGAACTCCTTTGTAGGTAACTCTCTCATTTTTCTTGCTGCTTTGAAGATTCTCTCCTTATCTTTAATCATGGGTAATGTAATTATGATGTGCCTTGGTGTGTGTTTCCTTGGATCCAACTTCTTTGGGACTGTATGAGCTTCCTGGACTTCCTAGAAATCTAATTCCTTTGCCAGACTGGAGAAGTTCTCCTTCATTATTTTTTCAGATAAGTTTTCAATTTCCTGCTCTTCCTCTTTTCCTTCTGGCAACCCTATGATTCAGAGGTTGGAAGGTTTAAAGTTGTCCAGGAGGTTCCTCAGCCTCTCCTCCTTTTTTGGAATTCTTTCTTCATTCTGTTCTGGTTGAATGGTTACTTCTTCCTTCTGCTCCATATCATTGATTTGAGTCCCAATTTCTTTTCCTTCACTGTTGGTTCCCTGCATTTTCTTCACTTTGCATAGCCTTCACTTTTTCCTCTATTTTGCAACCATATTCAACCATTTCTGTGAGCATCCTGATTACCAGTGTTTTGAACTCTACATCTGATAGGTTGGCTATGTCTTCATTGTTTAGTTCTATTTTTGGAGTTTTGATCTGTTCTTTCATTTGGGCCATATATTTGTGTCTTAGTATGCATGTTACATTGTGAGGGGCAGAGCCTTAGATATTCACCAAGGTGGTGCATCCCACATCACTGCCTTGTGGCACTGTATGTGGCGGGGGGAGTCTGAAAGGGAACAATGCCACTTGCTTGGCTCTTGGCCGGCTTTCAGTCACTTCCCCGTGAAGTATGTTTATTGTTCCTTTATAATTATTTTATGGACTCCTTATTTGTGTTTTGTTGCTCATTTTCTACTGAATGATGTCTTTTTCTCATATCAAAGGTAGAAATTCTTTGCTGCTAATATGTTTTTCCAGATTACCATTTGCCTTTAACTTTTTCTTTCTCCTTTTATTTGATAAATAGCAATTTTTACTCTCATATAGTCAAATCTAACATTTCTGTAGTTCAGTGGCCCTAAATACAGGAAAAAAGAATATTACTTTAATTGCTGACCTATACCCTATACACATATACATACAGAGTCTACAAAGGTAATGCTGTCGCCAACCAACAACAGTTCAGAATTCTATATCAATCAATCTTTTATTATTATTATTATAGACACTAAAGAAAAGAGAAGCCCTGGAAAGTAGAAAAAGGAAGCTTTCTAATTATGTAGCTTGTATTCCTCCATCATCTCCAAGCTCCCACAGTTTCCATAACTACCACAAGAGAAACTATTCTAGAGTATATCCACAAATAAGAAAACTACCCTAAAAACAGAATATGCAATTAACTGTGGATCCCCATTAATCATCCACCTCTCCAACTTTTCCAATAACTACCATGAAATAAAAATATGCAATTGGCCCATTATTACCACTCTCGCCATCCCTTCACCTATTAATTTTTCCTGTTCCCTTCCTGTCTCAGAGCATGAAGCCCTCTCTTCATGTTAATAACCAACTCTTCTATCTAAGGTTCCTTTTTCATAATTGTTTAAACTGGTAAAATACTTAGTGTTTAAACTGGATTACAGGGATGGCTGCACAATAGTATGAATTTACTAAAACTAATAGAATGGTATACTTTTAAAAGGGTGACTTTTATGGTATATAAATTATACTCAATAAAGATATTAAAATAATTAACATAATATAAAGTTTAGAACAAAATAAAAAAATAAAAATCACCCAAGATACTAATTCTTTAATTCAATACCACTGGTATCAATATAATCCTTTCTAGAGTTCCATTTTTTAAATAACTTTTAAAGAAAGTGTACGACTGTTTAAAGTCTAAGTTTAAAGTTATAAAAAACAGAGGCGCAAATAAAAATAACAAGACCCCAAAATTCCACCCCCGCAGATAGCTAGTATTGCTGTTTTGGTATATGTCACTATACCTTTTTTTTCTGACTATACGCAAGGTACTTTTTTCCCTGTTTTTTTTTTTAAAGAAAGACTTTATATATTTATTTTTAGAGCAAGGGGAAAGGAGGGAGAAAGATGGAGAGAAACATCAATGTGTGGTTGCCTCTCATATGCCCCAACCGGGGACCTGGCCCACAACCCAGGCATGTGCCCTGACTGGGAATCAAACCTGTGACCCTTTGGTTCTCAGGCCAGCACTCAATCCACTGAGCCACACCAGCCAGGGCTTTTTTTCCCTATTCTTATACCACACTATCAATCTCCTTATGGCCAACATTTTTCTTAGAAATTGTGATAATCAGAAACTAGGGCGTCTGCCCCCATGATCCCAGCCTTCAGGTATTCATACTTTAATTAATCCTCTCTCCTTGGGTATGACTCGCTTCTGGTGAAGAAAATAATGGCAAATATAAGGAGATGTCATTTCCATGATAACATTACATAGGAATTTAACTGATCTTAAAACTTTCCCTTGCAGGCCTTGCAGTAGAAGGCAGTCATTTTGGGATGGCCCACCTGACAAGTAGCCAAGAGTAGTCTCTAGGTAACAACCAGCTAAATATTCAGGCCCCTGGTTTGAGAGCCTACAGAGAACTGAATACTGCCAATCACCATGTGAGCCTGAAAGCAAGTGCATCCAAAGTTGAGCCTCAGATGAGATTGCAGCCCCAACTGACAACTGACTGCAGCTTTGTGATAACCTGACGCCGAAGACCTGGCCAGCTAGAAACCATGAGATAATAAACTTCTGTTGTTTCAAGCTTCTAAATTTGTGGCAATATTGTTGCACAGTAATAGATAAATAATACAGCAATTTATCAGAATACATTCTCAGGCCAATAAATATTATTCCATAAAATATTTTTAATGGCTGCATGGAATTTCATAGAACTGGTGTAGCACATTTTATTTAACTAATCCACTGACATTGAACACATAAGTTACTCCTAGTTTCTCATTATTTTAATAATGAATATCCTTATACAAATATATCTGCCTATATTACTGATTTTTGTTCCTCAGACTATATTTCAGAAAAAAGAATTTCTTGGATAAGAGACAGGCATGATTTTGTCCACATATACTCTTGATCCCATCCCCTTCCACCTCCTCTAGGTCCCTTGTGTACCTATACCCTTCTTCCTCTTTGGCTCCTTCCTCTGAGACCATGAGCATTCTCAAGTCTCTTTCATTCTGAAAAATTAAAATCCTTCCTTGATCCTGAATGTCTCTTTAATTACTGCCCTTCTTCTTCCCTTCTCATCAAATTCCTAAAAAACTCGTCCACACTGGTATCTCCATGTCACTTCCCATTCATTCCTTAAAATCCTACATTAGTTTTCATACTCATATTGCTCTATTGAAGCTATTCTTGCAAATGCCAATGATTTCATAATTGCTGGACAGGTTTCTATTCTTACTTTATTGGCCTGCTGACACATCTGACCCTTCCTTATTGGCATTCTTTCCCTTCGTTTTTCTCTTCTGCTCCTTCTATCTCTCTTCCCATTTCTTTTTGGCACCATTTATGAGCCTATCTTCCTGAGTCTATCCCTAAATCCTAGTCTTCTACAAAATTTCATCCTTAGTCCTTTTCTCTTCATTTTCTATCTGTTCTTTCAGGGAGTAGTGTTAAGTACCACATATTTGCTGATGATATACACTCTTAATCTCTGGTTGTTATTATTTTCTAAGTTTTAGAAGGATATATTCAATTTAGTGTAGGATTTATTGAACCTGCTTGTACCGCAAGTACTCCAAATTTAATGTCTCCCCAAAAATCTTGCTGTTCTTGATATATTACCTATTATTATTGATGGTACTAGTATCTGCCTAGTCAACCAAATTAGATACCCAACAATGACTGTTAACTCGTTCCTCAACCACCAAATCTTGTCAGTTTTACCTGCTAAATTTCTAAACTATCCCTTTCTTCTCTATTCTCAGCCTTGTCATATTCTCTAGTAAGGTTTTCCACAAATGGATCTTCTAAGATGCTACCTGAACCATTTATCTAATTATTCATGTTTTTTAAAATGTATCTGTCTTTTAGAGATACATACTAAAATATTTACAGATAAAATCAAGTCTAGAATTTACTTTAAAAATTGTGTGTGGAAAAGGGAGGAGGTAAAAGTATAGATGAAACAAGACTGGCCCTGAGTTAATTGTTGATGCTGAATGATAGGTAGATGGAAAGGGGTTCATTATACTCTTTCACTTTTGAATCCTTAAAAACAATCCATTTAAAATGCAAATCTTTTAATGTTCAATGTGAGTGCAGGCACACATGCACACATCCCTAAAAAGATAAAGTCTATGCTCTTGAGGATGACTAACAAGGCCCTTGTTGACAAATACCAGATCAACTTTTTACTTTAACAAGCCATCTATAATTCCCAGAAAACTGTGTCACACATTCAAACATTTGCATATACCGTTCTTTCTGCCTGGAACACTTCTGTCTTCTCCCTAATTGCTTCATTCATTCTTACTGTTCTGGATAGGCATATATAACCTCTTCAGAAAGCTTTCCCTTAACCCTGCCCCCAAGAGCAGGGAGTAGAGTTAAGATGTCTCATCTCTGCGTTCTCATAGTGCGTATTTCTATTATAGCAATGTATTGAAATTATTTGTTTCCACGAGCAAGATCACATCTTATCCAACTGTAAGTCCCCATGTTCACTGAATGAATACATGAATTAATAGAAGTACCAGGTAGAAATAGACACAGAAAAAGAAATAATGAAAGGTAGTCTACATTTATTAAAGATGATTTCAACTTTACAAAAAAAACTCCAGTGGACTAGACATTACATTCTTTTACAGATATAAAAATTGTGGCTCAGAGGTGTTAAAGGGTCAGTCTAATACCTGTTTTCCAATAAATTAGCACCTTCTCTGTTTCTAAATAAAATAACATAATAACTATTACTCCTTAGGCATAGTCTTAACATCATTGTCTCAATATAAAGAACACATACAAACCAAAACAAGTTTTAAAAGATAGCTATTTAAAAAGCTAATGTTGCTCTAGCTGGTGTGGCTCAGTGGACTGACTGCCAGCCTGCAAACCAAAAGGTCACGGGTCTGATTCCCAGTCAGGGCACATGCCTCGGTTGTAGGCCAGGTGCCTGTTTGGGGGTGTATGAGAGGCAACTGAATGATGTATCTCTTACACCTTAATGTTTCTCTCCCTCTCTTTCTCCCTCCCTTCCCCACTCTCTAAAAATAAATAAGTATTTTTAAAATTAAAATAAATAAAAATAAATAAAAAGCTAATGTTATCTATGGTTACTTTACCTTAGAGATTATGCTTTCGCTAAAGCATAAAAAGTATGGAGAGGAAAGCCACAACCTCTCAGTTATCCCAAAAGTCTTTATCTACAACTCTCAGCTGGAGGACCTACTGAGTAGACAGGATATGCAGAAGAGCTTGCGGAGTGAAACCCACTTGGGTCCCACGAGGTCTCTCCCTCAGGAAAAGAGGAAAAAATGCACTCTCGTTCATAAGGGAAACATTATTTCCTTCCAAACCTTTCCACTTACATATACTGAAGTATGTGGCTTAGCAAATGCTTGACACTTGAAAGGCATAAACCTGAAAAATCAACACTTTCATTAAATTTCTACCTATTTTTACTTAGAACACAGGAGTCTGTGTGGAGGTTAAATATAGCACAATCACTTTTATATGCCTATTATTAACACTTTTAAAAATTTATTTTTATTTATTGATTTGAGAGAGACAGGCATACATTGATTTTTCATTCCACTTATTTATGCATTCATTGATTGACTCTTACTGACCGGGGTGTATCGGTAACACAACACCCCCCCTCCCTGTGTAATCCACAACCTTGGTGTATCAGGACAATGCTCTAATCAACTGAGCTATCCAGCCAGGGCTACTATTAACACTTTTTAAAAGAGAAATCCTTTTAAAAGGATTTCACTGGAAAGCCATCAGTTTGGGAATCCCCCTAAGTTACCATTCTCCTACTTAAAGGCTGAGCTATTCAATGTGTTATGTTCAAGAGTGATGCTTTCTTAATGGCCATAACTCACCTGCATTGGCTTTAAGATCCTCAGGTGTGACCATGACAACAAATCGGATTGCACGTTCATTTCGAAACATCTCATAAGACCACCGACGAATAGACCGCATGCATTTCACTGCTGCAATGCCATTGTTGGCAATAAGAACCTGGGAGAGTGGGGGGATGGGAATTGGAGAGAAAATAGAAAAGGCAAGCAATCATAGAGGAAAAGAAAAGAGACCATTTTTGTAGATTTATCTTTCTCTGAAAAGCCAGATTTTCAATAGGAATTTATATTGCTAGTCTAGGCAGTTAGGAACTACGTACCACATGATCAAAGGGCACTTTAAAATGTTAGCTAAAGAAATACTTCAATATGTGCCCACTAAACCTTACTCCTTTCTAACTTCATTTCCTGAAGGAAAAAAAGGACAATTACTCAAATCTTGTGAGTTTTTTAATTATTCCACCATACCAATGACTAGGGAACAGAAGAAGATAAACTTCAGAGAGATAATGTACTACCAAATAAGGAATGGAGGAAGACTAAACAGTGCAGTGTCATGCACTTTTCTCCACTGTAGTAAAACAAGGCACAGAACCCTGAATGTGTATAACAACCCTGGCCTCAAACACCACCTCTCTCCAAAATGCTGAACTCAAAATGCCTTAGAATTGTACAGACTGCCTCAGAAAAAAGTCACAAGAGAGTAGAAAAATTAGTGACCCTGAGGCTACTCTGTAAAGAAACCTTTTATCTCTTTACCTCTCTTGCTATCACACCTCCAAGAATAACACAGGCTAGGAGACGTGTAATCTGTCTTTATTGGAAGACTAACAGAAACACACCACTGAAGCAATACTTTTAGGTGTGGGAATGTAGGTCCCCAGCCTTTAATCTTTTAATCACTGTAAACTATTTCAACCACGTCATCCTCTCAGCTCTGACATGGTTTAGATAAAAGTGATACAGAGTTACTTGTAACATTTAAAAATACTTGAAATCTCTTAAAGTATTTCATGTGGTATATACCCTGTAAACATCTCAAATACTTGGTAGAAGCCAGTAAGTCACAGTGTATCAAACTGCTTAAACTTTCTGTTCTGAAACTCTTTCTCCCTTAGCTCTAAATCCAGTGCCATAACATTATCTCTACACCACCACCCCACAAGCTAATCGATTTCTCAGAGCCTCTCAGATCAGTGCAGTCCAACCCTGTAAAACCACAAGATCTTTTAAAAAGAATTTTATGATCACTGCTTCATCATTTTCATTAGCTGTGACTAAATTATCAGTGGTTAATACAAATTATAGGAAATGGTAAAATTATTTAATAGGATGCTAGGGAGATGGAAAGGATAATTTCACATAAAGAGGAAAGGTTTCTGTCTAAATATTAGTTTTGAGCAAATCTAGGCATTAAATCTAGGCATTAATCTCATGTACTTTGAAAAAATAATTTAGCAGGTTATAACTTACCTTCTCAATCACTTTATTCCCCCCAAAACGAGTAACAAATTCTGCTGGAGAAGCTACAGTGAAATCTCTCTGTGAATCTATTTTCTTTCGGTCTCGACCTTGCTTTACTAGGTGCAAGCCAGACATGCTGGACCTATAAAAACAGAGAAACCATGAAAAGTCTATCAACAGGATTTCTTCACACCATCTACCTCCCCTAGAGACCTGCTTTTCACTGCCGTACTATCTAACAGCACTTCCAGCTGCACCCCTGTATAGAACACATGCTGGCAAACCACATGCTTTTTCAAATAAAAGAGAGGGGGAAAATGATGTTTGCTTGCAGAGATTTAAGAAAAAAAATAACTGTTCCTGAATAATAAAAAATAATATTAAGAAAAAGGCAAAGATTGGAATGAAATGAAATGGTAAATATAGCTGTTAAAGCTAAAAACACCATTAGCAAAGCTATTTCTGGATCATGATTCTGGCATACAGATGACCTTTACCTCTGTATTTCTACCCTCCGTCTCTCTTATTAACTATTACCTGCCTACTAAATGTGTTACTTGTGCATCCCAAAGGTGTTTCAAAATCAATAACTCCAAAAGCAAATTCTTCACAAGATGGCATAATATACCATATTTCATCGATTTTAAGATGCCCCCACAACAATTTTTTTTTAAATCTCTGAATTTAGTTTCTATCTTACAACTGATTGTATGCTTTATTTAATTGGCAGTATTTTTTTTTCCTCAGTGGTATAGACCATACTGGTGCCTCTAAAGATCAATAGTGCTTTAGATTAGATGAAATATAGTTGTTGAAACAGCACAAACCTAGGTTTAAATTCCCGATCTGTCCATTTAATAGCTCCAATGAGCTTTGGCAAATAATTTAACCTTGCTCAGCTTTGGGTTTCTCTCTGTAAAATATGCAGAGTATTCACTGTTCTAGATATTTACCTATTGTCTCTCAGCCCCAAGCCCACTCTTTAATGCTCGGCTCTGTGAAAACAGGGCTAAGCCTCTGTAAAATTGTTCAGTTCTACCAATGTGAAGGCAGAGGAGTTAAAAAAGAGAGAGACTTTTTTTGTGTTTTCCAGCTATTACCAGCATTGTTCCACAGTAAAAGAGAGTTAAACTCTAGCTTCTAGCATCTTCTGACATTACTGGGAGGAATCCTGGTGCCTTCCCTTAGAGGTACCAGGAGCAACAGGTTGTGGTTTCTTGGCAGTCAGTGCCGCCTTGTCTTGCTCACTCATCCTCTGGGCTACTCTGCCTGGGCCTACATCACCTGTCAGGCCAGGTCTCCTTCTGAGAGATCTGAGCATCAGCCACTCAAAGCTTACTCCCAGCGGTCTGCGCACCAGCCCCCAGGGCCCTCCTCCAAGCTCCTACCTCTTCCTTTTTGTCCTCCCAGGCCTAGGGGTGGTAACTGCTTTCTATAGGTATTAACTCTGGGTTACCTCAGCATCCCTTTTTTGTTCTTTTATTCTTCTAACACCCAAGTAACCAATTCTCACTATTGAATGCCTCGTAATACCTAACGCAGTTTCTCTTTCCTTGACTGGACCTCGATAGACCCTCTGAATGAGAGTTTTGAGGATTAAATGAGATAATGGACATAAATAAGGTCTTTCATACACTGTTTTATAGGCAGCTGTTTTCTTCTATTTTTAGCTTTTCTTCCTCCTATACTCTAAGCTTCACACTGTAGTAATTTAACTTTTCAAAATAAGAGTATGATTAAAATCATCCTACAAAGAAAATATCAGGTCCAGCCCTAACTGGTGTGGCTCAGTTGACTGGGCGTTTTCCCGCAAAGTGAAAGGTTGCCAGTTCAATTCCTTGTCAGGGCACATGCCTGGTTACAGGTTTAGTACCCAGCTGGGGAGCGTATGAGAGGCAGTTGATCAATGTTCTCTCTCACATCGATGTCTCTCCCTCCCTTCCCCTCTCTCTCTAAAGAAAAATAAAATCTTTTAAAAAAAGAAGAAAATACCAGGTACAGATTGTTTTAAAAGACAAGTTCTATCAAACTTTCAAGGGCAGTAGTCTACCACACTTCCATACCACAGAAAAAGATGTAAAACTCCCCAGCTAGAGAACACTGATGCAAAATATATTACATGCAAGAGAACACCAGACAAAGATGTTACATGATGTAAAGTAAAAATTCAGGTCCATTTTATTGGACCTGAAATGCAAAATTCCTAAACAAAATATTCTAAATAGTAGAGTATTACTGCAAGGACGAACAACTATTAGTAAAAAATAATATTACTCCATGACCAAGTTCAATTTGTCCCAGGTATACAGAGATGGTTTAATTTTAGAAAATCCATAAAATATAAAAAAACTGTATTAGATTTCCTAACAAGTGCAATAAAATGGAAAAAAAATTAGAGGCATTAGGATTGCAAAGGAGGAACTCATTATTTGGGAATGATATGATCATTTACATAGAAAACACAGAAGATTCTGCAAAGTATTAGAAATAACAGACCTTAGTCAAGTGTCTAGATATATAATTAATATATAAGAAATCCAAATATATTATATAATAGACTATACACAGGTTATAAAATTAAAAACAAATCATAAAGTTAAAAACAACTAAAATATATACACTTTCATTAAGAGATACATATAGATACACTAAAACTATATAAACAGGAAAACAAGAGTGTGATAAATGTGTGATTAATAAAACTGATTATCTGGTGGGTGAGGCAGGGAGAAGGGTCAAGAAAAGGCTATATAATTAAATGTAGGTGATGGCCAAGGACCTACCTTTGTTTTAAGGTGGTGGGTTTCAAATTCTTTTATATTACTTTTTTAAAATAACTAAGTAACTAACCAAATAAATAACTAATAGTGGGCCACACATGGACCAATGAATGTGTCATGAACCAATGATTATATAATTCTATACACCTAAAGTTAAACACATACATGCTCCTCAAAGATCAGTGTTCTGTTACTTAGGGAGGGAGGGAAGAAATAGAGAAGATATAAACCTAGAACTAATTAATAGGACGTGCTTAAGTCCTTATTAGGGAAGCCAAGTCTATATTGGTAAAATTAAGCTGGAGAAGGAATTGGTCGTAAGATTTAATTAATAGTTTAGAAATACAGTTGATCTCACAATCTTCACCTCTCACCTACCTTTTCTTGAGAAGCTATTAAAGAATGCTGTCTTCTAAAAGGATGGAGTAAGTCAAGAAAAAGGAAGATGGGATGTACGAAACAGAGGATGCAACATAGACAAGAAGGGAATTTCCCAGACGATTGCTCAAATTGGAAGACAGCCTGCTCCAGGAGCAATGCGGTCTTAGAAAAAGTGGACAGGTCACCCGTTGTATTTAAACACAGAAAAACAAAATAAAACTCTGAGTGTGTGTATTATATATATATATATAAATATATGGGTATGTTTTCTTTGTATACATACATATATGCTTGTTTTACATATATAAAACAATGGTCTACATATAAATGTTTGTTATATATACACATGTAAATCATTCTGATTATATATAATATATACACATATATAATGTGTATATGTGTGTGTATATATACATAAAATCAATTGCTTTTTATGTATTTGACTCTCAGTGAAGTTTCACTTGGTTTTCCCCCAAAAGGGTGGAAGAGGTCAAATGAAAAGGAGAAGGATAATTGTTCTAAAGGCTAATTTTACCAACTCAGTGTTTTTCATATGTTTTTTGTTTTTGCCAAAATCCAGTTTAATTTTCATGTAATTTTTTAAAATTTCTCTGAAGATTACAAAAACAAACAGAGAAGATAAGAGAGGGACCCTTAGGTACTGTTATCAAGCAGATCATTCAGGTCTTTTATGACAGTCCTGCTGAAGCAGAACAGACCTGCAAGAGGCCTGAAGAAGTCCAAGAAGACCTGACTCATTTCCTCCTCAGCCTGAGTTCTCAGCAGGAAGACGGAAGATGCCAGGGCAAGTGAGTTTGGCACCCTTAACAACTCCAGTCTGTCTGCACAAGATCATGTGCCAGGACAAATGCAGCAGGTACCTTTCGTAGCCCCGGAGGCACATTCTCAAAAAGCTTTAAACTACCTTCAACAGGGATGCTACATACTACACAGAAGCACTGTCTACCTTTGCAATAATTGAAGAGACTTTATTTTTGAAAAACCAGCCAAATCCAGTGAGCAAATTTGGCACAGACTGAGATCCCTCAACGAAATAATAGCACAGCAAGATCTGCACAGGGGTGCTTGCTTTCAACATAACTACAATTATCGCACATGGGCTCAGGTATCTTTGGTTCAAGTTCTGAATGTTAAAAAAGGGTTAAGAAATCCAGAGTCAAATATGAGAATTTTTATTCATTTCCTTGGAGGGAAAAAAAAAGTTTCTTAGAGATATAAAAAATTATCAAATCAAATATCCCATAAATCCAGGGCTTTACTGCAATGCCTTACTGTTTTTTAAAGGTACGTACTGCCTAAACATGGCACCCTAAAACTTACCTTTGAAGCATGTAATATCTCATCTCTTTATTTTCCTCTGCAGAACCCTCCATATCACGATGACAAAGGAATGGAAGCTTTTTCTTCAGATTTCAGCCTTGTAAACACAAGCCGCAGCTCGTCCTCCTGTTGCAGGTGCTTAAAACCCAGGAGGACAAGAGATACTGTGCCTTCTGCCTACTTCTTGGCCCTGCTTCAGTCAGACTACAGTATTCCTGATGGCCTCAAACTACAGCCTTTTTGTGTACTTTGTCCCCAATTTCCATATTTCCCCACCTTTGCTCCTTTTTGAAATATCCCCGTACACTTGGCTAAGACCTAGAATTAGCTGCTTTCCCAAGAGGATTGAGAGGAGAGGGGGAGAAATATAAAAGCTTGTATAACTAGAAAATAGATCTTAGTACTCTGTGTTAGCTGCAGCAAACATGTTTCAACAAGGGTCACTTTCTTCTGACAGTCACCAGAGAGAAGCTCCACAGCCGCTCCTGGCTGCCAGGAGCACATGACAGGGAGAGCCAGGGCAAAAAAAGAAGACCAAGTTTACAAGGACAACCAAGCCAAGAAAATAATGGGGTCAGGAAATCCAGAGGGAGGAAGACAGCACAGCCTCGGTAAGTAATTTCTAAGATCCAATCAAAACAAATAATACTGAATATCAGACTGCAGGGGCAGGGAAAGGAGGTCAGGTGGTTAAAAAACAACAACAACACACAAGGGACAAAACGTGCCACTAATAGGGAACTCTGTATAGAGTGGGAGCCACATTTCTGATTTTCAGGCCAGAATAGTGATAGGCACATACACATAAAACAAAAAACCTGATTAAAAATACTGAATTAAGATTTCATTCACTAAAACTTGAGAATAAGAATGGCGCTGGTACAAATGGGATACAGAGATGTGGATAAAATCCTTCAAAGAAAAAAGGAGCCCAGACAAATATTCTAGACACAGAGGTCTAACCCAATTTAAGCAGGGAAGAAAAATTCTGCCTAGAAAGGCTACTGGGACACATGTATTGCTATGAAAGCAAATTTGCCACAGATGGACAGATCACTTAAATAAATAAATAGTGGCTGAATGTTATACAACAACATAGTCCTGTTTTAGCTTTTAATTAAGCAGATCCTCATGATACTGCTGCCTTGTAATGGGAGAAAAAACTCTAACAGCTAGAATCTGTAGAATCACAACTTCCTGACACAAGACCTCAGGAACAGTATGATTTACCGGAGTCATAGCTAACCTGATTTATGTACAACAGAAAAATTCCCCCCAAAATGCTGGGTAGAAATAGTTAATAATCTGATGCCAACTATGCTGAGAACCCATTAACATTCTAGAAAAACCCTCCACAACAGAAGTACACAAATGACCTGAAGCCCAGATAAAAGATGAACAGTGAAACTGAAGATAAAATGATTAAGACAAACCTCAATCTTCAGACATTCAGGTGACCCAAGTTGAAAAGACTCACTCAGGACATTCAACATGACCACCAGCCCTAACAGAAAATGGATGTCTTGGGCTGTTTTCTGGTCTGTACCACTTTGTATCATTCCTTCTATATTATGCCAATGTCTGACAAAGTTAGCCAAGTTTACTTTTTCCTTTAAAGAACCAAGCTGATGCAGAGGCTCCCTCCTATCTTTCTGTCTCTTCAGAATAACATGTCTCAAAATAGAGCACTGAGGCCTTTGTTCAGAACAATTAGTGACCACAGATGTAGATGGAGCTCAGTTTTACACACATCTGTCTCCGGATGTAGGCAGTTCCTAAAAGAGAATCACTCTCTGCCTTTATTACATAAATTGAACATTCAAAAACCAAATAAAGCACTGAATATAGAATAACGCAGCCTATTTTGTACTCGATTGTAACAGAAAAACATACCAAAGAGGCACACTCAGTAACAGAGTGTGTACTTTCTTTCACCAAAGGGATCTCGCTAAAACAATTAAAAGCTAACAAAAGCACACCCAGATCCAAAAACAAAGCTAGAGTTTCTAATCTTTTATGGATGCTGCTCACAATCCTTCTGTAATATTAGAACACAAGAAATAAAAAGCCACCATTCATTTCTCCAAATTCAAAGCATCCCCATTTTAATTTACCATAAAGTGTCCAAAGGAGACACATACCTGGCACAAAATCCAACTAGAAGCCCACACTGATCCCAGCATTGTAACATGCCAAACACCAAGGATGACGTAGCAGTTTATCCGGCAGACAGTGATGCATTGGCTGGCTTGATTGCAGTGCAGTCTGAGTTATACTGCAGCACACACTGTAAGAGATTGTCTTACACTGAGGCTTTTCCAGGCAGAGAAATCTTGAATCAAGGATGTATCTCTTTTGAAAATCAATTGACCATGTATCAAAATGTTTAGTTGTGGACTCTAAATTCTGATCCACTGATGTATATGCCTATTCTTGCAGCAGTGCCACAAGGCCTTGATAACTATGGCCTTGATAACTAGGGTTTGAAATCAGGGAGTATAACTCTTTCAGTTTTGCTGTCCTTTTCTAAAACTGTCTTGTCTATTCTAAATCCTTTGGGTTTCCACGTAAATTTTAGGATCAAGTTACCAAATTCTAGAAAGACCAAAAAAGAAAGAAAGAAAGGAAGGAAGGAAGGAAGGAAGGAAGGAAGGAAGGAAGGAAGGAAGGAAGGAAGGAAGGAAGAAAAAGAAAGCCTGCTGATTTTTAAATGGGCTGTGAATTTACAGATCTATTTAGGGAAAATCGCCATCTTGACAATACTGAGTTTTCCAAACCCTGAACATACTGTCTCTCCACTTACAGGGTGGGGTAAAAGTAGGTTTATAGTTGTTCATATGGAAAATAGTACAATAATTAATAAATAATACAAGAATAAATTGTTTGGCATACTCACAACTATAAACCTACTTTTGCCCCACCCCATATTTAGCTCTTTAATTTCATTCAGCAATGTCCTATAATTTTTAATGTGCAAGTCTTACATTTTTTTGTTAAATTTTTCCTACGTATTTGACGCTTTTTGATGCCATTGTGCATGAAATTAATTTCATTATTTGCTTGTTCATTGCTACTTAGTGTATAGAAATACAACTGATTTTTGTATATGGATCTCATAGCCTCCAACCTTGCTAAGCTCATTTGTAAATTTTTTTAATAACTTTATTGAGATACAATTCACATACGATTTATTTCAGTCACTTAAAGTACATAATTCAATGTTTTTTTTATTATATTCACATACTTGTGAACCATCATCACAATCAGCTTTAGAACATTTTCAATGCCCTAAAAAGAAACCCCATACCCAGTAGCAGTCACTCCCCTTTTTCTCCCAAACTCCTCCCCAGTTGTAGGCAACAACTAATTTACATTCTGTCTTTACAGGTTTGCCTATTCTTGATATTTCATATAAATGAAATTATATAATAGGTGGTCTTTTACGACAGGCTTCTTTTACTTAGCAGAATGATTTTAGTGTTGCAGTATGTATCTGTACTTCATTTCTTTTTATGGTCAGATAATTTTCCCTTATATGAACAAAACACACTTTATTTATCCATTCATCAGTTAATGCATATTGTGTTGTTTCCACTTTGTGGCTATTATGAATAATGTTGCTATGGATAGTCACATTAATTAAGACAGGTCAAGGGAGAGAGTGTAACATAAAGAAGAGAAGATGACTGAAGCTAATAAGCCTTGCAGAAGACCAATAATTAAGTTTCAGGTATACATGTAAATATATGAGTGTTCAGACAATCATATATTTTTTATGTCTCATGAAGTACTTGCAGTATTTAATTTTTTATATTAAAAATCATTCAGTTTATCTGAAATTCAAAATTACCTGGGAGTCCTATATTTTTATTTGCTAAATCTAACAATTCTAGATAAATGTACTGTGATTAGGGAAAACATTAATATGTGGGAAAACTGAATGAAGGATACATGGGAATTCTTCGTGCTATCTTTGCCAATTCTTCTAAAATTAATTACTTCAAAATAAAAAACTAAATAAATTAAGTTTATAAAAGATTTTTTAATGGCATGAGAAATTTTTATGTGAAAAAAAGCAGGAAACAGAGCTTTATATTCACTGTAATATCATCTGTTTGAATTCTTTAATGAAATTTATCCTTAATGAGTAAAAAACACTAAAAGGAAACATATCAAATATTGACTGCAGTTATCAATGAATGACTGTATTCTAGATTGTTTTATTCCTTTCTTTATACTTTTTGGATCTCCAACTTTTTTATACATCGAATAATTTTTTAAATTTAAGCAGTAAATGCAAACTTCACTTGTAAATTCACGTTAACAGGAAGAAAAAAGGGGGAAATGAATGCATAACATAAACAGTCCTAGGCTCTGCTTACGACATTCATAATTTCGTTTCTAAAATTAGATATATTTACAGAATAAACTCTGGAGACTGTAATACATACACAACAGCTTCTGTTTTCTGAATGGAAAGGAGTGAGTAGGGGATAGAAAAAAACTATTGTCCTCAGCAAAAGAGTACCAAGTTGCAGATCTCATAATGCCCTTCTCTGTCTACTCACTTCTGAAGCACCATAGCAACTGGAAACCTCAGAATATCAAGGAAGGAGTATTGAGAACACAGTCTGAGGAGCTGTTTGGGGGAGAAAGCTCAAGGTGGCTAAATGAGAAATGCTAAGAAAGTCAAAATATAAGAACACTCTTACAGGCCAACCAATAAGTAAAGCCAAAATATAAACTCAAAACTAGAATTAAGTTTTATTATTTATTTCCCCGTTAGAGCTTGAAAGAGATGAGCCAAAAGACAGAATGGGGAAATGAAATTTCCTGTCCTCTCAGTAATGGTTATTCTCGTGGGTAAAAAAAAAAAAAAGGGGGGGGTTCTATGGAAAGTAACCTCTCTGGGTGATCTGATCATAAATCCTAACTGGGCAAGTCATAGTGAGGTAGTCATGCCACAGGCCTGTAACTTTTTTAGGAAAAGATCTGTCTTTGCCTTAAGGAAGCCCTGTCCATGGTCTCTGTGCATCTAGGTTGATACACTTTTGAAATAATTGCAATCACCCTCAAGAAAACACATATTCTTATTAAGGATCTTTTAATCCAATCCTCCCCAACCACTACTTCCTTCTACCCTCTTATAATTTTTCTTACTTCCCTCCTTAATTTCAAATGCATTTTTTTAAAAAACCAAAACCTGTAAAATTGTCATTCATTGGAGCATTTCAGATATTGCTTCCTGGCAACTGTCGTCAGTTTTGGTTCAAATAAACTCATAAAAATTCTCTACAGGTTTGGATCTTTCTTTCTTTCTTTCTTTCTTTCTTTCTTTCTTTCTTTCCTTTCTCTGTCTCTCTCTCTCTCTCTCCTCTCTCTCCTCACATCGACGTGTGGTTGCATCTCATGCGCCCCCTACTGGGACATGGCCCACAACCCAGGCATATGCCCTGACTGGGAATTGAACTGGCGACCCTTTGGTTCGCAGGCCAGCACTCTACCCACTGAGCCACACCAGCCAGGGCAGGTTTGGACATTTCTCATGTCAACATTTGAGTTTAATATTGACAGAATATGTTTGCTGTACTCAAAAGCTTTTCAAATCTAAACTTCCAAGTTTTAAGCTCTAATTTGCAAAAGATTTAAAGAGATTTTTCCAATCAAAAATTTTTACCTCACAAAAGGACTCTTCCACAATAAATAATAACATACAGTAGTATCATGCATTTTACTTTTCCAAAAGCTTTTGCAGCCATTATTAGTTTTACCTCCGTCACTGGATTTAAATGAAATGACTTCAAACTCAGAAGTTTAAAGTGAGACGCTAAAAAGGAAAGAGAATCCTTGTTTCTTTCCAGGTCAAACACAAACATAAACAGTTAATATTAAAAAGCTCTGCCCTTTATAGCTTTTGATAAAATCATGCCATACTCTTGTCCCCTTAGCTTCCCTCTTGACCCAATGGGAGCAGAAACTGAAAGCCACTCCCACATTCTCTCAGAATCTCACCTCACCACCATTATTTCCTATGGATGAAGGTCTTACATGGTTTTTTTTATGATCATGAATTTTACAAAATATCAAAAAGGAAAGTACTTTTCTTTCTAGACCAGAAAGGAGACAGGAATATAACTCATCTTCAAGGAGCTCTTTCTGAATGTACTTAATCACTCTCTCCTTCCAAAGCAGCAACTACTTGTCTTAAATCCCAGAGACAGAAAATCTTATGTTATATTTATGTACACACAAATAATAGCAATTACAGATTGTTTTCAAATAAAGTCATTAACCAAACATGCTTGCTAAGCATAAAATGTTGGCCACTTGATATTATGAGTATATATTTTAAGAAGTTTAAGAGAAAACTGAGATGGAGTTTCAAATGCTACTACATGAATTATTGGATTTAAAAGGGTTTAAAGAAATCATATGCCTTAAGAGGTAAAATATCCACCTGTGGGACTAATGTGATTCCAACTGGACCTCAACCAGGAATTCAGCATATTAGTTGACAAAGCTGATTACAGCTTTGGTTGATAGCATGGCGTGATCTGGCCTAGACTGCACTGTTAGTATGCAGAACAATCTGACCTCAAGAGGCAACCCATACGGAGCAGAGAAAATGTCAATATTCATACAACTAGGTGGTTCTATTATATATGCCACCAAATCATACATTAGTTATCAAAATTAATATGCCCACACTCAATCTTAAGTGGTCTTTCTTTTCAAATGTTCAATTAAATATTAATAATGAGGTTCAGAGATATATCGACCTAGCTGATATATCAACCCCTAGCTGACCTTATCTACAAATAAAAAGCACAATTGTATTCCCATGAGGTATAACTTTCAGGGCTGTTATTTTTAAATGTTTGGGTCATAAAGCTTAGAAACTGATTCATCCTGTCTTTCATTGGTACTCTAGAAAATATGTGATGCAAGTCA
The DNA here is from genome assembly GCA_004026545.1 of Mormoops blainvillei. Taxonomy (NCBI): domain Eukaryota; kingdom Metazoa; phylum Chordata; class Mammalia; order Chiroptera; family Mormoopidae; genus Mormoops; species Mormoops blainvillei. The sequence continues at coordinate 286,950 of PVJD01000105.1, forward strand.
TCTCCATCTTTGGAAAAACCTATTTTCTATTCCAGCCTATCCATCGCTCCCACAGAATTCTCATTTAGCACCTAAAAGCAGGCCCTTAACTTGAGAGGCCCACTCTTGTCCTATACCATGGCAATCACTTCCCTTGCTTTTAGGTAACCTCCAGTTAACATCTCTTAGCAATGTACCTGTCCCTTTAATCTATATCATCTGTGACGGATTAGGCTATTCGCTCAGGAAGCTAAACCAGTCTCTACTTAACTTTGGGTTCAAAGAGTGAAAAGGAGTATCTGAACCAATATACTCGTTTTTATAGATGAGGAAAATGAGTCCAAAGAGGTACCACAAATTGGTGTGGTCACATACCTAATTAGTGACAGGAGTCAGAATAGAGTTCTCTCCAATATCAAATAAATGTGGCTCAATTTAAATTATCCCCAAGGACACCATATTCACAAGTGACTTAAGAAATGCATCAATGAAGAAATTTTGTTCTGTTTTGAAACATTAGATAACTGAGAAGTGAGTGGGAATTCACACTGTTGCCTCCTCAGGTTGCTGACCGCACTTCAATCCATAGCTCCTCCACAAGCTATGAGCATGAGTCCTGTAACAGCAGAGCCTGCAAACAAATTTTCAGGCGTGCATACCACTGACAACACAGTCTTTGCAATAAGAGTCATCAACTTTGAGAATGAATTGGCAATGACTAGACAAATACAAACTGTCTTGTAATAATATCATTATCTGGCCCTGGCTGGTGCAGTTCAGTGGGTTGGGCACCAGCCTACGAACTGAAAGATCGCTGGTTCAATTCCCAGTCAGGGCACATGCCTGGGTTATGGGCCGGGTCCCAGTTGGGGGCTGTGAGAGGCAACCAATCAATGTTTCTCTCACACATTGATGTTTCTCTCCTTTTCTTTCTCCCTCCCTTCCCCACTCTCTAGAAATGAATAAGTAAAATCTTTTTTTTTTTTAATCATTATCTGAGTTTCCTATAATGGTATTTATCTTACCACTGCCAAACTCACAATTTCCAAATCCAACAAACGGATATTCTGTATCATACAGTCTCATATCAGACAAATTTCTTAAGGTGCACCTCTTTAAGGACTTAGATTTAACCCAATCTTTCTCAACAGGACACTGTGACATTTTGAGAATAATTCCTGGTGGTGTGGGGTTATCCAGTGTAATGCAGAAGGTTTAGAATAATTGGTCCTCTGTCCTCTAAATGCAAGTAGTCCCACCAGGTATAACCCCAGCACATTTACAGATGATCTTGAGAGGGAAGATACCATCACCAGTATTAGCTTTCAGGTCAACCATATAGTGATCTGTACAGGTCACTTAATAAAAAATGTTTATGTAAAAATAAAGACCTGCCTCCCCTTTGTCTGTCACTAAATACTGCCGTCTATTCCCAGAGATTAGCTATACAGCCATGCTCTACACTTAAAGACAGAGAGAAGGTCTGAGAAATGCATCCTTAGGCAATTTCGTTGTTGTGCAAATACTAGAGTGCACTTAACACCAGATGGTATAGTCTCCTACATGCCTAAGCTATGTGGTATAACTTATTGTTCTGTAGGGAAGAAAAAATAATTTCCCCTCTACTCTTCTTGGCTGAGAAATCCTTGTAATAAAAGAGATGTTAACAGGTGAAAAACAAGCGAAAGTTTAATAACATGTATACCTCCTATATACATGAGAAAGACCCAAGAAAACTGAGAAACTCGCCAAAATGGCTGAAGCCACCACCTTCGATTCTATCTTCAACTGTAGACAAAAGATGTTGAGGGGAGTCAGTTAAGACAAATTACCAGAAAAAAGCACAGTAAACAAGGGTAAGGATGCTATGCAGATTTAAGTCTAGAGTTTCTAGAGATGAGGTCATTCCCCTCTTCCCTGTACAGAGGGAGACACCCCTACAAATGTAAACATCTTTTTATTTACAAAGGGTGACTAGTTGGTTTCCAGAGCTTTTCCCATGCCTACTATCTCTTAAAATTAACCAGCCTAAAATAATCCTTATGCCAAACACATTTTGAGGTGACAAATTGCGTTGCCATAAAGCTCCTAGGTTACAAACCTGTACAGCATCTTACTACACTGAAGACTGTAGGCAACTGTAACACATTGGTAAGTATCTGTGTAATGTGTTGAGTCCCTGGCCATTGAAATTTTTCAGCTACATTATAACTTTACCTGCAGTCCATTGTTATGCAGGCATGACTATAATACTTCATTCATTAACTCCTTAAAACCAATTTTGTCTGAACTAGTTAGATACATAATTTAGACACTTGTATGATCATGGGAGTAGAAAAGTTGCTCAAATGGAATTGGGGCATCTGACTTTGAATTCCAGTTTTCAGGCTAGTCATCCTTAGGTAAAGTTATTTCCCATCTTTGGGCCACAGTTTTCTCATCTATTTAAATAAGGGAATTAGGCTAAATTATCACTCTGGTTCCTTGCAGTCCTAGGAATCTATGAAGTAAAACATAATAGACTTGCTTAACTCTCTTCCTCTGACCTCCAAATAGCTAAATGGGAGAGCCCAGCTACACTGTCTCATCTTGCAGAAGCAAAGCCCCCCAAACCCCAGGAATAACCATAAGGCAGGACAGTCACATTCAGCCAGATACGGTATGAGCTTTTACTAGACAGAGTCCGTATCTTGAATATTTAAAAAGGAACTGAATTATTTTATGATCCATTAATAACAGAAGCACCAAGATAATAACAACAGCAGTACCCACCCTAATTTATGTTTGTCTAGGCTATACCTATAATCTAAACCCTGGCTGTATATTAGAATTACCTGGAAAGCTTTAAAAAAAACTGCCCCAGCTCCAAGCCAAGCCATTAACAAATGAATCAGAATCTGTGGTGATGGGGCTCATTTCTTAAGGATCCTGAAATGATTCTGATGTACAGTGACAACCAAGAACCACTAATCCAGAACCTTTAATACAAGAAATGAAAAACAAATGACCAAAGAGTAGTATATCACACATGGGTCACACAACAACAAAGAATACTACAGTATTGCTATTTAATAACGTTCTCAATTACATATAGAGAACTGTGTTTTTAGAGAAAAAGGAAAGCTCTGTTAACACCCTCTTGTTCCTATCACAGCTCTTAATTGGGCACTGGCCCTGCCAGAAATAAAATATAACTTCCTGACATGATAAAGCAGTTCAAAAAGATTACTACAAATTTGCCTGCCCTTTCGAAAGTCCTATCAATCATCAAGATAGTTACAACGATGGTAGTCAAAGTAGTAAAGAAACTGAAATTCCTCAATCTAACTTTCATTCTCTAGATCTCAGTAAAAGACCTAGTACGTAGAAAGGACCAGAAAGGTTGAGAGAACAATTAGGGAAAGATACTTTCGAAAAATGTACTCCAGACAAAATACATCATTTTCTACTTATTCGTCAAAGCTTTAAGACCAGTGACACAGGAAAAAGTGAAGCAACCTTGGCTAAAATTATTCTAGCTCTTTTTAGAACAAATTCAGTGAAACTAACATGACAGATTAAATAAGTAAAACATTAAATTTCTCTCTCACCTCACATGTAAGGCCAAGCCATCCTGTAGGCTAGAGATCCCCAAATCAGGGAGTGTGTCTGAGCTGACAGAAGCTGGTGACAGAGAACCTTCCTTCTCCTCCAGTAGGTCTAGCTTCACCAGACTGCTGATCTCATCCTCTGAGTTATCTTCAGACACGGAACCAATTATGAATCGGGAGTGCTGGTTCAGCTCCAAAGGTTTGGCCAACTGGGATGGTTCATCCATTGTTTCTTCAAAATGAATTCTCAGAGCTATGGAGAAAATGAAGAGTGAAGAAGCAGGTTATGGATAATATCCTATATCTGAGGATAGCCACAGGTTATACCCAATATGCCACAGCTTGAACTCTGAAGCAAGGCAGAGTTTGAGAATTCATTTCCTTGGCTATTCTATTTCAAGGCCATTTTTTCACAAGGGAGGAAAATTTAGATCATGGTCACTCTACCTAAAAAATTAAAACCCATTTCCTTTTCCTCAAAAAAATCGTTCTCAAAAAACTGTAAGCCATTCCCAATCTCTTTATCAATTTGGTGATGTTCAAGAGATAATTAGAAACCTTTCCAGTGGGTGAAAGCTGCTAGTTTTGATATTGTAATTTCAGTTATTAGTATTGGTGAGAATGTGGGAAGAGTTTGGGAAGAGTGGCGTTCATTTAAAACTTGGTGTTTACAATAACTACATAACTAACATCTGGTTCCAAATACTGCACTATGAGAGGCTATGAATTTTATATAAGAGCATTTATGTACAGATATATACATAAAATATTTATATATGTATAATTTTACATATACCATAAGATATACTGTGTGTGTATATATATGTATATGATTTACTTTGAAGCACTCTCTGGATGGGTATTTTTTAATTAAAAAAAAAATCTTTACTTTTCCCCATGAGATTTTTCTTAAATTATATCTGTCAAAAATTCACCCCAAAAATGTCTGCTTTTGGCTCTAATGTGCTGACAATGATAGGAAGAAAGTGAATCTACTATCAAATTAAAATCTATAAATTTATTGTCATTCCAAAATTCCTACAAAAAAATTTTAAAACTACACATCAACTGACTATTAAACAGCTTGTGGCCTAACCAACAATTTTAATTCAGAAAGTAAGGACTTCCAATCTTGATTTTCAGGTGCTCTAAGAGCTGATATATCAACAGATAATAAGAAATTTATTAATAAATTTCATATGCTATAAATCAGTTTGAGGTATAAAATAGCAGTGTTCTTTGACATTAAACAACAAAACAATCAAGATTTAGGAAAAGATTGTTTAGGAATTACCACTAAACATGTTAAAATTACACATTAACCATTATTTTTGTGTATTGTAATTTGTGAATCAGAGCTTATTCATTTATAAAGATAAAACAGTATCTGTAACACCAGAATAGTGGTTCTCAAAATGTGGTTCCCAGACCCAGAGCAGTATTACCTGGGAATCCAATAAAAGTACAAATTCTTAGGCCCTACCACAGACAAACTAACTGTGTCAGCACCTACAGGATGGGACCCAGTAATCTATACTTTACCAAGTCCTACTAAAGTTTGAGAACCATTGTACTAAAAGAATGAAGTAGTGACAACAAATTTCCAGGAATGCTAAAAAATACCTATAGACATTTCCTAAAAATGAGTTGCCCTGGCCAGGTGGCTCAGGTGGTTAGAGTGTCATCCTGATTTACCAAGGTTGGGAGTTCGATCCCCAGTCAGGGTACAAGAATCAACCAATGGATACATAAATAAGTAGAAGGGCAAATCAATGTTTTCCTCTCTTTCTCTCCCCTTTCCTCACTTGTGAAAATCTTTTTTTTTTTTAAAAAAGCAAGTTGGAGATCGCATAAGCTAACTTCTATGTGTAAAACTAAAATCAAATATAAAAACATCATGCAAACTTGACACCTAAATTTTCTATATATTTCTCCCTTGAAAAACTAGGTTTCCTTAAAATAACAAAAAATTTTTAATGTATACAAATTTTATAAAGAGGTTCACTTCCACAACTTTAATAAAACTAAATCATTTAAAAAGGGGGGGGGGGGAGGAAGGAAGGTAAAAAAGGAGAGTAGGAGGAAGCAGGGGAGGGAGGAGTTCTAACAGACTGACCACTCCAAACACCAGAATGTGAGCAGCAAAAAGGCTACTTCTTTCACATTTTGGAGCAGTACATAATCAAATTTAAGAATTATAGATCAAAAAAAGGCCATTTCAGCTAACAGAAAATAATGGCTGCCTTCTTCAGGAGAGAAATAAGTAAGGTACTCAGGGACACATTCTACCTTATAGTCTGACCAAAATTAGGTGACTACACTAAAATATAAAATGCATGAGAAAGAAGCATTTCTCTGATTCCATGGGAGAAGAAAAAGAAACACTTGACTAATAAATGAAAGGCTCCAAAAAGTCAACTTCAAATTTTTCTTTTCCTAAGAACATGAAGGCAGCCTTCCCTCTAAGGCTATAAAGACCAGAAGCAGCTCAGTGGCAGCAGCTAAAGAGCCTGTCCCCCAGCCAGCAACTCTACTGAATGATATTCCCAGGCACACAAGCCTATAAACCACCAGAAAAGGGAAGTCATGTATGGAAAATCACTGAGTAGCTTGTTCAGACACTCTAGAAGCTACTCCACAGCTTGTCCCACTTCCATTGATTCTAGTTCTGAATTAAAGAGAACAGCTGGTGGAATAGTACCACTGTCAGACTCGTTCACTCAAGTCATCCCCCCTAAACCTGCCTATATTCTTTTGTGGAAGCCAACTTTTAACGTAAAAGCCTGCAGTTTAATATTTTAGCACATGAACATAAATTTTATCATACTGAAAATATGAAGGAGCATTATTTGTAACTGACCTCTTATGATTCTTACTGTATGGGCAGATATCCACTTCCAAAAAGAACTAAAAAGAGAAAGGAAGAGAGATGTGAAGTCAATTCTATTGATTCAAATTTAATCGATAACTGTTTTGCTCAGCATAATATAAAACTAATAATACTCAAAGTATGATTTTTCTGGTCAAATCTATTATTTAACTTGAAGCATAAAGTTCAGTTGTTTAACTATTATTTGTTCAAATCTGTAAATCAAAAACATTGCACATTCAAAGACTTTATTATTTATGAAAGTATCCAACAATAATCCAAGATTATGATACCCAATTGCATACCTGGATAAACACATTCTAACCCTGTCATTTCCAATATTTCAACAAAAAGGTGGCAATGGGGAGAAGAGAACCACTAGATTCTGTGCAACTCAGTCAGGCAATGATTATCTTTCCAAATGGCTACAGCCACCCACCAAGCCAGGGAGAGGACAGACCTCCCATTACATTAAGTCTCTAAACTCAAAGGAGCCAAGGGGTCTTCAGCTACTTCCCAAATTCTGGGTTTCCTTCTAGGCCCAATAATTCATATGTATCCAGGGTAGAAATTCTCAACTTTGAGTATTCATACCAATAACTGTGGAGCTTTTTAAAAACACACAGCATGTCTAAACTCCACTCCAGATCTACTGAATCAGAATTGCTGCTGACGACCCAGAGATGTGAATATTAAGTTCCACAGTAGACCAGCATAGTTACCCTGCTCTGGGGTAGAAAAGAAAACAAGGAAAGAACTTATTACTCAGAGAGCAAAATCCAGCACTTCTAAGAGAAGATCCTGAATGAAAGTGACAAGATTGGGGACAATGCAGGTATGTTAATTACAAAATTAAGATTTATGCAATTATGTAGTTTGAGCTAATATTCCTCACAATTGTGGTACAGAACGGGGGCAGAAAAGAAAGGAAAAAAGCACAGTTGATCCCTGAATGCCACAGATTTATTTTTTGTTCTTCTTTTAAAATTTTATTGAATTTATTGGGGTGACACTGGTTAATAAAATTATATAGGTTTCAGGTGTACAATTCTATAATATATCATCTGTATATTGTATTGTGTTCAACACCAAAGTCAAGTCTCCTTCCATCACCAATTATCCCATTTATCCTCTTCTACCTTTCCCTCTGGTAGTCACCATACCTGTTGTCTGTCTATGAGGTGTTTTTTTTGGCTTACTCCCTTTACCTTTTTCACCCACCAATCTCCCTCCCCTCTGACAGCTGTCAGTCTGTTCTCTGTATCTATGAGTTTCTATTTTGTTTTGTCCATTAGATTACACATGAGTGAAATCATACAATATTTGTCTTTCTCTGACTGACTTATTTCACTTTGCATTATACTCTCCAGATACATCCAAGCTGTTGAAAAAGGTAAGATTTCCTTCTTTTTTATGGCCAGGTAGTATTCCATTGTGTAAATGTACCAAGGCTTTTTTTATCCACCTACTGAGGGACATTTGGGCAGCTTCCAAACCTTGGCTACTATAAATAACGCTTAAATGAACACATGAGTGCATACATTCTTTCAAATCAGTTTTGGGTTTCTTCAGATATAGTCCCAGAAGTGGAACTGCTGCATCATAGGTAGTTACATTTTTAATTTTTTGAAGAAACTCCATACTGTTTTCCATTGTGGCTACACGAATCTACACTCCCACCAACAATGCACGAGGGTTCCCTTTCCTCCACATCCTCGCCAACACTTGTTTGTTGACTTATTGATGATAGACATTCTGACAGCTGTGAGGTACTATCACATTATGGTTTCAGTTTGCATTTCTCTGATGATTAGTGATGTTGAGCATCTCTGCATATGTCTATTGGCCATCTGTATGTCCTCTTTGAATAGTGTTTGTTTACGTCCATGGTCCATTTTTTAATTGGGTTGTTTTGGTTTTTTTGGTATTGAGTTGTGTAAGTTCTTCATAGATCTGAGATATAACCCCTGATCGGGGTATCACTGGTGACTATGTTCTCCCATTCATGTTGTTGATGGTTTCCTTTGCTCTGCAAAAACTTTTCAGTTTGATGTAGTCCCATTTGTTTATTTTTCTTTTTTGTTTCCCTTGTCTGAGGAGATATATCAGAAAAAATATTACTATGAGATTTTACAGCCTGTGTTTTCTTCTAGGACTTATTTTTATTGTTGTTCAATTAGTGTTGTCCCAACCATCCCCATTGCTCTCCTCTGCCCCGCCCACCCCCTTTATAGTTTTGAGTCTAACATTTAAGTCTTTAATCCATTTTGAGTTTATTCTTGTGTATGGTGTAAGAAGGTCTAGTTTCTTTTTTTTTGTATGTATCTGTCCAATTTTCCAAAACCATTTACTGAGTGGACTATCTTTACCCCATTGTATTGTATGTTCTCACCTCCTTTGTAAAATATTAATTGACCATACAGGTGTGGGTTTATTTCTGGGCTCTCTAATCTGTTCCATTGATCTGTATGTCTGCTTTTATGCCGGTACCATGCTGTTTTGATTACTATGGTGTCCAACTTTGTTCTTTCTCAGGATTGCCGTGGCTATACAGGATCTTTTGTGGTTTCATATAAATTTTTGGAATAATTGTTCTAGTCCTGTGAAATACACCATTGGTATCTTCATAGAAATTGTGTTGAATCTATAGATTGCTTTGGGTAATATAGACATTTTAATTTTTTTTAAATCCTCACCTGAGGATATGCTTACTAATTTCAGAGAGACAGAAAGGGGGAGGAAGGGAGGGAGGGAGGGAGGAAGGGAGAGGGAGAGATGAAAGAGAAACATTGATTTATTGCCTCCTGCATGCATTCCAACTGGGGATCGAACCCGCAACCTTTTTGTTGTATGCGACAGTGCTCTAGCCAACTGAGCCACCTGACCAGGGCAGTATGGACATTTTAATGATGTTAATTCTTCCTATGCCTGAACACAGTATACACTTCCACTTATTTGTGCTTTCTGCAATTTCTTTCTTCAGTGTTGTGTAGTTTTCTGAGCAGAGGTCTTTTACCTCCTTGGTTAAATTTATTCCAAGGTATTTTTTAATGCAATTATAAATGGCATTGTTTTCTTACTTTCCCTTTCTAATACTTCATTAACGGTGTATAAAAATGCAACTGATTTCTGGATATTTAGTTATTTATTTATTTTAATGGATTTTATTTTATTTTTAGACAGAGGGGAAGGGAAGAAGAAAGAGAGGGAGAGAAACATCAATGTGTGGCTGCCTCTCACACGTCCCCTACTGGGGACCTGGCCCGCAACCCAGGCATGTGCCCCAACTCGGGAATCAAACTGGAGACCTTTTGGTTCACAGGCAGATGCTCAATCCACTGGGCCACACCAGCCAAGGCTGGATATTTATTTTGTATCCTGCTACTTTACTGAATTAACTGATCAGTTCTAGCATTTTTTTAGTGGACTCTTTAGGGTTCTCTCTGTATATCATCATGTCATCTGCAAATAATGACAGTTTTACTTCTCCCTTTCCAGTTGGGATGCCTTTTACTTCATCTTCTTGTCTGACTGCTGTGGCTAGGACTTCTACTACTATGTTGAATAAGAATGGTGAAAGCGGACATCCCTGTCCAGTTCCTAATCTTAAGGGAAATGCTTTCAGTTTTTGCCAATGAACACCACATATCTGAACTGCACAGGTCCACTTACGGGTGAATATTTTTTTCAGTGAATACTGTAAATGTATTTTCTCTGGCTTACTATATTGTAAGAACATATAAACATGTGTTGACTGACTATGTCACTGGTAACTTTTAGTCAACAGTAGGCCATTAGTAGTTAAGTTTTGGGGAAGTCAAATAGTATATACATGGATTTGACTGCACAGGAGGTTGACACCCTTAACCCCCACATTGTTCAAGGGTCAACAGTAATTTAAATCAGATGTAACCAAAGGTGCAGTGGAACTGAGGTCAAAGCCTAAGACCCAAGATCAAACTCTGACTCTGACACGTATTGGCAGTATAAACTTGAACAAGTTTCTGAGCCTCCTCATCTGTAAAGACAAAAGGAAGATCATGTATCCCTCATGGGACTGCTGTGAGGACTAAGATATAAAAGGGTTTGTAAACTATGATGCACTAGACCAGTGTTTTTCAAATTACGGGTTACCGCCAGGCAGAACAGTAAGAAATCAATTTAGTGGGTTCCAACCACCATTTTAAAAATGAAATGTAACAGAAAATGTTAAGAGTACACCATGCTTTATAAGGATAAATATTGTTTTGTAAACTTTTTTATCAGTTACATATACAGAATGACATCAACATCTTATTGTGAGTTAAGTCAAAGTCTTAAAGCCACAATTAATTTTTACTCTCCTGTCCACTCTACTTTATGCCCTCACCAGAGAACAAGTACAGTGAGTTAAGTACCTAAACCAATGGTTCATAAGCTTTCTTAGGTCAAGACATTATTAGAAATCTGATAAAAGCTATGGATCCTTTTGTGACAAAAATTTACCCTCACACAAAATTTTGTTTCCATGAGTTTGAGATCCCTAAAGGCTTGCCATGAATTAGTTAAGGCCTCTCTCTCTAGAAAAGGGACAAAGAATGGAGTTGACCTTTGGGGAAGGCTTATATAGCTGCTGTCTTATCACCTCTGAAACAAGGCCTTCTCCAATACAGTTGTAGGATATTCTGCATACCCAAATATTGTATTTTGCTGTGTATAATGGGCTCCTGTTTATAATGCACACCCACATTTTTAAGCGCATTATACACAGGATTATTATACCCACGGTATGAAATCATTATACCCAAGTATAACGCACATCTTTATTTTCCCCTCAAAAATTTGGGCAAACCTGGCTGGTGTGGCTCAGTGGATTGAGTGCCGGCCTGTGAACCAAAAGTTCGCGGGTTCAATCCCCAGTCAGGGCACATAGTGGGTTCCCGGTAGGGGGCGCACAAGAGGCAACTGCACTTTAATGTTTCTCTCCCTCTCTTTCTCCCTCCCTTCCTCTCTCTCTCAAAGTAAAGAAACTCTTAAAAAAAAACTGGGCAAAAAAAGTGCAGCAAAATACAGTAAAAATTTCCTTCATTGTATCAAATTGTTGGCAATGTTAAATTCTCTATTTTTTTTTTTTTAAATATAGCCCTGGCAACATAGCTCAGTTTAGTTGGAATACTGTCACATACACCAAAAATTCAGGGGTTCAATTCCCAGTCAGGGCACATACCTAGGCTGCAGGTTCAATCCCTGGTCAGGGAGTGTAGGGGAGACAAACCAATTGATGTTTCTTTCACATTGACATTTCTTTCTCTCTCTGCCCACCCCCTTCTCTCTAAAAGTCAATAAACATATCTTCAGGTGAGGATTAAAATGTATAGATATAGATTAGATATAGATAGATATAGATATATAGATATATATCTGTTCTGGAACTTTTATTTGATGACTCCTGAAAATATTTGCAGAAGGTTCCCAAAATATTTACAGAAGGTATCTATGTTCCTGAAATCAGGATAAAGCCAATTATAGCTAATGTATTTATTTAATAGTTAGCATGCATTTCATTCAGAGATATATCTCTAAATAAAATAGAATGGGCTTTACCAAACTTAGCTAACATGTTCTCCTTGAACTCAAATGGCACTATATTTTCCAAGCAATTCTAATACAATCAATTTACATAGCCACTGATAAAAATATCCAAGGTACCACAACACCTCCTTGTCTTTTAAGCCGTATTAACTTCATTTAATTTTTTTTCAAAAAAGAAAATATTTTGGTCATTTTATTGATGAACTTTTAAATAGATTTAATTCAGTATCCAGAAGAGTGTTATAGAGTGTTTTTTAAGCCACATTTTATTTTCCTGCAAGTTTTAAATTTTAAAATAACAAACACCTGTATTCCAAATAGTGAGACAGGTGATGTATATGCAATAATAAATAAGAGTTGGTACCTGGCTAAGTAGCTACAGACATAAATAAATAATTATGGTAGTATAATAATTGCTAGGTGTGGAAACAAAAGGGTGCTTTATTCAAACTTAGAGGTGGTAATGGTTAAGACTGGGATCAAGGAAGACTTCCTGGAGTGAGAAGACATTAGCCATGAAGCACTAGGGAGATAAACAAGGAGGGACAGGAAGGAGCATTCCATGTAGAAGGAACCACTGAATAAAGACCCAGAGGGCAGAATATGATGATTTATGAGAAATACTAGATCTGAATGGTTTTAAGAGTTTGAGGTCATTTCCTTCAAGAGCCAGCTGGATATTTTCTGGTTTGTTTTTGGTTTTGATTGTTTGTCAGAGAAAATAAGATAGTATAATTATCTATCCAATTCCTCATTTCTCAGCCGAGGCATAAGAATAGTTCTCAAGGATGAAGCTGGTGTAAACTTCTGCATCTTTCAAGAAATCATTAAAGAAGTCTTGCCAAACTTTTGGATAAAGATGATGGGTCGAACACATATCCACTTGGCTCCTGCCTGAATTCTCGCTAAAACAAAAGTAAAGGAATTTTTTAAAGGCATAGTCCACAAAAAGATCCCCTGTCCCCCAAAATATTCAGGGGACAATAGTAAAATAATTTTCTTGGAAAGTACATGGAAGAGTTAGAAATGATTATGCAGGCTCAAGAAAACTGAATCATAAGCTATTTGTGGTAAATTTAGAATTAATACAATTTATGTCACAGAATCTCCAAAATGTTCTCAAAGTAGAAGTAAAAGATGAAGCTAAAATAAAGAGGACTGGTTGAAATTCTATTTCAGAAGCTATAAGGGGTGTCCAAGCCGTGGTCCGCAGCCCACATGTGGCCCAGGATGGCTTTGAATGCGGTCCAATACAAAATCATAAATTTACTTAAAACCTTTTTTTGCTCATCAGTTTTTGTTAGTGTTTGTGTATTTAATGTGTGGCCCAAGGCAAATCTTCTCCCAGTGTGGCTCAGAGATGCTAAAAGATTGGATACCCTTGCTAGATTCTCTTCGCAACCAATAAAGCCACTTTATGATCTTGCTACTCTACAATCCTGATAAAAGACTGAAAATTTATTTTCTAGAGAATGTTAAACAGCAGGATTCTAGGCTAGGGGATACCATTAACAGTAGAGAAGAGGACACTATATTGAAAATGAAGAGACTGAGTAAACATATTGAGTAAGGCCTCCCAGGCTTCTTTATCCAATTTTCATTCTCAGGGGGATGAGGAGAGAGGAAGAGAACAGTACTGATCCTTCTTTGCAGAATGTAAACAGCCCAAGAGAAAAAACATCAAGTGCTAACACTGAACTTCCCTAATTAAGAGGCCAAAACAAATAACCCTAGAGTGAAATTAATAGTCAATAAACTCCAGCCACATTCTCATAATCAGTTTTTCAATACCCTCTCTTAAATTTAAGCTGACAATTAAGAATTACTAGATATCTGAGGAAAAATCTACAACACAGAAGAAATTTTTTTAATTACCTAAAAAAAATGCAATTTGAAGAGACTATGCAGAATGAGAAAACATTAAAAATTGGGGTGAAGGAGCAACCTCACTCCTGTGGTGTTTTTCCCCAAAACCTGTAACTCTAGTATAATCATGAAAAACAGCAGACAATTTGAATAAAGGGACATTCTAGAAAATACTTGCACAGTCCTCTTCAAAACTGTCAAGATAACAAACAAAAAGGTCAACTAAGAAACTGTCACAAACCAGGGAGACCAAGGAGACATGACCACTAAATGTAAAGTGGTATTCTGAATTAGACCTAGAACTGAAAAAAAACACATCAGTAAATACACAAACAAAAAACTAGGGAAATCTGAGTAATGTCTACAGTTTAGTTAATAATATTAAGCCAATATCAACTTCTTAGTTTTGACAAAGGTAGTATGGCTATGTAAATATTAACATAAAGGAAGCTTGGTGGAGGGCAGCAATTTTCAACCTTTTTCACCTCGGCGCACATAAACTATTCTAAAATTCTGCAGCACACCAAAAAATATATATATTTTTTTTGCCAGTCTGACAAAAGAAAGTAGGTATAACTCTGATTCATTCATGCCCGATGGCTACTGTTGTCTTTGCTCTTGCCATATACTTATTTGACAATCTAAGGGAAAAGAGGTCAGTACCCCTGACTAAAATAGTCAGGTATTGCATGTTTTAAAAATTCTTGTAGCACACCAATGTGCCACAGCACATGGGTTGAAAAATCACTGTGTTAGCAGAAAAAAAAACAACCAAAACCAAAGGTAAAGAACAGTATGTAAAGTATACATAATTTGTATAAAAAACTGGCAAAGTGGGGAGAGAATATATGAGCAATTGTTTTAATATGAATAAAACCTCTGAATTATTTTAAAATCAATAAATTTAAAGTACTACATCTGATCATTAGTATTCAGAAATTATAATAAGATGTTAATAACACTGCTTAATGCTGGTGAAGGGAACTGGATGGCTGCAAAACAAAGCTCGGACAAAGAATGTCACTATATATGCTTTTGTCACATTTGTTTTCTCTCGTATGTTTAAAATTTTGAACTATGTGCATGTATTACTTATGTATTAGCAACCGAAGATTTTAAATAAGTTTAATAAAAAGCTTTACCCTATTAATTCCATGCCACTCTGATCCTGTATCTTATATCTGCCTGAGCATTTAAGTAGACAACTAGCATGTTATTAATTTATTTATTAATATGTGTAATTGACTCTGTTATCTCCTCAATGAAGCTGGGAAAAGTTATTATCTCCTCCAATTGTTTTAGATCTACCGCCCCTAACACCTAACAATGCTGTAAAAAACTAGGAATTCTAGTAAATGTTTGAGTTACAAAACTAGGAGACAAGAAGCATGGGTATATTTCAAATATTATTCCCCAGAAACATTTAGAGGCCTCCAGGTAAAAAGCCATTTTGTCAATTCAAAAGCTTTGGAGCGGTTGAGAAAAAAGGAAAAAGGACTCATGGACATGGACAACAGTGTAGGGATTGCTAGGAAGAAGGGGATATAAGGGAACTACATGGTAATGGAAAAAAAATACAATAAAGATTAAATCAAGACAAAAAAGAAAAAACTTTAAATTACAAAAAAAAAAAAAAAAGCTTTGGGATTATGAATCAATTCCCCCTCATAATCTTTCATAGAACAGCATTTAGAAAAAGCTGGAGCCATGATTCAGGTGTGTGAGCCACGTTCCAAAGAGTCTCAAGGATGAAATCAATTTCTTCTTTGAAGATACATTGGTGTCTTTTTTGTTTGTTTTGTTTTTGCCCCCTAGTTGTCTGGATGTGGTAAGGGACTGTACTTTATGTTACCTGGCAGAGATGTGGAGCTGGAGAAATTTAGAAATTAAATAAAAAATTCCTACTCCTCTTGGAGTGCATCATCTTGTGTCATTTTAGGGAGACCGTGTTAAGTTGAAAATAATGATGAACTCTCAAAAATTAGTTGCCCCATGATGCATTACATCAGATGATGAACTGCCTATAGCTAGCTAGAAGTTTTCAACAGAAGTATAGATAAAATATTCTCATATTAAGTGGAAAATTGAACTATAAAATTCCTAAGGTACATTCCAATACTAAAAGTTCAATTAAGTTCTTGAATTTTGTAAGATGAAATCAAAGGGAATTTAATCAGTTTGCCTTGTCAGGGCCAGAAATACCACTAAATGGTGACACAAAATAGAAACCAGCTATCTATCCTCTTGGTGCTAACCTAATGACATTACTCTTATTAAACTCGAAAACTAATCAAGCTCCTATCAACCTACTATTCCCCCCAATTTGGCATGTGTGTACATAAAGACATATACATGTGTACCAACTTTTATAACTAAGGACAGATTTGAAAGCTTTCTACAATAACTCCACAAACTCATTCAGAATTTTCAAATTTGTGTTATCATTTCAAAAATACAAATGATTTATACAAGCTTATTCTCTCTGGGATGATCACATTATAACTAGTACTGCCATACAATTTTAATTCCTGTTGTCATGTGATGATAAACATTACTGTGGTTCCTTATATAAAATACAAAGAAGGATGAATGTGATATGCTGAAACAATGGAATAAAGTCATAAATAACATAACCAAGCCAATTGGGGCCACCAAACTTTGGGTAAGGCCCTTAAACATTGTTGTTGTTGAAGCCACTTTTCACTTGCTTAAACTTCCTGAGACTAGATGGCTTCATGGCAGCTTGAATAAATAACAAATTGGTAAGAGAACTGTATCATTAGTGCATATATACTGAGATCCACTGGTTGAACTCATAAAAACCTAGGCTCTATTAATCAGATTCATATTCCTTGTTTAAGTATAATGTCCTTATGACACTATTGGTCAGTTTCTTATCTAATAGTATCTTCACATACATCATAAGATTCAAGTAAGTAGTGAACAGTCACTAAATTGCAAAATTAATAAAACAAACAAAAAACTAGTTAAGCAATAATCTGTTAGAGAGGAAGATCAGTGAATACTTTAAAAATATTGGTCACCTAGCACTGGCTGTTATGGCTTAATTGGTTGGAGCATCACCCCATATATTAAAAGGCCACGGGTTTCATTCCTGGTCAGGGCAGAAACCTAGGTTGCAGATTCAAAAGCTAGTCAGAGCACGTACTGGAGACAACCAATCAATGGTTCTTTCCTCCTCGCTCTCTCTCACTCCCCACACACACACACACTCCAGAAGTAACGGGGGAAAAAAATGTCTTCAGGTAAGGATTTTTTTAAAAACGTTAGTCACCTCATAGTAAAATTTTTTTCAGCCAGAGTCTTTAGTGTTCATTCTTCATAAGGTCATTGTTTTAAGGGTTTGGAAAGATGCTTGATGCATAGCTCCTATCATTATTAACCTTTAAGAACATTTTAGATAATGATATAACCTTTTTCTCTGAATAGTAAAAAGACTCCTACAATTAGAAATACTAAATTCTAATGTATTATTCCAACAATTTTTATTTTAATTTACTTCTTTCTTCAATCAAAACTATTAGGAATATATATATGTATATATACATATGAGTATGTGTATATATATAGATATATATACATAAGCACACAAAAAAAATTGTTTTAAAAAGAAAAACACTAGCCCCAGGACTGTTAAACTAGTCCACGTGACAGCCAGAATGTTTTTCTAGTGATTAAAAAGGAAATAGATTTTACATAATGATCTACACCTGAACCTGTTAACAGCACTTCAGAGAGGTCAATATCAGATGAGAGTGTTCTGAGGCTGGCTTTCTTTCACAGTGCCAGCTCTTTGATATAATCCAGTCATTTCTGAACTATAAGTTCTCTAAGCTAAATGCCACCATTTCTCAACCTTTCCTCCCATTTTAAAAGCAATTCAGTCTTAATGCTTGATGTATTTCTATTCTGACCCGGTAAATCAAAAAACAAACAAAAAAAAACTTCTGTACCACAAGTAAACATAGGTGACTTCATAAGTTAATGCTTTCCCTTTGACACCTTTCATATGCCCCCTTTACAGTATTTGTTAATTATTCTTGCATTCACTGCAGTCCTATTATTAGAAATTAGGAAAATGAGGCAAGAAAAGTGATAAGAGACTTGCTACTACTTTGTAACAAGCCGGCGCCTACCTGGACAATGCAGCTGCAGTCCTGTTCTATATTACAATGCTTTTCTTAAAAGTGCCTGTCAAATAGACAGCACAGAAATGCTTCTCAATCACAGACATCCAAGGTATTCCCACCAAGAAGAGACAAGTCAGAGAATTCCTACCACCCAGAAAGAAGAAATATGTAACCAAAGCAAGAATGCTTCTCAACCTGTACTACGGAGCTGGGGAAAAAAATGAATGAAAAGAAAGCGAGATTAAAGGGACCAACTTCTGAGACTGAGGACTAGGTTATTTGGTTTATTCCACATATTGGGAAATTACTGAAACATTTTGTAAGTAGAAATGGAATGAATCAATCAGGAAGTCCTCGGGTCTCTTGATTTTAGTCTTAAACCCCAAAACAAAAATATATGAAGTTAAACTATTTCCCCTACTGGAGCAGCTATATTCTTATATACTTCTATAAAACCCAAAAGACCTACATGAAGTCCCTGGTATTTAGAGCTGATTCCAAGTGTCCACGAGTGTCCACTTTCCGTGTCCAAATCCAAAAATAATGTTGGCACTGACCCGGGCAGGACCTTGACGCACATTTTCCTCTAAATCTTTAGCCTCACATCACCTTCCGACGTCCTATCTCCAGTAGCTGGATCGGTAATGGTAAACGGGAAGGAGAGAGTAACGACAGGCGCATACATTTACTAGTGCCTCCCAGAAAACATAATAAAACCCTGGGAGCAGGAGCTGGCGAGGGACAACGCGCCTGGCCCTGGCTCCCACCACTATACAAAGGCACAGAGAGAGCAAGAGAAGCAGGGGTCTCTCACCCCACACCGCATTCTGTAAGAGAGTTAGAAGACTTTCAATGCAATTGGACCCAACCCTCAAAATCCCCCTCCCACGTGGGTCTTCGCTCTCTCCCGAGCGCAGAGTCGTACTGGAGAGAGGAGTCAGAGGAAGGAATCTGACCACGCCGGGGCTGGGACCGGAGGAGTGGAGAGGCGAGCCCCAGGCAGGCATCCCAGCCCATTCCTAGAGGCCCTGGGCTGTGCGCCTCCGAGTTCCGGGTCTGAGCTCCCACCCAGAGACCCCAGGCCCCTCCGCGTCTCCCAAGAGGGAAACTCGAAGCCCCGGCGCCGCGGGGAGGCTTGGGCTGCCTACCACCGGGTCGGGACGGGATGGAGCTCGGGCCGCGTGCGGGCGGAAGATGGGAGGCGGCCTCCGGCTGCCAACGCCCCTCCCCCGGCCCCAGCCTCGCCAGGGTCCGAATCACTAGCTCTGGGGCTGCCTTCACCTCACGTCACGGCGGCGACGTCCGCGGTCGGGCGGGCCCGGAGCCCCTGCGCGGAGACGGTGCTTGGCGGGAGGAGACCCGGGGAGCTCTGGCGATGGCTGACAGGCGCGCAGCACCAGGTCCGCCGGGTACACGGGAAGGGGGCGGGGCTTCCCGGGAGCCGGCCCGCCCCCGCCCCGCCCCTGCCTCCCACCTCAGCGGGCAAGACCCATGAGGTGACTGCGTCCGGGGTTACTTGAGGCCGTTCACCTCCGACCCCGCTCCGGGTTGCGGCGCTGTCAAGCAGGCTGAGAGGGGAAGCGCGGACCCCGAGCGCCTGGCGACAGCCAATGGAAGGGCGGCGCGGGGCGGGGCGACGTGAGGCGATGCTGATGGTCCGAGCGCCGCTCTGCCATTCGGGACCCAGCGGCAAGAAGGCGGGCGGGTCCCGGGCGCACACGGTGCCCCCGGCCCAGCTTTCGCCGCCCTTTCTGCTAGGGGCGGGTGGAAGGCCGCCTGGCCGGCTCCCCCTCCTGGCGGACGTGGGAGTGGGGAGGTAGCCGTGCTTGCACCTCCTTTCAGGGAGAAAAGCGTCCTGGCCAACAGGCGTGTAGCGCGGGAAGGAAGCCCAGAACCAAGCAAAACTGAGTAGGGTGATTGCCGTGCCTGCCTCGTAAGGACCTTTCCGTGTTCAATTCAAAGACCCTGAAGAGGTGGGTATTGCACCCGTGAATTGCCCAGGATCACACAGGCTGTTTTGCAAGTTAGTGCAGGTTAAATAACCCCTATTCTGGAACAACATAACCAGACCCCCTTGGCTCGCTCCTCAGACCCAAAGCAGCCCACCTCAAAGGAGACGGCTGCTGGATCCTGGAGCATTGAGGCCTCAGTAAAGAAAGCTCAGTGAGAAGAGCAGTGTGCAAAAGAACCGCAGTCTTTCCTGCCTGCTCTGAGCAGGGCAAATAGATGGCAGTAAATTCCTGACTTCTCCCACTGGAGCATACCTCCCAACTTCCACTGTGGTTTACACACCAGGACTTTGAGAAGCGGACAACCAATTTCTCTAGTTTTCCCACTTGTTTCATAGCAAGATTTTCATGGTGGCTCTGAAAAGTAATAAAAACTGGAAAGAATCCCAGCATATAATACAACTGTTGGGTGGGAGAAGAAGAAAAATGCACTTCAAAAGAAGGGGATGATTTAACTCCCAGGAATTTAACAGAGCTCCCAGAGAACTTTTCTGATACCTACACAAGCTTATGCTCGGGGCCAAGAGAGGTACAGAGGATGATTTGGTGAGAAGTTTTTTGCCAGAGGGCAAAAAGTGGACAGGGTAGAAATACACACCTGAGGTCAGAAGTTCCGAAATACACAACTGAAGTCAGAAGTTCTTGGGCAAAGCAGAGGCAAGAAGACAGGAAGATTGGTCAACAAGGAGCAATAATCATCTAGGAGCCCTCAATACCACTAGATAGTAGCTTCTCCAAGAGTTTACCAATCTACTTTAAAATAATAGGCACTAGAAACAAATCTAGAAAGTTGTGGACTTCATAGAACACTGACCCACATTTCACAATAGCTGTGTTTGTCATTGGATCCATCTGTCAGTTGAACAAACACAGGAAATCGAAATTTAAAGATAATCACAGGTTTAACAAGATGTTTGATTTGGCTGACTGAAAAAAAAAAAAAAAAGCCTGAGAAGAGGGAAGTTTTACCTCCCTAACAGTGGTCTCAAGCTGGCATGCAGAAAGTGACTTTGGAAACAATTAAAAATCTTGAGGCTTCCTCTTTTTCTTTTTTCATCTACCTTTCCTTCTTTCTATTAAGTAATAGAACTCTGGCCCCAAGATTTCTTCTTAATGGTATTGCTGTTTATCAGCCTTAGGAGCACTGCAAAATCAGGTTACCATCAAAAACTGTCCTTATGTGAAACTTCAGCAAGCCCTTACATGTCCTGCTTTTGACCTTGCTGAATAGAACTAGCCAAGGAAAGGCCTAACAATAGAGCTACAGTGAAAGAAAACGAAGGATGAGTTAGGATACACCAAGACCACTTACGTAGGATCTAATAATCTAGTTATTACCACCAAATATTAAGATGAGTGGGCAGAGAGCTGTGTCTTTAAGACAATGCACCTAGAATTTCAACAACTCCAAAGTGGTGCAAGCCAAAACCTGCCAATCGTTACTGTAGGCTCTTTAGAGCTGTTCCATGAGTTCTTACCACACAAGCCATTATGTCTGTAAGAAACAGAGGAAGGGAGCCAAAGGGTGGAGAGAACTTACTATACAAGACTAACAGGTGGAAGAGAACATTTCTAGAAGCTGAAACAATAATGGGATGAACGGTGTCCCAGAATTCATATGTTGAAGTCCTAATCCCCATTTCCTCAGACAGTGAGTACATTTGGAGACAGGATCTTTAAAGAAGAAATTAAATTAAAATGAGGTCATCGGAGACGATCCTAATTCTAAATCATCGGTGTCCTTATAAAAAGAGGAGATTAGGACACAGACACACAAAGAGTAGAGACCATCTGTGAATTACAAACTGATGAAGCATTTGCCAGAATTGTGGCTCTTCTGCTGCAGAGATGGCCCATCTACACTTCAAAGAGAGAAGCTTCAAAAGAAACCAACCCTGGGAGCTCCTTGATCTTGGATTTACAGCCTCCAGAACTGTGAAGAAATAAGTTTGTATTGTTTAAGCTACCCAGTCTGTGGTACTTTATTATATTATGGGAGCCCTAGAAAACTATACAAGTTCCCTTGTATTAATCAAATGGCTTCCAAGTTTTTCAAGAAAGTTGTATAAAGGTATGAGGGATTTATCCTGAACATTCCAACTATCTTCCAACCTTAACAATGATCTGATATTGTGTGTCAACTATAAATAATTTTAATTGGAAAAGAAAAGATGATCTCTCACCCTACTGTGGGATAGTAAGAGAAATTTGAGGGGGTCCCTGTCTTTAAAGGTTGGGAAGACAAAACTAAACACCAAAACAGAATGTATACAACTTGCTCCTTAAATAGCCATGTGAATTTTATAAGCCACAGATAGAAGAGGATAAATTCTCATATATGAGTAAGCCCATAAATATATGCACAGTATGTGTGTCACTGTCCAGGCCATTTTGACACTTTATTGTCAATTCTACCTTAGTTTATGGCAGTGTTCCTTAAAGTCTGTTCCACTGAGCACCTGAAACAGAATCACTGAGTGCCTATTAAAAATGTAGACTGTTTTTTAAAAAAAATATTTTATTTATTTTATTTTTAGACAGAGGGGAAGGGAGGGAGAAAGAAGAGGGAGAAAAATATCAATGTGTGGTTGCCTCTTGCGTGCCCCCTCTACTGGGGACCTGGCCTGCAACCCAGGCACATGCCCTGATTGGGGAATCGAACCAGCAGCCCTTTGGTTCTTAGGCCGATGCCCAATCCACTGAGCTATACCAGCCAGGGTAAAATGTAGACTTTTTAAAGCAGTAAGTATTCACCGTTGTAATTATTCACCTGAAGTTTGAGAACAACAGTTTAGGATTTATCCTTATTGTTCCCCTCTTTGCTGCCAGTGTCTCTGGTCAAACAGCAATGCCTTCTACACCTGCACTTCCAAGACAGAAAAGTTTATCAGGTCAGGCCAGAGTTAAACCAAGGGAAAAAAGTGCCTTAATAGAAACTGGAACTATGAAGAGCCCCCTGTTCTGGTGGCTGTCATGATTCCAACTTCTTTAAGTAGCAGGGTCAGTGATCAACTTTTACGACAAAGGATA
Organism: Mormoops blainvillei; assembly: GCA_004026545.1. Classification (NCBI taxonomy): domain Eukaryota; kingdom Metazoa; phylum Chordata; class Mammalia; order Chiroptera; family Mormoopidae; genus Mormoops; species Mormoops blainvillei. Next base: position 310,015 of record PVJD01000105.1, read on the forward strand.
GGGGAAATACTGGGATATTATTTCCCACTAGTCCCCAATGTACTCCAATCTTGCTTCTAAATCTTGCCATATTTATTCTTACCTTTGCCTACACTGTAAGACTCATCCTTCCTTCCTCCTAATTTTCTGAATCTTTCTAGTCCTTGGAAGTCCCCTTTTCTCTAAGAAGATCCCTTTACTTCTCCAGCTTCTACTAATGTATCTCTCCTCTGAATTCCTACAGCAATCTGGTCACCGCCACATGATTCAGAATTTAATTTTTTGTGTGTATGTTGGTTTAGCTCTCCAGCCAAATTTTAACAATCTTAAAGGCAGAGAGTATTTCTTTTAGTTTGGTATTCCCCTCTGTAACTATTAGAGTAGGGTTCAGTATGGATGTTAGTAAATTAATCATTGACTGAACTAAAGATTAGCTAGCTTTGTACCTGAGAGGCCACAGTGCTCCATGTCTGTCTGCTTATCCTCTTCACATCGCCTCTGGGAAGCAAAGCCTCCAATAGGATACTCAGCTGATTTACAGATGGACAGATTTCATCAAGGAAAGTCAGTGCCTTGACCAGAATCGTGGCTCCAGTCATGACATAGAGGAAAAAAAGGACACAAAGACCTTTATCTGAACACTATGTTCCTTTGCTCAGGTCAACCATTCAAGTTCGTCCAAAGTTAAGAGCCTGGGAACTTTATACCATAAAGTCAGAAAATGTCCTCAAGGAAGCTACTTTATAAGTCTGGTCCTGATGATGAAAGGTAGGATTGCCCAGTGAAGGACCGGGCTCATAGTAGAGACCAACGATGATGTTTTCACATGGACACTGGGATTTTCACATGGCATTTCAGCTCTCCCTCCCTCCTAATTACCCAATACCTAACACTTCCAGCTTCCATCTATACAATCTATATTTGAGAGTCACCAAATCTTAGCTACTTCTAGAGCACCACCAATATCTTTAAAAACAAATCTCTAAGTCATACACATCGCATAACTAAATACCTAGAGAAAGTTTAAATGGCCCTTTTAGCTAAAGGCAGGAATATGAACAAGATGACTTGTTTAGGACATGTGCAGTTCTGGGATTTTGACATTTTATATTGATCAGCTTTATAAGCTTCTCATCTCTGATCTCACTCTCCTGCAAACCCATGAAAGGGCTTCCGGTGAGGTAATTTCCAGCTCCTGTTCTCACCATCTATCCAGACTTCTCCAGTGTCTTAATCACTCCTATTTCAGACTCAGCTTTTTCCTGTTACATGTTTAGGCCTCGACCTATCTACCCTAAACAAGTACCCTAGTTCTTCATTGTTACTATTACATGTAAAACACAATACATAATAAAATACAACATTATTAAGTTTTATAGAGCCTTCATTTTTACAAGGAAACTGACCTATCACTCAACTTTTATCCTTTTCATTCCTTCAGTCTTAAAGTTTTCCTGTATTATAGAAGATTTCATAATGTCCGTACCTTTTTAAAATCTCACCTCTGGTTAACATATTAGACCAGAAGGTAGAAAGCTATCTCCCCAATATAAGTCTTGTTTATCAGTGGATCTGCTGTACCAATGTGCCCAATTTTCTTAATGAAAACAGAAAGAAAGGATAAAGGAAACAAAAATTAAATAAAAATGTTTAAATCAATGAATGAAATGGCCATAATCATTTGAATAGTATATAGTTTGGGGGGTGAATACAGGCAAGCAAAACTGAGAACTGATCCTTGATATTGGTAATAGAACTAAAGACATCTTAAGAGCAGCAGGAACTTTGTCTTCTCTGTGTTTTATATTGTAAAGAGCTTGAATTCTTTAATCAGACAGACCAGGCTTTTAATCCTTACTCTGTCTCTAATTAGCCCTGTGACCTTGAGCAAATGACCTCCTTTCTGAGCCTCAGTTTGTCTATAAAACTGTGATAAAATAGCTACCTTGTAAAATTGTGTTTTAGATTAAATGTTATAATCAAAATGTAAAGTTTCTCAGACTTCCGGGAAACATGGAAGTGTAGGTCAATACACTTTGTCTCCTTGTACAACCAAAAGAAGGACAACAACAAATTTAAAAACAAAAAATAACCAGAACTGCCAGAAAATCAAACTGTATGGAAGTCCAACAACCAAGGAGTTAAAGAAGAAACATTCATCCAGGCTGGTAGGAGGGGTAGAGAGGATGAGTGGCAAAGCTGTGGCTGGCAGATGGGCAGTCCCACTTTTGCATACACATAAAGAGGGAGAAACAATTCGGGAGCAGGACAGACCATGCAACCCAGGGTTCCAGTGTGGAGTTTTGAGGCTTTATTTCCCTGACTGTAAAAATCTGTGGGGGCTGCAGTAGTGGGAAAACTCCCAGCCTGTAAGGCTGAGAGTTTATTGGAGAGACCCACAGGGTCCTAGAACATACACAAACCCATCCACCCAGGAATCAGCACCAGAAGGGCCCAGTTTGCTTGTGGGTAGCAAGGGAAGTGATTGAGAAAACCTGCTGAGAGCCAAGAAAGCAGCATTGTTCCCACTCCCACCGCTCTGCCACAAACAGCGCCACAAGGCAGCAACTTGAGTTGCCCTGCCTTCACAAATACCTAAAGCTCTGCCCCTCACAACATCACAGCTGTGCCAAGACACAAAAATATGGCCCAAATGAAAGAACAGATCAAAACTCCAGAAACAGAACTAAGCAATGAAGAGACAGCCAACCTATCAGATGTAGAGTTCAAAATACTGGTAATCAGGATGCTCACAGAAATGGTTGAGTCTGGATGCAAAATAGAGGAAAAAGGGAAGGTTATGCAAAGTGAAATAAAAATATGTAGGGAACCAACAGGGATTGGAAGGAAACTGGGACTCAAATCAACGATCTGGAACAGAAGGAAGAAATAACCATTCAACCAGGATAGAATGAAGAAACAAGAATTCAAAAAAAATGAGGAGAGGCTTAGTAGGAACCTCCAGGACAACTTTAAAAGTTCCAACCTCTGAATCAAGGGTTGCCAGAAGGAAAAAAGGAAAAGCAAGAAATTGAAAACTTACTTGAAAAAATATTAAAGGAAAACTTCCCCAATCTGGAGAAGGAAATAGAGTTCCAGGGAGTCCAGGAAGCTCAGAGAGTCTCAAAGAAGTTGGACCCAAGGAAGAGCACACCAGGCACATCATAATTACATTGCCCACAATTAAAGATAAGGAGAGAATCTTCAAAGCAGCAAGAGAAAAGGAGACAGTTACCTACAAAGGAGTTCCCATAAGACTGTCAGCTGATTTCTCAAAAGAAACCTTATAGGCAATAAGGGGCTAGAAAGAAGCATTCAAAGTCATGAAAGGCAAGGACCTACGTCCAATATTACTCTATCTGGCAAGCTATCACTTAGAATGGCAGGGCAGATAAAGCGCTTCCCAGATAAGGCCAAGTTAAAGGAGTTCATCCTCATCAAGCCTTATTATATGAAATATTAAAGAGACTTATCTAAGAAAAAGATGAAAACTATATACAGTAAAATGACAACAAACTCACAACTATCAACAACTGAACCTAAAAAAAAAACAACAAACAAACTTAGCAAACAACTGGAACAGGAACAGAATTACAGAAATGGAGATCACATGGAGGGTTATCAGCGGGGAGTGGGATGGGGAAGAAGTGGGGAAAGGTACAGGGAATAAGAAGCACAAATGGTAGGTACAAAACAGACGAGGAGGGTTTAGAATAGTATAGGAAAGGGAGAAGCCAAAGAACTTACATGTACAACCCATGGACATGAACAAAACAGGGAGGGAATGCTGGCAGGAAGGAAATAAAGGAGAGAGAAAAATGGGACAACTGTAATAGCATAATTAATAAAATATATATATTTTTTTAATTTAAAGTGTCTAACACAAAGCTTTGAACACAGTAGGCACACTGAAAATACTGCCTCCCCCTTTCTGTGTCTCCTTCAATTTCCTACCAGTGTTCAATACAAAAATAAAATAGCCTATGGATGCTCATTTGATTCAAGAAAGATTTGTTATTAAATTCACCACCCACCCTATCCCAAGCCAATAATCCCAGGATAATAGAGCATGTGATCAGGAATACAAGGATAATCTGAATCCTCTACTCTTACTTGGAGGGAGCAAGTAAACAGAAGTGACTGTGGCCTGAGCTTCTGAGAACCAACTAAAGAGCTGGCACTGTGAGGGTATGTATGCCTGGCCCTGCTCGTTGTGCCACAGTGAAATGGCTCTTTGGCCTCTTTGGTAAGGATGTAAGATAACAGCAACTTTCATATACTACAGATGGGAACATGAAAAAGGACGACCTTTTAGAAAACAGTTTGGTATTAATTAGTAAAGCTGAACATACCCTGCATACCCTATAACCTAGCTTCCATTTGTGGATTTATATTCTGGAGAAACTTTCAGATGTTCCCCAGGAACACTGTTCATTGTAACCAAAAACTAAATGTAACCCGAAGTCTCCCAGCAGTAGAATGAATAAATAAATTATGAAGCATTCATGCAATGAAATATTATAAAACAATGAGAACAAACTATTGCTACATGAAACAACAGGGTGAATTTTACAGACATAATATTAAGCAAAAAACAAAAAACTCAGGAACAAAGAGTGTGTTTCCTGTTATATAAAGTTCAAAAATAGGCAAAACTCATTTGTGGTGGTAAAAATCTGAATAATGGTTTCTCCTAATGAAGGCTAGTGACCGGAATAGGACCGAAGAGAGGTGTATCCATTTTGTGTTATGCATAATAAAAAGCTTACTTTAAAGTACACAGCATCTGTTACAGGTAAGGAGAACAGACTGATGGATGCCAGAGGGGATGGGAGTCGGTGGGGGAAGTGAGTAAAAACGTTGAAGGGAGTAAGAAGTACTAACTGGTAGTCACAGAAATGTAATGTACAGCATAGGGAATGTAGTCAATAATATTGTAATAACTATATATGGTGGCAGGTGGGTACTGGAAATATCAGGGAATCACTTTGTAAAGCATATGATTATCTAACCACTCTGCTGTACACCTGAAACTAACACAAAATAATGTTGAATACAAAGTGGAACTGAAAAAAAATTCAAAACAACTAAAAAAATACACAGGGTCTGAAATGATGCTCAACATCACTAATCATTAGGGAAATGCATATTTAAACCACAATGAGATTATCACCTCACACCTCTCAGAATGGCTGGCATCAATAAACCTACAAACAAGCACTGGCAAGAAAAGGGAACCCTGGTGCACTACTGGTGGGATTGTAAGTTGGTGCAGTCATTTCAGAAAACAGTATGGAGGTTCCCCAAAAAATTAAAAATAGAACTACCTTATAATGAGCAATTCCACTCCTGAGTACAGTATTTATATGAAGAAATCAGAAACACTAATTCAAAAAGAGATATGCACATTATGTTCACTGACACATTATTTACAATAGCCAAGGTACGGGAGCAACCTAAGTGTCCATCTATAGATAATTGGACAAAGATGTGATACATAGATACAACAGAGTATTACTTGGCCATAAAAAAGAATAAAATCTTATCGTTTTGTGACAACATGGATGGACTCAGAAGTTATTATGCTAAGTGAAATAAGTCACTTATATGTAGAACCTAAAAATATATATATAAATAAATAATAATGAACAAGCAAAACAGATGAACAAATGAAAGGGATTAAGAAATACAAATTGCCAGTTATGAAAACAATCATGGGGCTGTAAAATACAGCATACTCAGTAATATTGTAATAACTATGTATGGTGTCTGATGGGTACTAAACTTATTGGCTAATCGCTTCATAAGGTATATACATGTCTAATCACTATGTTATACACCTAAAACTAATATAATATTCTATGTACACTGAAATTGAAAAATAAATTTAATTAATATATAATACATAGAATATGCTCCACCCATTTATATAAATTCAAAAGCAGGCAAAATTTAATAAAATACACTCAGTGATATATATACAGATAGTTTACTGTTTTAAAAAATCATGGGAAAATAATGATTAGGAGGAGAGAAAGGGATGTGATCAAAAGTACAGACATACAAAGAGCTTCTAGGACACTGGCAATGTTCAATTTCTTACTTTTGGTGATGGTTATGTGTGCCCACATTATTGTTGTCATTGCTGTTATTATTATTATTTTAAAATATACTATGTTCTATATACTCTATCTGTATGCTATATTCCAAAATAAAATAATTTAAAATAAACTCAGATAAAAAGCACATAGTCTTAAAAGGAAGAGTAGCAGGATGTGGCATTGAGATAACAATTTTAGAGCTGGAAGAGGCCTTTGCAACTATCTTGTCCAATTATCTCATTAAAGAAACCAAAACAGGCCAAAGAAGTTGAGTGACTTACTCAAAGTTAGTCTAATATAAAACCTAGGCAAGGCTCCTGGCTTCTTGTCAAGTGCTCCTCCTATAGACCCATACTGATTCATTTAGTCAGTCCCAGTTTCCTAATATCTTCCAGGGTCACATCTCTCATCTGTACACATCATAAGACTCGCCTATGTTGTAGCTTTTCTCCTAAATTTGAAAATTTTTGTTGTAGGGAAAAGAGATCAGGAGAGAGAACCTCTCCTCCACAGACAGACCAAACACTTAGAAAACTAGTCAAAATATCTAGTAGTAGAGCAACAGCCTGGGTCTATTTCTCTACTGAGAGTTATTTTGACTTGTTAATGTAGCTCTCCTGCTTCCTTGTAACCCACAGTATGGCTGCTATAACATAAAGGCTGACTTTTGGGCCTCTGGGACACAAAGGAAAAGGGAAGGTCTGAGAGTTGATAAAAAGAAAACGCTGGTCCTTTATCCAAGCACAAGGTCTCTTTAGGGAAAAGTGAGCTCTTCTGCCACCTTGTGACATAGAATGAGAATAGCAAGCCCTCAGATCCTTTCCTACCTCTGCTTCAAAGTGGAAACATTGTAACTAGGAACTAATCCACAGAAAATTTGAAATAAAGCAACAGAGGGGAAGTGTCTGGTGCTATGAGGGAGCAGAGAATCGTGTAACCATGTTAAGGAAATAGTGAGCAAAAACCATGTATCCTACCCACCCGTCCTAGGAGAATCAGGTAACTGTAGCAGAGAAAAAAGGAATGAAATAGTGCTGCTCTGGACCAATAAAGACTTAAGGCACTTATCTATCTTCTCAGCTGGCCTCACTTCTCTACTCCCTTCCAAGTAACATGCCTTGAAAAGACTATGTACATGTCTTCACCTCCAACTCCCTCTCAGCCCTCTCCTACCTCCACCACTCTGCTGAAACTGCTCTTGTAAGAGCAGTAAGTCCTGTAGGACTGTTAAATGCAGTGGACAGTCTGTTCTCATTATAAACACCTCTCGGCATCTGACCAACTGATCATTCCTTCCTTCCTTGAGATACTCTCCTTTCTTTGCTTCTATGACATTCACTTTCTTGGTTTTCTTAGCTCAGACTCCCTAGAGACATCTTCTCTGACCACCTTAAAGTGGCTTCTGCCAGTAATCCTTCACCTGATCATTCTGTTTGTTGCTTCACAACAACTATCACAATCTCTAATTACCTTGAATATGTATTCGTATATTGTTTATTAGTAGACCTTTGCACTCTTCTATTTTTCACCAGGTTTGTTGTCTGCTTCCCATCTTTTCATGTGAACATAGACTTGGTCTTGCTCATTGCTAGAATAGTGCCTGGCGCACAGTAGGTCCATAATAAATACTTGCTAAATGAAAGGCACTGTGGCTGAATGTTCAGCACTTCCTCTCCTCCCTCCACATTTCAGGCAATACGTTGTCCTTCTGTGACATCTCTTTCCTTTTGTTTTCCCACCAAGATTTCCCTTGATGCTCAATTTAGCCAGATTTCAATCTGAATTAAAATGTCAGGCAACAGGGTAACATTTAAATCATGATTTGATTCAGATCTCATGAACTCCCTCATGGAACGTCCCTTGAATCAAGCTCCTTATTCGTCATTATTAATCAGAGTGTCAGCCTCTAGAAACTTCTTCCACAAGACCAAACATACGTTGGCTCCAATGGAATACATCTGCAGTGGGTGGAAAGACTACAGAGGCTCTGGGCTTAGGCAGAGGATTTTTTTTTTCCTAAAGATTTTATTTATTTTTAGAGAGAGGGGAAGGGAGGGAGACAGACAGGAAGAGAAACATCAATGTGTGGTTGCCTCTCATGTGCGTCCCCCACTGGGGACCTGGCCTGTAACCCAGGCAGGTGCCCTGACTGGGAATCAAACTGACGATCCTTTGGTTTGCAGGCCAGCACTGAATCCACTGAGCCACACCAGCCAGGGCAGGGAGAGGATCTTGGTAGATCTTCATTTCTGCTTTACGATCCAGTTAGCCATGCTATCACAAAGTCTACAGAGTATTACTAAAATATGTGATTTTTAAAGAACTTTCAACAGGAGTTATCTGTTTAGGAAAACCTTCCCAAACTGCAGGTAGTATCACTCACCTAGGGTTCTTAGCTCTTCTTCACAACCACTGAGCTCAATAGTCATGGGAGGGTGATCTACCTATACTTAAGTATTTCACTATTCAGGAGAGTAAAGATGTACAAAACTAGATAGGTATGTCTGTGCTGATGTAAGTCTATGTGTGTAACTGTGAATGAATTCTAGAAATCATTTGGTTAGAACATTTACCGAGGAAAAAACTGAGATGTAGAGAAGTCAAGCAATTTTCTCAAGATGACACAGTTAATAATAACAACCTGTATTAGAACCCAGTTCCCTTAATTCCTAGTGCAGTGTTTTTCTCCAGTGTAACTAACTCATTCAGTCCCAGTTTCCTGCTCTACTCTCGAAATCACTTTCCTTAATAGAAATCTCTTTATCTTTATATGTTGGTGCGCCTGTGTCAGTGAGCATGCTTGTGAATGTCTACGTGTCTATCTGCAAGTATTTATAAAGCATATCACTGGGCGTTTATGCCCTTTCTCCTAGGGAAACCTCTAGTTAATTACAGTTTGTTATGTTGGCACCAGCAATGGTCAGGGAAGGCCTTTTGAGTCAATCGTTAACAAGCAGTCTTAGTCCTCTATCTAGTCAGCTCTATTCCTGGGTCCTCAGGAAATGGGGCAAAATAATTAGAGTGGAACCAGACCCTCCCAGGGTCAAACTTGGTTCCAGGACAGAGAAAACACCTAGATACAAAGCTGTAAGGGACTGTCTCTGCAAGGAGCACGTGCTCAAGCTGACATGGATACCATCTTGGTTTTCAGCTTAATTATTACATCCTATGAAGCCAACAAGAAAGGTAAGTGCTTCTCTAGCTTAATATACTAGAAAATCCAAAGAGAGGCCTAGAAAATGTCTGGAGTCTATTCTAGCAGATAGAGGTATAGCCAATACTTAGTAGGCAATGCTTTCCAGTCATCCAATGTATCTCCTTGCAGGACTGCAACTTTTTCAACCCAAAGAGACAGCTATCTGTTTCATGGTGAGAAGTCTTCAGAGAATGTGATGAAATCCTCTGTCTTGTTTATATAACATTCAGGGTCCTTTCCCTATTAGAGGGCTTTCCTCCCTGGAGGATGCTATCACAGTTCCAGTATTACCTAAGCCCCCAAGTTCACAGCCCTTTGTAAAATGTTGCCTTCCTTTTTAGGGTGTTATATCCAATACATGGGGGTGTTCTTGGGAGGAGAGAGCTAAGAAAAGGGTGGTGTAGAGGTGAAATGACACCATTTTCTGCTCTTTGACAGCTGTTAATTTAAAACATGATTTTTCAAAGTGTCCTAAACATTTCATCTCTATAATTAGCTCACCAGGGTTAAGGCCAAACACTATAATGTACAGCAATGACAAATTTAGCAAGTGAAGAAAGCTCACAACGCCCTGTGATTTATGTGCCAAAAACCATGAATAACTATGACCTATGACTCCATGGAAAACTGGAAAGATACCTTGTCCAAGGTTACATTTAATAAATTTTCAAATGTTTTAAAAGAAGGCGGCAGATTGAACAGGAAGGAGAAGAGATAATAATCAGTGTTTGAAGGAAAAGTTTGGTTAGTCTTTCATTAACTTCACTTATCTCTATTTCACCTTTTTTCCCCGCTAAGGATAATAGATTGGTACTCAGTTTTTCTTATACTAGTCTAACTCCTCTTTGTACATACTTTAAAGTCCTTTGGGGAATTAAAAAAAAATTTTTTTTAATTTAATCTTTATTATACTTGGGAGGAATTTTTATCCTACCAATTACAAATTATATGAGAAGGAACTGCATTCTTTTGTATCTCCCTTTTCAGCACCTGGAATTCTAACCAGTAAATAGCCAGAAAATCCTGACCTTTCCCTTCCACCCCACCCCTACCCTCTCCAGAACTCAGAGATAGCAGTTGCCAAGTGGAACAGCTCCCTGGGCTCTTCCCAAAGGGTATGAGAAGCATCAGGGATGTGCTAATGCCAGGTAAGGAATGGGCTCTCCCTTCCTCAGAAAAATTACTTTGTCACTCCAGAATATTTTTACTCTTAAAATATGCCTGTCTCCCCCATTTCTAGCCCAGATCTCAAATACCCTATATGCCCTATTTTAAAGATATGTGTCCCCTCAAGTGGCTTTCTGGAAACCAATTTTTGAATTAACTGTTATTTCCTAAAGTATGGCTATAAAATCATAAAAGGAAGTGAAGAAAAAGAAGGAGGCTGTATTACTCAGCCCTCTGCATTATAGAAGATGCTCTATGAGCATTTCTCTGGGCTGAATTTACTGCAGTCACCTATCTTCATGGGACCCATGGCAGGAAAGAAGAAAGGCTAGGCTTGGGTATTAAGTACCATAAGCACATGCTGAGGAATAAATTAACTAAAAAGAGAAAAAAAGTACAGCAGTGGAGTTTAATAAAGTGGTTTAGCCATTCAGACTAAGAACCAGCTTCCTTTACTCTCTCTGGTTTTTCTCTTTCCAGAAGCTCAGGCAGAAGCCAAAAAGTCCACCTTCATCCAAAATCTGACTGTGGCTACCCTGCAGTGCCTTGGCTCTGGAAGCAAAGTGAGACTCAACCTTGTATATTCAGAGAAAAGGCCAAAAGTCAAGCATACTCTAAAGAACCTGAGAGTCATTGCTGCTCCCCACAGGAACAGCATGGCATTCCCAAGCTGTCACCTAACCCTCACATCCAAGTTTCAGACTGGATCCCTTCTAACAGGCAAAGGTGAGATTGGAAAATGAGATGGAAGTATGCATCACGTTCACTTAACAGCCTTGAATTCAGGTAGAGCTTAGTAGCAGCTAATGCTACTAAGAAATGGATTATCCTCTTCTTGGGCAACTCTGTGTCCTCTCCGAGACTCAGTTTTCTAATCTCTAAGGGCCCTTCTAGTCCTGACATGCTGCAATTTTCATATGATCTCCATTTTCTGATGGGTCGTCTTTTGACAATGGTTGTTTGAATTTGACTGACTTTGAATGCACATAGTAAAATATCCAAACAACACAGACTTACAGTTAAAAGTAAATCTCCCTTGTACTCCCACTCTCTCAATCCTCCATTTCTCTATCCCTGAGGGAACCACTATTAACCACTTATAGAATTTCCTTCCAGAGATACTCTTAAGCATGTATGGATATATATATTTTAAGAACATAAATGGTAGCATACCATACACACTATTCAATACTTTGCTTTTTTCCATATCAATATGTATAAATTTCTCATTCCTGTAACAGCTGTACGGTATTACATTTTATGGTTGTACTATCACCAGTTCCCTATTGATGGATATTTTGGTTGTTTCCAATCTTTTGCAAACACAAACAATGCTGCAAGCCATGACCTTATACATTCTTCTCCGTGTACCTGCAATTTATCAACAGAATAAATTCCAAGAAGCAGGACCGCTGCATCAAAAACTTTGATAGATATTGCTATATTGCCCCCCGATAGGGTTGTTCAATTTTGCACTCCCACGCACACTGAGGATGCTGACTCCCCCACAGTTGCTGAGCAATGGCTCTTGACCTCCAGTTTCTCCACTTCTGCCCTTCTTTCCTTCTCCCACCCATTCTTTCAGTCAAGCAGTTTATGATCAATAAATTGGTATTGGTAGTTCCCCCTTACATATAAGAAATTCCCTAGATGTGACTGCCGCACTGCTGGAAAAATAAAACTTGACACTTTTAGAGAAACTGGAGTTTCACAAGCAGAATAGTAGGGAAAAACTTTCAAAATTACAGTCTGTTTAGAGACTAGAGACTGGGAAATAAGTGGATAGGTTCTTTGGGATGTGGCCCAGATATAGCAAATTATATATCCTCACATGACATGGACGTTTTCACTCCTTTATTGTATTTTCTAAAGTTCGCATAATGATAATTTTTGTGTGGAAAAAGAAACTTCAAAACTTAAAAGCCTCTGACCAGTATTTGAGGGCTTTCAGTCACTCATTGTTGATGTAAATTAATTCAACCAGATTGTTCTCCTCTGAACATGTGACACCCCACTTGAGTCAATGGCAGGCGTGATGGGAAATAGTGAACTTGAGTCATTTTGGAGTCTAGAGCACTCTGTACAGGGTGAAATCTTTCTTGAATATAGTGCTATGCAGTGTTGGACTCAGCAATTAAGGACACTAGCTTTTAGAGATTTGGGGCAAGGGAAACTGGGAGATTACGGAGAAGGAGAGGTGCCAAAGGTTAATCTGACCCTAATTCAACAATTTGCTTTGGGCTAGCCTAGAACCCAGGAAAGGAGGAAGAGTTTAAGCCAGCAATTTTCAACCAGTGTGTCACAAGAATTTTTAAAACATGTAATACTTGATTATTTAGTCAGTGGCACTGACCTCTTTTCCCTTAGACTGTCCAATTTAAAAAATGACAAAAATCAACATAACAGTAGCAGTCTGCTATAAATGAATCAAAATTATACCTACTTTTTTGTCAGATCAGCCAAAAATATATTTACTTGTGTGCTGCAAATTTTAGTAATTAGTTCATGCCATGAGGTGAAAAAGGTTGAAAATTGCTAGTTTAAGCTAATACCCTGACAGAGGTATCCAACCTTTTGGCATCTCTGGGCCACACTGGAAGAAGAAGAGTTGTCTTGAGCCACACATTAAATACACAAACACTAATTAAAATTAGTGAGCAAAAAAAAAGGGGGGGGTTTAAGTAAATTTACGATTTTGTGTTGGGCCGCAGTCATAGCCATCCTGGGCCACGTACAGCCCACAGGCCACGGGTTGGACACCCCTGAATTTGGGCTATGCAAAGAGATTAAATGGATGTTTGTAGGTTAGTTTGGGGACCTAATCATCAGTCAGGATACATTTCTATGGAACAATGATCAATTGCAAACAACCAATTTATGAATGGACTTTTGAAATACTGCCCCATTTATAAATTTGTAACTGCCTATTCTGAATTTAAACTTACACTGAGTACCAAGAGGTGACGGACTTCACGTAGGGTAGAAGTAAACATTAGGTAAGTGGTCAAATTTATAAAGTCCTGGAAGAGATGCCCATTATAGGTGACATCAGTCTACACGGGAGGTTGTCCCAGAAACAGAAGACAGTTCATGGAAATGTTCCCAGAGCAAAGTAGAAATCTGAAATTGTAGGTATGAGAATGTACTGCAACACAGTTAGTCATCAGAAGATGTGGGTCAACCTGTAATGTAGAAAAATGTCAGATGGAGACTATTTATTACTGTTTATGGAATTTGGCAAAGGAAAAGATCCTTTCTCATAAATATTCTGATATTTCCTTCTGGTGAAAGAGGACTCATAGGTCTTCCTATGGTCTCTTTACCCCATGTGAAACTGTGGGAATAGGAGAAATACTAAACAAGTGTTTATTCTGATATTTATGTTCACCTTTAACAAGTTACTTAATTTCTCCAGTGCTCAGTTTCTATAGCAACAAATGAGGGATTTGACTTGATGGTCTAATTTCTATATATGTAAAGTGGAAGTTTAGATCTGAAGCACAAACTCAATAGCAATATATAAGGCTTCTCAAATAGCCCTTTCAACCTTCTCACATTAATACAGCATAATCTCTAAAACAGACTTCCATTTAAATGCACCCTATTGAAAGAAAATTATTTTGCAATACAGCAAAGCATCACCTCCTAAATTATCCATTTCATAAATCTGGATTTTTGTATATCTTCTCTAAGTGGGGCATTCTTGCTCAAATATCCTTAGCCACAGAGAAGCTAATATTGCAATCCCATCATCACTGGGACTGGAGAGCTGTATTTACAAATGTGCTCCACCTTAATGCTCAGTTACCTTGCGGATGAGATCTAAAGGAGATGAACTGCCAACATGGATGGACATTAATTCAGAAACTATGCAGAAATGAAAATACACTGACAGATAAAGCCTATTAAAGTAGACTTTGAAACAGGAGCTCTCAGGAGGCAGAAAGACATACCATAGGGAGATACCATTATCCCTGTTAGAGGGCACAGTTCTTCTACTTAGAGAATGGCTAGGTTTTTCCTCCTCTTCCAATCATACTATCGTTCAGTTTGCACACCTGCTTTCTCATTTTTATTTGTTTCTTATCTCCATATCACCCCTGTGAAATAGACCAAGAATTATTTTATTAAAACCATCTTACAGACAAGGAGACCAAAGCTCAGAGAACCAATGTGTTTTGTCCCAAGTGAGATCTGCTTATCTTCATCTCATCTGTCTCACGAACACATAAGTTATCACTTCAGAAAACTGATTAACACTATGCTGAAAACACTTCACATAATTCCCTCCGTTTTTTTTTTTCTTTTGAACCCATGGCTCTTTATCTCTGCCTATCTTTGCCAACACTGTCTTCCTGGTTAAACTGAAATTGAGGATGACTTCTTACCCTGTTATTTCATGTTTAGGGCCACTGGCCTCTGAAGTAAAGAACTATTATTCTCATATGGACGTAATCGAGACATGGGAGAGTAATTTAGAAATGTCAAGTAGGACTTACAGACCTTAATTTAACGAACAAGAGTCATTAAAAATGGAATAGGGACCACTCTCTGAATTGGATTAGGTCAATTCTGGAGGCAAGTGATACTAGTTCCAGGCTACAGCCAGAATCTGTCTGCATCTCATCACTTCCACAGCCGGTCTGAGTCACCACTACCTCTCATTTGGATTTCAGCAACAGCCTCCTAACAGGTGACTGTTTCTACCCTTGTCCCCCTACAACCTACTTCAGTGACCCTCTAAAAACAAAGTGATTAATCATGTCACTCCTCTCCTCAAAACCCTGTACTGGATCCCCATTTCAATCAGAATAAAAACCAAAGTCCTTAAAAGTAGCTTATAAGGCCATCAGCAATATGGGCCCATTTCCTTTAGATTCTCACCTCTGCTCCAGTCCCCTTGCACACTCCTCACCAATCTCACTGGCCTCCTTGCTCTTCTTCTAAAACTGTTAACATGCCAGATATTCTATGCCTTGGGGCCTTTACTCTAGCTGTCACTCTGCCTAGGTAACTATAGCAGATCCTTGAATAATGTTGTTTCGTTCAACATCATTTTGTTATAACATTGATGAGAAAAAAAATTGATTTCCACTGGGGCCACTGTGTGGAGTTGGCATGTTCTTCCCACATCTGCATGGGTTCTCCCCCATACTCTCGTTTCCTCTCACATCCCAAAGATGCGCATATTAGATAAACTGGTGTGTCTACATTGCTCTGGTCTGAGTGAGTATGGGCGTGTGTGAGAGTGTGCCCTGCAATGGAAAGCCTTCCTGTCCAGAGCTGGTACTCATCTTGTACCCTGAGTTGCTGGGATAGACTCTGGCCACCCTCGACCCAGAACTGGAATAAGCAGGTTAGAAAAGAATTATCTTTCTTGTGTTTATTAATCTTTATTAAATGTATGTATAGCTCACATTTATTTCAATGTTTAATATTAGAAATGGTTGGGGTCTTTAGAAATTTGGTGATGTTTCTGTGACCAGAAATATGCTATAGGAACTTAACTCTTGCTTATATCAAGTAGACTATGATAAAACTGGTTTTATTATGTCATTTTGCCTTAAAGTCACAGTTTCCAAGAACCTATCGACAACATGAGTAAGGACTTACTATACTTTCCCAGGCATCTGCTTGGCTATTCCCCTCACCTCCTTCAAGCCTTGAATCAGTTCTCACCTTCTCAGTAAAACCAGCCCATATTTCATGTTGCCAAGACCCTGCCTACCCACACTCCCCAGACTGCTCCCTTACCTTCCTCTATTTTTTTTTTTTTTGGTAGCACTTATCCCCTTCTAACATAGCATAAAATAGACTGTACTTAATGTTGTCTGCTTCACCCTGCTGTACCCTCAACCCTCCTTCCTCTTTATTTGTCCCCTTGCTAGAATGTATCCAACTGATATATCCAAAGTACTTGAGCCGTCCCTGGCACATAACAGATATTCATTTTTAATTACTTGCTGAATGAATGAAACTGAGGAGTGCGCGAAGCTGGGTAGTCTTTCCTTCTTCTCCCAGCATGCCCTGCTTTCCCCAGTCCCTTCTCAAAGTAGTTGACTTAGACTCCACCAGACAGACTTGCAGCAGTCATTAAGGCAAATTATTATTTGGACTTCGGAGCCACCTTTTTTGAAGACAGAAACTTTGAACAGCAGTATGACCTCCATCCTTATTATTATTATGGCCTTAAGAATGATAAGCAAACAAGGTATGGCCTACTCCCCCATTCCGATCCTACATTAATCAAACGCCTCATGGGAATTTTAATACATATCTCTTATTAATATCTCTGTCCTCATTTACTCTTGGCATTAGTTGATGCTCACACCTTAAACCTATGGACAGATCAATGGGGCCACAATTAGAAGGTTAATATCAGCTGGGTAGAGCTAAGTTTTTTTTGTCAGGTAAAATCAAAGGCAGAATAAAGTTTTCTCAATTGTTCTTTCATTATTTCTTTTTTGTTTTATAGCTTTTTTACCAGGGATCTCCCACTGTAAGGTCTATCCAGCAATGAGGGCTTCTTCAGAGACTTTTCCCACCACTACCACCTCCATAACTCCAGAGAATAAAGGGAAGAAAACTACAAGTGCTGATGATTTTTCTAGCTCTTTGAAACAAGGTACAGAATAAGTAGGAGTGAGACAAGAACAGAAAGAAAAACATTTTTAGAGCCAACATTAGTCTGGTCTCCTAGGATTTTCCTGGAAACTGAGAAGTTACACAGAGTTTACATTAGAAAATCACTCTATTTCTCATGGAAAGAAATCAGTTTTTCTATAAAGAAGGTCCTAGAAATGTTTGTAGTTTGACACTATAGTCATGTGCTGCATAACATTTTGGTCAACGACGGACCTACTGTATGAACAATAGTGGTCCTGCAGCAGTATAATGGAGCGGAAAAATTCCTACCATCACTTTGTAACATCACGGCTCAATGCATTATTCACGTTTGTCGTGTTGCTAGTGTAAACAAACTTACTACACTGCCAATTGTATAAAAGTATAGCACATACAATTATGTACAGTACATAATACTTGATAATGATAGCAAATGACTATTACTGCTTTATGCATTTACTATACTATACTTTTTATCGTTATTTTAGAGCGTACTCTTTCTACTTATAAAAAAAGTTTGCTATAGAACAGTACATTGTGTTAAGCTAGCAGCTGCTTCATACATCCTGTGTTTACCATGTCTTTTGATTGCATCCTTTTTGCTTTTGTTTGATTTAATATCATACTGCTTTATAAATTTTGTGGAGACTAAATGCATAGTGTTTACAAAGTCTACGGTAGTATACAGTAATGTCCTAGGCCTTCACATTCACTCACCACTCACTAACTGACTCACCTAGAGCAACTTCCAGTCCTGCAAGCTCCATTCATGGTAAGTGCCCTATACAGGCATACCATTTTTTTCCAGGTATACTATTTTTTATCTTTTACATTGTATTTTTACTGTACCTTTTCTAGCTTAGATATGTTTTAAATTTTTATTTATTGGTTTCAGAGGAAGGGGGAGGGAGGGAAAGGGGGAGAGAGGGAGGGGGTGAGAGGGTATCGGGAGAGAGGGAGGGAGAGAACCATCGATTTGTTGTTCCACTTATTTATGCATTTATTGGTTGATTCTTGTATGTGCCCTGCCTGGCACAAGATTGAACCCCCAACCTTGGTGTATCAGGACAATGCTCTAACCAACTGAATTACCCAGCCAGGGTCTAGATATGTTTAGATACACAAATACCAATGTGTTACAACTGCCTACAGTATTCAGTACAGTAACATGCTGTACAGGCTGGCAGCCTAAGAGCAATATGCTATACCATACAGCCTAGGTGAGTAGTAGGCTACAGCATCTAGGTTAATGTAAGTGCACTCTATCATTTTCACACAATGATGGAATTGCCTAATGATGTATTTCTCAGAATGTTTCTCCATGGTTAAGAGGCACATAATTGTATTAATAATGCTTTACCTCAACACAAGTGAGCTCATCTTATAGTCAAATTTGGGGACAGAATAAAACGTATTCATGTGGTAGGTAACTCCAGCCATCAGATGTATAAACATTTACACACCAATCATTACAGTGATGACAACAACCAAGTGCATGTTTCATCTGCACTATGTTTAGAAATACCCTTCCCTAAATTGGCCAGGACTCAAATTCTGTAAGATTCCAGTTTGGCTTACATTCAGTTCCTACCAGCAGAAAAACAGCTATGAGATTAGTAATAATAAGATATGTATAAGCCATTTGCCCGCAAATTTGGCTTATGATCCAGAAGCAACGCCAATTCACCTTTGTTCCTCCTACGGCCCACTAAAGCCACGAGGAGCATAGAAGAAGGGTGATTTTCTAGGTAGAGACCCTCATGCTGTAAGGTAAGTTTAGAATTTGCTGTGTACCCCCACCCCTTTTCCTCCCTCAAGAGCCATGCAAGAATTGGGCCTATTTGATCATGGAAAATCCCAAATTGCAGGGAAGGTGACTCATTGGGAAGAGGCTGTAAAGGAGATTAGAGTAGAGTCTGTGATGCCCACCCCACTCCTGACTCTGAGTCTGAACTGGAAATTCAGCATCTGAGTCAAGCTAGACCCCTTCAAAGCAAAGGGTCGATCTCCTCCCTCTCTCAAATTCCCCTTCTCTCTCTCCTACTGCTCTCTCTCCTTTTAGACACAGATGAGGACCTAGAGAAGAGGCAGAAATGGAGCACTGTGGTCAAATTTCTGATTGCTGTCACTCTGCTGCTCAGTGCAATCACCATTACAGTGTTTGTCATTTTTGAAGTCCCATGTCCTGTAAGTTTGCTCATGTATTGGGTCCTTGGGCTTGATCTATAAAAATCTCCTTTTCCAGAGGCGGGTTGGCATAATAACAAAAGCAGAGATTTTGGAGTTTGGACAGGCCTACAACTCACACTCACTAGCTGAGTGGCTTTGAGAAAGTTGCTTAACTTGTCCAACCATAGTTGCCTTACCTTTAAAATGGGACTAATGATAGTTGCCTCTTATGGTGGTTATGAAGGTTAATGGAGATTCTGTGGGACAAGTGCCTAGCACATAGGAGGCCCTTGCTAAATGCAAGTTCTTCTACTATACTTGGACATTCTCAAGGGAGGATAGAACCAATAGGACAGAATATTTTCTTTCGAAGACATGATTTTCTTTAAATAGCTTGACATGAGTTTTGAAAGATAATCAAATGCACACCAGTCACCTGAAGTTAATACCAGTCATTTTCTTCCTTCAGAGTCCATGCCTGAGAGACAGTGAGCTATGCCAATGCCCGCGGTTTTGGAGAAAGCAAAGGGAAGAAGGCCAACAACCCAAGGCAGCTGAATCCCAACCTGCCTCTCAGCCAGAGAAGGAAAGTGTTCTCTGTGTGGTTTGTGTCATTTGCTTGGACAAAATGGGGCTGACATATAAGTGCTGGGAGACAGGGAGCTGACTGAGTTATGAAGCAAACATGAGTAATTCTTTCATGAGTCAGGAAATAGGTAGGTATTTATTTGTACTGTTGTTCTCTTAATATCAGCCCAGCCATAACACAGGAGGAACTTACTGAATATACAGATTTCTGGGTCCCAGATATAATGAATCAGAATGTCTGGGACCAGAAACCTTATTTTGAAGATTTTTAACACACTCTCTACGTAGAGGTGAATTTCCTGTAAAATTAACAAAGCTTAAGCTTCAGGACCATGACACCTTATATCCAATTTTATATTTTAAAATTTGTATTCTTTTCCTAAAAACAAAAAAACAAACAAACAAAAAAACCCTCCTCCAAAGCTGTTAAGAGCTTCAGAGCCCAAACTTATGTATCCATCCCTGTCCCTAAGTAACTCTTATATACACCAAAATTTAGGAACCACCACACCTGAACAATTTGATACTTGACAAAACAACATCTTTCCTCCCTACCCTTGCATTTCCTGACAGGATTATAAATTCATATTTCCCTTTGATGTCTAAAACAGACACTACTCCACTGGTTCAGCACAGCTACTTTAAGTCCAGTTTTGTCGTGAGGAGTGGACTCAGCCTTTGAAATTAGAAATTGATGGGTGCCTTCTCTATAACATCTATAAAACCCACTAAGGCAAAGAGACAAGGTCTCCAATACTTTTTGAATTAAAGAAAATGTCCACTTTTGTAGAATTACAGCATCGAGAATGGGTCTCAAAGATTATAGTGTCTAGGATGGTACACATGCTGCCACCCTTTGATTCTGTGTTGGCTGCACTTAACAATAATCAAGCATAGTTAGTTCTATGAGTAAGTCCCGGAGATCTAATGCATAGCAGAGTGGGTACAGTCAACAGTACTTTACTATATACAAATCTGAAATATTCTCACCACAAAAAAGCAATGATAATTATGTGCTGTGATAGAGGTGTTAGCTAAGGCTATAATAGCAATCATATTATAATATATAAATTTATGAAATCAACACATTGTACACCTTGAACTTACATAATGTTGTATGTCAATTATATCTCGATTTTTTAAAAATTGAGCACAGCACTCCTTCCACCCAGGAATGGCATCAGAATCTTTCTTATCACAGTGCTTCAGGTCCCCAATGCCAACTTGTCATCTCTGGTCTAGGTCAATATTTTCCATAATCCCATTTCTTCTAATATTGGATGATGTGTTCAGGTGAATTAGTGTGATTTTATCATATGGTGTATTTTTAGTTCTTTACTCCAATCTACATTATCATTTCTATTGAACATTGGAAGAAACAGGCCTGAAGAGGACCATAAAGATTAGTTCTGAATTAGAGGTAACCATGAAACAGCAACTCTGAATTTTTCCCATGAACAAAATAAGCTTCTAACCAATAGAGAAATTAATAGAAATAGTAACTATAAGCAATTTTATACACATTACCTTGCTTGAGCCTCATAAACATCCTGTGAGATAGCTAGGGCAGGTATCTACATTTTATTGATACTTAAAATAAGACTCAGAGAGGTTATGTGACTTTCCCAAGCCACATAGCTGGTAGAAACAGAACTAAAGTCCAAGTCTTTTAATTACTATACTGAATATATTGGCTCACTCATCCACAAAATTTTACTGAAAGTGCCAATTTTACTTCTATGTGCCAAGTTCCCTGCCTTCCAGAGGCTTACAGAGGCACACAGAAAGTGTGTAAAAAATCAGATAGGTCAAGGAGTCCGGTGCCATGAGAGAGGAATGCTATTAGTAAAAAATATTTGGTCCACTGCAACCCAGATCTCTGCTGCTTTTCCAACAGAGCAAGATTGTTTGGCCCTGACTCAAGGAATGAAATAGATCCCCAGAAGAAAGAGGCCCTAAGAGGCCTCTTTGTGCACCTGAGATCCAAAGTAGCTGCAGACCCAGGGCCTTTTCCATTCAAGGCAAATAGGTCAAGTAAGAGGTACATGGACTCTTTGCTGGTAGGTCCAACAAATTGCAGGTTTCATACTAAGTGCACCTTGCTGATACTTTCTCAGTGTAAGCGCAATAACTTTCCTAGAATCATTGGGTAACAAAGAGGCAAAGTGATGTGTACTTGGAATTATGTAGGGTTTTGTACTTAGCTATCCACCGATTGGTACAAAAATACCCATTTGCATCCTTCTTTATCTTTCCTTTTTCCTTTCAATCTCTAGGTTGGACCAAAGGCTCCCAACTCAAGCTCAAAGAAAGCTGCAGGGATCACTGTTATCCACCAGACATACTTCTGAAAAGTTCTGCTCTTCCCCACACACTGCATTCTCCCTATTACTAATTGCAATAGGCAGATTCTTGCCGATTCTACACTTGATCTTCAGGAGGAACATTGCAATAAAAAAGTAATGCCAGGCCAATGAAGGGGGAGCCCCTTCAATGAAGGAATGGACTGAGCAATCCATTTCTCCATGCCACTGCCACTGACTGAGTCACGTGTCTCTGAGGTTTACTTCCACGAAAAATGAGCATCTTTTCATCCCATCAAATGAAAATAGAAAGCCTCCCCTCTAAGCCCTGTTAATGGGCCTATTGCTGTCTCTGACAAAAGATTTAAACACAGCCTCCAAGGAATGGGCAAAGCAGCCACAAGTGTAGCACAGTTCACCAGCTCCTCTGTTATCTTGCCTGCTGACTTCATGCTCACTGGCTCTCAGCTGGCTTAGGGTGGTGTTCCAGTTTTCTTAAGCCTGACAGTCGTAAGGTTTTATGATTTAGCCTCTGCTAAATCACAAATGGCTAGCAACACACTGATGAAGCAAATGTGAATCTAAGCATTCCAAATGTCCTCCTCAGAAGTCCCCAAAGGGTTTACGGACTGCATTCTAATAGGACCCAGATGAGGTCTCCTGATGACCCAGAGTTCCTAAAGTGGGTCTGACATTGTACCCTACTGTAAAGGTGAGCTGCATGCACGTTTCCAGGGCAAAATGATTATGATGATCTTTTGCATGGAGGCACACTTATAAGTCAAGTCTGACCTGCTTAAGTAAGGGTTTGGTAATTAAAAAAACAAACAAACAAACAAACAAAAACAGTAGAAAAGTCTGGTGTTAAAGCAGGATTTAGGTAAAAAAAAAAAGAGAGGGAGAGAGAGAATGGTAGGAGGGATAAAATTGTTTTCCTGCCTCTTTTCGTAAGAGGCCGAGACCATTCCATTTTGTTCTGGTGAAATGTGCCTGTTCCTAAGTAATTAGGTTTTCTTAGTTCTCTGGTAAAAACCATATACAACTTCTAGCCTTCTTTCATTCACTTCAAGTATTTCCAAGAAAAAAAAAAGTGATTCTCAAAACTGTACCAACAGGGGAATATATCTCGCTATAATCCCTGAATTAAACATTCAAGCTGAACCTGGAAAAGATGGAACAGATACAAAGCATGGATGATGGTAGCTTTCAAGGAAGTCCTAGAAATCCTCTGGGCATCCTAAAGTTCCATAAAGCTTGAAAATATAGTAGGTGAAGATGAGGGACCACTGGGGCTTGCACTTGGATAAATGAGTATATTATTTGCACCTTTCCACTGGTTCACATCACCTCCAGTTTAGCCTGCCGTCTGTGGTTCAGTCTGACAATGAAATAGAAAAAACAAACAAAAAAAGCTTCTTCCTTCCCACAACCATGAGGGAGGATAATTAAAAGCATTCTATATTTAGGAGCTCTTCGTCTAGGACTGATGTCTACATTCATCCCCACCTTTCCCCGCCTCATCCACCACAGAATGTCCTTTAATCCGGAAACATGAGATTTCTCAGCAGATGAAACCTGGGGCAAAGTCAACATTCATTAAGTCTTCTGCAAGAATATAATTTGTATAACATTTATAGTGACTTTCTTTACAGAAATTCACTGATGTGGTCAAAATTATTTATTTTGTTTTGGGGACAACTTGTTTCCCCTGACAAAGCAAGGACCCTCTGAAGATTTTCTGACTCCCTAATCAGTTAATCATTTTGAACCCCAAATTCTCTTAACAGAGGAGATCTTTGAATGGGACACAGGGCAGAAGGGAAGGGAAAACTCCCATGTGGACTTCGGGATGGGCATCTCAGTCTACAGATCACTTCACAGGACACAATTCTCCCTGTCACCAACATAAGTAAGTTATAGTCTCGACTTGATAAAACATTGTTTCTACAGACTATCAACTATTCCTCTGGGAAGTGACTAGTTAGCAGGGTTTTTACTGCAAATTCCTTCTCATTAAGTTACCACCCTGTTTTTCAATTATTATATTCTCATTATAACAATTTTTAGAAAATACTGAAAAATATAAAGAATAAAAAAATATATTATACCTAATCCTTCCCCCCAGAGGTAACCACTGTTAACATTGATGCATCTCTTTGACTTATAAGCACATACCCTTATACATAAAAAATACATACGTTACACAAATAACATCATATTCTACATACCATTTTAAAGCTGCCCCCCCCCCTCTTTTTTGGCTAATATATTAGTACTATATGCCCAGTTAGCACAAGTTTAAACTGTGTTTTTTACAAGTCTTAGAGAGGACCAAAAGTCATTCAACCTTTCTAAGGGTCTAAATCACCCCAATACTTTTGGATAGATCCAAAGATTAAGGTAGGAAGTTGCTTAGGCAGAGAAGCCACACTCACAGAAAATTCCAATTTAAACCTTTTGAAGGTATTGCTGAATGACATTAATAGTTGTGTGTATAAACGTATTAAAGTATGACTTGTTCAATGTAAACACTTAAAATACACAACAATTTTATATCTGTTTCACCATTTCTTCCCTTTTTAGATATACCTGTGTTCTAAAAAAATCGACATGACCTGGGACACTCTGGACCTCTGAAAGGTCTGAGCAGGTCATGAGCATCCCTCCTTTCTGCACACTCAGGTTGGTGCAAGAGGTTACTAACCACAGAGAGACTTAAAGGTGGCCCGAGCCCTGACTGTTCTCCCCGCCCTTCGTTGTGGATCCCCTTTAAGCACTTTCCGGCAGATTCTGATCTGGAGCACTTTTCCAGTGTGTATGTCCAGAGCTAGCCATTTTCCAAGGAAGACTTGCTATAGGTACTTAGGACTAGGGGTTAAGAACCCTCCCCCTTTTTTTTCTGGCCCTGGACAGGTTGACAGTCTTACGCCCCTCCTCCCCTCACACTTCGATTCTCCACTCCTGCCTCCACTCCTCCTCTCCCACTCGGAAAGGGTTCCATTTTCGAGTTCAGACAATAGCCCTCATTTTGCCTTGAGTTGCCATTTATCTTTTTATGTGTACCTCTGAATAGCTCTTACGCTTGGAGGCTGTAGTGTTCTCTACATCTACATTTGTATATCTCTGTATTACTTTGTATCCAATGAAGCACTATATTCACAGTAGACATTCAAAAAAATGTGTTGGTTATATCACACTACCAAATGGATAGCTGAGGGCATCACAACTGACCTTCTAGGAGAAAATGAAGTAACTTATTTTTACATCAAAGCTGCCATTGGTTAACCAGGTGGATGCAATGGAGGGCCATCCTGTAATTGTTGGTAATGCTTGAATTCGTCTCTCTAGACTTACATGCTTTTCTCTCATATTTCTCTTCTTGATCCATATTGCGACACTTTTCTTTTTCCTTTCCTTCTTTTGCTTTCCTTTATTCAGTGACCTGGTTTGCCAGTCATCCAATACTAAAAATTTCCCTTAACTTTCATTCCCAGAGAACTTAGATCCATGTCTATACTTAAATTTCTGGTGCCAAAAGTCTTTTTCCTTCTATCTAACCCACCTTCACATGATACAGTGCAGCAACAAGTGCATGTTCGGCTATAATTAACAAACTTTCACCAGACCCTTGTGAATTTGCGCCACCCAGTGGCTGAAGTTGCTAACCTCATCCTCTGAAAAAGGCGGTGGGCAAAAATAATTAAATGTAAAATAAACAAATGAGAAGCCTGTGTAACTGCCCTAAAGGAAGAAAAATCATTCACAACAGCTGAATTTTATCCTATTATAAGTTATTTTCTAAAACTTAAAATAGGATGGAGGAGAATATGTTCAGGGGTACAGTGTCAGGGTCTCTGCAGAATAAGATGATGTCCAGAAGACTCTCTTAGGGTTTATTCAGATCACTACTGCTCCGTACTGCACTAAAAAAGAACAACAAATAGTGCAGACTATAGGGTAAAGTCCTAATTGTCCTCTAGAAGAATCAAACATTCAAGAGAAGACACATTGAGTTTGAAGACGTAAGCTAGACACAAAATAGTATCAGAGAGTAGTTTAACTTCTTTATTCCACAATAAATTTTCTTGGACATATCTATGTCTATGACATACGCCAAGGAGTAGAATTCATTGTTCAACTTCGCTAGATCGCATGTGGTCCTCCAAAGAGATTGTACTAAATACATTCCCCAGCAGCAAAGAGAGTCTGCATTATTCCACACCCTCCTTAACTTGGAAATCTCAGATTAAAATATTTGCCAATCTGATGGCTACAAGGTAGTATGTCATTGTTGCTCTTATGTGCACTTTCCTGCTTAGTAGTGAAGTTGAGCATCTTTCCATATATTTATTTGCTTCAGGTAGTCTCTTGCTTATAACCTCTCCCCTTTTTAAAAATTGGGTTGTTAATCTTTCTAATTCAGTTGTACAGTCTTGCATTCCTGGTTATACAGTTGGCCCTCTGTATCTGTGGGTTCTGCATCCACAGATTTAACCAACTGGGGATAGAAAGTATTTTTTTAAAAATATTACATTGTTGCTGACGTGTACAATGTAGTTAGGCCCACAAAAGTCACATCTGTACTGCATATCTACAGACTCTTTTTCTTGTCATTATTCCATAAACAATACAATATAAACAACTATTTACATAGCATTACATTGTATTAGGTTTTACAAGTAATCTAGAGATGATCGAAAGTGTATGGGAGTATTTGCATAAGTAATATGCAAATAGTATACCATTTTGTGTAAGTGGCTTGAGCTTCTTTGGATTTTGGTATCCCAGGGGTGTTCCGGAACCAATCTCCCATTGTATGGATAGCAAGAGACAACTGCTTTATTATCTACAGTTAGAGATAAAAGGCTTAAAATTAATCCATCATGAAGAATGAACAGGTTCCCCCCGCTGGTGTGGTTCAGTGGACTGAGTGCTGGTCTGCGAGCTGCAAGGATACTGATTTGATTCCCAGTCAGGGAACATGGCTTGGTTGCGGGTCAGGTCCCTGGCTGGGGGCTTGTGAGAAGCAACCAACTGATGTTTCTCTCATTCATCAATGTTTCTCTCTCTTTCTCTTTCTCCCTCCCTTCCCTTTTCTCTAAAATAAATAAATAAAATCTTTTTTTTTTAAAGAATGAACAGGTTAAACTGAAAGGATTTCATTGAAAGTATCGATATGGGAATCAGATTATTTCCTTTCTAGTTAGGAAGGAGGGGGCTGGAAGGGTGAGCGCTGATGCACAGTAGAGAGAAGAGGTCAGACAGACCTTCCTAATGTGATATTGCTCTGGCACACCAACTATCTCTTCTGCCAAAATTAATCTTCCCTGTGCTTAGACAAATAAAAATGTTGTGCAAATGTACTTTATGGATTACCCTGGACAGCTCAGGGATTTTCAGTGGAAAACACACCCAGTTTAGATATTGCTGCATGTTGCAATTCTTTTCAACACTATGGAGTCATTAAAAATGCCTAGAAAAACAATACTGAATAAATCATTCTGAAATTGAACCTGTGCATTACTTAGCTGGTTTAATTTCAGAATAAGACAAAGACAGATACCGGCAGTTTTTGAGAACTGTTTTTTTCTCTTCCTGCTATGAAGAACTGAATAGGGCTGGAACACGCTGACAACATGACTAACTTATTCTGTCATATATATGCTGGTAAAGCAGAGTCCTTCAAAACAGGAGTCCTTGAAGTCCTTCAAGAAACATGTTTTGGTTTGTGGGACTTTTAGACATAAGTGTCAATAGCTTTCTAAATGCAGCCAGAGAAGGCAGTATGAAAACAGATTCTTGGAGGCAATGGGAATCCCAGAGCTTCAGAGCCTGACAGTTCCTTATTTATGGGTAAATCTGCATGTTGAAGAATATTATTTTAGAAATACACTGTAGGTTGCAGTATGTTTCACAAAGGATTAGTATTCAGGAATACAGTGGTCCTCCTTATCCATGGAGGATGTGTTCTAAGACCCCCAGTGGATGTCTGAAGCCAGAGAGTAACAAACCCTTTATATACACTATTCTTTTTCTATACATACATACATACCTGTGATAAAGTTTAATTTATAAATTAGGTACACTAAGAGATTAACAACAATAACTAATAATAAAATAGAATTATAAAAATATTGTATAATAAAGGTTATGTAAATGTGATGTCTCTCTGCCCCGCCCCTTGCCCCCAACCTGGGATATGCTGGACAAAAGGATGATTCATGTCCCAGGAGGGACAGAGTGAAATGGGGCGAGATTTTATCATGGCATCTAATTTAAAACTTATGAATTGTTTATTTCTGGAATTTTCCATTTAATATTTCAGACCATGATTGATTGCTGGGTAGCTGAAACCATGGAAAGCAAAACTGTAAATAAGGGGGAACTAAGGTACGCAATCTCTATTTCTCAGGAGCCATTTGATTTCCTAAAAACAAACTCTACATATTTCTGCTGGAATGCATTACGTTCTGAGGTGATTAGAGGTTGGGGATGGAAGTCTGAATCTCTACCATGCTGCCTGCTTATACTCTGTGGCCATCAGTTTCTGCATCAGTAAAATGGGAGTAACAACACGTCCCTTAAAAAGTTTTTAAGAACCAAAATGAGAATGTATATACACAGAGCCTTGAATAGTAGCTATTTTTAGTACCAAGCAGGGAGGAAAAACCTGCTGTGTCATTCTGAAGAGTGTCAACCCCAAGGAGTGTCAACCCCAAGGAAGAATATATCTTCCAATGACTCCTTGTGGTTAACTGGACCCAAATTCACAACCAGAGTGTAACAGCCATTGTTTACAAAGGCCTCTCACACACACTGCATGTCAAAGGCCACAGACAGAGCTGTTAAGCCTCTCACACTGTGCTCCTGTCTGCACTGTGCTGTCTGAGCCAACCTTTATAAACTCCTGGTATTGAATTTTGACTAATGCGACTAATACTTTTCCCACCTAATTGGAGTTGTGCAGGTATATCCTCATTCGCACATTTACTGAGAAATCAGAGCAGCTCCACAACAACCAATCAGAACATGTGAGCTGGCCGAACAGAGCAATGCAATTTGGGCCAATCAAATTGTGTAAATTTGAAGTCCTCGTTTGCATAGAAATAGGCTAATCAACAATGATGGCAGGAACTTCTTTCTCTGTAAGCCAGCCTCCCCTCTGTCTCCATGGAGTGCACTTCCTGCTGCATTTCCCCAGCTTGGGGACTGTAACACTTGAGCTGCAACACTAAAGCTGTAACAAGGGCTACTTTGCTTGACTGAGCAGCTTTGCTTGAGCTGCTTCACTTGAGCTGCTTCAGTGAAACCATTTCACTCAAAGATTCTCCATTTACCACATCCCAGGTTGAGAACTCCTGTTGGCACTGAATTGATAGCAGTGAATTTTGGTTGACAAGAATGTGTCCGGCCCTGGCTGGTGTGGCTCAGTGGGTTGAGCACCTGCCTGCAAACTGAAAGGTCACTGATTCGATTCCCAGTCAGGGCATATGCCTGGGTTGTGGGCCAGGTCCCAGGTTGGGGGCGTGTGAGAGGCAACCAGTGTTACTCTTCCTCTCTTTCTCCCTTCCTTCCCCTCTCTCTAGAAATGAATAAATAAAATCTTAAAAAAGAATAATGCTTAAAAAATTGTGTCTGTGCATTATTAAATAGTAAAGAGTTTCAGGGAAAACTGTTGTCCTTGGTATAATTATAAATTCCAGAAAATTAATAAAGTGAGTGGGCAAACACTAAAAAATGTGTTTGGCTATGTAAAAATAACCAATTACAGTCATTTATGTAAACAGTTTAGCATTTAAGGTCTAATTATCATGCAGCACAACAATTACATATATCATTAAATATGCACCACATTAACCTTGTTTTTAGTTTTATTTAACTACGATAGCAAAGTATTTGCTCTATTCTGTAAGGAACAGTCTTTTTTTTTCTTCTTTATTTTGTTTTTATTTATTTTTAAAAATAATTTACATTTTTTTCCATTACCATTTAGTGTCCTTATACCCCCCACCCCCAGTAATCACCACACTATTGAAGGAACAGTCTTATAGTTAATTGTTCATAATATATAAGTCTGTTTACTATTTATATTAATTAAATGGAATAGAGCTCCTGAGTTTGTTCTGCATTCAAAGTAAGTCTGGATTAATCGTCCTTGATTGCAACTATGTATTTACCCTGTGACTTGTGGCATAATGTATACTCTCCTTAGTTTTATAGTGAGGAAGGTGCTAAAGAAGCAGGCAGCAAAGAAAGCTGTTTCATTGTTTGGTGTTACGGAAACCCACAGATTTCCAGTGGACAATTCTTGATTTAAGTAATGACAAAATTCTAATGCTAAGCACCAGCCAACCTAACCTAGAACAACTTCTAAACCCTTATACAGGGTCATCCTATGGAGCACTTACAGAATTAAAATTACAATTATAATTTATTTGACTCTCACCATGAACGAGGTACTACACATACATCAATGCAGAACTCTTATTAGGTATTATATATTTTTTATTTTATATATGAGGAGAAAAGAGGCACAGGTAATAACTTGCTTAAATTCTTTTTAAAAGTTTTTTATTTTATTTTTTCCATCATTGCCTAAATTCTTGAAGGTAGTAAAGGGTGCCGACAGGATTCAAATTCAGGAAAGCTTTAAACTCCATACTTTTAAAATTATATTAAGCTGTGCCAAGTTCCTTACAAATCGTATTTCAAATATGAGGCATGTGCTGGTTGCAAAAGAATAGAGGCTGCCTGTCATTGAATGATGCAAAATATTTTTGGAGCCTGTTTGACAGTCAAAAGGTGGATATCCTGTATATCAGGCAGAAATGTATGCAGCTAGGTGGCCTCATAGGCATTTTAAAGTTTTTTGATAGATAGAGTCAATACATAAACAGAGCAACAATATATTTAGTTCACCTAACTTTTTGGATTTTATCCAAAACCTGGTGAGTCATTAGACAGATATCCTGTACTTCTTTTAGATCAAAAAGAAGTTAATGACGTGAGAAAGAAGCAGAAGAGATGAGTAGCAAAGGTTTAGATTCATGAAAACTGCTTAACTGCCATAGCATTATGTGAATTCTTGATTCCTGTGACCTCTTCCATTTTAAATAGCCAGAGGTTGTTTATTAGTTACATTTGGGCAGATCTGGTTTTAATTCTGGCTGTGCTACCTAGTAAATGAATGACTTTGGGCAAGTGATTTTTACCACTGAGACTTGTTTTTCCCTATCTATAAAGTGGGATGCAACAGGGCTATTTAGCAGAAATCTCCCCCTCTCTTGTTCACCTGTGAGATCTTTAGCACCCTCCTACTTATGCGGAAGCACCCCCCAGTCAAGCCTCACTGTGTGGAGAAATGGCTGTAGGTAAACCTTACATTTCTTACTCTGCGGACTGGTCATAGTTTGGGTGGATCAAGTTAAATAAGCACTCTAACAACTTCTTTGAAGGAAAAGGGTTGATTCCCTAACTCCTTTGACTAGGTTGGCCACAAAGAGACAAAGACAGAGAGGTGTGGAGTGAGGGGGAACAGGAAGGAGGACGGCAATGCTCCTGATGCAAGAGGCAGCAGCAGAGCCTAAGGAGGCTGGAACCAGTCCTGAGCTGGGCCTTGAGAACTTAAACCCCTGAGGCTTAGGCCTTTAGTGGGGTGAAGCCCTCTTTAGTGAGTGCATCATAGGAAGACTCCTTACCTTGAAGAGCCCTTGTAAGTGGTAAAGGGCTCTGCTCCAGGACTAGAATCTCTGACTAATTCACATTGAGTATATCTCCGAGTTTAAAGGGAAGGAAGCTGAAACCTAGAAGACATAGCTAGACTGTTAAACTTTCTGTTTTTATCTGTTTGTATACCAAACTACAAAGAGTCACTTCAGTTTATAGGAAAGATAAATGTTAGATGAAATAAAGTTTATAAAATCTTTCAGCTCTCTGGACATAGTAAATATCTAAACATGGCAGAGAATCATTTCCATAGAGCAGGAGGCTCAGAAACTGCACTCTTGATTCTAACTAATGAAGCTTAGTAGTGGAAGAGGAGTTATAGGGATATTTTGAACTTAGTCAAAGGCAGCCGCATCGCAGAGCCTGACCGTATAATACAATTTTCTTTGTTGGGTTTCAAGTTCAAAAGTCAACCTCCTAAGTTACCTATGGATGAAAGGGCTTGGGGAATGTTCTGTTAATCTGTCCTGAAGTTCGGTTTTCAAAAATATTAGCCCAAGCCTGGTTGGGTGGCTCAGTTGGTTGGAGCACTGTCCAGCACACCAAAAGGTTGCAGGTTCAATTCCCAGGGCACATTTGTGGGTTTGATCCCAGGTCAGAGGGTGTATGGAAGGCAACTGATTAATGTTTTTCTCTTACATTAGCGGTTTTGTTTTGTTTTTTGTCTCTTTCTCTCTCCCTTCCTCTGTCTCTAAAATTAATAAACATATCCTTGGGTGAGGATTAAAAAAAATTAGCCCCAATGTAAATTTGTGACTTAAAGACGATAAAAAGTTTTTTTCAGGTTCCTATATAGAAATGTTTAGTGAGGGCAGCTGTAAGACATTTAGTCATCTCTGCAATGACAGGTTAAATACAGGTTCCATTGGAAGCATGTACAAAGTCTACTTAACCTAGACTTGGGGGCCAGGGGAGATAGATGTTCCTGAGGAAGTGATGTCTAAGTTGAAGTAGAGGTACCTTGGCAAAGGGAGCTTGGAAGGAACAGAGTGCATAAGGGAAAACCAAGGTATTTCTATTTGGCTGGAGAATGAAGTATGAGCCGGGGCAGTGATGACTAGTGATGACTAGGAAATAGGAGACACTAGACCCTGAAGAGCTCTCTACAAAAAGTGACCATATAATTTATTGCACAAACTGAGACACTTCTGAGAATGAAATGAGGACAATATTACTAATTATACGAGGACAACAGGAGTAAATCAGGAGTGTCCTGAGCAAATTGGAATTTATGGTCACTTTATTTATAAGTCATGTTCAGGTGCTTGTACCTCCAGTGAAAGCATAGATTGGATATTTTCTCTGTTTACCTTATACATTTTGCCTGAGTGACTTCATCCATACCTTTGCCTTTACTTGTTCATTTCACAAATATTCGTCCAGGATGCACTTCTGGGCACTGAGGTTACAAAGAAGAAAAGACTCAGTGTCTGTCCTCATGCTTTGTCTAAAGACACACATCTAAAGAAACAATTCTAATACATTTATACAATTTTAGCCCTGGACTCTCCTCTCAGCTCTAAACCCACATGTGTTATTTCCACTCAGACGGCAAAATACAGATCTGAAACAGAACTTTTATTTTCCTCCAAATCTCTTTTCTTTCAGCTGGTCTTCCACTTTCCCCAGCTGGTCTTATCATTGATATAACTCTCCACCACATGCTGAAGGCAAAAACCCAGGCAAGCGCTACCTTAATCAGTGCTATTCTTCTTACTGTGCATTTTCATTTCTTCACATCTTTCTTAAGCACAATGACTAAACTGGGGCTTAGAATTCTAATGAGGGCCTAACATCAATTGAAGAGGAAGGGTAATTTCAAATGCTTGAATGCAATGTTTGTAATGAATAGATCCTAGTATTATATGGCACTGTTTTTCCCACAAAACTGCACTGATAACTCATATCCAGTGTGTTGACAATTATGACATCCAGGTCTGGATGTATGCCCTAGAGAGTCTCAAAAAACTTGAGGTTAGCCCTGAGGCCAGTAAGGCTCAGTTCGTTGGAGCGTCATCCCATAGACCATATAGTCACACGTTCAGTTCCAAGTGAGATCACATACCCAGGTTGCAGATTGGTCCCCCAGTTGCTGCCCCCCAGTTGCTGTGCAGGAGAAGGCAACCAAGTCAATGTTCTTCTCTCACATTGATGTCCCCTCCCCTGTCCACCCCCCCACCTCCCCTTCCTCTCTGTGTAAGATTTTATTGATTTTTTATTTTTTGATAGAGGGGAAGGGAGTGAGAAAGAAAGGGAGAGAAACATCAATGTGCGATGCCTCTTGCACGCCCCTTAATGGGGACCTGGCCCACAACCCAGGCATGTGCCCTGACTAGGGAATTGAACCAGCACACCTTTGGTTCGCATGCTGGTGCTCAATCCACTGAGCTATACCAGCCAAGGCAACCCTCTCTCTATAATAGCACTGAAAAAAATGTTCTAAGGTAAGGGTTAAAAAAAATGCAATTTAGGTTAAAAAGACATAAAGATAAGTCCTAAGCGTTTGACCCTATCTCCTTTTTGTAAAGGTGTAAAGGTGTAGGTGAAGCACTAATGTTAACAAACTATCTGTTGAACAATTGCTATGTAAAAGAACAACTTATGCTTTAAGGGCAATTTTACTGTTTCTACCATCTATTTTCCACACAGCTTCCTGGGTAATCATTTTAAAGCAAATCTGATTACTTCTTGGCTCTCAACCTTTCCATGATATCCTACCATATTCCAAAAAACTCCGAAGTCCAACCATGGCTTATCAGATGATACATGATCTGGCTTCTGCCTTTGTTTCCCAACTTACTTCTCGAACTGGCTGTGCTTCAGCCACAGTGGTCTCATTGCTTCATCTCCAACATGCCACCCAAGTCCCTCTCTTAGGGCCACCGCAATTGCCATTTCTCTTCTAGAATAGATTCCCTCTAGAAATCGCATCGCTGCCTCCCTCACTTAGATTTCTGCCTATGTGCTCTTCCCTTAAGAGGCCTTCCTTGTCTACCCTAAGAGAGCATCCCTGCCTCACTCTTACTCCTTTAGCCTTTTTCCATAAAACTTACCACATTACCGGGAATTACCTATCATTAAGTAATATATTCTGCTATTGCTTATTGGCAATCTCCCTATTATGAGGCAGACTTTGTTTTGTTCACTGCTGAATTCCCAGCACCTAGCACAACGCTGAATGAACAAACAGATTTTCAGGATACAATGAATGTAAAACTACTCTATATTTATTGATGCATAGGGAAATGTCTGTAAAGCATACAGCACAGTATTAACTATTCAACATGGTGGGAGCTGCTTTTCACATTATTTTTGCTCATGTGAATTTTCTGATTCTTAAAAAATGAACTTTTTTCTCATATACTAAAAAATGAATTAAAAAGCCACATAGGCAGAAAGTATGAATGAATTCTAAAAGATGTTGGATAAATTTATGAAACACATACTTCTAAACATAGGTACAGCACAATGGTTAAGGCGGACCACAGTTTAAATCCCCTTCGCCAACACTTTCTAGCAGTGTGACCTCAAGTTATTTACAAGCCAGAGTCTAAGTGTCTTCAGATGGAAAATGGGGATAATAATAGTGCCTACCTCATAAGGTTGTTTTTGAAGATTAAACGAGACCATGTATGTAACCTTTGTACAATGCCTGGCATGCAAAAAATAATCGACATATAGTAGCTATTATAATAATTAGTAGTAATAAGAGTTGGGACATACCTAGCCCTCAAGATTGACATCAGAGTGGACCACCACATCGTCTCAGCATTGCGCCTCAATTTGGGCGTCTGAAGCCCAAAGAGGGGATGGTTCTTTCCACAGGAGATAATTTCGACGGTCCAGAAGCAACTGAATAAAGCGTACCCTGTTCACCCCTACACCATTCGGTCTGGTTAATCCACGAGCAGCACTTCAACACCCGGATTCCAGAAATGGCCAATGAGTCCCTTGGCCTCAATCTCCTTTGCTGCAACAGGGGTGAGAATGTTAAATACCCAAATACAGGACAGTACTGGCCGTCCCGCCTCACGGCATTCCGGAGGCGGTCAAGCAGCACCAGGGGCCGGGAAGCCTCTGGCGACCAGCAACGCACCTCACGGGACAAGTGATTATTGGTCGGACTCAAAGTCGAGCACGCTGCCCACTCGCGCCGTCCCAGGCCTCTGCCAGAGGACGACAGGGGGAACGCGGCGAGGACCCAGAAAGGGCCGAGGAGTATTGTGGCGGGCGCGCCGTAGGCGGCGGGGCCACAAGAGCCGGGGAGGGAAAGGGGTGGAGACGATGCGCGCAAGGCACGCGGCTGGGCCGCGAAGGGAAGGGGCGAGCTCGCTTTTGCGCCGCTCGGGAGCGAGCGCGCAAGCCCAGGGACGCGCACGTGGCTGGCTGCTCCTCGGCGCGGAGGAGGGGCACGGCGAGGTGAGGCTCCAGGCGCTGCAGCGCGGACAGCCGCGGGGCTCGAGCTTCTCTAGAGGCACGAGGAAGAGGTGGGGACCTCGAGGTGCGGCCGGGATAGGGGTCAGGCTGCAAGCCCGGGCGGCGGTGAGCACGCGGCAGTGGGGCGGGCGGGAGGCGTCGGGCCACGTCGCGCTATGAGGAAGGGCGGGGCATGACCCCTCGGCCCCGCCCCGCGATGAGCTAGGCGCGTCGTGCGCTCTGGGCGGCTCCGTGCTGGCCCAGCCTAGGAATCCCTATTTGTGCGGTGCAGCGCACCCCAATGCTAGCGGCAGCCACGGTGTCTTACGTGTACCGACGTTTCCCATTGAGTTTTCAAGTAGGCCCTCCACAGTAGGCATTTAAGCTTCCGTCTAGAGCTGAGGCTCACCGAGGCTCAGGTAGAATGACTTACCCAAGGTCCTACAGCTAATATGGAACAAAAGGAGAATTTGAACCTTGTCAAAACTTCACAGCCTGCACCTGTCCTGTACACCACACTGAATGCTGTACTTCATGTACCTTCCACCCTCCCAGTAACATCTTTTGAATTTGGTAAATGTTAATTTGGAGCTAGCACCTATCCTTTCGTGCATATTATTGCAATTTTGTGCTTATGACGTGGAGTGTTTATCAGACTTTATATATCCTTTACTTGACCCTGTCTAGTAACGTCTGTTGAAATGGCACTGCTATTCACTACCTAGAAGACATTGTACAAGTAACAATCGTTCAGGGCTTCCTTTACTTTGAAAAAGCAGCATGCCGCCGAGGGTTCAAAGAGATAATCCACATGCACTGGTACCACAGTATCTGGCATGGGAAAAATTAGCAAATGTTAGTCATTATCGTATTACCGAGTGCATAATAACCCTTGCTAAAAGCATTTTTTTTTTTAAAGACTAACTTTTCCTGAGACTAGAGCAGAGGGACAACTACGCTACCCCAGCTCACCCCCAAAAAAGACAAGTTTATGGACAGCCATGTTTTCCAAGTGTTGATACATTTAATGATGACTTATTCCCCAAGCTAAAAATACCAGATGAAAGAAGTCACTCTAGGAAAACTAAAGATGAATTAACCTGAGTTCCTTCTGTGTATTTGGTACTTTTAAGGCATACAAATTTGTAATGGAGGTAGTCCCTGCTTTTATATTTTATTAGAAAATGTGCATGCAGAAATAATCCTCACCGATTAGAATGTGAAAAAAATGCCAGAATAGAGGTAGGTAAAAACTATGAGAGTGTTGAAGAAGGAAGGATGTTTTCTTGGCTTAGTGTGAAACATTTCTATTTTCAAGAAGATACATTGTACATTGGACATAGCCATTAAATATTTGTTCAAAGAATAAATCAGTAAACAAATGTATGTTGTAATAGATAGGATTCCTTGGTTTCTAGTAACATAACTCATTTATATTAAAGTATTGTTGGAAAGATAGAGAAATGAGGGGGGAAAACTAAGCATTTGGGCCACCCTGGGGGATGGGGATCTCAACAGCCAAAACAAATGTATGTTGTAATAGATAGGATTCCTTGGTTTCTAGTAACATAACTCATTTATATTAAAGTATTGTTGGAAAGATAGAGAAATGAGGGGGGAAAACTAAGCATTTGGGCCACCCTGGGGGATGGGGATCTCAACAGCCAGAGCTCATGGACCAAAATTTTTGACTAATAAATGACTGAGCTCCAACTGCCTTCTGTCCTTGTACGTCTTATTCACAATTCAGATTTCTCTAAGAAGAGCTCTGGTTGCTTCGGCTGCTATGGGGGTAGAAGATGGAGTATTGCAATTGGCAACCCCTCTGAACCATTTGAAATGCCCAAGAGTCAGTTTCCCAAAGAAGGGGACTTAAGGAGAGAAGTGCTGCTGGGCAGAGAAAACCGATAATCGTCATTAGAGCTATGTAGCTTTTGTAGAGGGCTTACTATGGACCAGGCACCATGGTATATTATATATATGGATTTTGATATTTAATCCTCACAGCACCTCTGGGAGTTAGATACTATTATAATCATACCCATTTTACAGAGGGGGAAACAGGCTTATAAAGATAAAATATTCACTTAAAATACGAAGCTAAAATGTAGTAGAGTTGAGTACATTGCACTGTCTTCTCTTTATCTTGTCCCTTTGAGTTATTTCCTGATCCATGTGCCACTTTTGTTTGTTCATAGGGGGTCATCAAGCTTTGGCATTTGTGTTGGCCAGTTCTGAAGTCTCCTTGAAGGGGCACTGCCTTGAGGAAGATCAAAGCAGCAGTCTTTGCCAATTAAGGAATGGACCGTTTGGGTTCCTTTAGCAGTAAGTACTGTGTGAACAAGTCTCAGGTGAATAGTAACAGCAAACTGAAGTGGAATTTGGTCAAAGAAGAAAATTAAGCACTTTGAAGTTAAAGCCCTATGAATCTGATCCTAAAGGAATAAGAGTATCAACTCAAAATGAAATTAATCAATATTTATTGATTGCCCACTGAACATGTAACAAACATATCACCCGAGGCCTTCTATGAAAACTAAGGTCAGATGGACCAGGCATGGTATGATTAACCTGCATCTAGATGTTTAAAAGCAGTTGGATTTCTCTTTAGAACATATTTGCGATGCCTTGATAAGGAATAATGTCAGTGGTAGGTGAAGGAAATACCCTTCTCTAATTCTTAGGTAGAACTTGTGTTCTTAGAGTAAACCACGTATAATAGTAATACAGGGAATTATGGTATATGTGTCAAATAAATTCAGGCAGCCACACTATGGAGAAAAACTATGTATACTCCTTTTTCTCTGATTCTGAAGATAAGAGGTTTGGCAGAAATAGAAATCCATTGTTAGATGTTGGTAGTGTCCCAATAAGAAGAATCAGAATAGTACTTTTTGAGTGTTGTTTTCTCTAAAACAATTTCTTAAAGGGGTTCTAATTTACTCTCTCATCACACTGTCTATATAAATTTAGTACAGAATAGAGTCTTCAAACACATCAATTCAAATCTCTCATTTTGCAAGTGGAAAAAGAATCTAAAAGAATTGTCCCAATGCTGGGAGTGAAAATTGAAACCACACCCTCCCCCTTTTAAAAATAATTTTTAAGCTTTTTATTTGGAAATAATTTCAAACTTACAGGAAAGACAGAAGGTAGTCTTAAGAATAGTACAAAGAATAACCCATATACCTTTTGTTAATTTTTTACTCCATTTGTGTGCATTTTCTCTCTCCCTCTTTCTCTCTATTAATATATATGTATTATATACATTGATTTATTTTTATATGTATTTATAAATAGACACGCCCCATATATATATATGTGTGTGTGTGTGTGTGTGTGTGTATATATATATATATATTTTTTTTTTAATCATTTGAGGGTAAGAGACATACAGTAAGTCCTCCAAGTCATCAATAGATTCTTGGAAACTGCAACTTGAAACAAAATGAAATAAAACAAACCAGTGTTACTATAGGCTAGTTGATATAAACAAGAATTAAGTTCCTGTGGCATATTTCTGGTCTCAAAAATATTGCCAAACTTCTAACTAAAGATCCGAGATACTTCTAATACTAAACATTGAAATAAATGTGAGCTACACGTACATTTAAGAAAGATGAATAGAAACAAGATAATCCTTTCCCAATCTCCTTATTCCAGTTCAGGGCTGAGGGCGGCCAGAGCCTATCCCAGCAGCTCAGGGTACAAGGCAGGGATCAACCCTAGAGAGAACACCACTCCACTGAAGAACACACTCACACACTCAAACTGGGAGAATTTAGACATTCCAGGTCACCTAACGTATACACCTGTGGGAGCCCCCGGGGAGAAACTCATGGAGACGTAGGGAGCAGGTTCAAACTCTACACCGACAGTGGCCCTGACTGGGAATCAATACTTTTTCATCCACATTATAACAAAATTACTTTGAACAAATGAAAAAAACATTATACAAGGGTGTGCTAAATATCATACCCCTTTACTCCTAAGTACTTTAGTGTTTATTTCCTAAGAATAGGAATATTTTATTACATAACCTCAGCCGAATTATCAACTTTAGTAAATAACATTGATAACATTTATCTAACCTACTGTCTGTATCCCAGTTTTGTCAGCTGACTCAATAATGTCCTTTATGGTATTTTCCTGCCAGTGCATGATACAGTTGAGTCAAGTGTTAAATATTAAGTTGCTCCTTTAAACTGAAACATTTTCACAGCCTTTGTCTTGGTGACTTTGACACGTTTGAAGAATACAACTCCTCCCCACCCTTTTTTAAATAGAGGTTTCTCATTTGGGTTTTGTCTGGTCTTGCTCTGTCACTCATTGGTCATGTGAATTTTTAAAAAAATATTTATTTATTTTTCAAGAGAGTCGGGTCAGGAGAGAAACATCAACATGCAAGAGAAACATCAATCAGTTGCCTCTCACACACCCTGAACTTGGGACCTGGCCTGCAACCCAGGCATGTGCCCTGACTGGGAATCTGACTGGCAACCTTTCGGTCTGCAGGCCAGCGCTCAGTCCACTGAACCACACCAGCCAGAGCTGGTGATGGGAATTCTGAAAATCCAGGCAAGGTTTCTCAGTTCTCCACTGTATAATTTCTATTTTTTCCCTTGCATATATAATAAGCAACCCATAGGGAGATGCTTTCAGGAGATAATATACTCTGTTCATTGAAATTCCTTCCTAGATTTAGATACAGTCTTGACTGTGATGGTTGAAAAATGATGATTCTCCCCACCCCCGCCCCCACCCCCACCCCTACATCCAGCACTCTCCGTATTAACTGGTTGGCACTTAGCACTTTCTACTATAATGAAGAGATTGCCTGTGTCCTTTATATATGTATTTCCTTCTTTATTATAAATATGACCATGTGAATTCTTATTTTTTCAGTGGTTTAGAATTCATTATTATACTTAATTATTTTGGTTCTGAGATTTTTCCAGCTTGACCACTGTGAGTCCCTTCAAACTGGCTCCTACATCCTTCTGACATGCCCCCCCCAACACTTTTTTGAGCATCTTCTCACTTTTTGGCATGGCATGTACCGGATGCTTCTTATACTTCTGCCCCAACCTTGGAAGGAGCCCTGGATCCTTTTAGAGAGGAATGACCTTAAAAACCAAGATCTGGTCATCGCTCATTGCTCCTAGAGTATCTTTGTATTTTGGCCCACAGAGCTAGGAAATATATGTGCATATATATGCTCTATACATATATGTATGCACATGTACACGCATATATGCATACAGAATCTTTTTTTAAAGAAATCATTTGTTCACACAGATACCTCCAATTCATCTTCATAGGCTTTTTCTTGTTTCCCCCTCTATTCCTTATTTGTGTGTTTCTTTTTTTTTTTTAATTGATTTGAGAGAGAGAGTGAAACATTGATTTTTGTTGTCGTGCTTTGTTGTGTGTTCATTGGTTGATTCTTGTGTGCCCTGACCAGGGATCAAACATGCTACCTTGGCATACCTGGATGATGCTCTAACCAATTGAGCTACCCAGCCAGGGCTACTCTGTCTTTTACTACACCCAAAATTATTTCAGAATTGCTCTGCGTAAACCACTACATAAAGCAAACCTACTTCAACAAGTTTAGGATTTGTTTGTAATTCTCCCAAGATTGAACGTATATTGTTAAATGTTTGTAAATTACTTGGATTGGTTCTTTTTTTTCCCTCTTCAGTGTGGTTATAGTATTCTTTTTAAAATACACTGTGGTGTAGCTTGGTGGATTGAGCGTCGGCCTGCGAACCTAAGGGTTGCCGGTTCGATTCCCCAGTCAGGGCACATACCTGGGTTGCAGGCCAGGTCCCCAGTAGGGGTGCATGAGAGGCAACCACACATTTATGTTTCTTGCCCTCTCTTTCACCCTCCCTTTCCCTCTGTCTAAAAATAAAATAAATAAAATCTTAAAGATAAAAATACTATTATGTTCATTCATTCATCCAGCTTTCAGTTTTCCCTTCCTGTATTTCAACGTTTTTAATTTGTAGAATATAAATATGCTTCTAAAAGTCAAAACTATAAAAAAATATATATTTGGAGAATGATCACTTCTTCCTGTATCTTTTCTACTCCATTCCATTCTCCCTCCCCCTAATCCTTTGTAGGTTTGACTTTATTGTTTTTAAGTTTATCTTTCCTTTTATTCTCCCCCTTCCTAATTTCTTACAGGAAAAATAGAATACCATATATGTTCTTTTTGCACTTTGGTTTTTTTCACATATCTCCTGGAAATTGTATGTTAGTTTATAGAGATAGTTCTCATTCTTTTTTATAGTTGCATAGTACTCCATGTGGTTGTACCATAGCTTGTTCAACTACTCCAATGTTTAGATAGCCAAGTGGTATTTTGCAATTACAAATAAAGTTCTAATGCATAACCATGGGCATATATATTTTTGTGTTGTCAGGTATGATAACATGGTAAATTCCTAGAAGTGGAATTACTGGGTCAAAAAATAAATGGATGCATTAGTTTTATTTAGATATAGCTAAATTCTCCTCTATAGGAATTGTGCCATTTTGCATTCCTATCAACAGTGTGTGAGAATGACTATCTCCCCCACAGCCTTACTAAGAAAGTACATTATTAAGCTTTTGAATTTTTGCCAATCTTGATAGGTGAGAAGTTATAGCTCATTGTAGATTTCTCTTAATTATGAGTGAAGCTGAATGTGTTTTCATATGTTTAAGGGTCATTTTTATATCTCTTTTTTTCTAAATATCTCTTAATGTCTTTTGCAATAGGATTTTTGGTCTTCCTTTTTCTTCTTAATTTTCAAAAGTTTTTGTAATATTAGGTATTTTAGCCCTTCATGATATGTTTGCAAATATTTTCTTCCAGTTTATTAGCTTCTTTTTAATTTGCTTCTGGTGTTTTTGTCTGTTGGCTTTGTCTATGCACTCAAATTTATTAACCTTTTATTGCCTTTAGATTTTGATTGATAGTAAAAAAAAAAAAACCTTTCCCTACTTGTAGGTTATAGAAAAGTTCTGGAATACCTTTGTGAAGGACACTTTGACTATATGAATCAAAAACCCTCTGTACACACAACAGTTTTAGTTCTAGGAAAATACGTATCCTGAGGAACAAAATGTGAAGAATTGTGTATAGAATGCTGATCTAAGCATTCTTTATAATAGTAAGGAATTGGAAACAGCATGAATATCCACCAGTAGAGAACTGTTTAAATTAGTTGTTCTCAACCTTGTGAGACCCAGTAATTTCTTTTCATATTTTTAAAATCCCTTTTAGTATTTGGAAATAAAATACATATATAATATAACATATCTACAACCACGATTTCAAAGAAATAAAAACAAATAGTGCTCTAATTATAATACAAAGGATATATAAAAGAAGTAATTTATAATGAAATAAATTTATAATAAAATATATATCTCAGTATGTTTAGACATTACAGTAGAAGACAATGACTTAAGTAGTCAGATGCTTGCACACATATCTTGAATCACTGCATCTTACAAACACATGCACAATGAATAATTCATATGTGTTGTATTGGTTACTTAGAAATACCTCAAGCTTGAATAACTATAAGGTTCTGAACACAACAAGATA
Source organism: Mormoops blainvillei (assembly GCA_004026545.1). Classification (NCBI taxonomy): domain Eukaryota; kingdom Metazoa; phylum Chordata; class Mammalia; order Chiroptera; family Mormoopidae; genus Mormoops; species Mormoops blainvillei. The sequence continues at coordinate 353,890 of PVJD01000105.1, forward strand.
CAGTCTCCTGTAAAAGTACATGCAGTTGCCTTCCTGAGAAGTTCAATATATATTAAATATTAAAAACATTTTTTATCTTTAGTATGAAATTGGGTTCTAGGTCATGTAATTATGAACAGATTTTTACCTACTTGAATATCTGGTGGAACATATGAAAGTTGTGCAGGAATATTATTCATCCATTAAAAAGAATGAGGAAGACCTATGTGTATCATCATGAAAGATGTTGACAGTATGTTAAGTGAAAAAAACAGGCTGTAAAACATCATGTGGCATATCCCACTTTTGTTAAATAAACGCACACATTGAAGAAAGGTTGGAAAGCAAATGTTAATAGAGGATAATATACTCTCAGTGTTTAAAATTTTTAAAACTAAATTGGATTGCTTTTACAGAATAATTACTTCTCGACATAAGAGTTTTAAAGCTCTTCAGTTGGTAGCCAGTTTTTTTTCTGAGGAACTCTTGAGGAAAGGAAAACAAGCTTGTATGATGAATATAAAAGGATGATAGGAGGAAGGTAATCTGGTAAAAATTGACATTTAGCATTTAACATAAAACAATTTTTGTTCTTGTGTCAAAACTTTAAATGGGAAAAGTGGGGTAGTTTTGTTCCTTATATTTATTTTGAAGCTATTGCCAGAAGGATTACATTTCTTCCCCCTGTCATTTTCCTCCTGGTCTTCATTTAGGAACAAATGAAAAGAACAATAATCACCACTTGCAGGAGGGAAAGGTGCCTTGAAGAGTTTTGGATTTTAGGAAGGAAAATGCTGTTACAGAATGTGAGAAATCCTGCCCCAGGCTAAAAAGATAAAATCCCTACATCGACCTACAAAGCCTGTGTTTTCTTAGACTCGTGCTGTCTGTCAAGTGCTCTCGGAGAACTACTCTGCTAGGCTGCTCTGACCCCAGGGAGGCAGAATTTGGGGCATCCTGGGGCACCGATACCTGCATTTTTATGACCAAGAATTTGGTTTGTACTCCTCCCCTTACTATTTCAGAGACATGGGAACTGGCAGGAGGTCTACTGTGTTCTTCACTAACTGTGGGAGAAAGGGAGGAAGCTTTTCTGGGTTTAAATCCCAACTCAAAGTAGTGTATCCCAAGACATATTTAAAGGAATTTTTCCGTCAGCTTTTATTCTGAAAAATTTCAAACTTACAGGAAATTTGAAAGAACTGTACAGTGCTGATCCGTTGCCCCCTATCTAGATTCAGCAGTCATTAACATTTTGTCAGATTTTCTTTATCTATAAATATTTATGTGTTGCGTAGGTATGTGACATTATTTTCCCCTGAAAAAAAGAAGTGAGTATTATGAAACTTCCAGTTAAAACCTGTAAATTTCTTCGCAGGGGCTACATCTACTTATATGCTGTCTGAAGTAGTGGGTGCACCGTAGGGAGGAACAAAGCTGCCCTGAAATAAAAAGGAAAATAATTTTTGTGTTTCCTTAGCTTGGAATGGGCTCATCTTGTCTCCATGACCTTTTCCGCACAGCTTACTACCTGTATAGTCATCTGCAGATTTTTCACCCACTTGCTCTTAAGAAAATCATAAGGTTTTTCGAAGCTAGTATATTCTTCTTTTTGTTCTAGGTGATCCCTCTGATAAGCCACCTTGCCGAGGCTGCTCCTCCTACCTCATGGAGCCTTATATCAAATGTGCGGAATGTGGGCCACCACCTTTTTTCCTCTGCTTACAGGTAACTCATTAAGGAGAGGCCTGCCTCTCCTAGGCTGCTTTTATGGATATAATAAATTCAGAGATGACCATCGATTGCTCAGAAGGACCATACCTTATTAAATCTGTTCCTTCCAGTCAGCCTTCCAGTACCCACATTACCAGTGAGAAGTTGGGGAACAAAGCACATGGATGAGATAGACTGTTGAATACAGGCCTATCTCAGAGATACTGTGGGTCCATTTTAGATTCCATAATAAAGCAAGTATCTCAATAAAGCCTGTGTCATAACCTTTTTGCTAGAGGAGGACCTTGCCTCCAATTTATAAAAAACAGCATCTGTGAAGTGCAGTAAAGTGAAGCACAGTAAAATGAACTGTAGCCATATTCCCTATCATGTATCGGCCTAATGCTTAACACTGTTTTTGCCAGTGGTTAAGTGTTGAAACTACAGTAAGCAGAAGAGGAGGGTTATTCCTTTTGATAGCACCTGTGACACTGTTTATTATCTTATTAAAGAGTGACCTTTGGGCAGGTGACAAATGAGAACAAACCACCTTGTGGACAATGATGAAAATAATAATACTAATTATAAGTGCTTACTCTGTGGCAGACACTATTTTCAGTACTGTACATGAATTAACTCTTAAATCATCACTACAACCCAGTAAAGTAAGCACAATTAGTATTCCCATTTCATAGAAGAAACTAAGGCAAAGAAAAGGTTAAGTAATTTGCTCAAGGTCACACAACAAATACCTTATTTATTGGGTCCAAGACGCTATTGATTATAAGAAGCCGCCCAATTTCAGAAATGTAAAAATGACTGATGGAAGTTATAATACACTTTTTATTATGAGTCTCATTTCAGAGTCTTAAAATATGAAAAAATATACCTTAGAATTGCTGAGATAGATAAGCATGGAACCAGAATTCCAATATAGGCAATGTGGTTCCAGGGCTTATGCCTTTATCAAAGGAGTTGCTGTCCTAGGAAAAAGTCCTTTTTTCAGATTGTTGTTATTCTCTATGAGGATCACAGAAAAGCTGTGATTATGAATAGACCATCCTATTGTGCACGCAGACAAGATTAAATGAAGTCTTAATAACTCATCACCAGAGTAGAGTACCCCCAAGCTCTCTTCTCTTCTTCAAGAAAGTATTTCAAAAGGTAGTTTTTTGATAATTTAATTTTCCTCTTTTTTGCAGTGTTTCACTCGAGGATTTGAGTACAAGAAACATCAAAATGACCATACTTATGAAATAATGGTAATGATGAAGTCTACATCTTCATTCCTACAGGAATTTCTGTTTATTTTTCCAGTCTTACATGGGAATTAGTTTTTTTTCCTCCACACCCTAAGGATCTCTTTCCCTTTTCTTTCCTCCTCTTCTGTATTAGATAATCATTACCCAAGAAGTATTTTAGAGTTTTATGGATCTACTGAGGCATTTAAGTCCAAAAATCTTTTTTTTTAATTTATTTTTTATTTTTAGTCAGAGGGGAAGGGAGGGGGAAACAGAGGGAGAGAAACATCAATTTGTGGTTGCCTCTCACGTGCTCCCTACAGGGGACCTGGCCTGCAACCCAGGCATGTGCCCTGACTGGGGAATCAAACCGGCAACCCTTTGGTTCAAAGGCCAACGCTCAATCCACTGAACTATACCAGCCAGGGCCAAAAGTCATTTTATATACTCAGATTTTTGTTTCAAACTTAGAAGGAAGAAAATGCTTTATGAGATATTGATATAAGAGTTATGCTGCTTTTTGGGGTCATTGATAAACCTACAGTAGATGTGTTGTCAGAGTGTTTTGGTTAATGATAATTTTATGTGGCTGATGGGGTTAGTGGTAGTGTTTATGTCTGATACTCTGTCCTCCTGTGAGGAATTTAGTTACCTTTTGAGAGTTAAGTTTAAAATGAGCATAGAATGAATGATACAATACATAAAATCACTTTGAAGAGACAGACTGACTTGTAAGCCAGAGTAAGGTTTGGCTGTAATTTGATCAGTTGTGTTATCACCTCTGTAGACGGAATGAGAGGCAGATGTTGGTAGTGTACTTCCAAGCTCTAGCCGGAGAAATGGGCACTTTAATCAGCCAAAGTAAATATCTGGCCACTTGGCAGCTTTATATACCTTTAATAGTTTTGTCACTTAGCAGAACATAACTTGTAGTTTGTCTGTGGGTTTTCTTACAGGGAGGAGTGCTGGCTGGGGCATCTATTAATACCTGACAGTAATAATTCCTCCCTCTTCTATTTTTAAGGACCCATGTGATTACATTGGGCCCCCTGATAATGAAAGATACTCTTCCTGTTCTAAGGTCGGTAGATTAGTACCTTAGTCCTATCAGCAGAGTCCATCCTCTTGACTGTGTAGTGTTCGAATAATCAGGGGACAGGAATCCTGGGGATAAAAAGGCTCATCTTTAGACTTATGCCTACCATAGCACTATAGTGTATTTACCTCAGCCTCTTAAAAGCTTAGAAAGGGTGAATCAGCATCTCTGAGTTTGATTATTTGTGGGGTCCTGTTCAGATGAATTTCTGGGTTTATAATGCTAAGAATCAGATCCTGGTCCATAATGAATTAATCAAAAAATGTTCCTTAATAAGAGTTTTTGGTAGCCAACTGTCCAAACTTACCCTACCTCTCTCTAAATACTTGTCTTCTAAATGCTTTCTTCACTAATTGTAAGACTTGGAATACATATTTTTTATAGTAGACTTTGTTTTTTAGTGCAGTTACAGGTTCATAGCAAAATCGAGTAGAAAGTACAGAGATTTCCCATATATTCCCTGCCCCCACAAACATTTAGACCCCGTGATTATCAACACCCCCACCAGAGTGGTACATTTATTATAATTGATGAACCTACATTGATACTTCATTATCACCCAAAGTCCATGTTTACATTAGAATTCACTCTTGGTGTGGTATATTCTGAGGGTTTGTACAAATATATCATGTATCCACTATTTTATAGTATCATATAGTATAGTTTCATGGCCCTAAAAATCCTCTGTGTTCTGCCCTATTCGTCCATCCCTCTGCTTCTCCCCTGGCAATCACTGATCTTTTTACAGTCTCCGTAGTTTTTTTCAGAATGTCATGTAGTTGGAATCATACAGTACGGAGCCTTTTCATATTGGCTTCTTTCACTTAGCAATATATATAAGTTTCCGCCATGTCTTTTTTTGGCCTGATAGCTCATTTCTTTTTAGCTCTGAATAATACTCCATTGTCTGGATGTACCACAGTTTATTTGTCTTATTTACCTATTGAGGAACATCTTGGTTGCTTCCAAGGTTCGGCAATAAAGAATAAAGCTGCTATAGACATCCATGTGCAGGTTTCTGTGTGGACATGTTTTCAGCTCCTTTGAGTAAATACCGAGGAACTCAATTGCTGGATCTCATGGTAAGAGTATGTTTAGTTTTGTAAGACACTGCCAAACTCTTCCAAAGTGGCTGTATCATTTTGCATTCCTACCAGCAATGAATGAGAGTTCCTGTGTCTCCACATGCTCGTCAGCATTTGGTATTGTCTGTTCTGGATTTTGGCCATTCTAATAGGGATATAGTGGTAACTCGTTTTAATTGGTATTGCTCTGATAACATGTAGAATATCTTTCCCTATCAATACATTTTTCCCCTTTCGTTAATTGCAAGGTCGGAGTAGCTATGGCTGTGAATGCAGTTCATCAAAGTTATCAAATCTTCAGAAAACTGGTTTATTTTTCCCAAATTCACTCAAGAATGCCTACAGCCATAATACACATTTATTCACTTGAATTGTGAAAGTAATTCCTTAAAGGATAACTAAGTGTAGGTTCAACAGATCGATGGTTACCCACTGTAGGGAAGCTGACCACTAGTGCTCTAGCTGTTCCAGGCCCAGCGTTTTTGCACAGTGCTGAAGGTGCTAAGTTTCACTCCAGGTCCACTTAAGTCTTCTGATTACATCATCCTTTCTCACACATTCAGCACCCACACAAACACATTTTAAAATTTGATCTTTTACTTTGGGGAGCTTTTGGAGGTTACTAATATTTTCTCTTTTTCTGCCAGACTTATCTATTTCCGGATAAGGGAAAGAAGAATCTCCTTCAGTAGGAATGATGACCAAGTTTTGACTTTCTACACATGAAGTCACTAAAAATTAGATTTATTCTTATTTTATTTATTTTTTTTTTGCATGTGAAGCCTCAGAAAATTTTAAATGATTTTCAGTACTTTTGTCATCTCACAGTGCTGTATTTTTGGAAGTTACTCATGCTGTGGTGGGTGGTGCATTAAAGATTTCTGAGTCCTATGTCTATTTTTGTCTTATAATTCTTAGAACCTTGAACAAGTCAAGGCACCATTTTCTGTCACACCCTTTATACCAGTGATTCTTAATCTTCAATGCGGAAAGATTACATGGGGAGTAAATTCCTAAGCCCTGCTGTTGGAGATTGGTTCAGAAGGGCTGAGATTGGGTCTGAAAATTAAGAAACATTGATAAAACTTCAAGAAAAACTGCATTATGTCCATTTTTGATGTAGAAAGTCTTTCTTGTTTTTCTCATAGTAAAGTTGGTGAGGGCTAATTAATATTCTGAAATACAGTTTTAGAAATAACATAGGCTCTTCAACTATGAGTTGTCATATTTACATGTATTTATGGCACTGGCCAGGTTGAGTGATTATATGAATTTAATACAGACATAGACCCATAAATTTCTCTGGTTTCACTGTACCTCATGTGCTAAGCATATTTATAGTATGTGCTCAGATAAACATGTATTACTTATTAGTAATGTAATTTCACAAATATATGTAATTTCACAAGTGTAATGACAGAGTTTTTTGTCATTAACAAAAGATATAACCATTTCTAAATGCCTAGGTAATATAAAGACCTCTTAAGTCACTTTGTAAAAAACTGTAGAAAATTTCAACCATATACTAAAATAGAGAGAATGGTGTCTCAGTTATCTATTGCTGTCTAACAGCTACTGCAAAATTTTGTGGCTTAAAATAGCAACCATACTATCTCCCACAGTTTTGTGGGTCAGGAATTCAGGTTAGATTGGGCATAGTTAGGATAACTTTCAGCTCCAATGCTGGCTTTTCACACACTGTAGCACCTTAGGAGGATGGCTTGGATTGGTTGAGAGTTAGTTAGGACGCCTTAACTGCCTGAAAACCTTGGTTCTTCTCCAGTAGTCTTAGGGCCTCCTTCTCCCTGTTACCTTTCCACGTGGTCTCTCCAGCAAAGAGGCTAGATTTCTGATGTGGCTCAGGAATCCTAAGAGCACAAAAGTGGAAGCTGCTAGGCCTTCTTAAGCAAGTCACAGTACCAACCCATCTTAAATAAGAAGGGACCACAGAAAGATGTGAATTCTAGGAGAGGTTCATTGTGAGCCACCACTGTAACCGGCTGCCATACATAGTATAATAAATTCCCCTATACTTGTTACTAGTTCTTAAAATGACCAACTCATGGCCTATTAATCTAATACTTTGAAGCAAATCTTCCAGACATATCTTCTTACCTATAAGTGCTTTATTAGATCTTCTAAAATGTAAAAGTAATTCAAGTCACTTTTCACATTTCCCCAGTCAGTTCATAAAAGGTGTTTTAAAAACCTCTGCTCCATTCTCTACCTATGAAACCATCACTGTTCTGGTTTTTATTACCATAGATCAGTTTTGCATATTCTACAGCTACATATAAATGGATTCATACCATATATACTTTTGTCTCTCTTTTTTTTTTTTACTCAGCATGTTTTTGAGATTTATTCATGTTGTACAGTTCATTCCATTTTGTTACTGTGTACTATACTCCGTAGTAAGAATATAACACAGTTTTTTTACCCATTTTGTTGATGGACACCTGGGCTTTGGCTAGTTTTTGAATATTATGAATAAAGTTGCTATGAACATTCTTGTTTAAAGCTTTCTGTGGGTGTATATTTTCATTTTTCTTAGATAAATACTTAGAGATGGAATTACTGGGTCATGGAACAAATGATTAACTTTTAAGAAACTGTCAAAAAGTTTCCTTAGTGGTTGTGTCATTTTACACCTCTGCTAGCAGTGCCTGAGAGTTCTTATTACTCCACATGCTTGTCAGCTTTTGAAATGGTCAGTTTCTTTACTTTAGCTATTATTGTGGGTATCATAAGTGTATAGTGGTATCATAAAATTTTTTTCAACTTTTACAATTTGCTGTAGTTGGGATACAAATAATATCCATACATTCCAATTAGTTGCCTCATGCATTTTCTATGCTGTGGGTTCTCCTCCTCCCTAACCTTCCCTCACTCTCTCACTTCTTATAGTTTATTTGATATTTTAAAAAACTGAGTTGTCTTAATAGATGTTAATACAGGCTGAATTTTGCCAGCAAATATGTTCCTCTGTCTTCTGTTTCCTAAAATTTTGTAGTTAGATTTAATGGCTACATCATAGTTATGATCATTGTCTAGATCCGTTTGTTTATCAGGGATTACAAAGTAGTTATCTTTTAATTCTATTACTCCTTTAATTTGATTTAAATTGTATAAAAAGATAGTTCATACCATTATCTGTGTGATCACCCTTAGATAAAGTTTGTGCAGGAAAGGCAGGATAAGTACTTGATTATTTCCCTTTTTTTTTTTTAACTAGTTTTGAAATATGAGTTGGTTTCCTGGCACCTCTAAATGTTTATAAATGCTTTATGTGTCTCATTCCTTTGCAGTCGTTATGCTTTTTAATGCCCAAAATGTTCCGTTTTTGGCTAGTGGGAGCCTCTACAAGTTAATGTCTGAATCCTTTTGACATAACACTTTTAGTCTTTGAGAACCTCTTTGCTTTCCAGTATGACAAAATGTTCCAGTCTCATCTTGTACATTTCCTGACCCAAAGCTAGAATCAGCTTTTTCTTCAAGTAGCCCTAGTTCCTTTAGTGGAAAATAGTATTTAGATACTGCATACTAGGCAATAGAAGTGCATACGGTCACTGTTTCTAGACCTTTTCAGTGTAGAGTGTTAGGAAATTATTCTTTTAATACAAAACACATCATGAGTTTATACTAAAACTTTCAATTCAAATACAAGACTACAAAGGTTTATGTAACCTCGTAGATCTATACCTTTTCCCCCAACCTGAAAATCCCACTGCCCAGTGATGCCAACAGTTATTTATTTGCTTTACCACATAACACATCCGCATACAATGACCTCAGTATACAGACTACTAAAAACAGTTTAAGGGTTACTTTGGCAGTTCCTTTTACTTTTAAGGTATATTCTACAGATACACAGTCAAATTACTGTATTTTAAAGTCAACTAAAATATTTCCTTCAATGTAATTATGCATTAAAATTAGTTACATCTTACTTTTAATTCTTACAATTTAAAAATTTAATAATTACATACAATATCTATGGTTTCAAAGTCAAATCTACAAAACAAGGAATCTTCAGGGAGGTCTAGCCTTTATCCCTGTCCTTTCCACCTGTTTTCTCCCTCCTTCCCCCCATAGATAACCTTTTCTTTTTATTCTCCCATTTAAAAAATAAATACATGGTTAATTCTCCCATTTAAAACATAAATAAGTAGCCCCAAACAGTGTGGCTCAGTTGGTTGGGCCTTATCCCACAAAGCGAAAGGTCTCCAGTTCAATTCGAGGTCAGGGTACATGGCTGGGTTGTCGGTTCAGTCCCTAGTAGTGGTGCAGGGTGCTTAAAAGAGGCAACAGATCCATGTCTCTCTCACATCGATGTTTCTCTTCCTCTCTTTCTGCCGTCCTTGTACATTTAAAAATGTATAAATGAAACTTTTTTTATTTTAAATAAGATATTTTTGTTTATTTAAAAGTAAATAAAATATTTTTTAAAAATTAATTTAAAAAATACATATATATACATGTATTCTCCTCTTAGCTACATGGGAGCATAATAAAATATCTACCTCTGTGCTGAGTTTTTTATATATATATATACATATATATAATTGTTTCTTGCATGAATTACATGACGTTTATGGGTGATAATATTTATTGGAGACCCTTGATGGTGGAAATAGGAGTAAGGGCAGTTGACTACCATGAAAATAGCTACTGAAATAGAATAGGTTTTGAGAAGGGCATAAATTAGTATTACCATTGAGGTTTCTAGGCAAACCTTTTCTATATCTGTTCTTAGGCAAACCTTTTTCTTTCTTAGACCTCAGATTTTCCTGTCCTTGACCCCAGCTGGACTGCCCAAGAAGAAATGGCCCTTTTAGAAGCTGTGATGGACTGTGGCTTTGGAAATTGGTAAGAGATTGGTGTTAGGAGCCTCAGAAAGGGAAGTTTGAGGTCATATGTTGGGGGGGATCATTTATTATTTTTCTATTGACCTATGACTTAGAGACAAGTCCTCCTGAATGCCCCCAGGAAATACAGGATGTTTCCTGACCTAGGACTACAAGACCATTTTGGATGTATCAACACAAGGAAAGTTGGTTATCGCCTCCTGAATAGTAGGAAGTTTAGGTTCATTAATCATTGCTCCTTTCTGATTTTGTGATTTTTCCTGACAATGGATGCCCTTGTCATTTAACTGAGTCAGACTTTAGGCAAGGAACCATAGCTTTCCTAAGTTTCAAGTTCGACAGACTTCCTGTGCACATTTCCTATTTTTAGCTTTCAAGTATCTATCTTAACCCAACTTGGGCAGAACTGGACAGCAATCATTGCTGTTGCTCTAGGTGGCAACAACACTTAATAATACTACCACTTTCATTTTTATCAGTATTTTGACTCTGATGATAGCATTTTGTGAACTAGAGAGCAAAGGCATTATTAAATATGTTTTCTTCATGAAGAATCTGAAGCTCAGGGAAGGAACTTGAAATGACTTCTCATGGTTACGTAGCTTGTTAGTGAAGGACTCTTTAACTAGTTCCACCATGTCCTGCCGTTCTAGTGTATATAATCTTTCCTGTTGTTAATAGACTATATTATGCTGCCTCTCTTATGTCGAGGGCTCTGAAGAAGGAGAGTTGAGTTCAGTTCACATTTTACCTGTATATATTCATTCAGCATTTATTAAGCAACATAAAATATCGTGTATTACAGGGAATACCAAAGAAGATAGAAAATGTGATCTTTCATGAGACACTTAGTAGTCATCTTTGGCCTCTTTGGTTTGCCGTTTTTTGCTTGTCATTCCACTGCTCTTAATTGGCTAATCCTACCTGTCCCCCTTCCCTCTTAGCACAGACCACAGAAAGACTATTGTTTCTCTGTCCACCATGAGTAAGGCACTAAGCTTGGTGGTAAGGGTGCTAGAGTTAAGAATTATGACATCCTGCCCTCAAGAAGTTTATAATCTAGAAGGAGAATATATACACACGTATGTGTGTGTTTGTGTGTGTGTGTGTGTGTGTGTGTAAATAAAATGGTCTGTTCAGGAAGTGCCCAGCCATGTACTATGAAAATGACATTTATTGAAGAAGACACATGATATAAAAAACTGTACATAAGACAATGATACCTCTGTCCCCTTCAAAATAGGCACCTTGATACCTCACACAGTTCTCCCATTTGCTATCAGCTACCCTGTCATATTTTCCTGAATCTCATTGACAGTCTGAAATCTCTTCCCTTTCAAAGATGATTTTAGTTCTGGGAAAAGCCAGAAGTCACAGGGCACCAAATCTGGGCTGTAGGGATGCTGAGTCACACCTACAGCACCTACAGCATGGGTGATTTGATGTGTTGCCAAAAAACTCTGCATGAGACATGATGCATGAGCGGGTGCATTGTTGTGTTGAAACTGGCAATCACCAGTTGCCCATAGCTCCGGCCATTTTCATCCTATTGCATCTTTCAACTGAAGAAGAATATTGAGGTAGTACTCCTTATTAATTGTTTGGCCTGGAGGGACACACTTGTGATGGACAATACCTTCCCAATCAAAAAACACAGTTAATATGGTCTTGATCTTGCTGCAACTTTTCTGCACCTTCATTGTGTGTGGAGAACCAGTTGACTTCCATTGGGAGGACTGAGCCTTTGTTTCAGATCATAGCCGTAGACCCATGATTCATCTCTGGTTATGATGTGCTTGGGCAAATCCGGTTCGCTGGTAGAAGCTTGAATCAAGTCATTAGCAACTGCAGCACTATGTTCCTTGTGCTCTGGTAGCACAAGCAGTGGAACAAATTTTGTCACAACCCATTTCAGGCCAAGATCCTGTGTCAGAAATCTCAGAAACAGAAGTTTTTGGAATCCCCAGATCAGCTTCTAGTTCTCGCACTATCAGTTGCCCATCTCTGTTGATTGCAGCCTGTACACATTCAGCATTTTTTGGTGTTCTGCTTGCCGTAGGCCTTCCAGAATGTGGAACACTTTCAACAGATTCTCAGTTATCTTTGAAATGTTTGTACCATACTTTTATTTGCATTGCACTCATCGCATTGTCCCTGAACGCCTTCTGAATCATCCAAATAGTTTCCGTGGAGGAATGTTCAAGCTTACCGCAAAACGTGATGCAGATTCATTGCTCTACTCTGTCATTTTGAATGCGATGGCCATACAGAACACATGCCCACTCAGTAGGATCTAGCGCCCCCACTGAGTAGTACAGTGAAGTCGTCATTGTTCAAGCCTGTGCACACCAGTCCACTGTCCTTGGCTGCCAGGTTGTATTGATGTCACACAAACTGTTCTCATTAAAGTAACAATGACTGGACTTTTCCAGATAGACCTTTTTATATATGTATTATATACAGGGGCCAACAGAAGTAATGTGTGCTTGAGTGCGGTTGGTAGGGTATGTGAATGTCTCACATGAGATGGACAACAATTTGAACATTTAATCTAAAATATTATGTGGTGTGCTTGAGTGTGATATTGTTATGTTACAGAATTACATGCTTGTGATTTTGTAATAAAAAGGGGGCATTATTTGTGCCGGAACCTGTATATATAAAATATATATATATGGTTGAAGTACACGTATCAGAGCATAGTAATGCCTTATGAGAAGAACAAATGAAGTGCTATGGAAAAGAAAGGTAGAGAAGGGGCTTTGAGAGATTTCTCCTCTACCTGTTCGTCATCTGGGCTAGGAGCCAGGAGTCCTGAGAACAGATTCTGGCTTTGTCACTTATGTGCTTTCTATTCTTGATCAAGTTTCTTAATGTCTTTAGGCCTCATTTTTCTCATCTGCACTTTTGAGATAGTATTCACGCCACACAGTGATTAATTAGTAGGATTAATTTAAACTATGTTGTGAATGTTTCTAGCTTATGCTTGGCCTATTGTAAGAGCTCTAGTAAGGAAATGTTTGCTCATGTAAAGTGTTTTGTAAACTATAAAACATTATGCAAACATAAAACTATACTTAACGTACATTCTTAGTGTTCCAAAGTGGCTTGTTATTATTTATAGCAATTCTTTCCCTGGGGCCAGGCTCACAAGGTAATTACAAGTTTTCTAGTAATTTTTCCGTCCTTTTGGTGGAAAGGAAAGGACTTTTCAGATACTCTTTTTACGTCTTGGAATAGCAGGATTTAGAATGTCAGATTACACCAATATTAGGTGTATATTTTCTTGTTGTCCTGCTGATAGCTCCATGATGCCAGTCTGAAGGTATTGAATTCCAGACATTATGAGAATAGGACTTAAAATTCAGAAAGAACAAACCTTGTTTTTACCATTATATATAGTTGAAAGCAATACTCCCGTCTCTTGTCCTCACATCCCTCTAGGCAGGATGTAGCCAATCAGATGTGTACCAAGACCAAGGAGGAGTGCGAGAAGCATTATATGAAGCATTTCATCAACAACCCTCTATTTGCATCCACCCTGCTGAACCTGAAGCAAGCAGAGGAGGCAAAAGCTGCTGACACAGCCATTCCATTTCACTGTAAGTGCCTCCCTTTTTAAGAGATACTTAGGTCATCTTTGGGCCCTGTTGCATAGCATGATAAATAATGGTTGGATGATTTGGACAGCTAACCAGTTTACAAAAGATACAATGAGTTGGCCTGGTTGTTATTGAGAGTCAGAGCCATAATGGGGCAAGGAGGAAACATCTCCCAGAGGTCAGAGTTCTGTACTGGATGTCAGGGTGCCTGGATCCAATGTGTAGTTACGTCTGAGACACTAAATTTAATGTATGAGTTAACTTTAATGACTGCTTCTGCAAGGCGAGATTGCAAAATGAACCAACCTTTCCATGCTATTGTGAACACAAGGCTTTTTACAGTTCCTTTGGAGAGTTTATGATTGTAGATATTAGTTACTTAAAGAACTCCAGTATTTGACTCAGTATCATTAATTATTAATCATCCTACTGTTAAGTCCAGGAAGCAATTTGTTATTTTTGTTCACTTGGTTGTGGCAGCAACAGAACACTTTATTTTTTAAATCTCATGTGGCTGAGGGACCCATGGGTATTCTAACAAAACATAACCAAAACCATGATGAATTATAAATGAACATCTTTCCTCAGTGACTCTCAGAGCACAAGTAATGGGATATGAATGTTTTCCCTTCCTCTCTCCCTTTCCTCATACCCTCTAGGAGCAGTTTCATAGCTGACTAACTCAAAGCCTGATGATACCAAAGCCCGGTGACACCTCCTGTTTGGATAGTACTTTGGATGTTAGTGCTCTCTTCCCAGATCCATTTGTTCCTCGCAGAAACCCAGTGAGCTAGGCAGAGCAAGTGCTTTTGTTGTACACACGAGGAAACAGATTCAGAAAGGTTAAACGATTTGTGCAAGGTCAAGTGGGGATTTAGCGGACTAGTGGATGTTAGAGTTAGGACTCAATTCCAGCCAAATTCCAGATCCAGTAGTTTTTTTATTCTTGTTGTCTTGTTTTTGTTTTCATTTTTTTGCCTCTCAGTTGGATGAGGTTTGTAAATTAAGATTGGTCCTAAAGCATAAGGGAGCTGAAGGAGACAGGGTAAATACTTATGTTTTGTAATATTAAAGAAAAGATCCTTGGTTTTTTCACATGTTAAAAACAAAAAGCAGAGCGTATTTTCCCATATTTACTTAAAGGATTCCTTAAGTCTTAATTTCCTTTTTAAGAAATCAGTCTGTTTCCATAATACTTTATCTTTTTCATTTTTACAAAAATCTTTTGAATATTATGTGTTCTCACAGACACTGTCTTCCTCCAAACAAAAGTATTTCAGAATGTTAATGAGGACTATTTCTGTCACTTTTTTAAGGCCAATATTTTATAAAATAAGTAAGAAAAACTCTGAATTCTTCCAGCTGCAGATGATCCTCCCCGACCTACCTTTGACTCTCTGCTTTCTCGGGACATGGCAGGATACATGCCAGCTCGTGCAGACTTCATTGAGGTAGGAGAAACTTGTTTTTGCTTCTTGATGAGGCTTATATCTTTTACCTTAAGGTTCCTTAGGAATAAAGAAAGATTTTCAAAGCATTGTCATTGGGAGGGCTTACACTGCCACAGTTTCTTCTGTTTGAGTGCCTTTTCTCATATGTAAACATTTTCACATGTAGAAGAGTAAAAGTTCTTCAAACCAGGAACGTGGTTTTTGAGTTTCATTGGTGCTGGCTCCCAGTTTTATAGTGGCTATGGGGCTTCTTTAGACTGGTTCTCATCCCACACCAGCAGGTTTCAGGGTTGTACTGTATCAGGTGTTGGCAAATTTTTTTTATTAAGGGCCAGATAGTAAATATTTTAGGTTTTGTAGACCATAAAGTCTCTTTTGCAACTAAACTTTGCCATTATTATGCCAAAGCAGCACTGATAATACGTAAGCAAATGAGCATGCCTGTGATCCAGTAAATTTTGTTTGCAGAACAAGCAATGGGGTGGATTTGGTCCATAGGCTGTAGTTTGCTGGCCCCTGTACTCTATTATAAGATAAAGAATGACAAATGTGTATAAAAACTACATGTTCCTTGTTCAGCTGTGAAGTTAAAAAGCCACGTGACTGTAGTCGCAAGTCTCTTGATTTATCATCTGACTTACAATTACAGTCCTCCTGGATGTTAGTTGAAAGTTTAGCAAGCTACAAACAATTTTCTAGCCATGCCCAGGTCAGCATTTTTTTCACAGCGAGTGATATTGTAGAGCTACCCCATAGACACTACCCTCACAAATTGTACCCGTTGAGTAGAATATGAACAGATCTACCTGTTGAGCTATATAAGCAATATTGTTGAATGAACAGAGCCCTCAGAAGGTAGTAAAAAGGTAAATGAATTAATGCAATTTTCACACCTGAAGATCTGTTCAGAATTAGATTTTCTGGGGGTTACTTTTTATGGACAGACTACTTGTAATTTTTAGAACAGTAGCTTTGGCTTTATTCATAAACTCATAACTGTTCTCATTTTTGCTGTCACTACTGCCTGAGAGCCTCTCCGACTTCCCCCGTGGCTCATTGTTTGTGGCAGTACCCTGGCCTTGTACCCCATTCAGTACTCTTTAACGAGTGTTTACCTGTGTATTTTCTGCTTGCTTCTAATGCATGGCTACTGTAAAAGTATTACCTGAAGCTGATTAGTTTGGGGTGGGGATTTTTTTTTTTCCTCAAAACAGGAGTTTGACAATTATGCAGAGTGGGACTTGAGAGACATCGATTTTGTTGAAGATGACTCAGACATTTTACATGGTAACATTTTGTTTCAACAAATGTTTTTATTGATTGCAAACTATGTGATGATACTGTGTTGGAGTCTAGGAATATAAGGATGAATAAACATGTCCCCTGCCCTTAACAGGACTGAAAATCTAGTGATTAAGTTGATGAACTTACCCTGTTGTTGGGTTACCACAATGAGAAAGATCATTTGTGCCAATGGTGGGAATGTTGGTTATACAAGTATAATAGTAGTTGGGAATATCCCATTCCTTGGACTGTGTGATCTTCGTTTTGACCGAGGTAAGTCCTACACTGAGGTAATTGGTTAACTGGCCCTCACTGCCTCCTAAGAAGGAAGGGAGTCATTCTGAAAACCTTGGGACTTTAGTAGCAGCTGCTGATGCTAGATGTCCACTGTAATTTGCTACCCCAAATTTCCCATAGCAGGGGAAAGAATAGACGTTCTTTGAGGATTTTTAGACCAAGATTAGGAATTTCTCGTTTCTCAGAACTGTTGAATTTTTGGTGTTTCTAAATTCTCATCTAAGATTAGCCCTGTAAGGATTTATGTCAACTCTTGTGTTATAACATAAATGGTTAATGCCAACAGGGCTCTTAAAAGTGGATGGTTAGACTTTTGTTGAATCTCTTTTTTTTCCCCCTGTTTTCTATTTTCAATGAACTACATATTTAAAATAACCCCCAGTCTTCTCTTTCAGTTCATTCCAGAATTGAATATGATGCAATATGAATAATGCTCCCTTGGATTCTGTATTCCCCAAATAGCATCTTCATTGTTTCTCTTAAATCTATATGCCATGCAGGAAAGGCAAGTAGTAGCCCTGTTGAATTATAAATCAGGTTTTCATGTGGCATTAACTGCTACTCTGTCATTAGAAGGGGAATTTGACTCTTCTCTCCATAGAAGAGCTGCCTAGGTGTTTGTTACACCAGATTGAGGACAAAGAAAGAGTCCTCGTAAAAATTTTACCTTCAGAATTTTTTCTCAACATATTTTTCAAGCAGTTTTCTTTGCAAAATTTCATTTCTCTTCTCCCACACAACTTTAAGGAAAGACAGTGACGCAGATTGAACTAAAAGAGGAAAGCTTGAAAGCAAACTACTTTGGCATTCACTAGATTCATTGTATTTGTTCAATCGTCAGACCAATCTCCTCTTTTCAACCCTGGGTAACTCATGTTATTGTCTTTCTCAACCTGTGTCGTTCCCCTGAAGGTAGTATACAGATTGCCATTCTGTATTTCTCCTCATATATACCAGCTTTAATTAAAATAGTATTGTTTCCTGGGTTGTATCTTTATTTTCCAGAATGAAAAAAAATGTAACTTTATAAATATTATCCTTTTAGATGTCATTCAAAAGTACCAAACTTTTGAAAGTCAGGCTCTCTAATGTCAATAATGGCTAAACTTTGTAAGAGACTTGCTGAATCACTTCTCTAGGCCCCAATCCAAGGTCTTCATTCTTAAGCCTCAACATTATTAAGAAAACTGTAGTAATGGTTGGCACTTGATTTCACTCTTCATTCTTCCTAGAAATGGGATCTGTAATTGTTCTGGTGTATTTGTGCTACTTTCTGTAATTAAGAGGGAGCAAAAGGAAAAAAAAAATCAGAAGCAATCAATTGAATAACAGTTTGTAAGTTAGCATTTCAAACCTACCATGTACTTTAATTCTTTGTACTTTTCCTACAGTTTCTACAACCTTGTTAGTCATTTGATTCTAGTTCACTTGTACATAAGTAGCTTTAACAGAACATCAATAATAACCCTACCTTCCCTTTCCTTCCCTCTCTAGTACTGGACTGTTAAGATGTTGATATGGGTGCATTTTTAAAGGTGATAACATTTTAAAGAGGTTTCGCAGCCCTAGAAGGATGACTTGCTAGTGCCACAAGGGATGCTTTATTTATGGCTCTGAGTTCTTAGCTCTTCTGACAGAATGACCCACACTATGCAGTGGGTCATATTGGCCCTGAGCTGGGCAGTTTCTGCCAGAGCACTCTTTGAAAGGGGACTGACTAGTAGCCCAAGGAGACTTAGGAAGGAATGAGAGGGGGCACACCTAGAGTAGACAGAGGGACACATATTTTGTGCAAATCAAAATATTGATTCAACCTTGGGCTTGCTCCTAGTCACCGTGTGATCTTGGGCAAGTCCTTAGACTTTTGCTTACTGTCCTTTGTGTGCCCTGCCAAAAGAGAAGGGGTGACACCGATTTGTCAAAGAGTATGAATATCTCCAATGAAAGATGATACATAATTCAGGATGATATGATTACCATTCCATTATACTCTTAATATTACTGAGTATTAACAACATTCTTTTTATATTCCCTCACTTGTAACTACTGCAAGGAAGCAAATTGTTTGGCTGGGTTTGGCTGGGTTTTTTTTTAAATATTTCATCCCAAGGCATCTAGAAGATCAACAGATGCCACCAAGCCCTTTTCCTCACCCAGACTTTTGCTATTGTTCATTGAATTTGTCTAATAAAATGGGTTTGAATGGTTCATTATAGAAACCTAAGGCACATTGGAGGGGTAATTAATTGCATTCTGACCATACTGGAATGATTTCTTATTTTAAAAATATTATTTATTTATTTTTAAGGATCCTGGGAAAGAAAGGGAGAAAACCAGTTACCTCTCGCAAGCTCCCTACCAGGGACCTGGCCTACAATCCAGGCACATGCCCTGACTGGGTAACCTGCAACCTTTCAGTTTGGCAATCCAGCACTCAACCCACTGAGCTACACTAGCCAGGGCCATACGAGAAAGCTTTTAGATTGGGCCCAAAGAATACTACAAGTGAAGCAATGTCTGAGGAAGAAAATAAAGATGTTTTGGGATCCCTAAATGATACCTTCTTATATTTTATTGAAATAAGCAGAAATTATGGGTTCAGAAAGAGAGATGCAGAAGACACTGGAGTGTCATGGTTATGTTTCGGGAATTTCAGGGCAGACACATAGTAGAGTTCCCTTTTCTGAGAACAGCACTTACCATTTGCTTTCATTTGGAAAACTCTCTCCTAAATCTGTGGACTCCTCTTTCCCAGAGTTTCACAGGTTCTAAAATCCTGGGTGCAGCATCTTCTAACCAATTGCTGTCTCATAAGCCAAACCAGCAAGAGGCATTATAAGCTCCTTCCTATGTGTTGGGTCTGTGTTTTCAACATTTCTCGGGATTGCACATTAAAACAGTGTATTCTCCCTTTCTTTGGAAAGATAATTTCAGCAAAATTTCTTGACCAGACATGGATTTCCCCCCCACTTTATTCCCCCCGTTTGGTCCATATTGTCAGCCGTTAGATCCTTTTACAGTTAGGAGATCAGATACCCACCCGGTCTCTGTGCACCACTCACCTCATGCAGGTGCCCTTCCCTTAATAGTGATTTGACTGTTTTATGCTTAGGACATTTTAGATATAAATGCTATTAATAATAGCTAATACATTTAACACTCACTGTTTGCCAGGTGCCATTTTCAGCCCCTCACACATGTGAACTCATTTAGTCCTCACGAAACTCTGTGAGTTGGACATTATTGTTATCCCCATTTTATAGGCGAGGAAATCAAGGAATGGAAATATCAACTAACTTGCCTGAGGTCATGTATCCTGCAAGTAATAGAGCCATCTCCAGAGTCTCTGATCTTAATATTGTACTAATTATCTTTACAACCTTAAATTTTTGTTGCTGGGGTTTTTTGGGGGGGAGGTTGCAGGGGGCATGACATTTCACTTTTATTGTCTCCTATGGCGTAACCACATTCCCGAGATGTAGGAATAGATATTTTCCCATTTTACATTCAAGGTATTATACAAAGGGGTTAACTAACTTGCCCAAGGCCTCCTAGTTGCTGACTGTAACTTTTAGGTCATATAGTTGCCTTTCCCTCACAGAATTAATTGTGTTCTTCTTGGACAAAAGCTTGGGGGTGGCGGGTGGGGAATGACTAAAGCTTTGCTTCTTGGGAGTACCTGAGTCACAGGTTTGTACTTGTGTGGTTGCCAGAGGGATTTTGATTGGCTTCCGTGCAGTTAAGGCCTCTGGCTTGATTTTCTTGCCAAACAAACAGTAAGTGCCTTCTGTCAGGAAAACAGAAACATGTTGCCAGCTATTTTGAACAACGTTAGAAATATATTACAGTGGGAAGGAGCTGCCTCTGACTTCTGCCCACTTCTCGAAATATTTTAAGGCCAGCCATTTAGAAACATTGTTATCAGTACCCAGTGTTATCACAGGGAGACTGTTCTTGCCCCAAGGCTGAGATTTCAGAGGCCTTACATCAGTGGATAAGTTGGGGAGGCGGGGGTTGGTTTGTTTTTAATGATCTCTGGTTCTTCTGTTGCCCACTTCAGTGGGACCTCCAGTCACTGTAAGCAGAATGTGAAGTGATGATTCTCATTCTTGGCAGCGTCTGCCCTGCTATTTCTATCTGCCTGCTATGCCGTGGTCCTCTCTGAATTATTCGTGCAGTGGAGATCGCGTAATCAGCTGCTGCTACCTGAGTGTGCTTTATAAAGAAAAAGAGAGAGCTTCAACTATGAATTTTTCCCTGGGAGAATTCCAGTTCTCCTTTCGTTTGTTTCTGTGTTCCTTTCCTTCCCTTTGTTACCCAGAGCCAGTTGTACATGTTTAAACTACTGAAATGATCAAGCCAAAGAACCAGTTATCAGCAATATTTATTTATTTATTTATTTATTATTTTTTTTTTGTAAGATAGTCTCTTCAGTTTTTCCTGTTTTAATTAAGTCATTCCCACACAAATCTCAGGAAACAGTATGGTAAGTTAATGTCTTAGAAAAATTACAAAAACATTTTGTCAAAATTAGCAGTGATTTCCACTGTATCATCAAGTAGTTTTTGTCCTGTTGAACTCTTCATATTATTGGGTGGATAAACGAGATAAGGCATATAAGGAGCCTGAAACATAATAAACACTCATTGTATTTTAGCTGTTTACTTAGCTATTATATTTGCTTCTCTTTCTGCCTTGAACTGTTGACTTCCTAATTTTATTTGTCATAAGAAATAGAATCCACTCTAAAACTTGCGTTAGGTTATACTGCGTGTCAGGGGCACATCCTCTCCTCCCTCTTCTTACCTGCCTTTCCACCACACAGGCACGTAAAGTACATCTCCACCAGCATAGTGTTCGAGCGCCTGTCAGTCCACAGCAATTCCTAGAAAACAGTGGCAGGGTATGGGCCATTCTGTGGTACCTGGGCTTTCATATGGAACCACCCTATAAATCAAGAAAGAGTTCATTTGTAGAAAGAGTTCTACCTAAAAAAAGGAATTTGAAAACCTTTGCCTTAAATCTTGGACCTGATATGATTGGATTATTTTTAGTTTGTGGGCAGTTAGGAAGGAAAAAAAATGAAACAATGTTTAAATTTTTGAACTTGTTAGAAAAGAACAAAAAAATCCATGGTAGTGAATACTTTTTTCTTTATTTTAGTGCTTAAAAAAATACTGCACTCTCTCACCTCTTCAGGTCACCCAGCTAGAACTTGTTATTTTTATCTCAGATCCAAAGGAGAATGGCCTAGATAAAGTATTTCTGGTCATTTCCCAGTGACTGAAGTCATATGTAGTGCATCTGTTCATAGCCTAGCGTGTTAGATTTTGGTATTTCTTCTATTGAATCTGAGACTATCCTTAGGGCAAGTAGACAGTAATGAGTTAGCATGGAATATCCAAAATTTATTTCTGTTATCTCTCCAGGGCTACCATAATGATAGTGCACCAGGACTGTTCCTTGCTCAACTTCTGTTTGCTTTCATGCAGGGAAAGAAATGGTGATTCTGATGAGTTATTGTATTCTGTTCTCTTCCTTAATCGGTTCCTTTTTTTTTTCGTACCCTTTAGCAGAAGTGTGGGTTTCAAACTGTTCCATGGAAGTACCCTCAGAGACTGCTACTAGGAAGGGTAGCTGGATATGGAGTAGGGAGACAAGGTTCAGCTAGTGTACATCTAACTTACCCATTGGAAAACAAGGTTTAAGAGGTACTCTAGCAGAACATATAAATCTGTGCTGACTCATTGGCCCCACGAGTTAAACTAGAACTTGTATCTCACATTCTTTGGATGAGATTGGATTGATGTTTTTGTTTATTAGTATTACAGAGACTGTATTTTGAAATGAAGCTTTCTATCCTGGAAGAAGTGATTGTCATGCACAACCAAATTCTTCGTTGCCAAGGCTGGTGTGTTCTTAGAAATTATGTTCCCTAACGTTTGAATAATGTATTTTAGTTTTTCAGAGAACACATCGTGTCTGTGTTGTGCTCCAGGGCCTCTTTCTTCTATGATGACATTCAGTAATTAAAACCACCAAACTCTCAACTCACACAACACTTAAGGAAATAACAAGTTGCTAGGATACTTCAAGAATCTACAGAAATTTTTAAATCTTACATTGCTTTAGAATTCATAGATTATAGATGAGGAAAAATATTTTAATATGGCATAGTGCTAAGTTATGCATTCCTCGTATTTTTTTCTGGAGTTG
This sequence comes from Mormoops blainvillei, assembly GCA_004026545.1. Lineage (NCBI taxonomy): Eukaryota > Metazoa > Chordata > Mammalia > Chiroptera > Mormoopidae > Mormoops > Mormoops blainvillei. Next base: position 376,722 of record PVJD01000105.1, read on the forward strand.
TTAATGATTGGTCTTTATTTTTTAACTCCAGAGGGCTTCAGACTAAAAAGCCTGGGGAAGTTTTTTACTTCTGAGAGTTTTAAAAATTAGACATTTCATTTTCAGTTAAGCCAGAATTAGGATTAACAAAGAAAAAATAAACGTGTTGGACAATTTCAGTGTCTTTTTCTACTCAAGGCCCTGGAACCCTATGGCCTGGGTTTGGGTCCCTGCTCTGTACTCAGCTGCTATGTGATTGTATGATAGGGGCCGTAGGGCATATGGTGGGGGATGTGAGAGTCTGAACTCCTGTAAGTGGATGGGAAGCCACTAAAGAATTATAAGTAGGGGAATTACATCATTAGATTGTGCTTTACAACATTACTGTAGTAGCATTTGAAGGTGATGAATTTTTGGAGTAAGGCAGGGGATGAATTGTTGGAATAGGAAGGAAATCATTAAGAGTGGATGCAGTGATTAGGTGAGACAAGATGCCTGAGTTAAGGAGTAGGATTAGGGACAAAGAGGAAGAAATAGATTTGAGGGAGATTTCAGCATTAAGTATAGATAAAGATTAAGATTCACTGACTGACTAGATATGGAGAGAGAGGGCAGAACAGTCCAGATTGATTTTTTTTTTCTTGGATAAATAGATATACTCTAATGCTACCAACCAAGAGAAGAATTTTGGAGGATGGGAAGAAGGTAGAATACAAGTTTGTAACTGAAGACTACATGAAAAGAGATATCCAGTAGGCTCTGGATTTTAAAATAAATATTTGAGTTTGAGATTATATATTTTGATAGAGCTTGCAACCATAGGAGTAGATGAGCTTATAGGAATAAGGTGAGAGGTGAAAAGAGAGGTGAGAATAAAACCCTAAATAATTCTGAAGATGGAAAAATTGACCAAGGAAAGAAAGAGAACCAGAACTATTGTACTGATGAAAACTTTTGCTATCACTGACTCTTTCCTTCTAATCCCCCATGTCTTTAACATGAGACTAAAGCCAGGAAAGAACTGGGATATGGGCAGCCAACCAGGGCACAGCTTTTGGGTTGTTGGGCTATTTAATGGAACTTTTAACTATTGAATACAAAACTGCTCCCTAAATAGTTGCTGGTCGGTAACTGAAAACTACTAAAACTCTGAGAAACTGTGCTGCACCTTACTTACATTAGTCTTGTCTTGATGTTGTCTCCTGAACTCACTCTGTGCAGTTATAACTACAGTCAATATTCATTTTCAGGACTACTCTAATAGATGTAATTTCTAGCCCATGTGTTACAAAGTTAAGACTCTTTGTTGAACTGTTATGTGAAAGCTAGTAAGATACATAACAAGGTATGGCCAGAAGACATGTTAAGTAGAAAGCAGAAATTGTTATCTGTATGGTAATGCCATATAAATATAAATAGGGGGGGAAAATCACCATAATTTACTGTTAAAGAAATTTAGGCGCTGGCTGGTGTGGCTCAGTGGATTAGCACAGGCCTGCGAACCAAAAAGTTGCTGGTTCGATTTATGGTCAGGGCATGTGCCCAGGTTGCAGGCCAGGTCCCCAGTTGGGGGTATGAGAGAGGCAACCATTCAATGTTTCTCTCACACATCAATGTTTTTCTCCCTCTCTTTCTCCCTCCTTTCCCCTCTCTCTAAAAATAAATAAATAAATCTTAAAAAACAAAAAGAAATTCAGTATCCTAGGATATTTTTAATTCCAAGAGACAAACTTCCTAGACCATTGAGTGAGTGTGGAATAGTTAGCAATACAAAGCTCAGAGTATGGGTAAAACATTTATTTTTGTCTTGGCTTTATTTATATGTATGTGTTTATTTACTTATAGCTCTGAAGATGGCTGTAGTAGATATTTATCATTCCAGGTTAAAGGAGAGACAGAGGCGGAAAAAGTAAGTATAGAAAACTATATCTTGCCTTCTTTCAGCTTTGGGCTATTGACCATATACACACCCATAAGAATGTTTCAGTTGTAGCTCTCCTTGTGACCTTGAGGAAGACATTTACTCCTTGGGTCTCAATTTTTCCATTCATCAAATGGGGATAATAATAACTGGCAGGTTTTGTTGTTGTTTTACCTCCTACCAAACCCTTTTTGAAATATTGATAACCAATGAATAATGTGCATACATCGTTTCAAGGAAAAAAGGAACAAGGGAAATTTAAGATGTTATTAAGTTGTTAAGCAGTTTTTATTCACATTCTGATTGCTTTTTATGAGAAGTCTTTTATCTAGAATTTCAAAGGAAATTCTGAACAAGTTTGAGGCACTCTTGGTTATTCCTTCTCTTTGCAACAGAACAAAAAATACACGTTTAAGATCGAGAAATTATGGCTCCCATACCCCTGTTGGATTACAGACTTTAACAGTTCAGAGAAGGATATGCACAGGTGTGAGTGTGCGTGAGTGTGTGTATGTGCAGGCATGTTACTACCCCATGGTGTTGCTAACTAGAGATATGGTGGCATCACAACAATAAAAAGCAATGGAATTTGTGAACTATTGTATTCATAAAATCGGGAGGCACCGTTGAGGTATCAAGACATGAGCTAAAGCAAAGCTTACTCCCTGCGGGTCTGGAGTTAGCTTCGGAGAAGTGCTGAGGAAGCTAACCCAGCTGCTCTTGTGAGAAGCTTCGTTGCCAGTTATGAATACCTCTGGTGTAAATCTGCATGGTTTACTGAAGTTCTGTTTTGCTTAAAACACAAAATCAGAGCTAGACAGTATTGTGAAACTCAATTGTTGAGTTTTCTGTTAGAGGGTATGGCTTATGATATCCTTCCATGAAACTGCACAATATTTATTTCAAATAGTTTCAAAGCGTTACGTGAATGTACAGTTGTAAATGTTGAATGAGTGATCATGGTGCTCTTTTATGGTTAACAGGCTTCCCTTAAATTTACCTTAAATTCCCTAAGTTAAATGGATTAATCTCTGTGACATGAACACAGATTCCCTTCTATTTCACCTTAAGTTGTAGACATGTGTTTTTCAGTATTTGTAAGTGTTCACTGATTAATTCATTCATCCAGCAAATAATTATTGAGAGTTCACTAGGCCCGAGGAGAGGAAAAATGTATGATGCTTAAGAGTCTAAAATTGTATTAGTTATTAACTGACCTGCAGAACTTTGTGGGGAGTGACTTCTTTGAACCTCTATATTTCACCTCAGAGTATTTAGGATGGCTAATAAAAGCTGCACGTAGAAAACACTATTAAGTGTAAAACTAACTATAATAAACATTATTGTCATTTTCATTCTAGAATCATAAGAGATCATGGATTAATCAACCTGAGGAAGTTTCAGTGTAAGTATTAGATGTTTTCTTTATTTCAAAATTTCTTCTAATAATTTTTGAAAATATTTTTTTAATTTATTTTTAGAGAGAGGGGGAAGGAGGGAGAAAAAGAGTCTGAGAAACATTAATGTGCGAGAGGAACATTGATCGGTTGCCTCTTGCACACCCCCAACCAGGGACCTGGCCTGCAACCCAGGCATGTGCCCTGACTGGGAATTGAACCAGCAAATTTTCGATCCACAGGACAGCACTTAGTCCACTGAACCACACCAGCCAGGGATCTTCCAACATTATTGAATAGTTTCAAATCATTTATTGTAGTAGTTCTTAATCTAAGTTGTATAGTATCATCACCTAGGAGGCTTTAAAGAATTCTGACATCAGGTTATCACTCAGACTAATTAGGGAGAATCTCTGGGGGTTGAGATAAAGCATCCATATTTTTTAAGTCTTTAAGGCAATAAATAAATAAGTCTTTAGGGCAGTTCTGTTGAATAGTAAGAATTACAGCATGAGTGTTAATGAATCATTTTCTGGAACTGGATAGGGTCATGTTTTGGAACTAGATGTTAAACATAACCTTGAACACCAGGTTATGAAAATGTTTTTATGGAAAAATCAACAGAAGGTGATTTTTCTATTTTGTATCATAGTAGACAAACCAAAAAATGACATTTAGCATTGTAGGATGGTGATGATAAAGCTATGAGAGTTTTGGTTTGTTTGTTTTTTAATGCTAACTTTGACCTCACTGTTTTAAATAATTGGAGATACCTAACTGGGCAGAAAGAGTCCCCCTACTTTTTCTTCTACACTGTAGAGTTTGTTCAGCAAATAAGAATGATGATCTCAGAGTAATTGTACTATTTTAATTAAAAAGTTTTTAATAGTTTTTTTGTCACGATACTCTTTTTTCTTTTTTTTGTTCTGGTAAAAGTATCTAATGATAATTGTGGTTCACATCCTAGCTGATGGACTCTTAAAGGCTTTGAGCTACATGCCCTTGTTGGGTTCAGGTCAGCCAGTCATGGGCTGTCTTTTAATATAGTCATGATCATAAATATGTTACATTTTATGTCCTTTATTTTTACACTTTTCATTACACATTTTTCAAATGATTGTGGTGTTTTGAGGATGTCACTTTAACAGTTATGTAATATGTTGTATGTATACATAAATACATATATAATATGCACAGTCAGCCTTTTATTATTAGACATTTAGCATATTTATATTTTTTATCCGTTAAAAATAATGCCATGATGAACTTGTTTGTGAATAAAACTTTCGTCTGTTTAGATTTCATATCAGATTTTATATCAATTTATATTCCTTCTAGCAGTGTACAAGATTGCCTATTTAACCACATCCTCATTGAGAGCTGCGGGTCTGCAAAAGTAACTCAGGAGTGATTTCCCTTGCCGTTTCTATAGACGATAATTTGTCATGTTCTAGTAGCCACAATAGTGGCTTCCTCTGTCTCAGTTCCTGGGCTTTCCATTATAGATCAGTGGGTTTCTAACCATTATGTATGGTAGACCTTGACTCTTGCATATATTCTAATCTCAGCTGGTGGATGGAGGTCAGTTTAGCCTTACTCTTCTTTTAACTCTAGGCAGCTTCTGAGAAAGAAGCGGCATGTACAGTGTGGTTTCAGAGGTTTGTAGTGGCCATTATCTGAAGGTGCATGTAACCTTAATGTGGTAGGCAGAGGTTTTTGGTTTGTTTGTTGTTGTTGTTGTTGTTGTTGTTTTTATCAAATTTTAGAATTATACTCCAAAATCTTTGTTATCCCTGTAGTGAGAGGCAGGGAAGGGGAGCCAGCGTTAACAGTGAAAATAATCTGTGGCTGCCCATCAAACTGCTTCCTAGAATTTGTAGATAAGAATGTCTCCTGCAAGAAAAGGGAAAAAGAAAAAAGAAAAAAAAAGAATGTCCCCTGCAAGAGAAGAGATTCATCTGAAAAGAGGACTTAATTAAAATAACTCTCAGAGGCTGACAAAACTAGCGTAGTTGGCACTGATTATCCTGTTGAAATGACGGGGGCTGCTCCCCCCTACCAGTTGTTGGTGTCCCCTTTGCCCACACCTCTGTTTATTAGAAATTTGATCAGTAGTGATCTTCTAAGTTGCTGTCCCTAGGCTACCCTGCATATGCAACCATTTACTCGCATGGTACTTACCAAAATATAACTTCCTTAGTAATGAATTAAGTTGCACTTCATTTAGTTTAGTGAGAAAATACTATATGCCTCACTTGAATATGTGTAGGTAGGAGGAAGATTTTTGGTGAAGCTTGCCAGAGATCACACACTTTTCCAGGCTAATCTCTTCTGGAGGGATTATTGTGCCCGCGGGTCCATTGTTTTCCTGCAGAAGTTAATAGCAGAAAGTTTGCCCAACATTGTGTCTGAGAATATGTGATCTGCCTTTAATTGTCTTACTGCCAGGAAGTCCTGCCCCTGGACAGATGAAGAGATAGTGAGAGGTGTGGAGGTCATCAGGGTGCTCAGTGGTGCAGATTATCTCCAGTGATAACAACACCCCTGTGTGATAGTCATTGTGATGCTGTTATGATTAGTGTTTTGCTTTCTTAGCTTTCCTGTTTGCTTCCTGTCATGGGTAAATTAGTCATGTGAGGTTAGGGATAATGTCCTCCCATTTCACTTCTTGTGAAAGGAACGCAGAAAACTTAGGGATCCTTATATTCTCTCTGACATGGTTATGTTTTTCTTTCTGTGTAGTGATGGAACGGCGGTATCCCAAGGAGGTCCAAGACCTTTATGAAACAATGAGGCGATTTGCAAGGATTGTGGGACCAGTGGAGCACGACAAGTTCATTGAAAGCCATGCACGTAGGTGGCTTTCTGCCTTGAGAGAGAAAGAGAGTGTGTGTGTGTGTGTGTGTGTTTATATAAATAGGAGAGAGAATGGTGTGTTTTTATGCGAAGTTCTGTAAACAAATACATGGATACTGTGTGTGTTTGTGTGTGTGTATGTGTATGTGTGTACTAATATAAGTAGGAGAGATACTGGTGTGTTTTATGTGAAGTTCTGTAAATAAATACATGAATATTTTTGTCTTTGTTTTCCTTTCTTATCATGATATAAATTTGGAATTTTCAGGGTGGGAGAAAAGAGTTCAGAAAACCTAGTGGCTTTCTTTTTTACCCAGAAAACAGTAGTTTAGTAGTTTTTCCCTTTTTATTGTAAGAGTTTTCAAATACTGTATACAAAAGTAGAGGTAATGGTATAATGAACCTCCATGTATCTATCACCCAGGTTTAACAGCTATCAACACACGGCCAATCCAGTGTCATTTCTGCCACTCCCTTCCTGTCCTCAACTGGATTATTTTGGAGCAAGTCCTAGGCATTCTATTATTTTGTTCATAAATATTTTAGTATTAAAACTAATTTTTTAAGCGGGGACAGAGTTGGATAACTCATGGAGAGAGTACTTCCATCATTCTCTTGCCTTTTTCTCTTGAAAACCCTACCCATTTATCATTCGATTTTTTTTTTCCACTATAAAAAATTGAAGTTGTTAAGGCATGAAAGCCTAGACTTGAAAGAGGCCTGGAAGGAGTTGCTTAGTCTCTACCTTTATCATGAGATTTACGTATTTGACGTAAGTTTACTCCTGGAAGGGTACTTTGCCAAGGCTCTTATCCCATTCTCATCATGCAGATATTTCTTACATGACATCATAGGCATTTATCTGAACCAAGTTGGTTGTCCACACCAAACATCCTCTCTGGTTTCATTCTTTGTGTGGTTTATGCTAGGTGACTGATCCTTTACTTCCTGTCCCAGTTTGTGCCATCCCTGGTTTACATGTCACTCCAAGGAACTACACCCCGTGGACTATTCAGGCATTTCCTTCATCCTCTGTTTCAAAGCACCCAAATTTGAACACTCTATTATGTAATAACCCAAGCAGTGCAACCTGATCTGTGTGCTCAGAGGAAGTAGAAATCCTTGGTTTATGGGAGAAACAATGCTCTTTTGTTTCTTTGGAGAAAGAAATTATGTGGAACTTGAGCACAGAGCATCTGTCCTCCCCTTGCAAAAGGGCCACATCGAGTAATACCAGAGATAGGTGTCGTCAAAGAATTTGGTTATGTGGTAGAACTCTTACCACAGGATAAATAGTGCAGGGAAATTTGGTTGTTTGAAAAAATATGTTACTTCTATAGCTAAATGAATTCAGCCAGTTCACTGTAAATTTTCTGAGAGACAATTCCAGCTGCTGCTGGAGACAGCAGCTGGAAGACAGCTGGAGTGTGTTCTTCTCAGCTCTTGGGTAACATTTCTAATGAGATGGTACCGACAAATAGGATTCCCCAAATGGAATGACCCAGTCTTTTACACAATGCAGAATCTCTGAAAATACTGAACAGCAAAAATGCTCATTGATGTTGATTTTGTTTTTCCCATTTTTCTCCTTCATTCTTTTTGGGATAAACAGTGGAATTTGAACTCCGAAAGGAAATCAAGAGGCTCCAGGAGTACAGGACAGCAGGCATTACCAATTTTTGTAGTAAGTACTACACCCTGTATCAGAGGACAGATGTCTCCCTAACACATAAAGGAAGTCCCTGAGGCAGTGTGGATTTTTAAAACAAGCTTTCCTTTTTCTGAATGAGATTTTAATCCTTCCAGTAAAGTTTCATTTATTTAATTCTTCTAAATACCATTATATGATTTATCTAAGGTAAAATAAACATTAAAACACAGAGGAGACACTGCTATAACAAACTCACAGCTATCAACAACTGAACCTAGAAAAACAAAAACAAACTCAGCAAACAGCCAGAACAGAAATAGAATCACAGAAAGGGAGATCACATGGAGGGTTATCAGCGGGGAGGGGGAGGGGGGAGAATGGGGGGAAAGGTACAGGGAATAAGAAGCATAAATGGTAGGTACAAAATAGACAGGGGGAGGTTAAAAATAATACAGGAAATGGAGAAGCCAAAGAACTTATATGTATGACCCATGGACATGAACTAAGTGGGGGGGCGTGATATTGGAGGGAGGAGGATGTGGGGCAGAGGGGGATAAAGGGGAGGGAAAAAATGGGACAACTGTAATAGCATAATCAATAAAACTTTTTTTTTTTTTAAAGACACTGCTTTAGATTTAGGCCTCTTTAAAAAAGGATTTTGTATTTAATTTTTAGCCTCAGCCTTTAAAAATTTAGTGGTGCATGGCCTGATCATTCTTACTAACCAAGGTTCAACTGGCTCTAGGTGCTTGAATCTCAGTTACTTGAGGGGTTGATATTAATTCCATTAGTAGCAGCTAACATCTCATAGAAACAGTTTGCCACACACCAGCCCCTACGCTAAGCATGTCACGTGGATCATGAGATAGCTACTGTTATTTCCATTCAGTAAAGAAACTAAGGTTTAAAGTGATTATAATTTCTTTCTTTAAAGATTTTATTTACTTTTAGAGAGAGGGAAAAGGAGGGAGAAAGAGAGGGAAAGAAACATCTGCCAGTTGCCTCTCACACACCCCCAAGTGGGGACCTGGCCTGCATCCCAGGCGTGTGCTCTGACCAGGAATTGAACCGGTGACCTTTTGATCCACAGGCCAGTGGCTAGTTTAAAGTAATTAAAGAGCCGTGACTAGTGTGACTTAGTGGGTTGGGTGTTGTTCTGCTAACTGAGGGGTCGCCAGTTCAATTCCCAGTTGGGGCACATGGGTTATGGGCCAGGTCCCTGATTGAGGGCGTGTAAGAGGCAACCAAGCAATGTTCCTCTTGCACATCAGTGTTTCTTTCCCTCTCTCTCTCCCTCTCCTTGCCCTCTCTCTAAAAATAAATAAAATAAAATCTTTTAAAAAATGAAATAAAATAAAGTCATCAAAGAGAATTGTGGTAGAGGCAGCTCATAAGGGAAGGCAATGTCGTACAGAAATAAGAGCTTGAGGGCTGGACTTGGAGAGCCTGGGTTTGGATCCTGGCTCTGCTGTTTACCAGATCTGTGATTCTGGTCCAGTCTCAATTTTCCAAGTCTCTTAGAATTAGTGTGAAGGTAACTTAGAGAATGCATGAAACCGTAATGCAGTACCAGGCACACAGTAAATCCTCAATAAATGGCAGTTTCTGTTGTTCTGTTGTTATTGTCGGAGTGGTCTTTAGCATTCCCTCCTTCCTGTTGGTTGAAAGCGATCACCCGGTACCCACACGAGTGTGTAAGTTTAGCCTAGTAGTCTTTATTTTTGTTTTTAAAGATTTTTATTTATTTGAGAGAGGAGGAGGGAGAGAGAGAGAAAGGGATCAAAACATCGATGTGAGAAACACCAGTCAGTTGCCTCTCGTCTGCACCTCGACCAGGGACCAAACCTGCAACCCAGGCATGTGCCCTGACCAGGAATTGAACCAATAACCTTCGCTTTGTGGGATGATACCCAACCAGCTGAGTCTTAACGGTCAGGGCAATGGTCCTTTATTTTTATACCTATTTCAGGTATAGAGCCCAGGACCACTAATGTGTGATGGTGCCTGGCTCTTCATGTCAGCCCTGAGAGATTTTCATGGTGCTCTGGGGCTCTGTGAAACATAGTGTGAAACCAGCTTTTGTATACCTTTTTATAAAACACCATGCAGCTTTTGTTTAGCCATTTGCATATAAAGACTCTGATCCCAGGGTTTGGTAACCTGATATTGGTTGCCTCTGGGTAAGAAGGGAAAGAGAGAGTATTGGTCGGTGAGGACTTGTTTTTATTTGCTCTTCTGATTGCTTTTTAAGGAAGAGTGTATGCTTAAAGCACTTTTGTGACTTTGAAAAATCTATAGATAGAAAAATAGAACAGGAAGCAAATATAACTATTAGATGTTAATTACTGTTGGGGGTGGAAATATGAGTCACTCTTTCTTTGTACTTTTCTGTTTTGGGGTGTTTTTTTTTTCCTCAAAATTTCTTAAAGGTAGAAAAGTAATAAAAATATTTTAATTTCTCGTCAAAAAAGGGATTTCAAACTAGGAGAAATCTACTTTGCTCTTGGAAAAATAATTGTGGAAGCAGTTTTGCAAAGAAACCAGAAAAAGACAAACTGTTTGCTGCATTATCATTGCGGTTGTGGTGGTTTTTTTACACCTCCAGGTGCCAGAACCTATGATCACCTCAAGAAGACGCGAGAGGAGGAGCGCCTTAAACGCACCATGCTCTCTGAAGTCCTCCAGTACATCCAGGACAGTAGTGCTTGCCAGCAGTGGCTCCGCCGGCAAGCTGACATGTGAGTACTTCGTCCAGGGTGAAGGAGCATCCTTTTGGCCTTTACATGCATTTTCAGGCATTTCCATGGGCACCCTACCCATGGCAGAGTAATAATAATTGGGTAACCGGAAGAATTCAGAAAATTTTGGGAGCCTGTCTCAGAAACAGTGCAGTACTGATAGTTTTGAGAAACATAACTGGCTTCCTAGAATCCTGCTTTGCTACTTTGATTTTGTTTTTCAAGACAAGTAAATTCCCTCTACCCATGTCTTTTCTCTCCCTCCATATCTGTTGGTATAATTTCCATTGAAGATGCCCTGTCTTTCCTCATGAATGATCTTTGTGATGTTCTAGGCTAAGAGCTCTTAAGAAACCCAACTGATCTCCCCCCGAGAACAAATGTCTTTTCCTGGTTAGTCCAGTGGGATAACCCATATAACATGTGCAGTCTATCTCGTTACATCTTTTTGAAGTAATCAACCAGATAAATGGCAACCAGTCCCACATGGGCTTTTGAAAATTGCCACCTTTGATGTGACATAAGTTTATAAATTCCTCTTCTTCATTGTAGTGATTCCGGCCTGAGTCCTTCTGTTTCGATGGCTTCAAATTCAGGTAATTATTTTTCAAGCTAGAGCAAGTCTTGATTGCGAAATTTTCATTCGACAGATTGTGGTAACCCAACAGTTTCTCCCCAGTCTGTGGGATCAGGGTGCTTAGACAGAGTAACGGTAATTACATGTTGTCCCAATTTATAAACATCAGCAACTTTTCAGAATCTTCATGGCCAGAGAGGGACTGTTCTCAGGGTTAAAGTACAGAGGCCGGGAAGAACAAGCTCCAGAGAGATGGTTTTTCATTTTACCAGTGTGTGTGGACAGTTAATTTACTGTGGTCGTATCTACCACAGATTTTGAGGTTTGTCTCAAAGAATAAAGCTTTTGTATCATATAAAATATATGAGCAAAGAGGCATGTCACCTGCAAGGGTTTCTTTTTCAGTTGGAGAGTTAAGGGATTCTGTTTCCTACGTTAACCTCTTTGGTTATGTCCTATTTTTAGTATAGTGTACAGAGCGAGATAGATTAAGCCATATGCTGTCTGATAATCCTTGGTGCTCCATATGGTAGATTAGCCACTTTCCCAAATCAGAACAGACAGACCACCCCACTGGTTAGAAACAGACCAGTCTAAAAGATGACCCATTTGCAGTTTTACCATTCTTTGGAAGTTCCCAACAAACCTGTGATGATCCCTTTCAAATACCTCAGTAGATTCAGGATCTAGATAGGACTTAGAGGAAGGCCACCTCAGGGATCTTTTTTTTTTTTTTCATTTATTCCTTTGTTTCAAGTAATTATTTTTTCATACCTAAAGGAGAAAAGAGAATCTTTTAGGGAGTAGCCCAAAACAGCAAAATACAAGTCTTTCAAGTTTCTTACTTCCAGCCTCTCCCCACCAATCTAAGTACAGATATATGAATAATTTCATACTGGCCAATTAACATGAATGAACTAACGTGACCATGCAACTTTGGCATTTAGGTTTTCCAGACCGTCTGCACTCACTTATTCTTTCCTGCTTCCTAGGCTGGCGTTGGCCTTCCTCACCCCCTGTGTTTAGGTTGAGGAGACACCATGCTCCTCAGGCTCTGAGTCGGTCCTAAGGCAGTGCAAATTTGGAAACCTAGATCCTTGATTGTCACTTAGCCTCTGGTAATGTTGGCGAGGCAGGAAATTATCTTGGTCTCCTTTTTGAGCTTTTCAGGTAGGGGAGGCCTGTTATGGAGAAGCCTTTGTCCCCTTCGCAGATTTTATAGATAGAAGCATGTTTTCTAGTAGAGCAGCCTGTTAGTAGTCCCACCCCTTTCTCTCCACCACCTAAAAGGCAACGCCCATAAAACTTGTATTATTCTACATTTTCTTTTGCTTAACTCAGTCTGTCTGTCCCCGACTGAATACTAATCTCAAACATTCAAAACAAAACCGGAAATTTTTGCACATCAAGTTTTCCATCCTGGGCATTGTCCTTGTGCTTAGGGTTCTTTCTCAGGTATGTGAGTTCACCTCTGCCTCTACTTTGCCATATAATAGCTCATTGTTTCTCTATGTGGCTCTTTCCTGTAAACAGAGTTACTTTGGAAGGAAAAGATATTCCCTCACATAATAAATAAGAAGGGCCTGTTGCTGACCTAACAGTCTGCCTTTGATCTGAAGGCAAATGGTACTTGGTTAATTACCATGTTTGCCTTGTGCTGCTGGCAGCGTGGCCAGGGTTAGGGAATGTCTCCTGCAGAGTTGTTATTTCCATTCATCAGCTGTCAGGGCAGGTAGTGTATGACCTTTCTTAACTGCATGAGATCCGGGTTTTCGATTTGAGAATCTCCTATTGCTTTCAGAAGAAGTGGGAAATAACTACTAAGTAGTCATACTTGATGCTGAGATCTAGGTGATCATATGTGTATTTTAGCAGAGCAAAGGACACGTTTATAATTACCATTTTTTATTTTCAAGTGCACATTGTAGCACCCATGTTGCTAGTTAAACTGGAGCCTGAGGGGACTGGTGGAAATTTCCTACAGCTGGATATAACTTCGTTATATTTTACACTTGAAGAATTGTCACTCCTGTGAAATATGTGCCCTTTTCCGTCTGTGTCTATAGGTAGACGAAGTGCACCACCCTTGAACCTCACAGGCCTCCCTGGCACAGAGAAGCTGAATGAAAAAGAAAAAGAGGTAACAAAAAGAAAGGGAGCTCGAAGGAAGAGGCTGATAAGTCATTGAATTGCTGTTACAGGATTAAACCCATTTTGCTCTGCTTATCTCACAACATGCACAGTTCTGGTCTATCCTGGAAGGCTAAGAGCTGGCGCAGCAGGTTTCAAAGGACTCCTTTCCTTATCACCTTGCCACCGTTTGCCTTCTGAGAGAAGAACATATGATATGTAAATCTAAATAATAGCAAATGTCATTTATTGAGCATTTACCATGTACCAAATACTGTACTAAGTGCTTTGTGTGAATGAAATTAATTTTTTATAAACCTAAAATAATATATGAAAATGGTTACTTCCTATTAGAACAGTCACTTTGAGTTGTTTTACTCTTTTTCCAACAGTATAACTATCCTTTAAAAGATTTTTTGAATTGTCTTCATAGCATGTTTATAAACATAAAGAAAGGAATTCATTGTTGTATATAGTCACATACTAATTTTGACTTTAAAGTGGCTTGACTCACTTTTCCATTATGATCATTAGACTTGTCTGCGTATTACTTTTGGCTGTTTCTAAAATTTAGATCCAGCCTCAAAAGAGCCATCATCAAGTGTTTTCAAAAGAACATGCCATGGCTCTGAAGTTCATTCCAAAAGTGGGATTCCTCTTTTGTTCCTCATATGCTCCTTTTACATTTCCCAAGATTAATGTCCCCTTCTGCCACTTTGTACCATTAATTCAAGTCAGACAGGACTAGTGTTTTTATCTTATCCACTAAGAATAGTAAAAAGATTAGTTTTGGAGTAGAAGGAGGTATATTTTATATTCAAGTATCACTGGGGAAAAAAAAAGGTCACAGGCCATTCTAATTCAAGCATTGAATGGACTGGAGTTTTAAGCAGTTTTTATCCTTACCCACAAAATGGTGACCTTAGACTGCTCATTTCTGGGTTAATGGCAAGTAAACTGGAATGAACCAGCTTTCTAGATTTTTAACAGCTAAAGTGGCCTCTCTTAGCAAGGCCTGTATACCTCCTCTCCCTCAGAAGTAGGAAGTGTATCACAAAAGCAGGGACTAGTACATTAAAAATAAGGTGATTCACACTTGGGAATCCAGGTCCCCACACCCCAACCCCCACCATGCCCTGTGGCTCTTCCCTGTTTTGGAATGTGCCAGGCCTCTACCCAGGCTGCTCCGCAGGACACATGCTTGGTTCCCTGACAGTCACGGGTGAGCCAGCCAACACGTGCTAAAGGCTCTACCAGCATCATATCCTGGCTTTCTCTTCCGGGGTGTCTGTTTTTAGTGAGTATTCCCTTCAAAGAAGAAACTAAATGGAATGTAGTCTAGCCACCCAATAGCTCCTGTAAATAGTTAGAGGTTGATGTCACTTCTTAAATTTTATTTTGGCTGTACCTGCTGGGTTAAATTATGAGAATGATAGATGTTAATGTTTATTAAATTTGCCATGTCTTTCAGCTCTGTCAGATGGTGAGGTTGGTCCCAGGAGCCTATTTAGAATACAAATCTGCTCTGTTGAACGAATGTAACAAGCAAGGAGGCTTGAGACTGGCACAAGCAAGAGCACTCATCAAGATAGACGTGAACAAAACCCGGAAAATCTATGACTTCCTCATTCGAGAAGGATACATCACTAAAGCCTGAGGCCATAAGGGCTCAGGATCTGAAATAACAAGTTTGGAATTCGGTGGACCAAAGGACAGTATGGATGTTCTTGAGCTGAATTCTCATTGTAAAAAAGAGGGGAAAGGACAAGGGAAACCTGAAGTTGTAATAGTGTCTACTTTATTCTCCACCCTGCTTAAAACGCTCTTGTTGTTGGTGCTGTGCGGCAGAGTTATGTGCTAGAGAAGCTGTTATTAAATGTGAGTGGGCATTCTTTCCCAACACCTCTTGTAGCTAAAACAAGAACCATAGTACCTCACATCACAGTGTTGGTAGAAATAGAGCTAAACCAGTCTTTAGTCCCAGGGGTCCAGCCCAGGCCCTTGTACTTGAGTAGTTGAATTTATCTGTTTTGCCTTCAAACAATACAGACAGATTTAAAGTAAAGAGAAAGGTTATAGAGCATGTGAAAGCTTTCTCTTTTCCTTCTGAGGATTTTTTAAGTTGACAGCTTATGTTTGCGAGCAAAGAGGAGGAAAATATCTTCCTTGTCCCAAACTGCATTTTTTTTCTTTATTTTTATTGTTGACACTATTACATATGTCCTCATGTCCCCCTAGTTTGCCCTCCTCCACCCAGTCTGCCCCCAAACTGCATCTTTAACTTTTATGTCTGGCTTTGTACTTTGCAGTCTGTCTAATCTGCAGTAGACTTTTGAGGAGGTGGCATCGCATGTAAAATGTCTTTATTATTTTTAGAATTAATGGATTAAAATGTTTTGCTGCTTAATTTGTTGGTGTGTCAAATATTCTGGTAACTAAAGCACATTTAGGGTGTTGGATGCCCGCCTCATCACGCTGCACTGTCTCTCCTGGCATGTGTGTCCTGGACTCACCCTGTTCTCACCCTGGGTTTCCCAGGATACCAGACCCCTGAGGATGGGGATGATGTAACTAACCTCCCCCTTACTTGGACTGAGACCTGAACCCTAATTTCTTAATGGGGAAAGGCTAGCCTGCAATAAAAGCTACTTTTAAAACAAAAGTAAACAGTTTCATACATGGGACTCAGTAGATAATGAGGGTGAGTAACCCTACCACATCTGAAACTTGGTCCTCAAAACTTTCTGCAGAATAAGGAGCCAAACTCAGAGTCATGGCTATCCCAGTTCCATTAGAAGGAGACTTGTATATACAAAGAACTTCAGAATCTGCACAAATAACCTCTAGTAGCTGATTCTTTCATTCTTTCAACATTTAAAGTATCCAATTAAAATACTATGTTTTGTTGGAAGTACCTGCTCAGACTTTTTTACTGATGTAAATATGCATGCAGCTTGCTAATAGACTTCATCTAGGGGTTACAAATGAAAAGGAAACTCTGAGGATCTGAAGGAATTAGAATAATTAGACTTCAGTGTTTAAAAAGGGTGGCTTGTGGAAATGGTCTCTCTTCTTTGCATAGTCATCTCTTAGAAAAACGTATTCTACCACTACCACCCTCAGTTGGTTAAAAAGGGAGTGCCTCTTATCCCCGCAAGGCAATTCTGATTCTAAAAATTCAGGGTGCATTAGACCTCAATGTCAAGTGATGTCTGTTGTAGTCGGAAGAGTTATTCGTCTTGATTAAGGAGGCTTCCTGGGAGAGGTGAGCTTTTGAGGCAATGATGAGCTAGAAAAGAGAGAGACAGTTTGGCAGATGGAAGTGGGAGGCTGTTTCAGACAGAGTGGGTGGAGGATGGTGTGGAGGCAGCAGTGGGAGCAAGGAAGATAGTGCCAAGAGATTTAGTTGTCTAGGATGCAAGGGGCAGCTATGGTAGTTAGGAGTGGGAGGACAGTAGGACAGCCTGATAGAAACCTTGGAACCAGCTGAACTCTGAAAAACTGATTGGGGAATCAGCAGCTTTGATGAGGAAAAATGGCATGGTTGAAAACTGATAGAAAAATAAGGCTGTACTTTCAAATAACTGGATTTTAGAAAGTAGGATAATCATTATTGTTGTTTCGGTAAATCCAACTTTGCAAAATTTAAGACTTGGAATCCCTAGGGGGTTTCTCAAGCTCTAGCCATATTTTGGGTCACGAGTACTCATGAACGGAGTGACCAAATCACTCTCTTTTTGCCTTTATGATAGAAAAGCACTTGCTGATATATTGATGTGGCTGGCTTCAGTACATTATTTTCTTCCATGTTCTTACCACTAAAGGAAGGCCCTCCTTTTTACTAAAAATCTAGAGCCTGCAAGGGCATTTCAGAGACTATTCCAGCTACATTAATAGAGGCCTCAGTCCAGATCATCCAGATCATCTCAGAAGAGGAACACTTTACTCTGAAACTTGACAGCATAAATAAAAGACTTTTAAAAATATATTTACTTTTAGAGAAAGGGGAAGGGAGAGAGAAAGAGAGCCGTGTGCCCTGACTGGGAATTGAATCAGTGACCTTTCGGTTCGCAGGCCCGCCCTCACTCCACTGAGCCACACCAGCCAGGGCTGAATAAAGACGTTTTACTGTTAGGAATTTTTATTGCAATTTAACATGAAAGGCTTTGCTGACGTTTTAAGCCTATCCTCTTCCAGTGCTGGGAAATCGAGAACAAATGTCTCTCCCTGATCCTTTCCTGTGTTTAAAGACCTAGACTGTGTCTCTTGAGACCAGTTATTTGTGGTTTATCCTTTCTTGGATTCTCGTTTTCATCCTTTTACTGTGTACAACCCCCACCCATTTAAAATCTGAACTGGGTAGTGAATTAACAGTCCTTCCTGAGAGAGAAGAACAATCTGCCCATTTTTAGTAATGAAATCACCAAATTGTGGTGAGCTGGAAGGAGAAGACCAATGACATAAAAAACAACAAAATTCCAGTTAGTAAGTCATTGTAGCTTTAGAAAATATGTAGATAGATAATAAAAGAACTCAGATGTCCAGTGTGAAGAATCAGGGGCCCAAATTACAAAGAGAGGCTTGGAAAACACTTGTTCACATTTACTCCAAAACATTCTTCCTCTCTTCACCACGCAGCAGAGCAGTGTTGTGTTCTAAACAGCATTCTACAACATGGTTCATCCATTTTTAAGGATCTTTGTGGATGTCTTCTAAATATACACTGTATTATTGTTAACACAAAAAGCTTTTCCACAACATACACGTACCTGGCTTTTTATTTGTTTAAATTTCTAAAGTCTGAATCAAGAGTTACTGATCTGGAAGCTTTGCTTTCCTTTCCGACGGGCTTAGACCAGATGTGTTTAACCTCTCCTTGATCTGCCAGCAGGGGCCACCTCTCGTACAGTGGGATTCTACCATATCTATGGCCTTGTGTGGAAGAGGTCGCCCAGCTAAGACAAAGGATTTCTCTTCAATCAGACACAACAACGAGCCCTTCTGAGTGAAACTGAGCAGGATCTCAGTGCAAGGCCAGAGCACCCTGGGTAGGATAGTAATGGTCATGCTAACATAGGCATTTAATTTAGGAGTGAGAACGATAATGGAGAGCATTTAACTGGGGAGTATTTTGGAACCTAAGCCATCCATGAAATATGCATTAGAACTGAGCATTAGTGTGCTGCTTTTGAGGGGTTGGGGTGGAGGGACAGATGAATAATTTCTGAGAGATCTGGAAAGCATGTTTCTAAATCTAATGGGACAGAGTTTTTCTGTTGAGTGTTTCCCTGGTGCCTTGGCTTCCGTGATTTGAGATGTGCTAGGATGAAAGCATTAACTGCCCTTTGATTTGACTGGGCTTACAGTCAAGAAACGGATATTTAAGGAAAGGATGAATGTCTTACATCTAACATTAAAATGCCTTTGTCAGTACGGGTTACTTGATTGGTATGCATTGTATACTGGGCCCCTTCCCTGTTAAGAGTAGGAATAAGGAAGTTGAGATAAGAATGCAGAAAGCATCCCTGAAATAGTTTAAAACCCCAAACTAAAGGATACCAAAAAATCAAGTATCACCGTCATTGTTCCGAAAGCCCTGTAGTTAACCGTTGCCAGCCTAGACTTGCTTTATGTCTTTGAGGACTGGGTAATTAAGTCTGATGCCCTTATTTTCTACTTTGGAGTGCAGGGGATAGCGTCAAATTAACTTGGTTGAATTAATCTTTCCTTCTTAACCAAGCAACACGTGTATTGTTTCGGCTTGCTCCGGCCTCCCTCGGGGTCTTATGTGACAAAAGGCTTCCAGGTGGCTTGCTAATTAATCTACCTTGATCCAGAGTTTATGTTGAACAGAAGCAGCATCTCAGGAAGTATGAAAAGAAGAAGACCTCACAGTTTTAAGAAACCAACATTTTTCCTTAATCGAAGCACAAATGCTGAAATGGTGTCATCTTATCACCCTTACTCAATAGTGAACTGACAGCTAAGTGCCAACTCATGACGCTTCTAATGCATCTCTCTGCTCCTCCTTGGAGAGCTGTCTGCCAAATGTACTCCGTGTTTCTGAAATTGTTTGTGATGCTCTAACCTCTTTTCTCCCATTAAATAATAGTAACTGATTTGAATTTTCTCCTTATCATCCTTCATTTAGAGGATTCCTTTAAAACATAAAAAATATATTCTTTAAAGAAATAAAAAAAAAAGAAAATTAATGGAGCCCTGACCTGTGTGGCTCAGTTGGGCATCGCACTGCAAAACAAAAGGTCACCAGTTCGATTCCTGTTCAGGGCACATGCCTGAATTTTGGGCCTGGTCCCCAGTTGGTGTGAGTGCAAGAGGCAACCAATCAATATTTCTCTCCCTCTCCTCCCTCCCTTCCCCTCTCTCTAAAAATAAATAAATGTTTAAAAAATTAACGAAACCGGTACTATGGAGCTTGATTTTAATGTTCCTGATCAACATCCTCTATAAGAAAGGTGATTTTGAATTTTGGCTAACCGATATTTTTATTTCAGCTTCCAATGGCAGGATGTCTAATGTGAAAAGGGCAATTTTCAGGATAATTTAATAGGTTTTCCAAAAAAATTATTTAAAAGGAGTAAAAAGTTCAGAAATTCCATGAAGACACTTAGTTCCCCCACCAGAGGCCTTGAGATGGGGGTGTGAGGTACTGATTTGAACTTTGAACTTTGGTAGAGGAGGAGTGGGCAGCAGTGTTCGAACCCTGATACCACAGGAGTTTGCTGTCTGCTTTGGAGAGGTAGAACAGCTTTTCCAAACAGTATCCCGTTAGGGCCCTCTTACTAACCAACCTCAAGCTCAGCAGAAAAAGTCACTCTACTGGTGGCAGGAGCCAGAGCCCTTATTTTGTGCCTAAAGGAGAGCACTTTGATATATTTTTACCAAAAGGGATTTAAGCACTAGCCACAGGTAGGTGACAGCAAGGTCAACCTTACCTGGCAGCCTGCCCTCCCCCGACACATGAAAAATCTTTGCTTTGTTTTGGGCATGCCTGGTTTCAGATTCAGGACAGCTAGCAAATCTAAGTCAGCATAGTTTTAACTTCATGATGCAAAGCAAAAATGCTTTTGAGAGCAAAATCTCCCAGGAGTGCCTTCCACCCCCAGCAACTACACAAAGGAAGGTGTCTGCTGGGGAGAAGGGAGGCTTTAGACGTCATCGCATCTTCCATCCAGATCCCAGCTGTGACCTGGCTCAGGGTTTTATAGTTAAAAATAACCATGGCTTAGAGTTGGGGGGAAAAAGTAAACTGTTGCGTCTCCATGGAAACTGGGAGAAAGAAAAAGGCAAGCCATGGATTTGCAGCAGATGTGGCAAGGTGGGGTGGATATGGGGTCTGGGAGCTTACAATAAGGCCCTCTGGTGAAAGGAGATACCCCTGATTAGCATCCAGGATGTAACTAGACATTGTTCCAGGGCTCTGGAGACACTGCAGCCAAGGTATGTTTGCAGCAACAATGTGTATATCTTGAGTTGGGGTGGGGAAGAAGAATCATTTGAGGCTTCCAACTTGCTGTAACTCAGATTTGCTACTATCTGGCAAAGCAGAGAGCAGATGAGCTACACAGTAGGTTAGATGTTACCTTCTAAACATTCTGGGAACCTTTACTACCAACCTCCATTCACATTCCACTCTTTTATTTGCATAGTCAGAGTCTTGACTGGAGGGGTAGCAATGTATAAGTAGAGGGGAAGTGTTCCGGCTCTTGGACTGACATGGACATTTACTCCCTTTCCATAGGACCAGGCTTTTTCTCTTTGGTGTAGCAGATTATGCAAAGTGGCATTAATTACCCAGGATGTCCTTAAAAGTTTGTATGTCCCTTATAATTTCTGGTATTACTATCAGAGGTGACTCTTGGGGGAAAATATTTCATCTCTTCATTTCCTCTTTCTTTAAACTTTTTAAAAGATAGTTTTTACAGAATACATGAATACATTCTAGTTGTAATTTTTAAAAAAAACTCATCTTTTTACATTAAGAGTTTATATGCTTTCTTGTTTACCTGCCCAGTGTATTGGAAAGACCTGAGTGCTAATAATACCTACCTGACTGAGTTTGATGAAGATTAAATGGGATAAGGTATATTAACCACTTGGTACCTCCCTCTCCCTCCCTTCCTTTCCTTACCCATGGAGCCTTTGATATTTTTGTTTAACTCCAGCCAGGTATGAGCAAGCACTTGATTTTCCTATACCACACAATTCACACCAGGGTAAAGTCTCACAGAGGGATACTAAGATCTGGAAGACACAGAGCAAATGTCAAGACAGGCAGATGTGCATTTTCCAAGGATGTTGTTTATATTGGAATTCTCATTACTGTGCATCATTTCCACAGCCCCAGGGTTGAATTAAGGGCAGAAAATTTCAGAGACAGATACATATTAAATGACCTAGTTATCCGAGACATGTTGTAATATTCCCTTATATAATGCCTAGCTCAAGAAGCCTGCAGTCAGATTAAAAAACTGTGCGCCCACTGTGATTGTCATTGGGTAAAGAAAACTAAAAAATTGTGTATAGTAAAAAGACCAGAAAGAAAAGAGTCTAATTGTTTTTTGTTAAGTAGTAAAATTATGGGTGATATGTTTGCACTCTCTCTCTCCTGGCAATGTGACATTTTTTTATTAGTGGAAAAATAAATTTTATGAGAACTATAAATACTCTAAAAATAGAAGCTTAAAGTATTTATATTAATAAAATTTAGTTAATCCTTATGATAACCATATAAGGTACTACGTTACATCTTATAGAATACCACATGCCTTAGGCAATTTCTACAGTCGATAAAACATGTTTTGGAACTTCTGTTTCCTAGGTCTTTTATCTTTTCCACATTTATAGAGTTTCCTCACAGATACCTGGTGTCCTCTGCCCCTCTCAAATGTGCCAGTTGGCAATAGCTTGAAGATTTACTTCTCAGGAGGGGTGCGGTATTGCATTCTAACTACCAAAGGATGGCATATAATCTGGAATTATAGGCATTAGCAACAAGGGATTTTAGATATCTGCAACCAACAGGACCTGATGGCAAACTTCTGTAGACCAAGGAGCCCTGACCACTGCTGTTCCCCAGTTCTGACAGATACATCAAAGCTGCTGTCAATTTGTTAACCAGAGGCAATGATACAAATGGAAGACACAGCTATTCTTTCTGAGGGACCCATGTAAATCTGATTAATCTAAGGAGTGCAAGCAATTAAGGAGAATATTTTTGAAAAGGCAGACATCAGAAGCCAAGCAGAGTAGAAGTTTCCATCCTCTACTTACTGTGTCTAATCAGATCAACTCTCATTCTGGATAGAAGCTGTGCCACTAGAATACACTGCTTATTTAGATGTAGTCAGGAGTACCCATACCTCCCTAGGCATAGACAAGTCATACTTTTGTAGCAGATGACATCTAAGATGTTTTACTACTTAAAATAGTTGGCACCTATAAAGATACTAATTTCTCGTCTAGTAATGTGCTGTCTAGAAAGGTTGCCACTAGCCAGCCTCATGTGGCTATTAAAATTTAAATTAAATTTAAAATTAAAACTATAGTTCCTCAGTCGCACTAGTTAGCCCACATTTCAAGTGCTCAAAAGCCACATGAGGCTAGGGGCTACTGTATTGGACAGTGCAGATACAGAACATTTTCATCACAGTTCTATTGGACAGTGCAGGTCTAGAAGGTGCATTCAGACCATACTTTCAAGTTGCCTTTTTTTTTTTTTTTTTTTGTAGAGGCATATAGAAACCTGCACTTGCAGTGGAAAGGCATGAAGTACCTCCCTACCCACAGGCCTATGTGTACAGTCACTAAGTGATCTTGCTGAATATAGCACGTCTTTCTGCTTTCCTAAATCTCTAGATCTTTACAGATGCATCGCACTCAACACAAAGTCTATGTTAGCTCTCCTCCCTCCTCTTCACTGATGAAGACGTGATTCTTCATGGTAGTTTTAGTTCCTATAATCCATGAAAACACTCTTTGTCACTAACTAGAGCTGTTCTGGAAACCTGCCTTGTGGGTAACAAACAGGCTTGAATCTGAAGAGGGATGTATCTATTTGTGCTGCTGAGTCACTGAATTGACTGAAGGAGAGACTGTGGGGGGAGAAAGAAATGAAAGCCACATACAATAATTTCTATTAGAGATTTTGCTATTTTGGTATTGGCATGTCAAAAATAAGTCTCTAGATGAGCTGATGATGGAGCAATCTAGTGCCGGGACGATGCCTTTCCCAGGCAATATTCTCCTGCAGAAAAATTAATTTTGCCTAATTTTAAAGCTTTGATTCTCTATTTATGAAGGCAAATAAACAAATCTTTCCTTCTAGGCCTTTTTAGCTCCCCTAAGATGACCACGAAAATGTCTTTGATGTTATGTTTTTGTCTGGGAAGCAAACAGAACTTTTAGATATTCCTGCACCCATGGGATGACTCCGAGTCCAGCGGGGACCTAGGAACGGTATGAAAAAGCCTCAGAGCTTTTTAGTTGAAGATGCCGATGCCGAGGGATGTAAATCCAAAATGCGGCGTTTACTCCCCTCATCAACCCCTCCCCCTAAACCTATGACTGTTCATTTGATTGCTCAGCAGTTTCGATGCCAACGATTTACAACGGTGAGGAGATGGATCTGGTGGTGAGTAAAGGGCTGGGCGTGGAGTCAGGACTCTTAGGTGTCTGACTCACCGCAGAGCCCCAAGGAAGTCGTTTATACCTCCCCTCGCCTGCCAGGGCAGGATTGTGCTGAAAAAAGTCCGTTTTGCATCTAGTCATTTACAGATGGGCGAACCTAAATTAAAAAATGACCCTCCGAGTGACAGCAAATAAGCCTTCAACGAATCCCTATGTTCAGCCTGGGCTCAGTAGACCCTACATCCCTACCTCGGAGGCACGGACTACGGATCCGGGGTTTAGAGACTCAGATGGCACCTGTGTTGGTGGTGGTGGTGGGCTGGCGGTCACGGCGCGGCAAAGGATGGCCGTATCTGTAGCTACTTTTGTGTCTCGGACAATGTAGCCTCCCACAGTTACTGGAAACCGCCCACACCTGCCCAGGCAGAAGTCATCCAACAGTTACCACGAGATTTATTTTCCCTTCACTCTTCGATCCCAAACCTAGGGCTCTCGGGGCAGGGTAGAAGGTGGGGGTGGGGGGAGAGTCGGTGATTAGTCACTAACTGCAGTCTTCGCCCTTTTTATAATAGCCGTTTTCTTGCCTTTAACCTCTCACATCCAGAAAGAGCCCTAGTACAGCCGCCTGTGCACCGGGGTCCCAAACCTGGCTTGTAAACCCTGAAGTGGGAAAGGGGGAGAGACAAATAATGAGACAACAGGGAACCCCTAAGCAGGGACTGCTGGGGAGAAGCGGGCGTCGCTGGAGCTGGGGGCGCGCCGCGGCCCAGGCGCTCGGCGATGGAGGGCGCAGTGCGCACGCGCGCCGCCCGCGGCTGCTAGCGTCCCTCGCTGGCTTCCCCCCCGCGGCGCACTTCCCCCCGCCGAGGCTCCGCCCCCCGCCCCGAGCACCACCCCCACCCCGGGTGAGGGCGGTGGAGCTCAGGGAGCGTGCGCACCGCCCGCCCCGGGTGCGGGCGGAGGTGAGAAGGAGGGGTGAGCGCGGTGGCCAGTCCGCAGAACCCGGGAGGCGCGCTGGAGGACGGATCCTTGAGCGTGGCGGAATCGGTACGTGGCCCGCGGCCCGGGTGGAGGGCGGCGGGCGGGCAGACGGGACTTGGCGCCGACGCGGCTCCGAAGCGCTGGCGGTACCGGGCGGCCAGGGCCCCGCGCGACCCTCGTCTTTGGAAACTTTGTGCCGGCGCCCCCACCTGCTCCCAGGGGTTCTTGCATCCTCTGGGCGGTGGGGAGAGGAGAAGCCCGGGGTCCTCCGCAGCGCCCCCTCCTCAGCGCGCAGCCCCCGCCACACTGGCTCTCCGCGCGCACCTCCTGCTGCTCTACCTCTTCGGCAGACACCCCGGCCCCGATGCTGACCCTCCGGCTCCTGCGCGAGCATCCTTGTCTGCTCCCCACCCGCCACCCCTCTGCTCTGCGGCCCCGCCACGGCCTCTGCCTCCTCACCCCGCGATCGGCGTTCGCCCGCGCTGAGCCACGGAGCCAACGGCGCCCTTCTGCATCTGCCAGAGGTTTCTGGTGCATTGATAGAAGCAACTTGACTTTTAGCATTGCCAAGTATTCAACTTCAGTATTTTTCTCGGTAGTGGTAGATTGGTGTGCACAGTGCTAACGTGTCTTATTTTTTTTAAGTACCCTTGCTTGAAACCGAAGTTGGGTTGTTTGTGTGTGAAGGGAATTGCGTGCCGTAGCTTCCTTAAGTGGATTGTATAACTACAGTATTTTATTTAGGTGGATGTTGCCAATGGTTCCGGCCAGTGTTATGGTAACTGAGCATCCCAGAGGCGAGGGAAGTGACTTACAAATGTAGTTCTACTGAGTAGGGACTTATTCAAAAACAAAAACAAAAAACTGCCTTGTACTTTTTATCCAGGAGGATTTCAAGTCATTTAGCATGTATTAACTAGTTTCTGTCCATTGTAATTTTATGAGCGGGGTAGGTAGAGATCATTACCATCCCGCTTTACAGATGTAAAAACGGAGGAAAAGAGCCCAGTCCCGATTCTTTACAAACCTTAAACTAACCTTAAAGGAATATGGACCAAGAGATTTAACCCAGAGTTTCCTGGAATTTCTAGATCGTAAGGCCACTCAGAAGTATAGTGCAACGTTGGAACATCCTCCCTGAGGTTGTGCAGATCAATTAAAAATCAAAGGCTGGGGCCAACCTTCAGCAACTCCATGCTAGGAACTCAACTCTGTCACAAAGTGAAGTGATACTGGGCAAGTCACATTTGCTCTGGGTGGCTCCTGCTCTTTAAAATGAGGGAAACAAAGGTGCCGTTTCCTTTGCAAAGCTGTGTGAGTGTGTATGGAAGCTCCCCTGACTTGAGCTGCATTTGGTGATTGTTACTTGCGAACTCATAAAAACCCCTATTCTCGAGTTCCCTCCAAAAACGCAGGGACACCCCAGAATGCATACCACCTGTCTTCACCAGAGGCACCTGAGAACTCATGGCAGGGACAGCCTGAGGCAGGGGACCCCAGCCTGGGTGAGGGAAGCGGGTTGCTGGTGAGGAGGTAGGAAGAAGCCCTGCACAGGCGGCTTGACACATGGGCACTATTTCTGCCTTCAGTTCTGACTCATCTTCTGACGCTTGGAGGAGGAGAGGTAGTTGCTTGATATTTTTGGCTTTCCCCCATAAAAGGGGAGATGGTTTCCTTCATTCCAAGTCTTTTTAACGTCAGCGTCGATCGTGTCTATGCTGCGTTGTCATCTGAAATCTTTCATAGTGGCTGAATGCAGGTATGATTTCTATAATATCCTTTAATAGAGTGGCACAAATGGATATATTTATATAATAAAAACTGGCCAGGTTTTAAGTCCAGGAAATCCTTTAAAACTTTAGCATAAAAACTAGCATTTTAAAATGATGGTCTGTAGGAAAGTATCTGGGTTTGGTGGATTCCTTTGTAATTGGAACTTTATTTTAAGGCAAAGTGGATTAAAATGCTTTTATTTAAAATAGCACAAGAAATACTTTAATCATTCTTTATGCAAAACATTAAAACTTTACAGGTAAATTTAAAGCTTTCTTTTGAGCATCTTTCCCCAAAGCAACTGCTCTGTGTATGTTTATCAGGTTTGTGTGTATCGTTTTAGACTTTTTAAAACATTTTCATAAGTGTCTTTGCACAAAGTGATTTTTTAAATTGAAATAATTTATTATAAATGTAACTGGTCCTATTTATAGAGATTTGATTTCTGTCTAGAACAGATAGAATGCATTTTAATTACAGCTTGGTTGTAAAGTTTTATGAACTTTGATCGCATGGTAGTATTTCTTTGGACAATGGCAAACGACTTAACTAACTTAAGAGCAGTTAAATCATTAAGATCCTAGGTGTTCCTCCCAGTTTTAGATGAAACTTTACCTTTAGAAAAAAAGAAATCTGGGACTACTGTGTGTTCATCTTTTCTTTGCTTATAAGGAGGCATAAAAGGGGAGTGGAAGGCAGGGAGAGTCACCAAAGTGCCTGGGTATAAACTTACAGAGTGAACATTTAAGGTGGTAGCTTTAGTTATTTATGAAAGCGTCACTGGGGTGAAGACAAAGAAGGGGAGGTGTTAAAGTCGGCACAGTTTAAATCAGTCATTTCAGGAGATGGGTAAGTTAAAACAAAAATCACATCAAGAGTTTATGGTTTTAAACGTTAGGTATTTATTGAGGACTTTTTCCATGCTAAAGATACTGGGCTGAACACTAGGGCAGAAGACAGATAAGGTCCCTGACCTCATGAAGCTGACAGACTGATAGTGACGTTCACAGAGGAAGTGCTCTTTCCCAAGATTAGCTAGAATTGTAATGGTTCCGAATTCCTGGAAATCAACATTGTAGTTATTTAAACTTTTATTAAAAATTCTGAATTGTAACACAGAGAAGGGTATGAAACCTAACAATTATTTTAAAGAAAAGACGATATAACTGTCTTACAGGTCAGGAAGTACCCTCATCCCACTCTTTCCCAATGACAACTTCTCCCTCACCCCAGAGGTAACCAAGCCAGTAACTAGCCTCATTTTGTGGAAATCATTTCCTTTCTTTTCTGTAGTTTTATACCCTGAATATAAATCTCTGAACAGTGCAGTTTCACTTTGCCTATTTTTTTTTTTTACCTTTGTACAAATGAGATCAAAGTAGGAATTCTTTCTGTTATTTAGTTTTTATTTCATAATCATATACTTAACTCTGCAATCTAGCTATACTTGGAAGGGGTAAGGAAAATATGGAACTTAATGAACTGTAGCATTCTTTTAAATCCATTTTAAAAATCAGTATCGTGTGTGTGTGTTTACACACAGACACATAATTTTTTGTTTAAATTTTTGTAGCATTATAGTTTTTAAGATTCATCCATGTTACCTGTGACTATAATTAGTTCATTTTTGTATGACATACTGCAAGTTATCTGTTCGTCATTGATGGGCATCTCGGTTGTTTCTGGTCTGGTGCTGGGTCACAGGTGTGTGTATATCCAGCTTTACTAGCTGATGCCTATTTTCTGAAGTGGTTGTACCAATTTGCATTCCTCCGGTGGTGTCAGCTTTGAATTTATAATCCACTGTATTTGCTGTTTAACTGCAATATGTTTGGATAACCACAATATGTTTGGATATTTTGTTTTTTGTGTGTTTATTTTTAAAAAGATTTTATTTTTTAGAGAGAGAGGAAGGGAGGAAGAAAGAAAGGGAGAGAAATTCAATGTGCAAGAGAAACGTCGATCAGTTGCCTCTCGCATGCCCGCAACCGGGGACCTGGCCGGCAACCCAGGCATGTGCCCTGACTGGTAATCAACCAGTGACCTTTCGGTTTGCAGGCAGCTCAACCCACTTAGCCACGCCAGCCAGGGTTGTTTTTTTTGGGGGGCTGGGGGGGGGTTGTTTTTTTTGGCATTATTAATTTGAGGGAGGGGAGGGGATAGGGAGAGAATCAATTTGTTCTTCCACTAATTCACACATTTATTGATTTTCTTGCATGTTCCTTGACCAGGGATTGAACCCTCAGCCTTGGCTTGTTAAGATGGCACACCAGCCAACTGAGCTACCTGGCCAGGGCCTAGATATTTATTGAAATGAATGAATACATGTCACCGGAATACATGTAGACCGATCCCTGGCCCTTCATATACTATTGTATTTACATATACATATGTTTAATTGTGTGGTTTGGACTGACATACCACCCAAAGGCCAGAGATGGTTTTTCCACTCTGTTTAGTTGACAAATACCCAGTAGAGCCCTTCCATTGATCTTTAAAAAAGAAAAAAAAAACATTTATAGAGAAATTTAACTATGCAAAGTGAAATATTAAAAATAAAAATGTCTAGTACTTAGAAGTCTTAAAGATTTTGGGTGAATCCTATCTCTAGGGCTAGCAGATAGCTTGACTTGTGCCCAGCCCGGAATGTGCAAGCCAGCATTGCTGATTTTAGTGTGTGATGTGTGTAGGAACCCAGGCCAATTTGTGTTAAAGTACCATTGAGGACAGGTACTCACATGCTTGTGTGCATGGGCAGACCCCTAAGGGCACCAGGCACAGTTCGTGGTTCATTTTTCCTTGGCAATTCCAAAGGAACCGTGGCATCTTTGCTACGGGGATAAATGACTCTTACAATCTTTAAAGTGTGCTTTTCTCCAAATCTTTCTTTGTATGAGACAGAAGAAGTAGTTTAGAACTACCTCTTTTGATATAGGAAATTTCTGCTTTCTGAGTAGACAATTGCCTGTGTTTGGTGTTGCTAGCTAGATTTAAAGATAGGGATGTGAGGGGAAGAAGTGAGAGAAAGAGGAGGATATGGAGATGTGGGGAGGTCATGTTAGGACAGTTATTAAATTATTAAATTCGGGTATTTGTTGAGTATCTACTGTGCCTAGTATCTGCTAACAGTCTGTTTCTATGCTTAGAGCAGAAAGTTCTACAATTCTGTAGGTTTAGAAAATACCATCAGAGAGATAATACTTCTTCTTAGCTGGAGGGGTGATGGAAAAACAGTAGCCCAAAGAATGTGAGATTTTAAAATTTCTTTTTTATTTCCTTTTTATTTCTTCTGTAATGCATCTTGGAAAATGACTGAATTGTTTTATTTTCAGTCTTTACATAAATCATGAATTTTTAACTCATATATTAAACATTTTTTTCCAGATTCTTTAAAATAATTTCAATTTTATGAAACTACACCCAAGGGGGAGGATAAAAAGTGTCAGAACTTTTAATCTGAGTGACGGAGGAGAATTCCTGTTTCGTTCTTTGATGTCCTTCTGGGCAGTGACTCACAGAGGTGCTCTATTTTCCACCTGTTGGCAGGGAAGAGGGGGAGCCCTGGTGTGGAAATCAGGTCCATGTCCTATCACATGGGTCCCATAGCCATCCCAGCTTCCCTCACCACTTCCCATTCGTGCTTTTACAGTGACAGCAAGTGACCGGGCATTCATTTTGTTCAACTTTCTCTGTGCCATCTTGGAGTCTCAGGGGACAAAAGGCTGTTTTGAAATTCACATGCAACAGCATTTTTCCCAGAATGGTGTTTTTTTTTGTTTTTAAGATTTTATTTTATTTTATTTATTTTTAGAGAGAGGGGAACGGAGGGAGAAAGACAGGGAGAGAAACATTGATGTCAGAGAGAAACATCAATTGGTTGCCTCAGTAGGGGACCAAACCTGCAACCCAGGCATGTGCCCTGACCAATGGACCTTTTGCTTTGTGGAACGACGCCCAGTTAACCGAGCCATACCAGTCAGGGCCCAGAATGGTTTTAGTGTCAATTGCCTATTGTAGATCTTTTTGGCTCCTTAGCTCTTTAAGTTTGTAGGCACGCATGAGAAAACTCTAAAGTGAGAGTCTGTTGCCTCTGTTGACTAGTAAACATTTGCGTGGCAGACAGAGCACGTGAAGCACCAGCCTTCCACACCTGGAAGACGGAGACCATGAGGTGAGCTTACTTGAAACTTTGAGGAAGTAGTGGCAAAAGTAAAATCCAGAGAGTACTATTGGCATACAAGTTATGCATAAATTTAAAAGCAAGATTTATAACCAAGAATTTTCCTAATTTAGTTGTTGTGTCATGCTGTTACAGTTTCCAAGTCCTCTCACCAAATCAACTCTTGGTTTGGATCCCGGGCCAGGTGGAGGCCAAGGCCTGGAGAGGGCGTTGGATTGGTAGCCATTTGTTGTAGTTAATTTTCTTTTACTCCAAATAGTTTTTATTTTTAGAAATTGCAATGGCATAGAAAATTACAAACAGCAAATTAACCAGCACTATTACCACTCAAGATTGGTCATAATTACTTTATCACTCTTTTATTTTAAAAAAAAAAGCATTATAAAGTTTGAGGCTTCCTTGAGCCCATTCTCTTTCTTCTCTACTGAGACAACCATCCCCATGAATTTGATAGGGTTCCTTCCAATCCGCTGTACTTCAGTACAGTCATGCGCTGCATAATGACATTTTATTTTTTATTAAAAAAAAATATTTAATTTATTTTTTTAGACAGAGGGGAACAGAAGGCGAGGGGGAGAGAAACGTCAATGTGTGGTTGCCTCACGCACGCCCCTTACTGGGGACCTGGCCTGCAACTCATGCATGTGCCCTGACTGGGGAATCAAACCAGCGACCCTTTTGTTCGCAGGCCGACGCTCAGTCCACTGAGCTACACCAGCCAGAGCATGCGTAATGACATTTTAGTCAGTGATGGACTGCATGCTTACCCTGTGATGGTGGTCCCATACATTTATATAGAGCTGAGAAATTCCTATCCACTAGTGATGTCATAGCCATTCTGAAGTCATAGTGCAATGCACTCCTCATGTGTTGGTGGCGATGCTGGTGTAAAGAAATCTGTGCTGCTTATCATAAAAGTATTGCACATACAGTTATGTGCAGTACCTAACACTTGATAATAAATGACTGTTACTTGTTTATATATTTAGCATACTATACTTTTTATAGTTATTTTAGAGTGTACTCTTTATACTTATAAAAAAAGAGTTTGCTGGAAAACAGTATGCCCTGTTATGCAGGCAGCAGCGTCATACATTTCATGTTTATTATGTCTCTTGAATGCATTATTTTGTCTTGTGTTTGATTTAATCTTGTGTTGTTTTGTTCATCATGGTCCTTAAGTATACAAAATCCACTGCTAATTTTGCCATTATGAGGTTATGTTGAGTGATTGACCTGGAAGCAAAATTAAAAGTGATTAAGAATTATGAACGTAGAAAATCAGTGATGGTTATAGCTGGTTATAGCTTGCCAGTCAGGCCTGTCTTATTCCACCATAGCTACCATCTTGAAGAACAAGAACAAAGTGATGGAAACTGCTAAAGGACCTGCCTCATTGCAGGCAATGAGACTAATGAGTATTCAGCAAAGCCCTATATTAGACATAGAGAAACTTCTAATGACCTGGATTGAAGACCAGACGCAGAAGCACATTCCTTTCAGCACCATTATGCTAACTGCCAAAGAAAGAAGGGTTTTTTTTTTGTTGTTTTTTGGTTTCTTTTTCAATATTGAAAGAAAAGGCTGGACCCGACGATAGGACGATAATGTTGAATTAACTGCTAGCTCTGAGTGGCTTAAACAGTTCAAGAATTATTATTCATTACATAATATGAAAGTGAGGGGTGAAGTCTATGAGTACTGATACGAAAGGCAGCTGAAGAATTTTTGGAAACTCTAGATAAGCTGATTGTGGAGGAAAATTACTTGCCAAAGTAAATATTCTTCATGGATTAAACCTCCCTATTCTGGAAACAGATACTTGAAGGACTTTAATCCATAAAAAGACCAAGTCAATGTCAGTTTCCAAGGCTTTTAAGGACAGGATAACAGTCTTGCTTGGGGCAGTGTTTGAGGCTGCGAACTGAAACCCTTTGTGATCAGTGAGATCACGAAGTGGGAAACTCGGGGCCTTCAGGCTTATCAGTAAGCACACGCTGCAGGCACGGTGAGAAGTCATGGGCGACTCCGCTCCTCTTCCAGCATGCTCTCCAGAGTTGCTGTGCTAGAAAAATGGAGAAATACCGTTTGAGAATAACAACACCTTTCAAGATTTTGCTAATTGTTGATGGAGGCCCTTTAATGTTGACATCCTTCTTTTATTGGTGATTTTTTATCCCAGTATCAAAGTGGTGTTTGCGCCTCCAAACACCACCTCTTTGATCCAACCAGTGGAACAAGGAGTTATAGCAGCTTTTTAAGGTCTACTGTGAGGAGGAACTTTACCCAGGCTATTGCCGCCCCTGAGGAAAACACAGGAGAAACTAACGCAATTCTGCAACAATTACAACATCAGTGATTGCGTCAAGAACCTTGCTTGGGCTTGGGGTGATGTCACCAAAGAGTATATGAATGGCATCTGGAAGAAGGTACCCAAGAGGTTCGTTTCTCCATGACTTCAAAGGATTTGCCGTGGATGAGGAAGTAACAAAAATCAGCAACACTGTGGTTGAAATGACAAAGAACTTTAACCTGGGTGTGCATGAGGATGACATTGAGGAGTTCTTAGAGGTGGTTCCTGAAGAATCAAGTAACAATGAGTTGTTGGAATTGGAACAGAAATGCATAGCTGAAGTTGAGGCAAGAGAAAAGGAAGAATCCTTAAGAAAATTCCCTAAGTAAACAGTTTAACCAAAGCTTTTTCAGACTTCAATAAATTCTTAAGAGGTTTGAAAATGTGGACCCCCTCGACACCAAAACGTTTTTATTAGAGAGGAATGTTCGTGGCATTATCTGCTTAGAAGCAAATATATGATCAAACCACCATGGACATAGTACTGAAAAGAATGACACCTCCTCAAGAAGAGCCTCAGGCAGGTCCTTCAGGAGTTATTCCAGAAGAAGGCACTGTTATCATAGGAGATGACAGTTCTATGCATGTTATTCTCCCTGAAGACCTTCCAGTGGGATGAGATGTGGAGGTGGAAGACAGTGACATTGATGATCCTGACCCTGTGTAGGCCTAGGCTAATGTGTGTGTTTGTGTGTTAGTTTTTAACAAAAAAATTTAAAAAGTTTAAATATATATATATATAATAAATTTTAAAATAGAGAGAATCTTAAAGAATAAGGATATAGAGGAAGAATATATTTTTAAAAAGATTTTATTTATTTTTTATTTTTAGACAGAGGGGAAAGGAGGGAGAAAGAGAGGGAGAGAAACATCAATGTGCGGTTGCCTTGCACACGCCCTCTACTGGGGACCTGGCCCGCAACCCAGGCATGTGCCCTGACTGGGTAATCCAACCCGTGACCCTTTGGTTCACAGGCTGGTGCTCAATCTACTGAGCTACACCAGCCAGAACAAGAAATAATATTTTTGTATAGCTGTACAATGTGTTTGTATTTTAAGCTAAGTGAAAGAATCAGAAAAGTTTATAAAGTAAAAAAGTTACAGTAGGCTAAAAGTTTTTATTTATTTATTTATTTAAACATTTCAGTTGTATTTTCAGACAGGGTACTTTTTTTAAAAGATGTTATTTATTTTATTTTTAGACAGAGAGGATGGGAGGGAGAAAGAGAGGGAGAGAAACATCAATGTGTGGTCGCCTCTTGCACCCCCTACTGGTGACCTGGCCCACAACCCAGGCATGTGCCCTTACTGGGAATTGACCTGGCAACCTTTCAGATTGCAGGTCAGCACTCAATCCACTGAGTCACACTGGCCAGTGGTTTTTTGTTTGTTTGTTTGTTTTTTAATCTTTTGTGTTCTCTCTTTACCTTTTCTGTGTTTTGGTATGTTTAACTACACAAACACGATTGTGTTATAATTGCCTCCAATAATCAGTACAGTAACATGCCGTACAGATTCGTAACCTAGGAGCTACATATACAGCCTAGGTATGTAGGAGGCTGTACCATCTCTTATTTAGCTAAAAACGAGATTCTTCCCTTTGCTGTAGGGGCCTGAGACACATTCAGTTGCCCTCAAAATGTGATAGGCTTGCTGTCCCTCAGCTTGGAAAGGGTATGTAGCTCCTTCCATCCAGCTAATGCAAGAGACTTACCAGGTTATCTCATTCTGCTCAGAAACTCTTGCGGATAATTATAGATGCCTTTGATTAGTAAAGAAAAGTGGGAAATTATCAGTACTTTATAAGTGTGGTTAATTTGGTATAAAATCACCAAAAATGTTGAATTGGGATGGGGTATGCGAAATAAGTTTTTGTAGGGAGAAAACTGAGACCCACTGCTGGAGTTTTAAGGATTTTGATTCATCCAGTAAGACATTAAAGGGTAAGGTGATCAGATGGTGGTCAACTTTTCACTGTTGAACTCTTAGTTGTATGAACTTTATTCTAATTTATAAATTCTTTTTTGTCTTCCTTAAGGTAATAATGAGCTTTGAGAGACAGATCTTATTTATGAAAAGATCAGCGTTTTCTAAAATTTCCTAGTCTTGCTTCTCAGAGGACATTAGTGCTTTGGCAATTTTGCGGCACACTTATACCTAGCTTGGGTATAATTGCTGACATTTTTTTTTTAAGTATTCTACATCTAGATGTTCTGACCTATATTTATTATAGTTCACCGCTTAATCAAAATCTATGATTCTATTTAGCTTTTAGCACTTTCTCCTTGATGATTTTAAAATATCATTAATATAGGCTGTAGCACAAACTAGTTTCTAGTTATCATCAAATGAGCTTAACTGATTGTGGAATTTTGCAAGCATTTCTTTAGTTTAGACCATCTCGTACCACTTAGAAGTTTTAAGATTAATATTCACCCTGGCTGGTGTAGCTCAGTGGATTGAGCGTTGCCCTGTGAACTAAAGGGTCACCAGTTCAATTCCCCAGTCAGGGCACATGCCTGGGTTGCGGGCCAGGTCCCCAGTCTGTGGGGGGAGGCACACAAAAGGCAACCACACATTGATATTTCTCTCCCTCTCTTTCTCCCCCCCTTCCCCTCTGTCTAAAAATAAAATAAATAAAATCTTAAGTAAATACATTTTTAAAAGATTAATATTCAGATTATAGCTAAAGCACAGTCCGGCTGACCTTATGTTCCTTAAGTTCTTCCTCTTTGCAGTTTTTATATTCTTCCCCAATGAAGTATACATTTTGGTAGTCTTCAGGTCACTTGATCTGTCCTGGTCAGATTGTATGACTAATCAACAGACAACTCATGGAAAGGGGTTCTGGTCCCAGTGGGGTTACTCTTTTCTGTGTAGAGTCTGGGAAAGCCTCTTATCCTCCATTTACCTCTGATTCCTCATCTGGGAACCATGACAGCAGAATGATACTGATCCGTGAGAGGCTGAGCATGCTCGTGTGGTTTAAATAAAACAGGTGCTTGAGTTTGCTTCAGCAAGTCCAGTGGGACGGACGGAGGCAGATTAATGAGAGCATTGCCTCTCACACTTTAATGTGTATACTGATCACCTGTGGAATCTGATCCCATCTCAGGCCCACAGGTCTGGGATGGGGCCTGAGATTCTGCATTTCTACCAACCTCCAGGTTGATGCTGTTGGGTCTTGGATCACACTTAGTGATCCAAGTAGTAACAGTAGTAGAAAAGGGCTCGTGTTCTCTACCTGGAATCTACAAATAAGGAGGCTCTTGAAAGGGAAGAATGGCAGTATGTTTTAAATGGATTGTTGAAAAAACATGATAGTATAATTGTAATCTATAAGACACCTCTGCAAGTACAGGCAGCCTATTCAGTTAATGGTGTTGAGAAAATTGGACAAGCCGAAAGAGAGAGAGAGAGAGAGAGAGGGAGAGAGAGAGAGAAAGAAAGAAAGAAGGAAGGAAGGAAGGAAAGAAGGAAGGAAGGAAGGAAGGAAGGAAACTAGACTACCATCTTACATCATGCACAAGAGTAGACTCAAAATGGATTAAAGACTTAAATGCAAGTCTCAAAACCATAAAAATCCTAGAAGAAAACATAGACAGTAAAATATTGGACATTTCGCAGTATTTTTTCTGATAATATCTCCTTGGACAAGGGAAACAAAGGAAAAAATAAACAAATGAGACTGCATCAAACTAAAAAGTTTTTGCACAGCAAAGGAAACCGTCAACAAAGTGAAAAGACAACCCAGTGAACAGGAGAACATATTCACCAATGATACATCTGAGAAGGGGTTAATATCCAAAATTTATAAAGAATTTGTACAACTCAATACCAAAAAAACCAAACAGTCCAGTTAAAGAATGGGCAAAAGACCTGAATAGACACTTCTCCAGGAAGACATACAGATGGCCAATAGACACATGAAAGTATGCTCAACATCATTACTCATCAGAGAGATGCAAAATGAGATATCACCTTGCACCTGTCACAATGGCGATCATAAATAAATCAACAAGGGTTGGTGAGGATGTGGAGAAATGGGAATCCTCGTGCACTGTTGGAATGCAGATTGGTGCAGCCACTGTGGAAATCAGTATGGAGTTTCCTCAAAAAATTAAAAATGGAACTGCCTTATGATCCAATGATGCCACTCCTGGGAATATATCTGAAGAAAACTGAAACACTAATTCAAAAGAATATATGTACCCCTATGTTCATTGCAGCATTATTTACAATAACCAAGATTTGGAAGCAGCCCAAGTTTTGGTAAGTAGATAAAAAAGCTGTGGTGTATTTACTCAGTGGTATACCACTTGGCTGTTAAAAAGAAGGAAATCTTTACTTTTTGCGACAACAAGGGTGGCCCTAAGAGTATTATGCTAAGTGAAATGTCAGTAAGAGAAAGTCAAATATATGATTTCACTTATATGTGGAATCTAATGAACAAAATAAACAAAATAGAAACAAACTCAGACACAGAAAACTGACAGCTGTCAGAGGTGAAGAGATGTGGGGGGCTTGGTGAAAAAAGGTCAATTTTGGCATTAAAAGAAAAAAATAAGCAAACCCTCATAGACACAGACAACAGTATGGTGATTACCAAAGGGAAAGTGGGGGTGGAGGGAGGTAGAAAAGGGTAAAGGGAGGGTAAATGGTGACGGAAAGAGACCTGACTTTGGATGGTGAACACATAATACTGTACAATATACAGATGATGTATTATAGAATTGTACACTTGAAACCTATATACTTTTATTAACCACTGTCACCCCAATAAATTCAATAAAAATTTTTTAAAAATGCACCTTCCTGCCCTGGCCCGTGTGGCTCAGTCGTCCCATAACCAATATAGTAAATCAACATGTGAGTTTTATTTTCAGTGTTCTGTCGGAAAGCTTTTTTCCCCTTAATGAAAGATTGCTACACTGTGATTTTTATTTGTAAGAGTATATTAACTTTTTTCCCCAATAGAATACATTTCTGATATAATAATGAAAATAATGAGGAAACTAATATTTATTTATGGCAGTGTAGGCTAAAATGCTTATATGTTAAAAAGAGTGACTTTAAGAAATTTTAAAGAACTAGATAAACATTTACTTTTATGAAGAAAATGTGATTATATAGGCTTTTCAGGTATAAAAAATAAACAGTGTAGGCCTCTAGTATATACTCAGACCCTTTGAAATTTCTAAAGCTAAAAATACTTTAGTTGGATCATTTTACACAGTCATCTCTAGCACCATTGTGGCCATTTTCTGCTTAGTCAACATGGGGCGAAAAAGCAGTGGATAGAATTTCAGTTCTTGAACTGCTGATTCTAGCGGTTGTCATGATTTTAAAAAAATGGGAAGTAGCCTCTGTGGCACTGGATGCTCCAAATACAGGGTCCAGCACAAATAAAACCCCTTTTTGTTAGAAAATCTTTTATTACAGAATTATAAGCATGCAGTTTATAACACAACAATGGCACACTCAAGCACACCATATGGCATTTTAGGTGAAATGTTCAAATTAAAACTAAATGATTACACCCATATTATTACCCTACCAGCCACACTCAAGCAGGCCTTACTTCTGCCGGACCCTGTAGACTGTGACTCCCAGCAGGAATTTCGCATCTCTTCTACGTATGGACGCCAGTGCTCATGTGAGGCTGGTGCCCTCGTCCCAGGAACTCTCCAATACAGGGAGTAGTCAGTTGTTACAGCTCATGCATTATTGAGATTATAGGCCCATTGGGCAGGCACTAATTCTTCATTTTGTTTAGCACTTAGCGCTTTGTTGCTTATTATTCAAAGAAACCAGCATCATCTCTGATGAGACATTGCTTATAACTTATGAAAGAAATACCTCTCTGGGGTTAGCTTAGGGAAGCTCCTTTTTTGTCCTTCACCCCACCCACCCCCTTCCCCTGGCCAAAAAAAAGCATTTTTTCCCTGAACAAGTAAATGCAGCTGTCCGAGCAACTTAGGAGGGCTGAGCTGAACACCATGGACAGCGACGTGGACGTTCCTTGGCTTTCCCTCTGGTCATCCCTGTCCCAGAGGCCCGTGTGCTGCAGTGCGAGTGGTGTGTACACTCACAGCACCTCGCAATCCTTGATCGCTCAGATGTGGGTCAGTCTCTTACTCTCCTAATACGTATCCTTTTTCTGTCTTCTAGTACACATTTACTGAGCTGATTTTGACACATCCGTGATGTAATACCCGTATTTTATTTTATTCTTTATGATCAGAATCTGCTCATCTTAGAACTGAGCAAACTGAGGCTTCTTATTGTGTCTATTCTGGGACTTCTTGCTGAGATCCCTCTGCTCCTCAGGAGGCCTTTCTGTGTCTTCAGTTGTGTATCTGTTGTGGCAATATTTTCTTATTCTGGGCAATAAGAGAAACCGGAGCAGCTTAGCTGATCTGGGCTGTATTTTCTATAAGTGACATTTAAACATGTTCTTTTCGGGAAGATCTAGGACCCTTTTCATGCATTGAAGGCCCTGGTTGGTGATGTCAGTGCTGTAAGGCAGGTAATGAGAACACAGTCACCCCCCAGAGCCACACAGAGAAAGAGTGTGTGGGCTTGAGCGAGGAGCCCAGACACCTCAGATCTTTTCCTTGTTCAGGTACTTGTGTATTCCAAGTTGAAATCATCTCACCCTTTCCGAACCTTGTATTTTCTGATCTTTCAAAGGGAGTCAGGAGTGTTCATTAGAGGAGTATCTGTGGTGTCTGTGCCCTCCTGAGTGCTGCCTGGCAGAAGTTTTTCTAAACCTTGGAGCCAGCATTGGCATTTTAAGCAGGTTTGTTGGCTCGAGACTGACTGGCAGCAGGAGGGAGAAAGGATCCTGTCTGTCTCACTTGGATTCTGCCCTGAGGACTCACAGTCTGTTTCCTTTTCCCGGTAGCACCCAGTGCCCTATCACTGCCCAACAAACGAGAATTAACAGAGTACTAGGCTTCTGGCCCACCCATTACTTACCTTGGCCCTTGATGAACACTTCTCTGCTGAAAAGGGCAGTGAGCCTGGGACCCTTGCCTCAGGAGGGCAGGTGGCCTCCTAAACAGAATTATTAGTTGGGAGACCACAAGACTGAGTCCCTGTTAATTAGGCAGTAACTAGATAACCTGGTTGGAAATTTGATTAGCATCTTCCAGATTTTCCACATCGAGGAGGGAGTTATCACCAGCAGTATGAGAGCCTAATTTTGTGTTTACTACATGGTGACTTTGCTTTTTAAACTATCAGGATTCTGCCAGGGAAAAGGACTTGAAAGTGGCAAGTCACAGCGCTCAGCTGTAGGACAGGATGTTCTCATGTAAAAGTTCTGTCCATTTCCATTTCCATCTAACACCCACATCTGCACACCTTATGCGTCTACTTCCTCATTCCTCCTCATAATGCGACAGTATCTATATACCTCTCCATGTGCCCCTGTATCGTAAGTCATCAGATATGGGCCCCCGAAGAGGGGTGTAACTTTGGGTAAGGCAGCTCCTTTGGACAAGGGCAGTTTCTGGGGAGGGACTTGTGATCTCTCAGCACCAGCACCGAGTGCCTCAGTTTCGAAGGGGGAACTTAGGTGGTGCACCACAAGCACCTCCCTCTGCAGCGGACTGAGAGTGTGTCCTCTGACCAGCAGCATCAGCATCACCTGGAAGATGGCCGTCCTCCAGCTCCACTCCAGAGCTGCTGAGTCAGAAGCAGGGTGGGGCTCAGCAGTCTTTTTTGACAAGCCCTCCAGTGATTCTGATGCACACCCAAGTCTGATAATCACTGCATTATAAAGCTATAACTGTTTTTATTTGGGTTTTTATTTTTGAGGTATAATTGACATGCAACATTAGTTTCAGGTGTATAACATAATGATTTGATATTTGCAAATATATTGCAAAATGATCACCATGATAATGTGTCACCATTCATGGTTGTTTTTTTCTTGTGATGAGAACTTTTAAGATTTACTCTTAGAAACTTTCAAATACATGCAGTACAATACTAACTATAGTAACCATGCTATACATTACATCTCTAGGACTTAACTTATTTTGTAACTGACAGTTTGTATCTTGTAACCCCCCCTTCACTCATTTAGCCCCACTTCTCATAACCATTAAGCTTTTCTCTGTATTTATGAGCTTGGGTTGGTTTTTGTTGGGGCTTTTAAAATTTTTTTTAGGTTTTAGGTATAACTGATGCCATACAGTGTTTGTCTTTCTTTGTCTGAGTTATTTCACTTAGCACAGTGCCCTCAAGATCGATCAATTTCTGTTGCAGATGGCAAGATTTCCTTTTTTATGGCTGAATAATATTCCATTGTGTGTGTGTGCGTGCGTGCGCATCATGTATCACATTTTCTTTATCCATTCATCCGTTGATGGACACTTAAGTTGTTTCTGTGTCTAAGCTATTGTAAATAATGCTGCAATGAATGTGGTGACGTATCTTTTTGAATTAGTGTTTTCATTTTCTTTGGATAAATACCTAGAAGTAGAATTGCTAGCTCATACAGTAATTCTATTTTTAACTTTTTGAGGAACTTTCATATTGCTCTCCATGGTGGCTGTACCAAGTTAACGTCCCGCCAGCAGTGCACAAGGGTTCCTTCCCTTTTCTCCACATTTATCACCATGATTTGTTATTTCTTGTCTTTTTGGTAATAGCCATTCTAACAAATGTGAGGTGGTACCTCATCATGGTTTTGATTTATATTTCCTTGATAAGTAGTGATGTTGAGCTCCCTTTCATGTACCTGTTTGGCCATGTGAATGTCTTTGGAAAAATGTTTATTCAGATCCTATGCACCCTCCCCCTTTCCCCCCCAGAGAGGGGACGGGAGGCAGAAAGAGAGGGAAAGAAACATGAATGTGTGGTTGCCTCTTGAGCTCCTCCCACTGGGGATGCATCCTGCAACACACGCTTGTGCCCTGACTGGGAATCGAACTGGTGACCCTTTGGATCGCAGCCTGGCACTCAGTCCACTGAAGCATACTAGCCAGGGCTTGTGCCCAGTTTTTAATCAGACTTTTTTTTGCTGTTGAGTTGTGTGAGTTCTTTATATATTTTGGATGTTAACCTCTTATCAGATATGTGATTCACAAATATATTCTTTTATTCTCTAGGTTGCCTTTCCATTTTGTTGGTGGTTCCCTTTGCTGTGCAGTAGAATTTTAGTTAGATGTAAAATCTAAATCTAGGTATGTCGAGATTACTTTCTATTTTTTGTCTATCTACTATCAGTTTTTGCTTGTGGTTACCATGAGGCTTACACATAAAAACTTAAAATGGTCTTTTTAAAGTTGATAACTTAAGTTTGAACACATCTTAAAGCTGTACATTTTTACTCTCCTTTATGTTTTTGAAGTCACGTTTTATATCTTCCTTTTATATCCCTTAACTAATTAGTGTACAGTTGTTTTGTCTCTAACCACTTATACAGCTGGTATGAAGATTAAATGTACCACCTTTACATTATATTATTCTAAATTTTAATGTTTACCTTTACTAGTGAGATTGATACTTTTATATGTTTTCCTGGTACTTATTAACACTGTTTCTTGTAAGTTGAAAGAAGTCCCATTGCCCTGACCTGCGATGCCTAGGTGGTTAGCCGTCGTCTCACAGAGCGAAGAGTCACCGGTTCGATTGCTGGTCAGGGCACGTGCCTGGTTTACAGGCCCGGTCCCCAGTTGGGGCACATGCAGAAGGAAACAGATCGATGTTTCTCTCCCTCTCTTTCCCCCTCCTTTCCCCTATCTCTAAAAAGAAAGAAATAAAATCTTTAAAAAAGAACCTAGAAAAATGTTTTAAAAAAAAGTAGTAATCCCTTTAACATTTCTTATAAGGCTGGTTTAGTGGTGATGAACTCCTTGTGGTCTTTGCCTTTCAGGAAAACTTGATCTCTCCTTTAATTTTCAGTGACAACTTTGTTGGATATTCTTGATTGGGGTTGTTTTTTCCCCCAACACATTGAACATATACTACTGCACTCTGGTCTGCAAAGTTTCTGTCAAAAAATCTTCTTATAAGAGCTCCTTTGTCTAGAACAACTTCTGTTTGTCTTGCTTTTAAGATTCTCTCTTTGTTTTTTAACTATTAACAGTCTAATTATAGTCTGTTTTGTGTGAGCCTCTTTGGGCTTCCTGGATG
This sequence comes from Mormoops blainvillei, assembly GCA_004026545.1. Classification (NCBI taxonomy): domain Eukaryota; kingdom Metazoa; phylum Chordata; class Mammalia; order Chiroptera; family Mormoopidae; genus Mormoops; species Mormoops blainvillei. Next base: position 420,057 of record PVJD01000105.1, read on the forward strand.
TGGGCATTTGTTTCTTTTTGCAGGTTAGGGAAGTTTTCAAGCCATTATTTCTTCAAATAAATTTTCTGCCCCTTTCTCCTCCTGGGACCCCTATAATACAAATATTGTGCTGCTTGATGTTGTCCTGTAAGTCCCTTAAGCTATCTTCCCTTTTTTTTTTTTTTGCTGCTGTCATTGTTTGAATTCCACTGCTCTGTCTTCAAATTCATGGACCCTTTTTCTAAGTCACCTAGTCTGTTGTTGAAATTATTCTTCAGCTCTGTGACTTCTATTTGGTAATTTCTTGTTTTCTACTTCTTTGACATCCTCACTGTGTTCTTCCATTCTTTTCCTGAGATCAGTGAACATCTTTAAAACCATTATCTTGTACACTTTTTTCAGATAAATCACCATTTCATTAAAGACTTTGTCTGAGGTGTTATTTTGTTTTTTTATTTGGAACATAATCCTTTGTTTCTTTATTTTCACTGACTCTCTGTGTTGATTTCTATGCATTAGGAAGAACCCCCAACATTTTCCAGTGCTGAAGCAGTGCCCTCATGTAGGAAGTGAACCTTACCATTCAACCCTATTTTTAGTCTTGGTTGTCTCTCAAACCCTTGTGATCATCCAAGCTGAATATTTAATTTTTAGTGGCTCCCAGTAGATGTGGGTATGCCAGTACCTGTCAGTGTTCTAAAGGAGAGGACCTCAGTCAGCAGCTGTTAAAGTATCCAAATAGCCCTGGTTGGTGTGGCTTAGTGGATTGAGCTCCAGCCTGTGAACCAAAGGGTTGTCAGTTCTATTCCCAGTCATGGCACATGTCTGGGTTGCAGGCCAGGTCCCCTGCATTGTAGGGTGCAAGCGAGAGACAACCATACATTGATGTTTCTCTTTCTCTCTTCTCCCTCCTTTCCTCTCTGTCTAAAAATAAATAAATAAAATCTTTAAAAAAAATCCAGATATATCTGGTCAAGATAGCAGAGTTGGTAAATGTTGTGCTTGCCTCCTTGCACAACGACATGAAAACTACAATTAAAGTAGAACATCCATCATTGAGAACCACCAAGACTAGATGAACAAAAGTCCTATAACTAAGGACCTAAAAAGAAGCCACAGTGAGACTGGTAGGAGGGGCCAAGACGTGGAATGGGCAGGTCCCACACCCACAGTGTGGTGATTAAGAACTGTGAGGGATGTCCTGGCTGTGGAGGCCCCCTCTGAGGAAAGAAGGGTCTCAGGCTCACACCTGGTTCCCCAGTCCGTGGTTCCAGTTCCAGGAAGAGGAGTCCCCATAACATATAGTTGTGAACACCAGCAGGGATTGCCTTCTTGTTGAACGCCAGTCTCAGGCGTTCTTTCTGAGGGTTGTGCAGAGATCACGTGCACACAGACTCGCTTGCTCCGGGCTCCAAGGCAGCTCAGAGAGACATAAGGCAGGGGCATAAGGGACGAACTGAATTGATTGGCTTTGGAGGGACAGAGGTCAGGTTAGCTTTCTCCAGGGATGGAACCCCTGTCAGATGTCATCCCCCCATACAGCTGGCAAGTGCAGACAGTTGCCAATTAGATCTCTCCATTAACCTGGTTAACACCATTTGCCCAGTCCTGGTGATTCCCTGGGATCTCACCCCACCCAACTCACGTGACTGGCCTGAGCCACTTCCTGCAGCTTTTCCACAACAAGTGGCCTGCCTTGACTTGCACTTTGAACTTTCCTAAAGTCTCTTGAAAAAGCAGCAGCTGGCCCCAGCATTCATTGTACCTCTTGGTAAGCAGTTCCAAGCCTGGCATAAGCAGTGGCGAGTGTTGACCTGGAATGGTAGCTTCAGCTAAGCAGCCACAAATCCAACAGAAGAAGCATTTGGCCTCAGCTCACACTGTGGTGTCCATCAAAGGCTCCCAAGCCCAGCACTAGTGGCGACTAACCAGATATCACTTTAGCTCCCACCACAACTCCTGCACAAATGGCAGCTGACTTTGGCCCACGCCAGAGCCCCACCCGAGAGCCTCCAGGAGCCTCCAGAACCAACACACTCAGTGGCTGGCTTCAGACCACACCAGCGCACTACCCAACAGCTCCCTCAGTGATAAACCCAAAGGGTGGACTCTGCAGGCAAAATTTAAAACTCAAATTTGAAAAGATATATGCACCTCTGTATTCATTGCAATATTATTTACAGTAGCCAAGATATGGAAGCAGCATAAGTGTACAAGAAGTGGTAAATATTATATGCAGTGGAATATTGTTAAGCCATAAGATAGCTTGCCATTTGCAACAACATGGATAGTCCTAGAAGGTATTATGCTAAGCTTAACAAGTCAGACAGGGAAAGACAAATACCATATGATTTCACTTATATGTGAAATCTAAAAAACAAAATAAATGAACAAACAAAACAGAAAAAAACTCATATGTACAGAGGTTAAATGGATGGGTCCCTAGATGGACTGGGAGGGGATGAAAGATGAAGTTGGATTAAGGAATACAAATTGCTGACTTCTGGCCAAAATGGAGGCATAGGTAGATACTTTTTTTTTTTAAGGTTTATTTGCTTGTTTATTTTTAGACAGGGGAAAGGAGAGAGGTAGAGAAGCATCAGAGTGCAGTTGCCGCTTGTGCACCTCCTGCTGGGGGCCTCGCCCACAACCCAGGCATGTGCCCTGAGACTTGAACCAGCGACCCTTTGGTTCACAGGCCAGTGCACAATCCACCGAGCCACACCAGCCAGGGCAGGTAGATCACTTTGCCTCCTTGCACAACCATAAGAAGGAAAACAACAAATTTAAAAACAAAAGACAATCAGAACTGTCAGAAGAACGAACTGTATAGAAGTCCAACAACCAAGGAGTTAAAGAAGAAACATTCATCCAGACTGGTAGGAGGGGTGGGGACGGCCAGCTGGGGTGGAGAGGACGTGTGGCAAGGTGGCAGCTGGTGGACCGGTTGGTCCTACATTTGCATGTGGATAAACCAGGAGGAACAACTGGGGAACAAGACAGACTGCGCAACCTAGGGTTCCAGCACGGGAATAGAAAGCCTCAAAACCTCTGGCTGTAAAATCCTGTGAGGGTTGCAGCAGCAGGAGAAACTCTTAAGCTTCACAGGAGAGTTTGTTGGAGAAGACCCACAGGGTCCCAAAATGTACACAAACCCACCCACCCAGGAATCAGCACCAGAAGAGCCCAATTTGCTTGTGGGTAGTGGGGCAAGAACCAAGCAAGTGGCATTATTCCCTCTCTAACCTGTCTCCCCCATATACAGTGCCACAACGCAGTAAGGTGGGTTGCCCCACCCTGGCAAATACTTAAGGCTCTGCCCCTTGCAACATAACAGGAGCGTTGAGACAAAGAAATATGGCCCAAATGAAAGAACAGATCAAAACTCCAGAAGAAATACAACTAAGCGACAAAGAGATAGCCAACCTATCAGATGCAGAGTTCAAAACACTGGTAACCGGGATGCTCACAGAAATGGTTGAGTATAGTCACAAAGTAGAAGGGGAAAGTGAAGGCTATGCAAAGTGAAATAAAACAAAATATACAGGGAACCAACAGAAAAGGGAATGAAACTGGGACTAACGATATGGAGCAGATGGAAGAAATAACCACTCAACCAGAACAGAATGAAGAAACAAGAATTCAAAAAAATGAGAGCTTAGGAACTTCCAGGACAACTTCAAACATTCCAGCATCTCAATCATGGGGTGCCAGAAGAAGAAGAGCAAGAAATTCAAAACTTACTTGAAAAAATAATGAAAGAGAACTTCCCCAGTCTGGCGAAGGAAATAGACTTCCAAGAAGTGAAGGAAGCTTAGAGAGTCCCAAAGAAGTTGCACCCAAGGAAGCACTCGCCAAGGCACATCATAATTATATTACACAAGATTAAAGATAAGGAGAGAATCTTAAAAGCAGCAAGAGCAAAGGAGAGAGTCACTTACAAAGGAGTTCCCATAAGACTGTCAGCTGATTTCTCAAAAGAAACCTTACAGGCAAGAAGGGGCTACAAAGAAGTATTCAAAGTCATGAAATGCAAGGACTTACATCCAGGATTACTCTATCCTGCAAAGCTATCATTTAGAATGGAGGGGCAGATAAAGTGCTTCCCAGGTAAGGTCAAGTTAAAGAAGTTCATCATCGCCAAGCCCTTATTATATGAAATGTTAAAGGGACTTATCAAAGAAAAAGATGAAAACTATGAACAGTAAAATGACGACAAACTCACAAGTATCAACAGCTGAACCTAAAAAAACAAAAACAGAAACAAACTAAGCAAACAACTAGAACAGCAACAGATCACAGAAATGTAGATCACATGGAGGGCTATCAGTGTGGAGGGGGAGGGGGAAGAATGGTGGAATAGGTACAGGAAAAACAAGCATAAATGGTAGGAACAAAACAGACAGGGAGAGGTTAAGAATAGTATAGGAAATGGGGAAACTGAAGAACTTATATGTATGACCCATGGACATGAACTAAAGGGGGGGGCGCTGTTGGTGAGAGTGGGGGGTGCAGGGTGGAGGGGAATAAAGGGGAGAAAAAAATGGGACAACTGTAATAGCATAATCAATCAAATACACTTTAAAAAAATAAAAGAACAAATGGCCAGTTACAAAAACAGTCACAGGATGTGTAAAGTACAGCACAGGGAATATAGTCTGTAATATTGTGATAACTAGGTATGTTGTCAGATGGGTACCGAACTTAGTAGGTTGATCACTTCATAAGTTATGTAAGCATCTACTCACTGTTATACACCTAGAACTAATATAAAACTGTGTTAGCTGTAATTGGTGGGGGGAAAGAATATAAATAGGTACAGTCTTGTGGGACTGCAAACATAAGTCCCGCTGGCCACTAAAGCTGGGCTAGATGTGTGCCCACTAGTGTGGCCACAGAGCTGAAGCCAGCCCCTCAGGCCAGGGCTCCAGGAGGAGCAAATCGGCATCTTTCACAGAAAGACAGGGCATGTCTGTGTAGTGCTCTGGGGGTGATAGCCAGCCAAGAACTCTGTCTGTTACAGTCCCATGGGACCCAAGTCCTGCTGCCCACCAGAGCTAGGCAATCAGGGGGCATGCCCTGGTCAGTAGCCACAGAAACCAGGGCACCAGACAGATACCGAAGGTCCTCTCCAGGAAATACTGGTGCTCAGGAGTGCAGCAGAGGGGGGAAGCTAGTGCTTGCCCTCAGAGGTCTCTGGAGAGGACTGCAGCGGGCCCTTGTGTGTTTCATTGTAAGCCTGCTCCACCGGCTGCAAGCTGTGGCTGTTTTTAAAGCTTTTTGAACAAAACCACAGTGGAACCTCAGTTCTCGAACTTAATGCATTATGGAAAACTTTTTGAGAAGCAATTTGTTCGAAAACTGAACCTCCATTGTCTCCTGAGAGAAGCATGAGTGATCATACAGGTATCAGCATGAAAGGGTCATTAGGTAGAGAATCAAGACTTGAAGTTTGTTAGACAACTGAGGTAGTTTTCCATGAACAACTTGGTCAAGAACTGAATTGTTCAAGAACCAAGACATTTGAGAAACAAGGTTGGACTGTACTTTAAAATGTTAAATACACACATCATATGCCCTTCCACTCCCAGGTATTTAAACCAAGAGAAAGGAAGGCATATGTTCACACAAATGAATGCTTGCTTCGGCTTTACTTGTGATAGCCTAAAAACAACTCAATTTCCTTCAGTAGATAAATAAACCATAGTATATCTACCTATACAATGGAATACTATTCAGCAATAAAAAGGAATGGACTTTTAATATATTTAATAACATGGATGAATGTCAAAATAATTACAGAGTGACGGTCAGACCAATGCCCCCCCCCAAAAAAAACAACACTACCCTAGGTACTATGATTATATAAAAATGTAGAAAATGCAAATTATAGTGACAGAAAACAGATCAACGGTTGCTAGGGAACAGGGTTAGAGGAGGAGGGAGTGATGAATTATGAAGGAGCATGAGGACATTTTAGGGGGTGATGGATGTATTATTTTGAGGTCATGGTGTCTCAAGTGCATACATATGACAAAACTCATCAAGTTGTACGCTTGGTCAAGTTACGTATCAGTAATGCCTCAGGAGAGCTGTACAAAATAATTAAAGTTTAAGCCTGATGGTACCTGGGAAAGGCAGAGGGACCGGTGGGAGAGGAACACAGTTTTAATGATGCTCATGGATGAGCATGATATCATTGCATAAATGAGTAAGAGGGCCAGCATGGAAGAGAAAAGACATTTCAGTTCGCCCTCTTCAACAGCACTTCCTGTCGTCGGCGTTCGTGGCTGCAGCCGCCCCTGCAGCACTGCTCTTCATGAAGTGATCTTCCTGCGCCTGGCTTAGCTGTGGTGTGTAGCACACAAGTCTCCACTGCTGGGTCGACCGCGGGCACATGGGAGAGAGACTTCTAGCCTGTTTTGCATCTCTTGCTGGCCCGTGAACAGTGTTTTACATTCATCGATACACTGTGGTTTCTGAATCTCCTCCTTTTCAAAATTTGTCTTTGTTATGGCCAAAACCATATTTATATGCGTCATACCATGGGTTATGTGTCATTAAGGAAAGCTAATACTTAGGTTGGTATTTCTGACTGACACATTCTTTAAAGGCACATCTAGATATCATTAACCTGCTTTCTACTTCCCAGACTTACTCTAGTCAAACCCAGTTAAGTAAAAACCCAGGAAGAATTCTTTTGAACTTCCTGATTGGCCACATACTTGCTTCCTTGTGTTTCTCCAGATCTGATTTATAGCCACTGTGATCAGCACTCACCCGGGACTTTCTGGATCCAGACCCAGGACTCCAGAGTAACCTGACCCCTCCCAAGTGAGTAGCCCCAGCACTACCTTTGTCTCTGGAACTGGGGACGCTGTCTCACTGAAATCACTTCAGGCATCCCCATATCGCCCTGGTGGGGATAAGCACACTTCCCAGGGGACACAGACTGTAAAGCAGTGTGAATTTGCAGTGAGAGGAACTGATGTCTAAAACGTCAGGAAACCAATTATTTTGTTTTTTGTTGTTACTAATATATGCTATGTAGAACTTACATAATATTGAATGTTTTATAGTAAACACTGTACTAATGAGAATATAGGTTTTTAAATATCAAACTAAATTCATTTTAATACAGCACACATCTGGATTCATCTTGGATCTTAGAATTGGCTGAGGAAGGTGAAGTTATTTAGCCAAACCCAGGGTCAGATCAGCTAAAATGCTCACTTAGACAAATGAATTTTTGAGACCATGAACTTCAGATTGCCTGGAAATACTTCCATGGAAATGCCACAGCACAAGTTACTCAGATTTTAGTTGGAGTCCCAAAGTGTTGAGATGTCACAAATATGACAGGGAGAGCTGTTTTTAAAATAATAAAGGGCTAAAGTGACCCTGCGTCCTGGCTTTTCTGTAACTGATCCAATTCAGTATCTTTTCAATTTATAAAGGCAGTTCATTGAATATGAATAACCCATGGTGGTGTCGTAAGATCTCTATGTCTAGTAAGATCTCTATGTCTAGAATCGGACATGGAGGTAGGCAACTGTGCTTGAAAGAACATGGCCATAGGAGGGGTCAGAATTTCTGATTTTTTCCAAATTACCAAGGAACATCGCTCTCTTCAATAAGAGCAAGAGCCTGCAAGATGGTTGTATAGGAACTAGCTGGGCGTTTCTTTCACTTTTCCTAAAGTAGGATGACTATCTCCATGTAATGGCTTTTTTAAATTTATTTCCCCATTTTTAAAATTCACATTTCAGTAAGTTTAAATCTCGAGGGTACAGCATCACACGGATTCTGTGTCCAGTGGCCTCAGCAGAAAGGTTGTTTGGGATTTCGCACGAACCATCCACTGTTTCCATGAGTACGAGTTACCTTTCCCCAGGTGACTCTGGTTTTGTTCCGTTTGCCCCGAGGAGTCACTGTGTTGTTCTTTGGTTTGTACACATAAGCACATCTCTTGCCTGGATAGAATTCAGTTTCATCTTAAGCATAAACACCTTCAATTTTAAAATGAGCTGTGTGCTCCCTCTGGTTCCAGACCCCACTTATAGCCGGCAAAAATGGCCTTGGACCACAGCCCTCCAGACATATTTGTTGTAGGAGTCCTGTTTCCGGCAGAGCTCTGCAGGCTCCAAGATAGAAAAAGGAAGGCAAGCAAATCCCCTTTCTTAAAAACAAAAACAAAACAAAACAGTCATCAGAGTGCTGAGTATTTTTATTTTTTTCAATTGATTTTAGAGAGGGAGAGAGGGAAGGAAAGAGAAACATCGAGTTGTTCTGCTTATTTATGCATTCTTTGGTTGGTTCTTGTACGTGACCAGGCATTGAACCCACAGCCTATGCGTGCTGGGATGATGCTCTAACCAACGGAGCTACCTGGCCAGGGCCCGGATTGCTGAGTTTTACATTGATTTTACATATTGGTGTCTTGGGCTACTTTTTATAACTGTTAATCGTAGATGACTTGTCTACATCTTTTTCTATTATAGAAAATAATGGCTTCTAATCCTTTTACCTCCCCATTCCACAGTACTGCAGAAGGCTGTGATGAAATCAGTAGCATATAAAGTACTGACAGATAACCTGTATTTTGCAGGAAGGAGATTATAACTTCGGATTCCCTGGTGGAGGAAAACAAAGCACTGTGGTCTTTCTTCCAATGACGCAAGTGTGATTGTTGGTGTCTTCATGGGCTCCAGAGGTCACAGCACTCTACCACGGACTCTCATGGCCCCTCGGATGATTTCTGAGGGAGACATAGGAGGCATTGCTCAAATCACCTCCTCTCTCTTCCTGGGCAGAGGCAGTGTGGCCTCCAACCGGCATCTCCTCCAGGCTCGTGGCATCACCTGCATTGTTAATGCTACCATTGAGATCCCCAATTTCAACTGGCCCCAATTCGAATATGTTAAAGTGCCTCTGGCTGACATGCCTCATGCCCCCATTGGACTGTACTTTGACACCGTGGCCGACAAGATCCACAGTGTGAGCAGGAAGCATGGGGCCACCCTGGTGCACTGTGCAGCAGGGGTGAGCCGCTCGGCCACCCTCTGCATTGCTTACCTGATGAAATTCCACAGTGTGTGCCTGCTGGAGGCGTACAACTGGGTGAAAGCCCGGAGGCCTGTCATCAGGCCCAACGTAGGCTTCTGGAGGCAGCTGATAGACTACGAGCGCCAGCTTTTCGGGAAGTCGACAGTTAAAATGGTACAGACGCCTTATGGCATAGTTCCAGACGTTTATGAGAAAGAGTCCCGACACCTGATGCCTTACTGGGGGATTTAATGCCACCAAAGTCTGCATCAGCAGCCCCTTGGGCAGGACCAGCATCTGCTACACACCGTTTGCTCCCGTCTTCACCTTTCTTTTCAAATGGTTGACTTTTCGTTCTCCCCGAAGTGTTTTTTACACTGGGTGTTCAAGTTTATTTTAATTGGTATGGTGGGGTGGGGGTGGGGGCGCATAAGGGGAATGCATACATTGTTAGTAACATTTTTAAAACTAACATTTTGGAATAGTGTTTATGAAAATATTTAACTGGCTTTTAATTTTTAATAACTTGAACAGTTTAATACACTGTTTGGTTCTGCTCTATTTTGAATCCCATGCCTTTTGGCGTCATGACAGGTGCAGGAGGAGCTCAGTGCAAAAATCACTTTGGGTCCTGGTTAACCCTCTAGAGACAAGCTCTGCCTAAGGCTGCTGACCACCCAAGTGCTTAGGGAAGATTGACACCAGCTTCCGTCTCTATTGGATTAGCCCTACTCTTTCCTTTCCCCTTTATTATTTAGTAACTTTGTAAGTCAAAACAAAACAAAATGATTATTTAGCTGTTAAGTAATTAAAATGAAATCTGCTGCAAACACCCTCTTGAAATCAATGTGCTCCAGGACTATATCAACATTATTTTTAATAAACCTATCTGCTTAACATACTAGAATTTTTACTAAGAAGGATTTCAGGGTGTGTGTGTGTGTGTGTGTGTTGATGGAAGAAAGATGCTCTCCCATAATTATGTTAAAATATGGCTCCTGTGACAATGATGAACACTACTTAAAATAGATATCCTAGCTGAACCATGCCAACATTACATCCTTGCAGATGGGCAAATATTAATATAATTTACAGTGCTGGAACAGTGGAAAAGAGCATAGAGTGGACACGCTGATAAAAGGCAGTTTTCAGCTGTCTCTTGGTAACTGGAGTGCACCAAAGCAGTGAATCCTCCATCAAAGAAACTGGTTTTTCATGAAAGGTGTGCCTTTGCTTGACTTAACACATATGAATGCCCAAACCAAACCTTAATGCAGGAGATAAATAACGGCTTCCCCTGTTGAAACCTGGATGAAGTTTCAAGTGCTCCTAATAAATTTCACGATACAATGCATCAGGGACTTGGTGGTTTAATTAGTTCTCTCTTCCATTTCCTGAGAAGTCACTGGGCATTACTAGGTTGCCCCTTCCTTTTAGTTAGGGCAGCCACTTGGCACGGCACTGCCTTTTTTTAACTTTGTTTGCCTGGTAGATTGTAGCTAGCTTATCTGTGGAATAATTTGCTAGATTTTTGGTCTTATTTTGGCAAGAAGCCATGAACATAATGCCAGTGGCTGTGTATTTAGATAAATTATATCTTCCAGGTTTTAGCAGGTCTGTGGCAGGTGGTTTCCATCCAAATTCTACCTTTTCTTGTTTCATACCATTTGCCCACTTTTTATAAACATGAGCCATTATTGTCAATAGAAAAATTCAAATAAAGTTAATAGTTTCTATGGGAAATCAGAGGAAGCATAAATGCTACATCAGCACATGATCAAAAACCAAAAGAACAACAAACCAATCCTTTGGCTATGGAGTCTACAGCTTCTTTAGTATGAAGGACAAACTAAGTCTCATAATCTCTGGATAAAAGTCCAAAACAAAAGTCATTGTACTACAGTAAGAAAACAACTAGTGACAGATGTTCTTGGTAATTAAGGAAGGTTTCCTGCAGAAATCCTGGCAAACGTCACTACTGGGATGTAATAACTAAGCATTCTTAGCACCACGGAAAGCCTAACACCTTTCTAATCTAAATGTCAGAATTTATTAGCTGGTCACAAAGGAAGGTGTGTGACCTAGAAGGTGTTAGGGGAATTTTTGTGGTCATCCCGGGGAAGGCAAGGATTTTAAATTTCTGTAACATAAAGGCCCTATAATCTTTTCAGAGCTTAAGAACACAATTATCATTAAACAAAAAGCAAGTAGAAGGCATCTTCAAACAATAAAGAATATGTAACCTCAAAATGCTAAATTTAAAATATGCAACCTCTATAGTGTCCCAGGAAAAATAAAACATTCATAATATCCTAATATCCCGTGCTACTTCTACTTTAAGCATGTCCAGACAAAAATTACATACTGTGCCATAAAAGTGTTAAAGGCAAAATACAGTTTTTAAAGAAGGGCTTATGAATTGCCACTCAAGCAGTGGGGTGAAGCTGCCAGCACAATACAGGGTATGGAAATAAGTAACCTTGGTTACTGTTTCCAAGGACACTGGACTCTTGGCGAACAAAAGCTGAGGTGAAGCTGAGTGCAGCGTTGAGTCATTTTAATAAACTTGCATAAATAAAATTAATGCAGTGGTATTCCATATTCCCCAAATCCTTATTGGTGGTATCTAATAAAAAAACATTTCTATTGAACAGACACAGTAATGAATACTTTTCAGCAAAGGCTCTTTGTTTGCTCTATTTTCCTCTCGCACCTCCCATGGAGTGACTAAATGGCGAGGTCAGCAGTAGTACTTAGAAATTTTATCTAAGGCATTCCGGAATATATCTAGGAATGGAAATCAATCTAGTTAGCAGGTGCGCACACTTTTAAAAATGTTATTGATAACAGGCCATTGTGACAGAACAGTCCATGTAGCACTTCAAAAAAGAAAAAGTCTCAGCAGCATATACATTCTGTCAAACTGGGTGACTTTCTTATGGCAGAAGTAGATTTTGTTACGGTCTATTGTGGTATATACAAAACCAATTAGAAGGCTGCTTGACTCTGGGTGCCCCCTGAAACCCTAGGTGCTGCACAGGCTGACCTGGGGCACAGAGGCCTCAGGAAGAGCCTGCTGGAAATGCCCACGTGTGTGGCTGCTGACTACTAGTCCTGAAGGTAACGATTCGGAGACAGCGGTCTCAGTCCGCAGTGGGAGGAGACAGTGTCGACTGGAGCAGATGAGAACAACAGATTCCTCCCCAGCACTTCCCTGCGTCCGGTGCACGGCACGGGAAAGCTGAAGCCTCGTCCGTCTCTGTTTAATGAACTCTCCTTATGTGGAGAAGATGGAGGTAATAGATGTAAGACGGAACAAACCGTTTCCCTCAGGTTTTGTCCTGAGACGGGAAAGTAATCTATTAATTATGTAAAGCAGCGATTATATGGGCAAAACCAAATTTTTCAGCTCACAAATAACTAAGTCTAGGTCAGAGAGCATAAGTCATACAAAGTGAAATATGTTAAGATTCAAAATCTCTTCATAAAGCACATAATTAACAATGCAGAGAAATGTGTGTCCTAGATTGGCATGTTCTTCCTAATAACGACAGACTTTACCCTCATGGCTCTCCACCTTGATTTTATGCATTTAGTTTAAGTGGCAAAATTCCCTGCAATAGCATGAGCCTTTTCTTTCTAATCCTCAGTGCTCTTTTTGAACAGTTTTCTTCCACTACTTCTAAGTTCTGTCACCTTTACCATAAACACACATCATATTAATTCGCCTCACTAGGCCAGGAACTCTCCCCCCTCACCCTGAATTTTCAGGTCTCTCATACAGATGCTGCCAAGTCAGGCAGTATCGGTACCTATGCAGTCATTTTTGGAACCCTGGACAGAGGCCACTGCAAAAACATTTCATTCAGCTGCCTTTCCGAATCTTGTCTGAAGAAAGTACCATGTTTACCTCACTGTGTGTGAGGTAAAACAGGGTTTTCAGTGAAGGCTCCTAAGGGAAAGGATATTCATCTTGATACTCAAGGGCTTGGGCCTCTGTCCAAACAAAAATTCTCCACTGCTAAGTGCCCAGGTCTGCTATGAGGAAAAGTCTTCTTGAAAATTGATAGTTTTAGAAATGAATGAAGACGAGAGAATTAGTTCAGTTGCCATCAGCAAAATTAGCAAATCTGCCCTTACCTACATGTCACTGTTCAATGGAGATGGACAGAGTTTTTTTCTGTAAAAAGAACATTTAGTTTAATCACCATTTCCCCTCTTTATTCGTTTCAGACACTTACGCACTAAACGGGGATAAACGCGCTCTGCTTCACAGGACAACGAGTGTTCCACATACAAATAAGCACTGGCTCAAAACATTCTTGCCAATTCCGGTCCTACAGCAATAATTTAATTTTCTTCAAACGTCAGTTCTTCACAGTTTCAGTACTGCAGCAGCAAACTATTCCTTAGATAAAGAAAATTGTGGTCTGTATTTTAAAAACCTTAAGAGAACTAGAGATGAGTTAGCAAACTTCTGGTGCCACATGCAGTTTGGGTAGGGCAATTTTACCACAAATCCCAAAGACTGGCAGGGGGAACCAGGGGACAAACGTTATCTGTAGGAATGATTAAAAACGTATGCAGCTTTTTTCACGCCCACCTCTTGGGGAGTTCTTCATATAAAGTCATACAGGTGAACTCTGCAATACTTGCATTCTGTTCACTGGTCCGTCACCCATGGGTGTGACAAAAAAAAAACAAAACACCACAAAACCCAGCTGGTACATCATAGAGGAGCTTTTCAGAGCAAATCAGGCAGGATGAGGCCAGGAGGTTTTGGTTCAACACAGTTGATCCAGAAGTTGGCACAGCTGGCATGATACTGGTGTCCTCCATAAGCCAGCTTGAAGCTGTCTGTTTCTGAGTTGAACGCCTGCCGGGAAGAAACAGACACGTGGAGCAAGTCAGGCGTTCTGCACGTTAGAGCAGAGCAGCAACCAGCACGTTCACTTCTCCAGGTTGCAGAGGCCAAGGCCAAACTGGCACAAATACAAAAGCTGAGCAGGTGGCTAGAGAAATTCAGGTCAGAAAGTGTTTCACTGCTAACTGAAGGTATAAAAAAATCTTTACCATTAAACCCAATTTCAGTAAAAGAAGGCCGAATCTTTCATAGGAAAGGCAGAGTCGATGGGCGATCGGAGGGTGTCATGATATAGGGAAACGAAACACCCAAAGGCTGTGGCTAATTTTTATCCCTCATTGTGCGGAAGGGAGCCCTTCCCGAAAGGCTGGCATTTGACTATAATATGTAATCCCTTAAGTTTTGGTGGCGAATTACAGTCCTATCATTAAAAAAAAGTAAGATTATAAACTCTTAGTGTCCAATGCTATTGGGAGCTGATAACTGAATCAACATAATTAAAAAGTCCAATTAGGTACAGGTTTGTAAAAATAAATAAAATAAAATAAATAAATAAATAAATAAATAAATAATAAAAAGATATTAAACACATGAGAATTATTTCCAGATGAGTAATGCTTACAGGTGAGTTACAGCCAGCCACTCCTAACCACAACCATGTCCTGGGGTGCTTTTCAAAGCACTATAAATAAATAAAACTCTGAAGCCCAAACAACTTGTTTTTTTTTGTCAGATAATCGCCAAATCCTGAAGCTCTTTGATCTCACTGGGTGTCACTGTAACTTCCAGTCTTCCAGAAGTTGCTCATTCTGTTACCTTGCTCATCACAGAGAAAAATAACCACAACACCAGAAGCCAATTATGAGATATAAGCATGCAAACAAGACAGAAGGAGATCCACACAGTTAGCTGACTAAATCAAGCATTATGGGAACAAAGGTGACTCGGTAAAGGATTCATGATTGGAACAGTTTGGAATGGCAGTGGAATCATCTGATTTGCCTTCCGCACTCAAAATTAACATGGAGACACTAAGATAACGTGAAACTGGTTCATACTTTTTTAGGATGTTCCTCTGCAGGCTTCTCTTCTTTCTGAAATAACGTTGAAACCATAAGGTCAACAAAATTTCCAGAACAGAGCCTCTTGCCTGCAAACGAATCCTTTTCTCATCACCGCCCCACCGCACACAGGGTGCAGCCCACACAATGCAAACCCCACGCTTCCCCTCAACAGCTTCTCCCACTGCTCCTCTGAAACAGTATGTCTATTTCTGCAGTCAGATTTCAGGGCTTCATATAATCCCCACCACCTCTGGGCACAGAACCTTGTAGAGAAGTGACCTAAATGGGGTTGTCCCCCAGGTCACATTTGGAACACAACTGCAGGGGAAAGGCATGTGACTTACCCGGCTCCTGGAGTCCACGTTTAACAGACACACCCCACAAGCAAGTTCCTGGGCATTTTTAATACCGGGCCGCAGCATACAAGAGGAAAAATCCAGTGAATTTTCATCGGGCTGAAAACAGGATAAATGGGTAAGAACCTGGTAATTCCAAAGGCTGTTGACTTCACTCCCTGATCACTCATCCCCAATAGGTCCAAGAGCAAATTAAATAAACTCTCTTATACCATCAATACATTATTTAATTTTCCAAACGTTTACTGAGTACCTGCATGTTCCAGGCACTAGGGATGCTACCATGAGCAAAAAACAGTCCCTGTCTTCTGAGAACTCAGTCTAGGGTAGGAGCCAGGTGGGTCTCAGGCAGCACAGTGCAATGAAAGCCGTACTAGGAGTAAGTACTGAATGCCAGGGCACCCGGGGTGGGGGCTTACCTCAACCCAACGGGAAAGGAACCTGATGACAGAGAACACTTCCTAAAACTTCGATAGAACTTGGCTGAGTCCTGATGGGTACGCAAGGTGAAGGGCATGGGGAGGATGAGTTAGGGGAGGGAAGTATACCTACTCTATGTAGAACAAGCAGTCCAGGCAAAGGATCTACACAAAAGACTGGGCATGGGAAGAAACCCAGGGGGTGGGAGCCAAGCTTATGAAAGGGGTGTAAGTGATGGAACTGGAGTGTGAGGTCTTAAAAGGAATCTAAGAGGCTGAGAATTTATCTTGGGAAGCCATTAAGGGTTCTAATTGGATCACGACAGAATCAGGTGCGTATTATGGACATATCCCTCCGGTTGCAGGATAGGCAGTGAATTGGGGGAGGTAATCTTCAAGGTATGGGCCTCAGTTACAAGGCTGTTGTAGTCCAGGATACAGATACTGAAGGTCTGACCTAAGGTGGCAACCACAGGGAATGGAGAGAAATGGACACAGAGAGCGAGGAAGGCAGTAGAGGAACAGGCCTGGGTGATCTATTAGTGTGCGAGGAGGGGAAAGGCCTGGGCGACTGAGAGGATTCAGCATAATAAGGCAGGGGAGGGCAGAACCAAGTTTGGCGATGGAGCGCGGGGAGAGGAGCTCAGTCTGGTACAGGCTGATGGAGCTGCCCATACGGACAGCCAAGTTCTGACGTTACATAAGCAGGCAGATGGAGCTACAGTCCTAGTGCTCAAGAATGAGAGATCTGGAAGTTACCGGCTAGAGACAGTAACTCTTGACAACAGCTCATAAGCCGAGCCCTTACTTGTGCTGAGTACCACACTAAGCCCTTTAGATGCATTATCTCATTCATTCTTTACAACAAATCTATGAACTACGGAGAGCGTAGCGCAATGAGTAAAAGGGCAGGTCCCGACTTTGGGAAGCTGTTAATTTCCTGAAAGTTATAATATACATCTACTATACAAACTTGCAATTCCACTCCTAGATGTTTATTCAAGAGAAATGAAAACATAGGTTAACAAACCTCTTGCACGAGAGGTGTTCATTGCAGCTCTATTCTTTTTAGCCAAACTGGAAATAACATGTGTAAAATGGGTTTTAAAAAACCATGGTATATTAATACAATGGAATATTGCTCAGTGGTAAAAGAGATCAAAATGAACATAAAACAACACAGATGAATTCCTAAAACATGCTATGCAAAGAATCCAGGCAGACACAGAACATTACATATATTACATAATTTCTTTTACATAAAGTTCTAGAACAGGCACATCTATGGTGATGGAAATCTAGGGAAAAGAGATCACTGGATGTTTTGGAATCAGATCAGGGGACTGAGTGGGAAGTGACAACATGAAATTTTAGGGGCTGATGAAAATACTCCATATGTTGATGGGGTGCGGACTACATGACTGTATGCATTTGTCAAAACTCATCTAACTATATATTTCAGATCTGTGCATTTCATTGTATGTAAGTTATTCCTCAATTAATAAAAACACCTGAATAATGAAACAAAAAAACACCACCAAAGCAAAAAAAAAAAAAAGAAATTCAGAAGAGTTGTGAAGAAGTATTAGATATACCTAAACCAATTTTTTTTTTTGCTTATATATGCCCTAGAGCAGTCTCTCAAACTTGCCAACATTGACACGTTAACTCGGGTTAATTCTTTGTTGTGGGGCCTGTCCTCTGCATTGTAGGATGTTTAGCAGGATCCCTGGCCAATTTGGGGGCAAAATAGCGCCTCCTACCCACCAGTCCTGGCCAATGTGGCTCAGTTGGTTGGACCATCACCCCGTAGACCAAAAAGGCTGAGGGTTCGACCCTGGTTGGGGCACGTATGAGAAGTCAACTGATGTTTCTCCCTCTCAGCAATGAAAAAGAAATGTCCTTGGGTAAGAATAAAGAAAAGAGCTGATTTTCCAAAGTGGAAAAAGTATACGTGCACACACACTCATTTATTATAAAATTCACTGAGATGAAGGGCATGTAGTACACAATTTACAAATAATAAAAAAATATATAATCATCTTTATTGCAAATACTATAGCTGCTCGATTTCCACAGAAGGCTTTCTTTGGGAATTTCCGCCCAACTCCTTGATCCACAGTGCACCTATGCTCCCTTTCACGAAAGAGCATAGTTCCGACAGGAATGCTGGTTGATGTTTTCATGTTAAGGACTAGGCCTAAAGCGAAACAGCAAAGACATATTTCAGAGTTTCAACTGTCTGTCAAATTCATGTTCTTTGCTGAATCAGATAATATTGGGTGGGCTAAAAATTCATTTAATCATTTCCATTCAATGGCTCTACTAGTGCTTAGTTGTCTTTAACTTCATTTGAAACAATTTTATTTGACTGTATTGTGGTAGCTGTCATATCAGTATGCATTAAAAAAAACATCAAAATTGGTGAATTTTTTTGTGCAGCCATTTTAATATTGAAGATGTAAGAAAATACAAATTTCTGGAGTATTATGTTTTATTATTTCAAGAAAGGTAAAAATGCAACTGAAACACAAAAAAAGATTTGTGCAGTGTATGGAGAGGGTGTTGTGACTGATCAAATGTGTCAAAAGTGGTTTGTGAAGTTTCTTGTACTGTTGACATTTTGGCCAAATAATTCTTTGCTGTGGGGCTGTCTTCTGCACTGGAAGATGTTTAGCAGCACCTCTGGCCTCTACCCACCAGAAGCCAATGGTGGAAGACAGACGGCATACTCAAAATGTCCAAACCAATCAGGTTATTGGTGAAAATGAAAAATGTATCATTTATTTTACAGAGAAAACTAAACAGACTTTTTGGCCAACCCAATAGTTCTCGAATACTGGAGAAAGCTTCCTCAATGCTTTGTTCTGTTCGCCATAGGACGAACGGAACATACAGCGTACACAGACATAGCATGGTGACTCCAGGCACAGCAGGCTGACATTTTCCCTATAGCCTTCTTAAGTCCAGACAATCAACGAACCAACAAATCGAGCCCGCATTTGTCGCATTTTCTGATTTCCATGGTATAAATACTCCCACCATGGTTGATTGCAAGCCACCAAAGTGCTGTCACTGAACACGGAGCTGCGAAGAGATGCCTGAGACACCACCACGTGGAACTCCCACATGTGGCTGTGATAGACTGGGGTGACCAATCTGCTGGTTTGTGTGGCTGTTCCGGTTTTAGCTCTGAGGAAATCCCTCAGTCCTGAGCACACCGAGATAGTGGCTTGTCCTAGGACAGACATAAATGACCTCAAAAGCCACGGACTAAGCAGATGGGAAAGAAAGTCAAGATGGAAGGGAGCTGACAGGAACCAAGTAAAAGCATCAAAACAACTGTCCTGTCTCGAGAACCAAAAACAAGAGCAGTGTAAGTCAAGTGTGAAAAAGTTGGAGGGTCACCAATTTGGGCCGAGAGAGATACCCAAGTTGAAGCCTGCACAGGTCCTCCGGTGTGACCGTGTGAACGGATGCTGGCATGAAGTGGCGACCAGGGTGCCACAGTGTGGTGGTCAAGGATCTGGGCGCCTGGCGTGGTGGCTGGGCTGTCCTCATGGATACTGAGGTGACCCAGAATGACGGGATAAAAAACTATACTGTTTGTGTATTTCCAACATTGTATTACTCTTCCCCAGGAAAAAAAGGCTCCTTCCTAGAAAAATTGTACATTATATATGATGCTTCCCCATCCCTTTCCAATTTGAAACAATAAGCCATGTACTAGCTCTACAAACCTTTCTTAAACTAACCTGAGCTGAATCCATTCAAACCACACCTGAGGAAAGGGAGGCCATCCTCAAAGAAAGGGGAGGGGGATGTGTCAACTTCACGCATGAGCACGAGGACCTCGGTGACTACGGGGAGCCTCCACAGCCTTAACTGGGCCAGAGGAGTTTCCTTTTCCTTTTCAGTACAACCATGGCCACTTCTGTCAAATCTAGAAGTAGGTGGTATTATTATTTGTTTGCTATCCAATTCTGCCATCTGTAAAATGGAACAATTTCATTTGTCCCACCCAGTCGGTGCACGGGCCCTCAGAGATCTATGGAAGTGCTCTGGAAAGGGTAAAACACTCTAAGTGATTATCACAATTATGCACTTTGACAAACAAAACCAACAAGTTTTTTGAAGAGGTTAAAAACATAGCAGCATATCTGTAATGTACATTAAAAATATTGATGTTACTGAAGAAGGACTATTTGAGAAATAGTTAAGAGTCTGGGAAAACTCTGAATCTTAAAATCAATCAAATTAACAAAAGCCCTTTAATATCTGTTTACCAAAAGAATAAGGGAAGCAAAAAATGAAAAGGCCACATTGTAATCTCCAGTGAAAACCATAATGCTCTGCAAAAATTGCTCTGGGGTTAAATTAATCTTTCAAATGGTAAGATCAGCCTTTATAAATACATCCCATGAGCAGAGGGATTGTTGTAGTACACAGCAACAGTGAGACAGCCACCAATGGCCGTTATTCTATAAGAAGGTATGCCCTCTACAGGCCACCTTAAATTAAACATCATTTACTTGGGAAGTATTCTATGCATTTAGTAAGATTAAAAACAAAATAGTTATATTATACACCAACAAGTCCCAGAGCCAGACTGGGATATATAATCCTGAATTTTTAAGAAAATCGTTATTAAAGGTGATTTTGGTAAGTGGTTACTGGTCTTCACCAATATTCTCATTTTTCTTCCCTGAAATTAGGCATGGCTGCACGACTTGCCCTGGTCAGCAGTCTGTGAGCATAAGTCACGTGTGTCACTTGTGGAAGGAAGCACTGAAGACCAACGTGCTATGTGTGATGTTCCCTTGACCCACCCATTGTGACCGGTTACAGTCCACACAGCGGAGGCCTGCAGGCCTAGGTCCCTGAGTGTGGAAGGGCACAGCACAGAGACCCTCCAACCTGAGGTGGGTGTCTAGTAGGACCAGGAAATAAAGCCTTGTCCTCTGACGTCGCCCAGCCGTAACTGCAGCACAGCCTCGCCTAATGTGACTGATACACAAACTAATCTAGACACAGGTTCCACAGGCAATTCCAGACTTTTGGTTTGGGTTACAACGTACCCATTCTTGGTTTCAATGCTTTGGGTAATATCCCCCATTGCTGCTATAACAAGTCTGAACAAATTTAGTCACTGAGAACAACATAAATTTATTCTCTTAACAGTCAAATTCTGGAGGCAGAATTCTGTATTCCCTCTGGAAATTCTGGGGGAAGACTATTTCTTCGCCCAGAGCCCAGCTGCATACTCCCTGGATTATGGTTCCACTTTCCATCTTCAAAGCCAACAGCATGGCATCCGTCAATCTTTCTTTCTCTGCTTCGACTGAACACTTTTTCTCATTCTCTCCTGCCTTCCTCTTACAAGGATCCTTTGCGATCACACTGGGCCCACTCGGATTACCCAGGATGAATTCCCCACCTGGAGACCCTTAATTTAATCCTACGTGTAAAGTCCCTTTTTACCATATAAGGTAACACATTAGCAACTCCCAAG
Organism: Mormoops blainvillei; assembly: GCA_004026545.1. Classification (NCBI taxonomy): domain Eukaryota; kingdom Metazoa; phylum Chordata; class Mammalia; order Chiroptera; family Mormoopidae; genus Mormoops; species Mormoops blainvillei. Next base: position 441,296 of record PVJD01000105.1, read on the forward strand.
GATCAGGACTAGGACACCTTTGAGGGGGAGGACATTCTTCTACTAACCACACCCACCTGTCAATGAGGACAACCATGCAAGACATGAGGAAGTTTCTGTCTCTAAAACACTGTGCAGACTGGCAAGATGATAAAAACACTAGCATTATTAAAAATATACTGTTTTCCTGATATGCCAGAGCAATAGGGAGTACTCTGAAACTCACTGCTTATGTCACATGGAAAAGAAGCGCAAATGAATTTGTATTATACTGAGGATAACAGTGGAATCAAAGAGCCTGTGTGATTTTCAATTGACCGGAGGCCAGAAGAATGTCTTTTTTCATAGACTTTATATGGCAGAGATGGATTAGTTTTGTTTTCCAGGGCTGAGGCTTTCTTTGTTCCAAACCTACTAAACTCCAACCCATATCCACGAGATAAAGCCTTAAATAACAATTCACTTGTCTCACTAAAATAATGATTTTTGCTTCTGAGTTTCCAGTCTGTGACTAGAAGGAGATACACTTCCACCACGAGAGGGCATTTGAGTCCACGGATAAAGGGCGGAAAAGGAAAGGGGAATATAAAACTTTGCGGGTACGCCTTCCAGCTCAAGTAAACATTGAGGAGCCACAATTTGGAGTTCGAGGCTGTGTACTCTGTTTTTCTTAGCCCAAGCATCACGACTGCAATGTAGCACTAACATTCTGGGACTTCTTCACTGGAGAAAAGTAATAGCTGTCTTTTGACGGGAATAATTTCATGAAGTCTTCTTCATCAGAAGAAACGAGTCTTTTTTAGCGTTCCTGAACCTGGGACTTAACACCATAGGAAGAAGAAAGGATTTTTAAAGGATGATGTGCATTCAAATCCCAGCTTTGTCAGTGTTGGGGAAGTTTCATCTCTGAGCCCTGATTTCTTCACCTGTAAAAGTAGGGATTATACTACTGACCTCATGGGGCTGTTACCAGGATTAAATGAGAACAAATGTAAAGCATATAATGTGCAATACTTGGCAGTTTCTAGCTGCAAAATAAACAATGACTATTATATTAGTATTACCAAAATCAAAGAGCTGACTGTGGCAATTTGGTTCAGTAAGAAGCTTTAAATTCTACCTAAAATGAAGTAATGATGTAAAGGGGTAAAAGACTCCTATACAGCCTCGATCATGCCTCTAACTCTAGTAATGATTTCCCTGCTTTGAGCCCCAAATCCAGAGTCCTTGCAATGTGCAGAGTTTTCTTCCAAATGGACTGAACCACATAGATGTTGGTTTGGGTCATTAATATTTACGCTTCTATTTTTAAAGGAGTAGCTTCTTCCTGACAATTCATACCTTATACTTCCTCTGTAGAATGCATACCGTTCCCCATGCAGTGGGCAAGTCAGACAAGTTTTATAGACCAAGGACCTACAAGTTATGAAGAGGAAACAACATGGTATAATTAGGAAAGCCATCTGAGCAGAGAATGACTGCTTTTCTGTTATAGACAACCTGGTGAAAAAGCCATCAGGAAAAAGCATGGGCAGTTAGGGCCATGAGAGCTCAGTGGTGTCCCTGTACAATCTGCAGCGCGTTCCTGTGCTGTCTAGGCGCAGACTAATGTCTATAACCTGCCTGGTGTCTAAAGGCATGTCAGGTAAACTCATTCTCTAGACATGGATGCCAAAAACTGATGTTTCTAATGGGAGTCTGCAGGAGAGGGCACAAACGCCTGGCCACTCATCCCATTTTCCTGACAGTTTATCACACTGAGGGATTTAGAACCACCATACGTGAAGAGGGCAACACTTCCCAGGTTAGATGGGTGACCAAGCCCTACAGGCTTTCTTCAAAATCACAAAATCACATTCTATGGCTTCTTTAAAAAGGTCTGAACAAAATTAATCACTGGTGTAAAAAATCAGAATGGGTATTCTCTCTAGGTGGAGTGATGACAAAGGAGGAGTAGGAGGAAACTTTCTGGAACAATGGAATATTCTACATCTTCAGAGGGGCACGGGTTATACTGGGTCAGCATTTGCCAAAACTTACTGAATAGCTAAGAATTTTGCATTTTACTCTATATATAGTTTTAGCAAAGAAGGAAGGAAAGGAGGAGAAAACAGAAGGCAAGAAAAATGAAGAAAGACTGGCAGGAAAGGCAGGCATGAACGGGCCATTGGAGTTTAGAAGGCGAACCTTTCTCATGAGCAGCTGTGCATCATGGGAGCTCAGAAGTTTGGGAGGATGTTCAAGGGCAAAACTGGCTGCCACCTCATCATGAAAACAGCTACCTTGAGAAATAAACACACAACAGCAACCCAGGCTGGGATTCTCCCCAGTTACCCTTTGCCCCAAACTGAGATGGACTCATCCATACTAAGCTTGGTTAACGTGAGTGGTCTTTTGTGATACCCTTTCTTCAAAGAGCCCATGACAAACAGGGATGCTGTGCAATCACAGCCATCTTTTTTTAACAGCACCAAAGTGAAGAAAGGGGCCGCAGATTTGAAGGTTTGTACAGAAATCTAGTTTTCAAAGTTTTAATTACAATGAGAAATGGACTGCTACCAAAACAAAGAACCTTAAAATCTAAATGGAAAATAAAAGGTTTTAAAGTTACTTTATAGTCCTGGAATATGCAATTCTTTTCCCTAAAAAGAACATGACTGTTTATATCAAACTGCAGCCAGACAGATTCCTGGTGTTTCTCTCATTAACCTTGATGCTAGGTAACAGCTCATTCTTCCCCAAAAGGCTTTTGCCCATGTCTGGTTTTACCTGCCCAGCTTGCCCATTTCAAGGAGGCAACAGAGTGCAGTGGTTGAAAAAGCAGAGTTCTGACTTTCAGACTGAATCCAGGTCTCACCAAAAGCTCTGTGCCTCAGTTTCTTCATCTGTAAAAGGGGCAGAATAAGAGTATCTACCCTCAAGACTTTTGTGAGTATTAAGTAAGTTACATCTACACAAAGAGTGAAGAACAGGGTGTAGCACATGGTAAGCACTCAGTAAAAGTTGGCTAATGATGATGATATTCAGGCTTAATCTGGTTCATATGAGCCCAAGGCTAGGAAGGAGAAGGTGGATGGATTAGGAGAGACCCAGACACATACTGATCTCAAGACTCCTAATACTTGGACTTAGATATCTTTTTGCAATAAAGCATGGAACACACAGGTTTTGAGGTGAGACCCTGCTAAGACTGAGCAGAGAGGCGCTGATGAACTACAATGTTAGTGATGCAAAGGTAACACGCTGAACTCCATGGTACACTGGGAACGCTGCCTTCTTTCTCCTGCAGCCTCACGGCACTCCCACATATATCATCAGCCACTGACTTCCTTCATAGCTGGAGCTTAGGAATAGTTAAAATACCCAGGGTTTCATCACCCAAACACAGCCCTATTACCACTTTGGCAAATCTCCTCCCAGCCCCGTAGGTGTCATTTCAAGGTCTGTGCTCTTTTATGTAACGGTTGCGTAACACCCTAGTATGAAGAGCCACACCGTTTGCTTGACTAATCTTCTAGAGTTGGGCATTTAGGTTATTGCCAATTTTTCACTTTTACAGGGAACAACCCGTGCGTTTAACTTGCTTCCTTTTGAGAGTCTGTATTTAGAAATGTTGCCTTCGGGAGTTTTCCAGGTGGAATTACCAAGTCAGCCACTCTGAACGGTTGTAGGGCCTTCAATTCACTCCACTTTTACTGGGTATTCATGTAGCACCTGGCACTGTGCTCAGATAGAGAACAAAAGATAAACAAAATGTGGTCTGGGTCCTTGTCCTCAAGGAGTTCACAGGCAGGGAGGGGGAAAGCATATCGCCAAACATGTTTTCCACAGGGCAGTGCCAATTTATATTTCCTAATAAAGTCCCTAAGGGATAGGCCACATTTTACCACTTCAACATTATTAGGATTTGAATAAATCAAACAAAAAACTGTGATTATTTGCAGGTTAAAATGAAATTTGTTTTATTTTATTTTTTAAAAGAATTTATTTACTTCTTTTTAGAGAGAGGGTGAAGGGAGGGAAAAAGAGAGGGAGAGTAACATCGATGTGTGAGAGAAACAACTGGTTTACCTCTCGCGTGCCCCCAACTGGGAACCTGACCCACAACCCAGACATGTGCCCCAACTTTTTCGAGCCCGCACCCTTTCAGTTTACAAGCCAGCACTCAATCCACTGAGCCACACCAGCCAGGGCTGAAATCTTGTTTTAATTTGAATTAACGTTTACTTACTAAATGTACCTTCTCTTCTGTGAATCACTTCATATTTTTGCTGATTTTACTAGGATGTTAGTGTATTTCTCATTGATTCCTATGTTTTCTTTACAAAGCAAAGGCACGAGTCCACCAACTGTATGCACAGCCACACTTTTACCTAGTTTACCATTTTGTCTATTTTTTCTATACTTAGAATGACTTTCACTAATTTGTACTTGGAGCTATGCCATTTGACCTATATTCAGAGATTTCATAAGAAACTACTCAATGAAACCTGTTGCTTTATTTACTGAAAGGATATTTAAAGATAATGGAGGTTACATTAGCTTCCCCTCTCAAGAGCCCACAAAAGAAATTTCTGATTAGTACCAGGCATAATTATGCTTTCTGTGAGTAGTAGGTTTATTTTTATGTTATGAACACAGTGAATCATGGAAATCATGTTTTCTTTATATCAATTCAGTTCAACTGTATAGTTCACTACTGGCAAATTTAAGCACTTTAAAAGCACACATTTCTGCACACTTATCTTCATTCCTGGCTTTATCTGACTTCCCTACTTTCATTTTCCCTATCCATTTATTTAAAAAATTTAATCCAATTACTAAAATTATGACTAGTTTGAAAAAACCGGAAGGTTCAAAAAAGTATAATAGACAAAAGTAAAAAGTCTCATCAAACACTGTGTCAGCACACAGGGAAATAAAGGACAGTATGGTTTTCAAGGAGCTGACAAGCTAGTGGGCAGAAGCAAGTAAACACGCCATTATCAGCAAGTGCGGCAAGGGCTGTGGTAGCGAGAAATGTGCTATGGACACACACAAAAGGGGCATCTAATTCAGACTGAAGGGGTCTTTGGAATGACTTCTGGGGGAAAGGATGCAGAGGTCAGAGGGAAAAGTGGTCTAACAGAGAAAGAGAGGTCTGGGCGGTCCAAGAGATGGCAAAGGCCTCATATACTGAGCTAAGGAGCTTAAACTTGATCCTGAAGATCATGGAAAGCCCACTGTGGGATTTTAAATGTGACTTAAATGACACAATTAGATTTGCATTTTAGAAAAAAATATGTAATGGTGTACAAAAGAGATTGATAAGAGATAAAAAAAAATTAACCAGTAACTCTAGCTATGAGGTCAGATGTGATAAAGGCCTGAATAATTTAATACATTAAAAAAATGAGCTTTCCATTGCTGTATTTTCTGACTATTGGTAACATGTAAGAATGCTATGAATTTTTGCCAAGCTCATTAAATTTAACCTCTTGAATTCAGATTTCTTGAAGTATTTTATATCACCAAATAAATATAACTTATCTCTTTTCAAATACTTACACTTCATTTCTCACTGCATTGGTCAGAACAGTAATTTTAAAAAAATAGTTACCCAAACTGTATGATTTTAGGTTAGAAATTGAAAAAATGGTGCAAGGGAACAAAATAGAGATTTTGGAAATGCTTTAAACTCTTCAAGAGCTTAATATTACAAACCAGAAGCAGCATAACGATGTGGAGAGGATCTGCTGTTTAAGACATGTCGTTGAGGTGGCTGGGAACCCACCTGACTATCAGTACAGTGCAGTAAGAAATCACATTGCATTCAGATGGGTCACACAGTTAAATGTAAGAAGAAAAGAAAGAAATGGAATAGCATATTTATTCCAGCTGTGATAGATAAATTTTGGACTATTGTGAAATAAAGGGTATTACCAGAGAAAAACTGAATAGGTATGACTATATTAAAATGATATAGTTTTACCCAATAAAATTTAAGAGAGGAACAGAAAAGAAAAAAATACTGATATATTTAATAAGCTTACTAAAGTGTGTGTATGTGTGTACATAAATCTATTATGAATATGAAATATGTCTGGTCAGCCATATTTCATTGAATAAATGGTCAAAATGGTCAAAAGAAACAGATAATCAGTTTATATATAAAGGAAATAAAAACAGTAAATTATCACTTGGAACATCAGATAGCCTCTCCGGAAATGAAAGAAATGTACAAAACACCTTTAGGGAATCACACACTTGTTAAATTAAGAAATTGACAAAGAAAGTAGAACAAAACGTAAAGGGATAGTTATACACTGCTGGCAGCACCGCCTATCAGCCCACGCTCTCTGGGAAGCCACATAACGAATGCCACAACACTACGTATGCGTGCACGCATGTCCATGTGCAATCACACATTCTCACCGCTTAGGTCCGCTTGGAAGAACTATATCCCCAAAGGAGAAATATGGCTGTTTAAAGATATTCAGAGAACTATTCATAACAGGAAAAATGAAAATAATCCAAGAACCTAAAAAAGTAAAAAGATCAAACGAACCCTAGGACAGCAATAAGATGTATCATAGTTTTTTAATAGGACACATATATGGGAACCTAAGTAACTGAAAGTGCAAAGAACTCAAACCACTGCTTTGAAAGCATGCATATGTGTATGTAGATTAAGAAGGATGTGGTTAAGAGCGAACATTTTCCTGGGAGCTTTCCAGAAGCCAACCTGATACTATTCAACTAATTGCACAAATGTTCTCTCCCTACGGTGCAGTAGGCACCTTCGTCCTCCGGTAAGCGCCATCACAGGAACATCCACTCCGCTTTATGACTCAGGTTTCTAAAAAGGTGAGCAACTGTTGAATTGTCTAAAAGGCTTACCGTGAGTGTGGCAAGTGACATGAAGCCAATTAGGTTATTCCATACTTTATCGATGTCCTTAAGCAACTGCTGCAGTTTCTCACTGCACACTGCAGTGGCTTTGATCCCCAACTCCACACGTTTGGTCACCCTGTACACTTCAACAACACCTGATAGGGTGAGAGAGTAGAAAGTCAGGTGCCGGAAGTGCAGAGAAAGAGACAAGCAGACAAGGCAGCATTACTGCTTGTTGATTATCTTAGTTGGAAAGAAGGACTATATCTGGACAGAGGCGAATGTCCTATTCCTTGGGACCAACCGCCTCTCAAGGCTGCAGTATAACTCAATGGTAAGAGCATAAACTCTAGAGCTACACTGCCTGGGTTTGAGTCCCAGCTCTGTCACTTACTAGCTGTGTAGCCTTGGGCAAATCACATAACCTCTTTGTGCCTCCATTTCCTTATCTGTAAAGCTGAGTTAAAAATAGTATGAAGGATGGTTGAGGGGATTAAATGGGTTAATACTGTAAAAGGTTTAGAGCGGTGTCTGTCAACAGTAGGCATTATGTAAGTATTAGCTATTTTTTTCTCCCTTTTTCATGAGTCCATCTGTTTAAATTTGGGAAATACCATTACACTTCCTTAAAACAGGAATATTAAAAGTTTAAAAGAATCTGAATGTCAATGTCATCACAAAGTAATTAAGAAATATCTCACTCCTATGAATGCCCAATGATTTAAACTCGGTGGCTTCATAAAAGAGTATCTTTTATACTCTTAACAGGACTCAGAACAATTCTTTTCCTGTGGTTTCCGAATGGCGGCTGAACTCTTCAACCAAGGATGATAGGTGGCAAGTATCCCTGCACTGTAAGGATAGCCACCAGACAAATCCCCGACCCTTTCCCCAGCCTCTAGAAGAGAGGACTGGAGAACTCCAGGGGGATCTTCGCAGGGGAACGCCATCAGCTTGTGCAGAGCACTATGGCTTTTCCTCTGCCTTTCCCAGGGGGAGGAGAGGAACTGTCCAACCTGCACCAAATGAGGGGACTTCTAAGACAGTCCTTCATGGGTACAAGGAAGCCTCCTAGAAGGAAAGACAGGCAGTCCATTACCTGGTAAACATCTGTTTACGCTGTAGAATTGTGCCTGTCTGGGTAGAAAAGAGGAACTACAGGGAGGTGGCAGGAGCAAAGGAGAGGCCGTATCCCTTCGCTATCTACTTACTCGGCAAATATTTTTCAGTGACTACCATGTGCCAAGCACAAACCTAACTGCTGGAGACATAGTAGTGAACAAAACAGGCCAAATCCCTCTCCTCTCAGAGATTCATTCTAGTATAAACAGGCACAATAAGTAAAATACAGGGTCCAGCACAAATAATGCCCCTTTTTTACTACAAAATCATAGGCGTGTAATTCTGTAACATAGTAATAACACACTCAAGCACACCGTATGACATTTTGGGTGAAGTGTTCAAATTAAAACTATAAATTATGACACCATATTACCTTACCAACCACACTCAAGTAGGCGTCACTTCTGCCGCCTGTGTATAAGATATTAAAGGTGATAGGCTAGGGAGAGAACCAAGCAGGGTACAGGACAGGAAGTGCCAGGGTGAGGAGAGGGGATACAGCTGAGTAAGGGGGGAGGCCAAGGAAGACTTCACTTAAGAGACATTCGAGTAAAGATCTCAGAAAGATTAGGGTCTAGTGTCTGTGGCTCTGGCCACAGGCCAAGCCTGAGCTTGAGGTGAGGAGGGCAGAGACTGGGGTTTCCAGTTGGATTGGGATGTTAAGAGCTGAAGGTGGCCAGGAAGTTAAGGAATCTGTGATGTCATTATGGGGTAAAGAGGACGAATTGACAGAGCATGGTAAGGCACTGACTGGAGAACCAATGATTTCATTTTCATGCCTCATCTAGTTCCGACTCTGATAAACCAGTAACAGACGTAATTTTACACTGTTGCTATTACGTTCTAACTAGGACTGGGAAATTTGGCCACAGAGACCTTAAGTCAAATAGTCAAATAATTGTTTCCGCCTATGACTTAAGTGTCTTATTTACAAATGCAGGTGCTACTTAGTAAAGTCATATGTAACTTGAGAGACCTAGATTAAACTACTTATCATAAGGGAAAACTGAAAATATTTCAAAGTGTCATGATTTTGAATAAGGAAAATATAAAACAACATACCTAGTAAATATTCCATGCCTTGAGCTGACTGAATAACTTCTGCGCACACGGAACTACTACTGATTCCATTTAAGGTATCATTTGCTTTCTTAATGACCTACAAGAAATGAAATCACATGACCTGACATATTTAAGAAAAGTCATTGGAAATCAATTTACTACTAGTAGGACACGCAAGGGAAAATCCAGGAGGTGTGAAAATGCACGACTAGCTCATGTATGTATGCGACTATGCTGAAACAAACTTGAAAAACGAATTTTAACCTTGAAGAAATAACCCTCCACTTCTTGGGAAGAGAAAAGATAAGGGTTCTTTAGCTTAAACATTATTTTAATTTAGGCAGCGTTAATGATACTGTTTCCCTATTTCTTAAACACACTGACAGGCGAGGGCACAGCTGATGCGTGGGCCGGCGTCTGCTATCACAAGTGTCGAAGGAACCTCGCTTAAGGCGCACGGCCTTGCACAGAGCCTCACTCCGCTCAAGGCCACGGGGGTGGGCACTCTTCGATGCTGCCCCGTCTACTCACATGACCTAAGGAGAAGGTAAATGACTGGGACCGCACTCACACAGAGGTGAAGGCCACAAAAGTGACATACTCACTTCCAGGGCACTCCCCAGGCATCTCTGCCATTCATATGCATATCTCTCATTCTCCTGTGAATTTTACAAAAAGAACTGGGTTAAAAGGGCAAGTCTGGAATCCTCTATTTATGTCAATTCAGAGGGCACTAGGATACTTTCATTTTTATTAAAATCACTCTAGTTCAAGCAAAGTTTATCTTAGGAATTCACTAACGACTATTTATAATTACTAATAAATGTAACTTCCAAGCACATGACTTGTGGATCTGAGGGAAATGTTTTGTATCAGCTTTCATCTGCAAATGTCACTTCATTGGTTCTAGTGATCACATAAGCTTCTTCAAAAGTACTCAGCACAAACGTGTCTAGTACAAGGTCCCATATCAAACCACTGGCTTTCCACAGTTACAATTTTGCGTTTGTGCATACACGTGTGTGTATGACAACAGGGACAGGGAGAATGGTTAAATGTTGGCTGTACAAGGGAGACGGCATGGGACTGACAGGTAGCAGCCCCGCGCAGATGATTCATAACATTTTCTCTTTCTCCTCCATATTTGATGTTTTAACATTCACTAAAATGATAAAGTCTCTAAGTGCTCAAAAAGAATTCCCTTAAACACATCTCTCCTCGTGAAGTCCCAGGAATAGTTTTGGTGTTAGGATCACTAACTACCTTCAGTGGATGTCAAATCAGGGAAATATTTTCATCCAGGGCTAATGTCACCATTCTCTCACTTGAATTACATATTCTATGTCTGGTTCCTTGAGTGTCACATGTGAAAGCTGCAAGCATTTTTCCCTGGGGGCCTCCATGCTCAGCTGGTCTTTCAGCTCAGGCCCTGTGGAAAACTACCCCACTCACCTCCACCTCTCCTGTCAGATCTTTGTACTTGTCACGGATGACAGGCAGAGCGGGCTTCTCACTCAAGGTATTGGAACGGTCTCTGAAAGGCTGCTCCAAAGCCGGAGAAGGAGAAGAACGGCTTATTTCTTTATCACCAAGGCTCAAACTCCTCTTGTGTGATCCTGGGAGAAGTGGATGACATAGTTAAAGGTTTGGATTACTCAGCTTAGTTCAAGCAGAGGCTCTTGCTAACCTGGCCCTCTTCTGTAGATGATCACGTCACAGGGCACTCAGAAACACCATCCTTATTCGTTGTGTCTGACAAGCTACAGGTCAAATCCTTTCCATTGAGCTCTCTTGCTTGGTTTCCTTGCCTTTAATTTTCTCTACTACCCTTCCCTGAGCTATCATAACTCTTGCATAATTCGACTTGCGGGATCACTGCAGTCTGGAGGACTAACGTGCCTTTCTAAATACCAGTGCATCAGAGCTGTGCTGCTTTTCCAGTCTTACTAATGGATTTGCACCACTCTCCTACATTCTTTCTCAATCTAATGGAAGTCAACGATCCCTTCTGTCGAGTTGGGCTTAGAGCAGAAGGAGCAAACTCAAACGCCTTCAGAGAGCAGGCAAGTAAAGTCAATGACCAAAGCCAGGCAGCTGGAGGCTAGAAGTGCTGGGGACTGTGACACTGGGGAGAGTGTGCCCCACTGATCAGAGGGGGTGCTGCTACTCAGTTCCAGCTGATTGTCAAGAGGTGGGAATGCAGGCCCAGTATTGCCAGATATTACTTTTTAAGAAAAGCTAGAAATCTAGACTGTGAAATCTCACAATTGTTATGTATGATAACTGCTTCACATATTAAAAAAACTTCTTTGTGGGTCAATAAAACAAGTCTGCAGGCTGGATCCAGATCTATGACTACCCACTGCGGCCTCTGGATTAGAAGATACAGTCTGTAGCCAGGGAACAAGACCAGAGCTAACTTGCCCACAAGTGGATCAAATCCATTTCTCTGGTACTTTTAACACAGTACACCTCTACCCAAACAAGCTAAGCACTGTGTGCTTGGCCAAAAAAAGCAGTTACCTGAGGAATACTTCAGATATCTGAGGTCTGACTTCCATTCGGTCACAGGGAAATCTTTTTTTTTTTTTTAAATAGCTATCTATCACAGACCGATTTCAAACACTGGAAAATTTATTTCCTGCTAAACCAGGGACCAACTTTTTATCCTAAGAAAGAACATCTAACACATCAGTGGAAAACAACCATGACAGTATAAATCTATGCTGAAAGCTACTCACCTTGAACAGAAAGGTCAAAGGTTGCCAGCTCACTTTTGATCATTTCTTCACTGGATTTTATTTTGCTTTGTGAATTGGCTACTAAGAAGTCAAATTTGCTGATTTTGGGCTTTTCACTTTGAAACTCTCCAAAGTCATCTGAACATTCTTTGGGGGTGTCATGAGAAGTGCCGCTGGACGCTGGGCTTGGACACGCGGCCTCTTGGCTCCATTCAGCGGTAGGCAGGTCCTGTCTTGTGAAATCTTTATAGTCCCTGTTTTCACATTCCCTTTGCTCACTGCTCTGAGGAATCACATCTTTAAAATTGGCAAAAGCTGGGAAAGTCGTCTCTGGAAGTGCATCTTCACTTGCAAAGGTCATACCTTTGGACAAAGGTGTCATGGTGATGTTTTCAGAACTGCCAAATGAAGTCTCTTTCTTTTGAAGAACTGAGGCAGCTGAGGAGGATCTGCTTCCTGCTGAGAGGACAAATGGAGAGAGTTTTCTGCCCTGAGATGCATCATCCCTGTCTGACCAGTCATAGCTCGTAAGTGTGCTCACTGTAAAATTGCTACCGTAGGTTCCAAAAGCAGCATATTTTAAGTCCTCTATATCTGAAAGGGAAATAAGACCCCACAATTAGAGACAAGCTCACAATTTAGGCAAAATGCCTTAAACTCTGCAGAAGCAAAATGTCTAGCATATTTGATTAGTTTTATGCTATGTTGGAGTTAACTAAATTTAGAGCTTGTGCTAAAATTAAAAGAGTTGAGCTGTAAAATCTGATCTTTAAAAACCCACATTAGCCTTGACTTCTCATTTATATTTAGTTACAAAGAGTTGTTTTCTTTGGATACAAAAATTACTGAAAAAAGTTCATCTACTAATGTACATACTGTTTGATATGATAATCATTTAATAAATTGTTCACTTTATAAACTTTAAAATGTATTTACAATAGAGCCTGGCTAAAACATGTCTCTTTTGCCTTGACTTTGTTGGAAAATGTTCCTTAAAACATGGACATATGAAATGTACATAACAAGCTAATTAAAAATCAACACTTTCTCAAAACTAAAATGAAAATAATGTTACCTAACTTTTAATCAATTCTTGAATTTCTGTCTCAAACCAGGTCAAATATGAGATTTCATTAAGCAGTTACTTACCTCATTGTTATTTTGGTCACTATGGACATCATACTGCTGTGATGGAGTATGAGGAAAGAAAAATCAATCTAACCTATGTTAGTCTCTAAGGATAGAGTGAAAGGGCTGGGTCCTGTTGGGCTCGTGTTTCTCCTTCAACTGTGTCAGCCCCTCATTAAAAAAAAAAGAAAGAAGAAGAAGAAGAGAAAAAAGAAAGAAATGCTGGGGCAAAAGATGCAATACATATTTAAATAATTTCAGAGGTAGCATAAAACAGCAGAAAGAAGGTAAGTTTTTGATTTAGACAGACCTGGGTTCAACTGCCAGCCCTGCCACCTACTACTTGTGTGACACTAGGCAAGCTATTTAACATTTTTTAACCTTGGTTTGTTATCTGTAAGATGAAAAGACCACGCACTTGGAAGGTCTGTGTTGTGATGATTAACGATTTGTGTGTCAAGGACCCGGGGCTTGGTAAGCAATACATAACAGCTGTATTTGTAGAGTATAGTGGCAACCAGCCTCAATTTGATATTTAGTTGCTACTTTAGGGCTTACGACAAAATTATTTCAAGGTGAAAATGAAAGGTCAACTCATCATTTTAGTGGTCCTACTTTGGGAAACTTTCTTGTCCATGTTAAAAAATCACAACCGGCTGAGGCTGACACTGTGCACGACGAACGGCACATGGAGAAGCCGCCTTTCTAGCGGCGTGTCCATTAGGTCTCACTAGCACAGGGTTAGTTCCATTTTAGTCACTGCTGTACATGAGGAAAGAAGGCCACATGCAAGACTCCCTCACTGACAACCACAAATATGGTTTACAAAGAAAATGCTCCAAAGTTTTATGATCCACATTTTCATAACTAAGTCAGTAGGTGAACTCAGACTGGGTCACTTTGTCTTTCTTTCACAGCAATACTGCATAGTTATGAGAGTTAAGGGACTCCTGACATCTCCACAGCTCTTCTAACAGTGTACCACACATCTCTGTCTCTCTTTTTAAACCCTATTAGGAAAAGGGTACTAAATTAATAATAAAAATGGAACATCTTAGGTGTACAAAAAAGTCAACCAGTGAAAAGCAAATAACTTTCACGAAACAACAGTGTATTTTAAAATGCTGTAGTACAAATGGTACCCTACAAATCTGGTTTATTAAATAGGAGGAAAAAAAGATTCAGGTGTAGAATGTATAATTTCAAATGAATGGAAAATATTTTAAGCAAAACACTTTCTTAGTTGCTGGCTGTAGTGTTTTGTTTTCCCCACTACTTAAAAGGGATCAGACAGTACCCTGGTTCAGATGAGGTGAAATTCAATCAATAGGCAGTTGCAGTTAAACACAAGACTAATCTTCCAGGGGTATATTCAGAAGAATGTTTCACAAAACAGATATTTTTATTATTAGACCCTACCAGAAAGTTCTCTGGGGAAGTTATATTATGAACTGCTCCCAGAATATCATCTACTAAAAGAGTAGCAATTTTTCTAGAAATCATGATAAATTTAATGAAAAGTTAAGCTCTAGTTTAAATATCACAACTCAATAAAAAGATCCTATTGCTCAGTAATGCAACAAGAAAAAAAACCCCAGAAATGATTATAGTAAAATCATGTAAAAGGCATTAAAAGAAAAAAGGGATTACCTTAGCTGAAAAAGTATTTTTATAATACTACTGGTCTTTAGGGAGTGGGATGACAGGGGAAAGGGAGGGGAAGGGTCACCAAGGAACATGCATAAAAGACCCATCAACAAAGCCAAATGGGGGAAGAATGGAGGGTGGGAGGTTGGGGGTGGGTGGGACTGGGGAAAGTGGTGGCAGGAAAATGTTGACCAAAGGAAAAAAAAAAAAGTGGACAGGGGTTAGAGGGTAAAAAAAAGTGGAGGGGAGGCTGGGAGTAGTGCGGGAAATTAAGAAGCCAAAGAACTGGTGTGTGTGGCCCATGGCCATGGACTAAGAGGTGTGGGGATGATGGGATGGGGCGCAGGGCAGAGGGGATAAAGGAGGGAAAAATGGGACAACTGTAATAGCATACTCAGTAAAACATACACAGAAAAAAAAATACCACTAAAACTGCTCAATGAGCTAAAAAAAGAAAAAAGAAGAAGAAAAGAAAAAGAAATACTACCGGTCTTTAACAAATCTTATATTTTATACTTCTAAAAAAATAATGAAAAGTATATATACAGGATATACTAAAATCAAGCCTCGAGGTTGATTTTTAAATTTAACTTATTTATTGGCTACTATAGTGTAAAAAACAATAATTTACTGAAGTGCAATTCATTTCAACACATAGAAAATACTAAAACTGATATTATTATTAGATTGGCCAAAAAGTTTGTTTTGTTTTTTCTGAACAATGGCTCTAGTAGTGTTTACTTGTCTTTAAGTTCATTCAAAACAGTTTTATTACATTGTATTGTGAGAGTTGCCATATCGGCGTGCATTAAAAAAACTTTATCAAAATTGGTGAATTTTTGTGCAGCAATTTTAATATTGAAGATGGAAAAAGGTACACAGTATTTTCAGCATACTATGCTTTATTATTTCAAGAAAGGTGAAAAGGCAACTGAAACAAAAAAAGATCTGTGCAGTGTATGGAGAAGATGCTGTGACTGACTGAACTTGTCAAAAGTGGTTTGCGAAGTTTTTGGCACTATTGACATTTTGGCCAAATAACTCTTTGCTGTGTTGCTGTCTTATGCATTTGGAAGATGTTTAGCAGTACCCCTGGCCTCTACCCACTAGAAGCCAAAAGCAGAAGATAGCCAGCATACTCAAAATATGCAAATCAATAGTTATTGGTGAAAATGAAAAATGTGTCTTTTGTTTTAGAGAAAGCCATACGGACTTTTTGGCCAACCCAATACACAGGAATATGAAAACACTGTACGTATTCCTAACCCTTAGCATTTATAAACGATATAAAAACAGAGTAGTATTTCCCAGCATGGTGAATATTCGTAGGCTGTGTTCTAAGAAAATGAGGTAAATCAGTTCACGGAGGGTAGGTTAATCCAAGAAAATTCCTCACTTCCCGTGTTAACAGTTCTACATTTTCTAGGCAGTCAAATTGTATCTATTTGTATGATGGTCTTAAAAATATTAAAGATTCTGTAAGACCTACAACGTAAGTGATGGAAGCCCTATCTGGAAAAATAATATGAAATAACCCACAGTTTATTTTGTAATCACCGAAGTTGCTACAGATGGGTTTTCAGTTTGATAGCTGAATTCTGAGAATTGTAAGAGAAAAAGGAAAAAGAAAACAGAATGGATGCAATAAAATGAACAGAGAATCAATCACTGCTCTATTTCCAATTCTACGGAGAACTGAGGCTGTGCTAGGTTGAACTGCAATTGCACAGATAATAGGCCAAAGCGTGTGCTTTAATATATGTATTTGTTTGCTACCAGGAATGTCCTATTACAAAGGCCAAAGGAATAAACTATACAATCTGCTTTTCATCCCGTATCTCAAAATCACAACATGGATTTCTTACTTATGCTAGCAAGTAACCCTATCAGTCTGTTCCATAACCTCCATTAAAATCCCCTCTGAACCGATGTTGTATATGAAAACAAGGTACTTCTTGGAACAAAGAGTGTTAGCTGCCACTACAGGACACAGAAGGCCATACCAATTCCCATGGCTCTTTTCTAAAGCTGTAAAGCATATGCCAAAGTGATTAAGAGTTACAGGCTTTTGAGAAAGGGGTTTGGAAAAGAAGAAAGGAGATACATGTGCAATTTCCACTATTCCCTAGTATTTTATAAAACAATAAAAATGGTCAATGGACTCAGGAAGGGTCTTTGAAAAAATTAAATATTTAATTTCCAATGCCAATTTAATCCAGATTTCATTTACCAAAGCAAACCATGAAATATTGATACATGTCGACTTCTTTCTACCCTGGCCCTGTTCTCCCCTCTGAGATCAGTCATATTCACATTCTCTATTAATTATAAAACCTGGCCTGACTGTGTCCTATAAGTGTCCAACACCCTCATAGGTGTTGTTGGGGAAAACAGGAAAATGCTGTTGTATAATTGCTTTCTAGTGTTTTCTAATCGGCATAGAAACCTCCCATTCTTCTTTTGTACTGGCTCATATATATCTATGCCATGCTATCCCCGCTATCTGTAAACACCTTCAGTTTTCCATGTCCGTGCTTTAAATTCAATAAACAAAAGTGGATATTTTAAGTCAGAGGAAGCCGGAAGGCCCAGAAATGGTGTGGGACATACAGTGGGACTGCTCCTGGTCATCATTAAAAATCTCATTAAGAAGCCCTGGTGGGTGTGGCTCAGTTGGTTGGAACATTGACCCATAATCTTAAGGTTGTGGGTTCAATTGCTGGTCTGGGCGCATATGGGAGGCGACCATCAATGTTTCTCTCACATCAATGTTTCCCGCTCTCCCTTACTCTCTCTCTAAAAGCAATGAAAGAACAAAACAAAACAAAAAAGAATGCCGTCGGTGAAGATTAAAAAACATTTTTTTTAAACTCATCAAAAAAACACTAAATGAGCACAGAAGATGGCAATTACAATTGGGGCCCTTTGGCCCTGCAAGGGAGAGGGCGGCAGTAGAAGAACCTCCCATGTATATGACCCCATTGTGCTGTCAAAGCTGTTAGGCCAGCATTTTCCAAAACAACTTATCAAAAGTATTCAGCTGATGGAAAAACAAAGCTAGAAGCGGGCCTTTAAAAATGAAATAATTTGCTCTGGTCAGTGTGGCTCAGTTGGTTGGGGCATCGTCCCGTAACCGGAAGGTTGTGGGTTCGATTCCCAGTCAGGGCTTGTATAATCCCTGGTCCTGGAGCCCTCAGGAGGCAACCAATTGATATTTCTCTTTTGCACTGATGTTTCGCTCTCTCCCATTGATGTTTCTCTTTCTCCCTTCCTCTCTCTCTCCAGAGCAATGAAAAAATGTCCTTGGTTGAGGATTAAAAAAAAATTAAATATTAAATAATTGGACTCTGAGTTATTTTAGGATTTAGCCTAGCTTCTTTGATATTGCCAGTGTCTTCCACATGTTCATTTGCTATTTTTAAAAATCAGCAGGGATTTTACTGTGAACAATAGAGTGATTATTGAATATAAATATTGTACATCTGTATAATTTCTCAGGCACTGATGTATGAAGTCAAGCACTAACCATATTTTCCTTTAACTTGGTACTGGGGTAAAACAAAGCAGTATTTTTTACTTTGTTTAGACCTATAGCATATAGTTAAGTCTTCGTTGCAAGTTTATATTATTACATTATTAAAATTTCTTCCCTAAATGTAAATGTTAACTCTGGAAACATTAATTGTTCAATTTGTGAATGTGATTGTTTTACACGCAGTTATATTCAGTCATTATCTGCAGCCTACTCAGGTAACTGCCGAAAGTAGTTAAAATAAAACAGTCCCAGACAGACCAATCTAGCATTAGATAATTCCATTGACAAAGGGCTGTCTTAGCCAAAGCTTACCACAAGACTGGTCTTATAAATGGCGCCAGAAAATCCTAAATAAAGGGCACCTACTATTATCACTCTAGATGGAGACTACACCAAAATCTCTTGTGGCCAAATCAGTTAGCAGTACAAAAGGATTTTGAAACCAAGTATTATTCAACTTTCTAAAGCATTATGCTCTGAAATACATGATATTTTAAATGGCAGAACCAGCTTTTCTTAAGAGTTAATCTCAACCCAAATATGAAACTTTTTTCTTTCTCAAATGGCATATTTCAGATAGTATAAGTGATCTCTTAGGAATGCTATAAAAACCCTCATCTTCAATGGCTTAAATTCCTTTCTGCCTCAAATTTTAAAAAAGAACAAAGACGTAAAGCCTCATATCATAAGAAAAAAATTTAAACCATAGAAATAGCCCCTTTTGCCAAGGTTTTTATTGGTCTTGGGTTTCTCGTCTGAAAACAATAATATTTCTGAATTTTTTTTGCTATTATTATACTCTAAAATGGAAGAAAAAATTTTCCCAAATTTGGCCTATTCTTGTTAATTTTTGTGGGTCTTCCTAGAATTCTTTTCTTAAAAATAGAAATGCTTAAAGTCTACTTCTTCTGAGAACTTGCTTTATGGACTAAGCAAAAAAACAACTGAGAGTGGCTTCACAATACATTTTGAAGTCGGAAAGATACTGTGCCCTGTAATCAGAGGATGGAGTACTCAATTTCAAACTCAAATCAAATTCAGTCCTGAAGGCTTCCTGGACTTCCTAACACTGAACACTTTCCATCGCAGAGGCTATCAATTTAAATTCAGCTTCCATTTACTGTGCTCAGGAGTCCATCTTAATACCATTTGATAATTTATTTTAAATTAAATTTACAGACATCTAATTATTAACATATGTGTCCCTCTTTCCCCAACGCTAAGCTCTTAGGTCTGTCCCCGCACCTTCCCCCTCTCTCACAATGAGATTCCTATTGGAGATAGGGTCTGTGATCTTTACTAACCAATAAAATCTCAGTTTCTTCACTAAAAGGAGTAAAATTTGTCATATGGAAAACAGTGTATGGTTTATACTTTAAAAAAGTTTAGTCATATTTTAATCCAGGGCCATGTTAAAAACTTTTATCAATGGAAGTATAAGGGGAAAGGCTAAAATGCACTAGTCCTTTCCTTAGAAGAAAGGTGTTTGAGGAAACAAAACAAACAAAAGGGGAAACCCTCTAATTATAGGAGATGCTATTGCTTTAAACTTGATATGGACCAGGGATTTCTTTGATCTAACCCTGAAAGTAAAAATTACACACATCCCCACACTTTCAAAATATGCCAAAGAATTATTTATTAACATAGGACTTACAGATCACAAAAGAGTTATACAGAAAAGCTGGAAAAGAAGTCATCAGAATAAGCATGCAGATCAGTATTTGCAGTGGAATATACCAAAGCAAGTTTGAAAAGGCACATTCACACAGAATATGTCTAACTTGAAAAAAAGACATCAGAAAAGCAGGCAAAAAAAAAAAAAAGGCGCTGATTAAAATACAAAGATTTTCAATGTCAAAGAAGAGCTACTTTACAGGTGGGTAGGTAGGTAGGTAGCCACAGAAGTCTTGCTAACCCTTTGAGTGTCACAAATAAAGGCAAGCTCTTGCTGCCAGTAAAACCAGATGATCTTAATGACTGCACATGGAGATGCTTCAGTGCCAGAGAGATTAAATTTAGTGGGGGGACAAAAGCAGTCTAGTTAAAATTATATGCAGCAAGGGCTCAAAGGGTTAAATGTAGTAATATGCAGAGAAATCAGGCAATGTTATTAGCAATATCTACCTTCCATACAAAGAATTATAGCAAGAGTTAAAAGAGACAGTATCCCCTTCAGAGTTAAGTTAGGGTTTCTAAATAGGATTAAGGTCCAGACATAGCAGTCTACTACGTTTTATTCTCTGTTCATGAGCCCACTTCTAATTTCTCCAACAAGAAGTACCTTTAACCCTCAAACTAAGAGAGCAGGAGATACTGTGGTCAACATGACGATAAAGAAAACTGAATTCCCTGAAGAACTCCCTGCCATTTTCCCTCTATAATACATTTATGCAGCAGTTTTGCTTAACGACAGTATAGTGCACTGCTCAGACATCAACCCCTTTAACAACCGCTCTAAAGGGATACTGCTCCTTTCCAACAGGTTTACAGATCAAAAGGAGGAAACAATCTGTGTTTAAGAATATCCTCAAACTGAAGACACTTGGCTCGAACATTACAGGTTCCAAGCTGGGAATGTTCCAAACATACATAGAAGAACATGAGCACAGAAAATTATTTTAACAGGTCAATCAAAACAAACTCAGTCAAAAAAACCAAACTCCCCCCACCCAAATAAAATGCAAAAAAAAAAAAAAAAGACATTCAAACCCAGATTAGACTCATCCCATAAAGACACCTAGCTTGGCACTGTTAAAGAATATAGATTCACTTTCAGAAAAATAGCTTCTAATTAATAATTTCAGGGTCTAGAAGGCTAGTTTACTTGTTACGAGATATTAAATAAAAATCAAATAGTGTTCAGAAAATGGAGCACTTTGCAACCAACTGTAGTGGCTCAAGCAGCTGATACGAAAAAGAGAAATACACAGCAGCAAAACAAAATATATAGGAAACCATCTGAGGAAAAGTACAAAAAAAAGGAAGTAGACAGTCAGGGGCGCAAGGACCTCTGCAGACAGCCCACTGCACTTGGAAAACACCTCAGCACGCGGCAACATGAAACACAGCGTCTACGATAGCTTGCTCCTGACTCAGCACCCTGTTTAAGGATACAGCCAACATCTCGATAGCCAAAGGACAGCTGTAATTTCGTTTTCTGACCGCAAAAGTCATAATACTTTACAATTTCTGCCTGAATCTGTAAACTTGGAAGTGTGTTACGTGTTCCTCTCTAGTTAAAAAATAGCAACAACAAACCCTTCGTATGCATAATAAATTTTCTAGACTAATACAGTAATACTGAGATACTTCTCATTATTAAAGGCCACAAAATAGGTTTATCTTTCTATATATATCAAATAACATAACAAAATAAAAACTAGGACACTTGGGTATCTAGTTTTTATGACAAGAAGTTAAACTAGAGAATAAACTGCTACAATACATGAAAATCCACAGAATTTTAAGAGGGCTCCCTTATATTTTCAAACATCTTATGAGGAAGTGAGTAGTCACTATTCTACCATCTACAGATTTGTTACAATTTAATACTTCCAATAATAGAGTTAACACTGAAAACTGGACCTGAATTCCACTAACAACTCAGGCCTCCTCTTTGCCAGGCCCTGGAACACAGCACGGCCACATACAAGCGCCTTTCCTCTCCCTCTCTCATAGGGACCTGGCAAACTGCAGTGCAACTGGCTAGACAGTCTTACTTTATTACCTAACAAGAGTCAGTTTCTGTAAACCAAACAGAATACTATATCGGCAGCTGTCAAATATACCCAAGGGAAATAAAAAGGAGAGGGAAACACTGACCTCACTCACAGAAATGGAGGAACATTACTGACACTGCAAAAATCGTTTTAAAAATTTCTGGCAACGTGCAGTTCATCTAGCATTGGACTTTTGTGTGACTCTAACACCATGTTGTCGTTAGATTTCAAAAATATCTTAGCTATTCAAATCCAAGTTCCATTGTATTCATGGTATCCATATATCCAAGAATCCACAGACTGAAATTTAACACTGCTTTAAGGGGTTTGGTAACAAAGATGTTAATTATTAAGAAATTCATAAAGGGTACGAGCCAGGGGAGCCAGAGCCACACTCGTCTGTAAATCGACACCCACAGAACCATCTTTGAAATCTACGTCACCGTCACCAGAGCAATCTCACCAATTCCTCACCTGCAGCAGGAGGATGCTGGCCACTAACTGTTGGTAAATCCAAAGAGCTATCAGACATCACATGCTTAAGATCTCCTCCCACATCAGCCAGTTTCATGTCAAACTGAACAGAGAGGGCATCTTCAGAGTCCTCCTTGCCAACACTGCTGCCACCGATGGAAGGGAGATCCAGGGACTTCACCGAAGCAGAGTCTTCTTTGGTGTGTCTGAAAGCCACTGCTTTCTCTCCCAGGGATTTGTCCGAGTTCATGGAAGAAAATTTACTTGAGTGGAAGTCAGCAAAATCATCATCACTTTTTCCTGAGGGAGTGTTATCTTTCAGTTCTTCAGCACCTAGTCCAGATCCTTCCAGAGAAAGCTGTTTGAAGACATCGTATTTGGTAGACGCAGAAGCTGAGTTTTGTCCGCTCTTCTCTATGTTGCTCGGGCTGCTGGTTAGAGCAACGGGACTAGCTTCCTCTTTAAGGGCATCATATTTGTCATCTGCCTTTTGCACAGATGAAACGGAGCTATTACTGAAAGCAATAAAATCTGCAAAGTCATCCTGCTCCCCAATAGATGCTGGACTAGAATATTCCCCAAAAAGGTTGAATTCTCCAAAATCATCAGCCAAACTAGAAGATTTAGTTGCTGCCAATGCCGGTGGGGCTGCCCCAGATCCTGTTGACTGTGCTCGTGTAGAAACAGATTTTGATGCACTAAATGCAGCTGAAAAAGACAACGATTTCTCACTGCTACAATTAACCGAGGAAAACATATCTAAATCTGCTAAGTTCAGAGGAGTTTTCACTTGTGTTTGTGGTTTCTGTTGTATAGCTCCTGAGGGGAAGGTGGTTGGTAAAGTTTTGTCTTTTGTTGGTGGCTCTAGTGGTGATATACTGTCGGCAGTCTTAAAGTCGGTGAAACCATCATCAGTCCCTGCAGCTCTGAATTCTGCAAAGTTTTCTCCTGAAACAAAAGAAAACAGGGCCAAATAAGTCAGAATGCTGAGCTGAAAACATGACACAGAGCACAGTAACGACAAGCATATTTTTAAAGACTTTTCCCTTACTGCCTTGACATAATTTAACTACAGTTTAAACTCTACCAAATATCCCTTTACAAGCTACGTATTTGTTTCCACATTGAAGGCTAGTGATAGGAAAATAAAAATCAAACCGAGAGCACCTAACAGTATCATTTACATTTGCTGCCTATGGTGCGGTAAGTCTCCTGGTGCCAGGCCCTTCAGCTGGCCGAAAGCACTGCTCACAGGAGTTTCCTCACCATGGCTGGCCAGCCAACATACAATAAGAAGTCGGTATCAAAGAGAGTCATATTAAAAGAGTGGCCCTTTAAAGATAAAATGTGCTACATGGTGGTGATCAATCAGGAAAAATATATCACAGGTACCAATGTAATATTATGAAAAACCCTGCATCTAATATTTAGGACGTACGCTTTGTTTAACTTGGCATGTTAAGCATATCGTTAGATACTGGTGGTCTTGTTCAAGTATGTGGAGGCAATTAATTTAAAGGCAACATTGATGAAAATCTTTGAAAAAGTATCTACTTATTTACAAAGCATTCTGGTCAAGGCTGCACCTGTAAAGCAGCTTCTCCCTATGCTCTCCAACACAGAAGGTTAATCTCACAAAAGAAATCTGTCAGAATTTAGGTTTTTCTTGAAATCGACTATCTCACTGAGCACTTGAATTTATTAAAATTCAAAAGGATCTGAATACACACCAACTCTATTATTAAAACTTTCAAAGAACATGATTTAAACTTTAGCTTATACCATGCTACTTCGAGGATGGGATTCTGCCAGAATTTATTAATTTTTTAGAGAATATAGGTATTAATGTATTTCTCATAAATATTTAAACAGACTCAGTTAAGACACTGATAAAAATCGGGAGCCATGATTCTTAATAGGTTTTCTATTTTTTATTATCACAGTAATGTCATCACTCATAGGTATGAGGTTGGGATGCAAATGATCTTAGTTTTCCAATGGTGTCTGAAGGTCTTCCATAAAATCCACTAGGTAATACCAGGCAATGAAAACCAGAGATAAACCAAATATAAACATAGCTATATCAACATCACTTATTTAAAAATGAGTGCCATTTCTAAAGAATTATAAATTAAAATACAAGCTTTAAAGTCCTCATCAGCTTTTTAAATTCTATTTTTCCCTAAAAAGTGAGATAAAGAAGTATATGAACTATAAAAATATATTTAAAACCAAAATCCAATTCTTAAAATTGTCATTAAAACAATACAGGCTTTAAATAATATTGTACACATAACGTGATATATATGTTGATATATCACATGGAAAAGCAGGGAAAATAATGGAAGCTGATTTCCTTTCCTAGTCTGAGATACTTAACCAACTCACCAGCATAATTCCTCAACACAGAGAAATCCATTTAATATCATTAGGGAAACTTTAGAAAGAGAGGAAAGCTTTCGGAATTCCTCTATTTTATGTTTGTAAGATGTACCAGCAATAAAACTATAGTCAATTTCACAAACTGACAGGAGAAGCAGATACAAAACTTTTAAAAAGATTACCCTAGTATTTTAAGCAAATATATCACTGATATTTGTATTATTTCTGCAAATGAAAAGAAGCAGCCAATTTTTGTCACAGCCAAGATTTTTGATGTGCTGCTTTGAAATATCTGTGAAATTGACACGTTTTGCCTTATTATTTTTAAAAAGAAATCACCACAGCAAACTAAACTTACTGATGAATTGTAAACTTTTCCATTGGAAATGTAAGCTGGGTGAAAGGGTTAAAAAGAAATAAAAATGGGTGGGTTTACAAGTTCAAATACAAAGGGGATTTGGGGGCAAATAATTGAGTTACAGTCATTTGAAGCTTGCACATCAGCAGTTCCATTAAGCATATTACTTCATAGGTAGCTTTTCAGTTAACCTGTGAATCCTGATAACTTTGCCTAATTGCTACTTTTTAGGTCCTAAAAAAACTTCAAAAGAGATCACTTTTTGCTAAAACTTCAGTAACTGTCACTTATTTATATAAAATATTTTCCTCATCAACTTTATGGTTTAAACTGTAGGGTAGAAAAAAGGAAATATTAAACTGTCAATTTGTAACCTAACAAATCCTCAGCTCTGAATATAGCACCACAAGATTCTTCATAAAATCTAAGATACTGAGATATTTTGTCACGCCAATGTATTTGTTTTTTAAATTTTTTATTTATTGATTTTAGAGCGAGAAAAACACTCATTTGTTGTTCCACGTATTTATGCATTCATTGGTTGATTCTTGTATGTGCCCTAACCCAGGATCAAACCCGTGACCTTGGTGTATCAGGATGATGCTCTACCCAACTGAGCAACCAGCCGGGGTCAGTGTATTTTTAATGCAAGTAGAATAAAGTATGTTCTCCTAAAATGAAGAAGCTGGCATTTCTGCTTGGAAGGCCACAGAGTTAAAGTTAAGACAGGAATGAAAGCAAGCACACAGAAATGGCAACAGCAACCTGGGATTCTGCTAATAAAGTGCCACAAAGCAGGACTAAGGTGCTGCTTACATTTTGGTGGCACCATTGTCTTCCCCAGGAATAACCTGCGTATCATACGAGCATTAATACCATTCGACACAAAGAACCCTAATATTAAACCATGCTCTTTACTCAAACTTGCCTTGGCCCAAGAGTTGATGAAAGCACTGCTAGGAGTAAATGACCAACTAACGAGCCAAAAGTTTCTCAGGTTTATCTTTGTACACCTAGAACCTAATACCAGCACGGAGGAAGAAATAGTCATTACATCCTTGAAGGATGGAATGAAACACAAGGAAACATTTCTTAGAATATAAGAACTGTAAGGGATTGAGTATTTCTGGAGAGGTGCGTTTCCCTTTTTAGAGATATTTAAGCACTACACTTTCTACTTTAACTTTCACATATATTTACCTTTTCTATATGCTCCTGCCACCCCCCCACCCCCAACTCTCACCCTAACCCCCTAGGCAGAAAGGTGAGAACAAATGATTGTTGAAGGATATTTCAAATTTGAGCACAGTAAAGTAGAATGTGGTATTGTTCCCAGGAAGAAATCCTCATTAGAGTATACAAATTTCATAGCATTAGCAGTTAAGCTTTGAAGGACGTAATTTGGCGTATGGATCATCTAAACCCAACACATCAGGTTTATAGTAGCATTTACCCACAAGCACAACTTCTATGCTTTACATGCATGGCTCTCACATTATCATTCTATATCCCTTTCCACTTTATTAAGCCCTTCTATCAGAGGTGGAAACCACAGATGGACAGAAAACCCTTTCACTTCACCTTATTAAATTATAAGCAATTTTGAAAATCTTGAAAAGCAAAAGACTAGTTGCTGCCTTTTGTAGAGTTCATAGAATGCTGCACTGCCAATAGTTCAAGTCTTGGGGAACATTAAAAAAAACAGAAGTAGTCACAGCTCTCCATCTGATACAGGAGTCTAATGTGGCTTGAAGGTTTCTGGTGAAAGGCAACACACTCTCTTTAGAGGAAATCGCATTGCTTTGGGGTTCGCCCTAAATTTTAGAAAATAATTTCCAATAACTGAACCACATTTCCCTTCTTTGTAGTTTCTGGAGACATAGAAAAAAAGAAAGGAAATAAAACCCCACACACAATAAACTAAAGGCACCTTCAGGAGTGTTACTGAAAGAACATTCAAAGATGTCTTTTATCCAAAATTGAAGTAATTTATTCATTTAAGGAATCAAAAACTTACCTGAAGACTTGCTCTCTGCTGCCTGTTCGAGTTCTCTGAAAGCACTATATTTATCACCAGGCTCTATGATGAAAACACAGAAGCTCAAGTCAGGTTAGGAAACCTGAGCTCACAACTCAAGAAAGTAAGGCAGACTTAGTTAGCCAAACATGCTTATTAGCATGTGGTATAAGCATTTTACACATTTACCATAAAAGGCCACCACTAACAACAAAGATTTACATTTACAGGTTTATGAATTCACAAACTACCATTACCTCCAAATGGAACAGTATTTTCAGGGGATTTCTCAGTCGCAATTCCTTTAAACACAGCATATTTATCCATGGAAGCTGGTGCTTTAGTTCCTGAAAGTGGCATCAACAAAGAAGGGGCACTGAAAAGGGAAAAAATATTTCTTAATGACTAGAACATTGAATCCTTTCCTTATCAAGTGAGAGCTTAGAATTAAAGTGGCACATAGATACCTAGTTAAAATTCATGACTCCCTGCTTTAAAAGTTAGAATATATATGCCACAAATGACTAAAAATAACATCCTTTTTCTTTAAAAAATATATTAAAACAACACCCAACCAATAATTCTCTTAATTGTTTGAAGAAGGGTCAGATCCACGCTGACCATCTAATCTCTTTAAGCCATAAAAACAACTGGAATGGCATTGGAAATAGATTATCACAGAATGATGACCTACTGCAATTTTAACCTTAGGTCCATAAAAGTGAACTGCTCCAAATAGGTATACTCAATAGTTTAAAGCAAATATGTGACCCTTAATATAAATTATTCTCTCAAATGGGGTCATAATGAAGAGGTGGAATAGCTGAGATAAAAATTTACTTATGAAATGTTGTTCAAGCAAAGATGTAAATTATTCTTCTTTTGATCATATTGCATTGCTTAATGGCAAAAGTTCACATATCTGATAGCAGTAACAGAGTTAATACAATTTGCATTTTTGCAAGGATCACAACAGTGGTTCCAAAAGCTATCTTTTTAGCAAAATGACAATCACTTCAAAGATAGATGAAGATACTTTTGCCTGTGGACATATTTCTCCCAGGATGGAAAAACAGTGTATGTAATGAGTAGTATCTCTGTGGGTAATTCTTGGACAACTTACCACATACTATAAAAGCACTTCTTTTTTTTTTTTTTTTTTAATTTCCCCTCTTCTTATCAGACACAGACAGCTCCCAGGAAAAACAACCTTTACATGTGAATGATTATATTCCACCGCTAGTTTGTGTCACTCAATACCACACACAGCAAGTTATATAAATGGATTTCTATTGAGTTCTTTGCCCTGGAGCAAAAATCTTTCCACAGTCATTTAAATCTTCTTATCAGTGGCTTCCAAGCAAGGTAAGAAGCCCAGCTCCTGCACAGACATGTTAATGGGGGTCCACGGTGCTTTAGGACTTATGCTATCAAACATCATAATTTCACATCACTACAAAATAGGCTGCTACATATTTGATCTTGACAAACAGGTCATCACCTATATGTTATACGTGAATTTTTAAAAGTCTTATAAGTAATTAAACTACAACTCATTGAACAGAATGTTACATAAGAATAAAGGTAATTAATGTCTTAGGAAAAAAACACAAAGGGGAATGATCTATTTGTTTTATATGACCTGCCAACTTTAGGTAGGGTCTTTTAAAGTCCTTTGGTCAAATCTTCTACTAAATGTAACATTTAATTGAATATTATTAATTTCAAAATTATTTTCAGAATTGGAGGAAAAAAAGAGGGTTTTGTTGACTGAACTCAACAAAATAGAGTTCCATTTAAAAAAAAAACTATGACTCAGACTGTAATTGTACACATATTACAAATAAATCATTCATTTCAGTTCATTTTCTGAATTTATTATTTTAAAAAAACAAACCAAACCACCATGAAAATGTTTATGCCAGTTATAAAAAGTAGTTATCTGTTCTAAACATGAGAACAGTTATTTCTACTCTGTAATACTAATGAAAAGTACTCAGTGAGAGAGGCATATTGTTTTAAAATTTAAAAACCTTCCTAGCCCTGGCTGCTGTGGCTCAGTGGATTGAGTGCTGGCCTGTGAACCACCTGGTTCGATTCCCACTCAGGGCACCTGCCTGGGTTGCGGGCCAGGTCCCCAGTAGTGGGCACGTGAGAGGCAACCACATACTGATGTTTCTCTCTTCTTTCTCCCTCCCTTGCCCAATCTCTAAAAATAAATAAATAAAATCTTTTTTAAAAAACCTTCCCTATACTGAAAGATGAGACTATAAAGAATCTGGCTATGAAAAAAGGATTTTGCTTTTTCTCTAGTGAATCCATCTGTGCTTTACAATCATTCCTGCTAAATACACCCATTTAAAAAGCAAAATAAAACTAAGTGACTCTGTAAACTCCTACACCTTAATCCTATTTTGTCTTCAGTGCCCCATGTCTGTCTTGTTTATTACACGAGGCTCCCCAGTGCCTGACACACTCTAAGCATTTTCTAAATGGATAAATGAATGATGTTGCTGTCTTCCAGGTCACCTTTCATGCCGGCGCAAGCACTATTTCTCCTTTGACTTTGACATCCAGTTCAAGACTGGGTCCAGCCAATTTCTCAGATACACCCTTTCCAGTATCTCTGAGTCTAAACCCAGAGTACCTCCCACCATCTCACGACAGGATTATCATGGCGGCGGAACTTACCCCACACACAGGAGCAAGAACCCCCTTCGTCAGGCCATGTCTTAGTTCTAAAACGCTTTACAGATTGCGTCACACATCAGAAGACACCCCACAGCTGGTGCCGCCCTTAACTAAAGGTCATTTTTTCCCAGATTAAAAATACTCTCCAATCCAGCCTACTTCTAACAATTCACTTTCCTTTTCATGTTCTCTGACAAAAAAATGCCCATTTTTGGCTTAAAAATGCCACCCAAAGTGGTCTCACCTAGGTTTAGCTATTCATATTGTAATTTAACAAATATCGTTTTCAAATAAACTCACAATATGGAACAGACTATCATAAACTAGGGGATTCATAATATATTATATATGCACACACACAGTTAAGGACCAATTTGAAGAGAGTTTTACCACATACTATAAATACCCAGGTAAAAGTAAGCTTTGCCCTAGCTGGGTGGCTCATCTGGTTGGAGCGTCAACCCATAACCAGGTTCAACTTCCGGTCAGGGCACATACTTAGGTTGCAGGTTCAATCCCTGGTTGGGGTGTGTATTGGAGGGCGCCCCACCCTCTTCCTCCCCCTCCAAACAATAATTAATTAATTAATTTAAAAAATCAATAAACACACCCTTGGGTGAGGATTAAAAAACAAACAACACTAAGGCTCTTGAGAGAAGGAACTATGTTTTTTGCTTCTATATCTCTAGTGCCTACCTCAATATCTGGTATACGGCAGATACTAAGTAAATGCTGTTGAATGAATAAGTAAACAATGATCATGGATTCTTAAGACATGAGCAAGATGTTTTCATGCAAGGAAAGCATGGAGGTAGTCAAATCAGAACTGAATAAGAAAAATCTGCAAAGATTGGCTGTGTATGAAAGTAAACTATGATGGGAAGATAATGTCGCACAAAATTGCTAATATCCCACATATCTCAGGTCTGGACACCATTTAAACTTTTTATATCCCAATTTTAATTTCATGTACTGAGAGTGTTTTCCCCAAAGGAATGAACCACCAACTTGATTACTTCAGTTTATAACTTGCATACTACAATACAACTATCCAACAAGCCTTTGTTAAGTAAGTATCATGGGCTAAGTACTACACATGTAGACATGAAAGACTGTGTTTGGGTACTTACAGCCTAGTGAGGAAAACAGTCAGGTAACCCAGTAATTATAATTAGGGCACAGACAGTCATAAGGTACCTTAACAGGAGAGAGGGAAGGGCCCTTAACTCATCTTGGAGGTGTGGATTGATTCAGAGGGGCTAGTAAAAACTTCTTATATTAAACCAATTTTTGAAACTGAACTACAATTAACTATAGAAAGAATTTCAGGTTGAAGAAAACATAACGTAGAAGGCCAGAAGCTTGGAAGAGTACAGTGTGTTTGAAGTCATTTTGACATGACTGGAGCACAAGCTTGTGGACCAATGGCAACAGTTGAGAGAGGAGGCAGGAATAATAACACACATGGCCTTTGCCCAGGCCAAGCAGGGCTGACAGAGTTGATGGTGGTAGAAAAGAGAGGAGGGAACAAAAAAAACAAAAAACATGTTTTGATTTGGTGGCTGGATATAGTGACATGATTCACTAAGAAAGAAAATGAATTAATAAATGTTTATTTAAGTAGGAAAACAATGAATTTAATTTTATGCAGGTGATTTGGAAGGCCTTGGGTCACTTAGATGTGTTCTAGATAGTAGAACACTTTGTTTAAAGGAAGATATATGAGGAACAAATATTATTCTATGTCCATCAGGTTAACACTATGTATGCTGGTATTTACTGGGGGCTTGGAAATCCCAGTACTGTAAAGTTACATGCCCTCATATGTTTTTTTCCTATGTGTCATTTATGTGTATTTGAGATATTCTTAAAATCAGAATAATTTTTTTTCCTAATTTGTAATTTCTATAATGCCTATCCCTCAGTTCTTGGTACAGTGTATAAGCAAGAAGTATTGACTAAGAGATAATCAATTAGTTAAAATGGAAAAGATGAATGGAGTTGCACAAATAGGAACATAAGAGAAATGGAATATGTATCCTGACAAAAACAAGTTCCAAAAAACCTGAAGTAATTCGTATTGCTTAATCAAATTCTGGTATGTTCCACTCTGCAGAAGTATCTCAACTTTTTTTTTAAATGTTGAAATGGTATTGAGAATGTACTGAATCAGTTACTGAACCTAAAAGTTAAGCGAGTACATAAAACATTAGGGAAACATTTGTGCCACTGTCTGTGCAAACAAACAGAAATATGAAGGCCTAAAGGTCACTGATCTCAAGTATAGGAGAAGTGTGAATAATCATATTTGGTCTTCTGAATCATGACTTCTTTGGAAAATCAATAATACATTTATTGCAAAAATATCAAATTATGTGCTCTAGCCTAAAAAACTTTTCAACAGTTGAAGACCTGGATCTAATACAAGAACTTGAAGTCATCGGTGCATAGGTGCCCTCTGGTGTAATACATCAGGGTTAGCACAGGTCAATAAAATAATGGCAGGCAGGTTGTACCATGAGGGGCCAGTAGGAGTTGAAGTTTAATGTGGACAATGTGGACAAAAGTCTGAAGAGTAAAACTATGAATAAAGAGGGATAATCGGGAAAACTGTGAGAGTAAAGAGTCTTAATTCTCTTACGTACACTTAGGTTTCTCATTGTGGATATCTCTTCCTCATTTATTAAATATAATGTTAACTATATTCAACCCTTTTGTACCTGTTTCCATGTTGGGGATTATTTGGTTTTGACGAAGCAGGCAACTCTTGGAAATCAGTGAATGAGTCATCAAGGGATCCTGGCTTAGAAGCATCTTGGAAATCTTGGAAGTCATCTTCTTCTGGTTTTACCACCTAGGTTTAAGAGGACATTTAAATGGCAAGCAAGAAATTGATAAAACAGTAAATAACAAATCTCCAACTGTCAATCTCAAAGACTACCTTTTAAATCCTACATTTAGGTACAACTACCTAATTTTAGAAGAACACCCTTTACATAAAATCAACTCAAGGGCTTAATTAAGGCAGGAATCCTATCTTACATTTTTAGATACTCTGATGTACACATGGTAAAAGACTGATTTAAAGGGCTAACCAATACAATTTTTAAACAGCTAAGTCATTTAATAGATTACTGAGAACCTGTCATCTTTAAAAAACATTTTATACACATTTGTAAATTTGTAAGTTATATAAGCTTGTTATAATCCGTCACCGAAATAAAGTTAACAAGTGAAAACTGACTCCTAATCCCATGCTCTGGAAGTGAGTACTGTTGACAGTTGATTTGTTTTATAGAAAAATGAGCTTATATTGTTCTGCACTTTAAAAATGTAGTTAAATGATATGTACTTCTTTTCAATGCCGTATATATAGATCTATCTCATTCCTTTTAATGATCAGTTTACCACTGTATGGATGAACCATAATTTTTATAACCTTTCTTCTCCTGATGGACATTTAGCTATTTCTGTTTTCTCTATGCTAACAAACAATGCTATAACATATGTGCTTTGTGTCTTTGCTAATTTGAATTACTATTTCCGTGACACAGAGTCCTAAGAGCATGACTGCTACGTCAGAAGATACAGACATTTAGAATTTTGATAGCTATTGCCAAACTTGTATTAAAAAAGCCTGTACCAATAAACTCTTTCCTTACATTTTCACAGACACTAAATATTATGTTTTTGAAAAATTTTTGCTAACCTGAGAAATGAAAAATAAACTGAAGCATTTTAGTTTCAGTTTTCACAGCTTCCTCAAGGGATGCAGCCTAAGAATTTAATTAAGTTTATTTGGCTTGATGTTTAAAACGTATATACTATAAAGAACTATGAACTTTTAGCCAAAACTCAAGTATCTTAGGGCTTAACATATTGTTTCATGTTTTTTAAATAATGAAAAATTAAATTTTGTATTGTTTTAATACTGTTTAATTTTCACCTCCAGAGTCCATCATAATCCAGCAGTCCTCTCTGCATCTCTGGAAAAAAAGTTGCCCAGATTCATTTTTAGGGACGATTTGGAACATGTAGTTTCTCTTCTTACCTGATTTGCAGGGTAAGTTGGCATGAAGCCACTGGAAGCCTGGGCTGCAGCTCCCCCTCCTGGTCCAACAAGGTTAATGCCCATGACTGGCTGTCCAAGGTTGAGGGGCATGGAGCCTGCAGGGCCTGAAGGCATCCCAGTTGGCTGACTCACTGCAGCAGGCAAAGTCATAGGAAAGCCACTTAAAGTTGGAACAGGGGCTGCTGGGAACTGGTTTAAAGCATCAGGACTTATGGCAGGAACACCCCTCTATATAGGAGGAAAATGAAAACATTTTAGAGGATTACAAGCCACATACAATCTAAATCTGGCAAAGATAGGTCAAAATGTAAAATCAGTAGCCTTGGTATAATTTCACTCTTAACTCTCCCAAAACTCATTAATTTGATACAAGAAAATAAGTTACAAGGTTAATGCAAACTTAATATTTAGCAAAGAAATGGCTAATACATACCAATATCAATTCTGACATTTTCGCTCTCTGACAAGTTTGAGTAATCTACTATAATCAAATCATGATTAAATACATTACAAATGGTTTTGTAATAAAGAAGAAATTATTATCAGGGTGAGAATACTTTATCTGTATCTAAGGAATTTTATTATTTTTTTAGTCTCACCCAAGTAAATGTTTATTGATTTTAGAGCAGGGGGAGGAGAGGGAGAGGGAGAGAAACATCAGTTGGTTGCCTCCTGTACACACCCCAGCCAGGAATGAAACCCACAACCTAGGTGCTTTCACTGGGAATCGAACCTGCAATCTTTTGGTGTATGGGACAACACTCCAACCAACTGAGCAACCTAGGCAGGGCTATAAGGAATTTTAAATAAGGACTTCAAAGGACAGAGAGTAATTTCATCCATTACTAACTTTCAAGTTCAGAAGGGATATATAGTCAGGTCAGAGGATTTTAGTATATTAAATAGTCTTTAAACAAAGGAGTATTTTGCTAGTATGCACTGCACATAAACTATATACTTTTGAAGTACTGTATCCTGAAAATAACCTAAATTTCAATGTAGAAGGACTTCTATGAGGTTGTAATCACAAAGGATTCATATTCTTCCAATTTATATTGAAAAGTTACTGGATCTAACTTAAGAAATTATGTCTACCTGTGTTACTGCTATCATGGCGAGAACGGTATAAAGTTCTTCTTTAGTAAGTTTGCCAGGTGTGGTTCGGTTAGCTAAGGCCCATATCTGTCCAAGAGTCTCTCTGGGAAGTCCAGATGACATCAGAATGGGATAAAGTTTTGCAGTATCTATTCCAGTTGGAGTCATTGTGGTTTCTAAGATTTTCTTATAGGCATCTATTACAGGAAAGATCAGATTACAAACATAAATATATACAATGGATTGATCTTTTTTGTTGTCATTGTTGCTTTAATGAGAATAATCTTAAGTCAAACAGCTTTAATAGAACTAAAACCATATCAGTTTGAACTGCTGTAAAGATACTCAAGTGCAAATATCTAGCAGACAATTGGGTCTGGTACTTAGAAGACAGGTTGGAACTTGGTCCTAAAGATAAAGATTTGGGACTAATGGTAAGAGAAAGTCTTAAAATTAGTGGAAGAAAGTAAAAACAATAAGATGTAGGTGGTACAGGCAGATGTTCTGGACTTTAAAAGAGAAGTTCTAGAGTAATGGTGGTGGTAATAGTTTGAAAACAGCAGTTGGAGGCAAGAATTATACAAGTACAAGCTTTCTCCTGCCCTGATGAATTAGAGGCTGTGAGAAGAAAGATCATTGGGTTAGGTGCTATGAAAATAGGGCCTTCAGAGAAAAATAGTTTCAGTTAAGGAGAGGAAGCAGAAAAAAAGAGGGAGGGCTATTGGGGGAGTTTTCGTAATAAAATGGGGTTTCCAAAGGACAACGTGAGAAAGGCTGTTATAGATAAGGTTATCCTACAATATACAGGATGCCAATACTGCATGGGACATACTTATACTAAACAATTTTTTGCTGTTAATCTGAAATTCATAACTGGATGCTCTGAAGGCTTATTTGCTATATCTGACAACCCTAGTTAGGGGAGTTTAGGGGCTGCAAGTGAGTAAGGGAAAGGTAGAAGAAAATGTTTAAAGTAAAAATTTTACATCAATGATTTAAATATGGATTGCAGGTTAATAGCCTGGTCATGACAACACATATTTTGGCTAAGAAACTCTACGTGCATGGATGTTTGGAAGAAAGGGAAAGAAAAAACAACAAGCTGGCAGAAAATGGACAGAAGTCCAAGACACGCAAGACCCAAATTCTGTTTGGCTTGAAGACAGAGAGGAAGAAGAAAAGATGCAAACTGTCTAATGGGCCGGTGGAAGAAAACCTATTATTTTTATGGACAACTGAAGTCCCATATTGGTTTGGGAAATTAGCCTTTCGATTTGTGATTATGTGATAACAATGTAAAGTAGACATTATTGGTTTCTTCCAAAACGAATTCAGCTATTGGGATCTTGCAAAAGTTTTATTTAATCAAGTGTAGAACAACTTTAGTCTATAACCAATCTAGAAAACTGAAGATCTGATGAAAGTTATCTTTGGTTTACAAGGGTTGGCAAAGCAGAGCAAATTTAATGTTACAATTTATTAAGGCTGATGAACATATTCTGCTGTAATAGGCATTATTCTGTGCCCATCAACTATGGCTTAAAGAGACGTTTTCTTTGTATCAGTTGAATACTATCACAAAATGCACACCTTAGTTGAGTTATTTTTGGCTCAGCAGTAATAACATACTTAAATAAAAAAGTAAACATCATCTGCTAGTGTAGAAGAACATTTGCTACCTGGTCTTTTACTTCATATACTATATGACAAAAAAGTCATAGGAATATTTTTAAAACGTAAACTAATCACCAAGAGTTCAGAAAACTGTATCACATATATTAGTGATACTCTTGATAAGTTAATAATCTATAAAAATATTTAATGTCTTTTAAGGCATGATAAATCTAAGAAAAACTTTTAGAAATAAAAGTATATGGTGGTCAATAAAACATTAAAGCAAAACATTTCTCCTTCATTTATAGTTATTTCATATATGAGGCAGCTTTAAGAAACACAGGTCTATTTAATTTTCTGTACTCTTTCAGAAAAAAATAAACAAGTTACAATTCCTTCTGCATATTTTGTACCCATGACAGTAGTTACAACTACATTTACAACATTTAAAGCAAAATGTCCAGAGGGGAATCTTGGACAAAGCTTTTATTACCTGGAACCAAATTCTCATTGTAAATCCAAGGAGGCATTCTGGGTTGAACAGGATCCTGTGAGGGAAATACACCCACACCTAGAGGAAGACAAGGAACATTATCTCGCGTATATAATGGTCCATGTAGATGATGAGGGAATAACACCGAGTCATGGTTTTTTAATAAAAAGAGCACAGGCTGCAGACACTAAAAAAAAAAAAAAAAGTCACCAATACAACTAAAATATTTAGTTTCTAAACAACTTATACATTACTATGTCCTAAAGAGTCTACTAAAAAAAAAACCCTAAGATGTACCAAAACAATATTCTGAATCACACAAGGTTTGCACCATTTCACATGTATTACAGATTAAAAAAAAAAACAAACACGACAATCAGTGGTTTAAAAATTATATACTAAAAAAAATGTAGTTGTCCAAGCTTTAGTTGTAGCTTTTAATGTTTCTTTACAAGTATGACTTTTTTCCTGATTATGACACTGCTGCCTTAGAAATATAAGATTTTTGATTTTTATTTTGTCCAATAAAATATCCTGCAAAAGTTTACCTCCTAGGCTGCCCACATTCTAATTTATCTCTGCAAGCTGAGTTTAGAACGATTTGAACTTTTAGAGAGCAGTGTGTCAGATTTACTTTAGAGAAGCAAAACTATATTCTCATTGGTGACTTTTCCAGTTAAATTTTAACTTTCCAAACTTTATGGAAGAAGACAAAGTGCAAGAAGGGGAAAAAAGAGTTTTTATAAAATAAATTTCAGGAATGATTCCGATTTAAAAAAATATCAAAAATTTTTAAAAGGAGTAACAGTTTATTAAAAGAATTCAGAGCAAAATCATAGAAGTTAATTGGAGAAAGGAATGCATTAAATATATTTTAAGCAAAATTTTGATTAGCAAAATCAAGCAGCATTCATTTTAAGATTAATGCTTAAAGTGTTAGCATTTGAGCAGCATTTGGTTAAATAAACTTTTTGCTGAATATTTCATGAGCTCACCACTCTCTTCAACAGGCAGGTTTTGTTCTGAAGTCTTTTCTGCCTCTGCAGTAGTGGTACCACTTACACGTCCATCTACAGCACCCCTGACAGTGGCCGTTAAACTGGGATGGTTCTTACTGGAACCTGTGCCTTGGGGTCTGTGCCCAACTTCAGAAGTTTTTAATTTAATTTGTTCCTGCCCAGATGCACTTATATCACAAGATACTAGGAGCTTCTCCTCCAAAGAAGAGCCTAAACAAACAGCATGAAGGATTATTTGTACGTAACTGCAAATTTCCAATTTTTTCAATCACCCATTTCCACCCCTAGATTCTAAACGGAAGATCCTGCCACATCTAATGTAAGTTTTAAAATAATTCAATCACTACACATTTGTATAGGATTTCAGAGACTTAAGAGATTTTTTTAAAACTTAAACATGATTATCTACTTTGATTCTCAAGAATGCTATGAGACAGCAGGTAGAATGGTATAGTGGAAGGAGTATTACCTTAGAAATCTGGTGACTACACAAGATATAGGCACTTAAGACTAATTACTGGTGAGACCCTTGGCCAGTAACATCATCCTTGAGTCTGTTTCTATCTCTGTCAACTGAAAAAAGCTTGGACTAAGTACGTATCAGCCAAGGTCCCTCTCAGCACTGCTCTATGTCTCATGACATGGTATGTTAACTATCCCAAGCCCCATTATTTCACAAGTGATAAAACTGAGGTACAGAAGTGTTTAAAGATTTGTCTGAGGACAAACTAATAGTAAATGAAAAATCTGAACTCCAGAGAGCACTTTCTAAAGCTGCTTTCCCTGGCTCATTTCTCTTAAGAAAATAAATGGTGTTAGTGATTTTTCCCCAAACAAGAGTAATCTTCCGAAGAAATCTGTTTGTTTTTAAAATTCTAAGGTGGTTTAAATAGTATCTAATTTAGAAGCAAAAGTCTGCAATCACTTTTCAAACCCTGAAAAGTGAGGGTCCCCAAATTAAAAAATCTAGATTCTTATTTTGGTGAATTTTAATAGTACCTATATATTCAGGTACATGTTTCTTTGCCAACATCACTGTATTATTCAACTTACATAAAAGCAATTAATAAACCTAGGCTATCTCGAGAATGCTCTCATTAACATTCTAGGAGTTACCTGCTCTCCGTACACTGTATAAGGCTGAAGTAGTAAAGAAATAAGGAATTTGTCCAGGGAGACCATGTAAGGAAAAAGACACTAGAATCTGACCTGGAGGGAGAGGCTGGGCTCCAGCCTTCTGTGTATGCAACTGGCCAAGTGGGGTGGTGGGATGGAAAGACTGAAAAGCCTGGGAAGTGGAAGAAGGCCCACATGTGGGAACTTCAACGGGCCCCTGCATAAAGTCACTGAATTCTTCTTCATCAAGAAAGGCAGGTGATGGGGAGACAGTTTTAGAATGAGATGATGTGGGATAATCTGCAAAATGGAAAATGGTAATGAAACACACAGAAATGAAAATCAATAGGGAGAAAGAAATTAAGATGTAGTACAATTACAAAAGAAGATACCGAAATATGAGTGCAGGTGAATAAGAAATAACATGTGACAACTGTCAAATGAACTTACACAATGAATGCAAAACACTTTGATATTTATACACATCTTTTTTTGTCTTTTTAAAAAGAGGTTTATACCTATTTTGCATTTGATTCAAAAACAGAAAAATATAAAACTCAAAATTTCTTTCCTCCCTTTATTAAGTTAGTACTAATTTTTTCCCCTGAGACCACCAAATAATTTACATCAAAGTGGTGATTACTTTTGAAACTCAAGTGATCTGTTTATCTGGATAATATTCTTTCAAACTAATATACACCAAAAATAAGAAAACCTATCAAATGCTGTAGAAGACATTTTGAACAGAAATAGACTCTGATGATTAAATTTCATTATGTCAGTAAGAAACAATGTATGATACATACGTATAATTTTTGATGTATCATGTCTAATCCATATACTTTGCATAGTTCACATTTCAGTAAAGTTGCCATGTGAGGAATGAAAAATTATAAGCGATAACAAGAACATTAAACACATTGCCAACGTAGTATTTTCTTGTGAAAAGCATACAAATTGGGACACCATAAATAGCTGAGTCAAACAACTCAACGGTCAATTTAAGAAAGTAAACCTCAACTGACTGAGGACTATGTTTACTTTAGCTCTAAAGAATATAAACATCGCTGTGGTTTTTTACTGTTAAATGTGAAATTCACTCATGTAATAAACCTTCCCTAACAGGAACTACATTTACTATAAGGCTCATTAACAATACTATTATTGCCATATTTTTAACTGCTTTGAATTGCTTTAAGATTTACTGAAATCTAATGTCACAAGGGGCAGTCTTTTTTTAAAAAGACCCTCGTCTGAAAAATGGGGACATGACATGCTTCTCTTTTGGATCTGTGAAATAAAACCTGGAAGCACTGCAAGTTCTGTGAAAGATGCCAAATGGGTATGCAGAATTATTATTTGCATTAATTTTGTTGGAAACAAAAAAGAAAAAAGTCATGCCATAATGAATGTCAACCCTCCCAATAATGGTGAGAGTGTGGATTTAAGTTCTCAGTTGAGGTGGAAAACAGCAGTAATGGAACACTGAGAGTGACTACATTTTTTAAATGGACCCGACTATTTATTAGCAATAAGGTTGCAAAACCTAAACCAATGTTTCTCTGCATTTGTAGGGAATTATGTGAATTACATGTGGTATATATTTTG
Source organism: Mormoops blainvillei (assembly GCA_004026545.1). Classification (NCBI taxonomy): domain Eukaryota; kingdom Metazoa; phylum Chordata; class Mammalia; order Chiroptera; family Mormoopidae; genus Mormoops; species Mormoops blainvillei. The sequence continues at coordinate 482,044 of PVJD01000105.1, forward strand.
GCTTATAAATTCTTGAAACTCTATATATGATTAATAAAAAGTAGAAAAATTATATGGTCAAAATAGTTTGTACATTCAATATTTTAAGATAAAACAGTCTATGGGGGCAAATTTAAAGATGCCTTTGGTGATAAAAAGACTGGAAACTCTTTCTATGTACTTTATGCCTAAGTTTAAGGCTCTAATGGGAGAAGCTCTGAAAATTCCTTTGGCTTGCTCCAGAAAAATAATCTTTTTCTGGCTAAGCATGAAGCAGTTCACTAGAAACAGCTAACTGCACGAATATTGATTGAACCCACAAGGCTGTCTGAGTATCATATCACCAATTTATTATTTCACAATGAGGATGTTAAATGACATCAGGTTGCCCAAAAAGGGCATTCAATGTGGGCAGAACAGTGGTAGACCTAAAAATGACCATTCCTCTCTGTCACCTTCTCCTATGTTCCAAATTGAGTCCAGTTTTAACATTCCAATGTCTATTCTTACATTACTTCTTGACCAGCTTATTCAGCTTATACTTTCATTTTTAGATACGTTTTCTGAATCCAATCTGATTGCTAATATCCATCTTTTTTCAATCCATGTACACTTTACTTTGGGGCATATTTTTGAAATGATAATCTGAGTATATAATCTAACAAGTGAAATTAGTAGGACAGAGTCAAAGCTGTCCCAGAAAGTTGAAAACTGATTACTGTGGCAATATTAGATTATACCCTCTTGACATCACCTATAAAAAGAACTATATAATATAAAGATTTAAGATAAAATTTATCAATATAACATATGCCAGCAGAACATAGTACTTGATTGGCTGAATGATTTATGAAAACTGTTCACCTATTAATGGTATGTTATTCTTGAAATTAGTTGAGAATAAAATATTAAATATCAAATTTAAAAAAGGATATAGTAAAACTTAGGTAAAGACAAGATTCATTTCAACCACTAAATGTTCAAAACACACACACAAAAAAACTATGCCTTTACCCTACTCTAAATAGGTAATTTTTTTGCTTATCTGATGATAAATGATAATAAAAACTACAAAGAAATGTATTAAAGAAACTAAAATTTCATGAGGAGCATAATTAAACCCAGGACTTTTTTAAAGGGGGCATAGAAAATATTTCTAAGTTAAATCACATTGAATAAAATCTGAATTAGCTCATAAAAAGCAAAATTCTTTGAAAACAATGAGAATAAAATGATAAACTCCTTTCTTACATTTGCTTTGTGTGAATGGATTTTACTAATGTTAACATACTCATATATACAGATTTCCAAGTGAAGCTGTCATACTGACATTTACTAGAAGACAAAGAGGTTTTTCTCCTCCCAAGATAGTTATCCAGATCAGAACTCTTAACCCACTGTAAATTTTAAGACATTCAAATCTGTACTTAGCTTGAAGGAAGAGGTCAGCAATGGCTCCTCACACATATAATGATCAATTATACACACAGAGACTATAAATCACCTTCCAACAAAAGAAAACCTTTAACTTAAAATACCTGGTTTCTTAGGGTGTGATGCTGGAGTAGGGTGCATCTTAGCATCTCTGGAAAACCCATCTAAGTTTCCTTTTATGGCTTCCAAAGCATCATCTCTGCTCTTCTCTCCTGTCTAAGAGACAATATATGCATATTTCTTCACTTATCTCTCACTTCATCCTAAATACTCTCAAATTAAAAGTATAGATATTAGTCTGATCCCAATATTACCACATACTTCTGATAGCGAATTCTCCAAATCAGAAAAATACTAAATGTACAAAACAAAGGCATAACATGACACTATACTATAGAGTCTACAGAATATTTTTATAGAACATAAAAATATTAAAAGGCCCATTTATAAATATCTTAGGATGGAGCTGTTACATTACTACATTAATATTCTGTATTGATGCTTTCCTAGAAAAGACGACAAACATTCCAATGGTAGTAAAAAATAGTTGAGAAGATTGGTTGATATCTCATTCCTTCAACAATACAGTGTCTTTACAGGAGAAGAAAAATCCTTCACTTTGGGATTTTGATAAACTAAAATGAATCAACCAAAGCCTTAGCTGGGCTGCTAAGTGACAAAATCCACTGAATAAGTGAGAAGAGGCACGTGGAGGGGTGTGTGTGTGCTGCGGTGGAGGGTGCCGGAATATAGTACCTTGGGTTTCACACTACTCAGGAGTCTGAGCTTTTGCTTCTGTTCTTCAAACTGACGCCTTTTTCTTTCTTCTTCTAAGAGCTTCTGCTGCTGTTCAAATCGTTTTCTGGAGGAAAAACATTCTAGTAAAGCTTCAGAGATTATCACCTGTGTTACTTCCTATTTCTACTAACAATTTTAGCAATATCATCTTACATTTCTAGAACTAAAAACTTCTCTGCTCATTATATCTAGTTTCCTTATGACAATTTTATTTCCTCACTATATTAATTTCAAAATACAGGGTCCAGCAGAAGTAATGCCAGCTTGAGTGTGGTTGGTAGGGTGATAATATGGATGTAATAATTTACAATTTTAATTTGAACATTTCACCTAAAATGTCATATAGTGTGCTTGAATGTAATAGTTATATTACAGAATTACAGGCTAATGATTTTGTAATAAAAGATTTTGTAATTAAAAAAAGGGTGTTATTTGTGCTGGACCCTGTATATGAGTCTAAAAAATGATTTACCTAAAAGATTACCTACAGACATGAATTTATTTCTTGTCTAATTTGCAAGGGGAGTAGACAATCTTTTGCATTCAAAAGCAATCTCAAAAACAGACAGGGAGGTAAACAAAATAAAAACATTTTTTGTTCTGCATATAAAAAAGAAACTTTCACTTGGGAAGGCATGTCACATAGGACAAAGGGCAACTGTCTGGGAATCAAGACCTCCATTTGGGTCCAGGTTATGCTAGTAACTGTGTAACCTGGACTCATGGGTGGCTTCCTTTCTCTGGACCTCACTTTCCCCAGATGTAAAATCAGAGGGCTGAGTTAGAGAACCTCTAAGGTCTCTTCTGGCTTTAAACTTATAGTAAAAGTATTTTAAAGAGTTTTAAAGGCAATGTGACTGTTTGGGTTTCTAGTTTGCATTAGAGAATACTTGAAATGTTTCAAATAATTGCTATTGTGTATTTTTATCCTGGAATCCTGAGGTCCCTTACTGCTGCTCTTCGGCAAACTGCTTCTGCATGTCTGGAGTGTATTGTGGGCCTGGAGGGCGCATCCCCAGGAACGGCGCTTGTCCCAGGTAAGGCATTCCTGCTGCTGGCATTGGTCCCATTGGTATCCCTGCCTAGAAGGGAAGGACAAAGGTTCAAAAACGTAATTTCTCCTTCTAATTGCTACAAAGAAAAACTAACTTCCATATATTCTTTCTTAATATTTTTTATTAATGAACTACATAAACTCATTTTAATAAAAGATTCAAAGAATATAGGCTATAAGTTGAAAGCTCCCATTAATATCTCACCCCCTCCATTTCCTTCATTTTCCTGGACAGTGCTAACAGTCTGAGGGTATGTGTGTGTGTAAAATCTTTCAGGCTGGGTGTGTATGGAAGCGTGCACACACACAAGTTATATTCCACTGAACTCACTAATCCATACTCTTTGAGAAGAGTTATCATATTTTACAAGTCTTTATTTCCAGTAGTAAAGAGCCTGCTACATGGTAGTTATTCCAAAAATGAGATTAAACATGTTTTCCAGTATGTATGAATAATGAATATTTTGACATTCATTATCACAGGCCCAATATCCCAATTTTTACTGTAAATAAAATATATTTAGCCAGTAATAAATGATACATCAGTCCCAACTGGTGTGGCTCAGTGGGCTGAGCATCATCCTGCAAACCAGAAGGTCCTCAGTTCAATTCCTGGTCAGGGTACATGCCTGGGTTGCCAGGTCTTCAGTTGGGGGCGTGCAAGAGGCGACTGATTGATGTATCTCTCACGCATTGATATTTCTCTCCCTCTCTTTCCCTCTCTCTAAAAATAAATAGTTTTTTAAAAGTTACTAACCTTGAAAAAAATAATAAATGATATATCAATAATAATGGAATGTTAATTTTTACTGAGTGCAAACTGCTCTGCTCCTTAACCTCTTCCTTAAAAGACTCCTCCCTTATTCCCTAACTGAAAGCCTGGCTGTCCCCGGAAGCCCTCTCATTTGGAGATTCCTGCTTCTCTCCCACATTTCCTACAGATAGGGAATATTCCTCCTTACTTCTTATAAACCTCTTCTCCTCTGTCCTCCCTCAAAAACCTGAATACATTTTAATTTCTTGCTTTGAGACTTCATCATTTACTATCCTATCTTATTTATGTCATCCATTGAATGTCATCTATTGATCCTCAACTATCTCGTTCTCCAACTGAAGCCTTCAGAACCTTGCTATCTTCCATTCTACCCCTAGACTGCACTTGGTGACATAATGATAACAACAATCACATAGATGACTCATTTAACACTGTGGCTTTTCGGGTCTTTGACCTCCTGACAACAACCATGTCCAACAAACCATTCCAGCTTGATCATCAGTCCCAATAACTTCATCACCTCCAAAGTCTTGATTTTAAGCATCCCAACACTATGTTTTTTTGAAATATAAATTACTTTTAATTTTAAAAAAGAAAAATATAGATCCTTGTTAATACTTCATTAAAAAATATGCACTTTATTTTAAAATGTGGTAATGTTCAAAGATAGCAGTTGACTTCACTCATGTATATAAAATGTTCTTAAAATATTAATACATTGGCTTTTAAATTATGTACTGCCCTCCGGCTAAATTCTCAAGTAACTGTTAAGAGTTATATGCTCTGGGATAAGCCCATCATTGTGCTAAACAAGGTAAATTCTAGAGTCAAAGGTGAAATATTCATGAAATATTGTTTTTGATGTGACAGAAGTCGCATAAGGACACAGATTTAATGACAACAAAGTGATAAACCAGCAGATTGGCTTTTTTTTTTAAGGTATTAAAATAACTCACTCTAAATTAAGCAACTATTTGGGAATTACAAAAACTGAAAATCTTATCCTTTTCCCACCTGTAAGGGAAACAGAAAGGTGATGAAGATAAAAACTAATACAGTGTTTCACATATTCTTGTTGATTTAACGTATAATTCCAAAATGCAAATATTTAAAATGGTGTTTGAAGAGAAATATCTAGAGTGTTAATCTTGTGTATGCTCAGCAAATGTGACTGTTTAATTTACTTAGACATGTATCATCCTGATAGGCATCCCAACACTTGACCAGCACCTCCTGCCCCTCCAGCTCATGTACTCCAGCAATCCTCATATCTCATCAATACCTCCCCCTTACCAGCGTTCCCATTACCTATCGTCTTCATCAGGTCCTCACTTCTCTTCTTGCTCAGCTTAGATTCCAGAGTTCAGTATGAAATGCCCTTGTAAACTCCTTAGATCCTTTACCTCTTGCTTCTTTGCTATGGTCTCCTGGGGAACCTCACCCCGGTCAGAGTCAACTAACCTCCTCCTCTTATCTTTACACCCAAGCCACTGAACCTTGCTGGAGAGAGAATCCTTGAGGATTCACTTTAAATTCTTGACCACAAATCTCGAACTGATTCCCCCATTCAAGCCTGCCTCCTGAGGACTACTATATAGGATTTCAATCCTTTGAAGTTTCTTGAGAATTGCTATGGGCCAGTATATGGTCAATATTTTTTAAATACTCTGTTTTCTTAAAAAGAAAGTGTATTTTGCAATTTTTTGGTGTGGGGGGCGGGGAACACTGTACTATTATCCATTAGTCAACCTTGCTAAGAAGTCTGTTTAAACCTATGACCTCACAGATTGTGAATTTGTCTTTTTCCTGATTGTTTTGTCAGTTTCTGCTCTTTAAGGCCAAGTTATTAGGTGCATACAAATGTGAAACTGTTGTATCTCTCTGGTGAACTTAATCTCTTATCATGATGAAAGACCTCTTTACTGACAGGCTTTTAAGAATTTTTGCCTTAAAGTATATTTTTGTCAGATTTTCCTTTAGCTATATCACTTTTTGGGGTTGTTTTTAGTATTTATGTACTTTTTCATTTCTTTAAACTTTCCTGCATCCTTATGTTTTATTTTTTCTTATGATTTTATTTATTTATTTTTAAAGAGAGGGGAAGGGAGGGAGGAAGAGAGGGAGAGAAACATCCATGCGTGGTTGTCCCTTGAGCACCTCCCACCGGTGACCCAGCCCACAACCCAGGCATGTGCCCTGACTGGGAATTAAAACGGTGACCCTTTGGTTCGCAGGCCAGCACTCAATCCACTGAGCCACATCAGCCAGGGCTGTATCCTTATGTTTTAAATGTGTCCCTTCCAAGCATCAAGTAGCTAGAATATTGTCTTTTTATTTAAAAATTTTTTTTCTTTTTTAGTTTATTGATTTGAAAGAGGGTGGGGGGCGGGGGAGAGAGAAACATCAATTTGTTGTTCTTCTTATTTATGGATTCACTGGTTGATTCTTATACGTGCCCTAGCCAGGGACTGAACCCGCAACCTTGGCATTTCAGGAAATGCTCCATCCAACTTGAGCTATCTGGCCAGGGCTAGAATTTTGTCTTTTTAAATGAATCCTTTAGACCATTAACATGAATAAAATTACTGATATATTTGGGTTTAAAACTACCTTCTTTCATGATGTGTCCCACTTTTTCTTGTTTCTTTTTCTTGTCTGTTTTTGTGGAATGGCTATTTTTTCCCCATTCTACTTTTTTCAGCTTTACTTGGTTATGAAGTGTTTATATAACCTGTTAAGGTTACCCTTGAAATTACAGCATACATTCTTAACTTTCCACAGTCTAATGTATCTCTTTCTTTCACAGAATCCAATGATCTTAAAACATTAATTCCATTTACTAGCCTCCCCCCCAAGTTACATACTACTATTACATGTATTTTAATTCTCTGAATATTTTAAAAATTCATAATGACACTATTGTTTTTAGATACTATATACATTTAGATTCACCACATAGGTATCTCTTCCTTTGTTCTTATTTTTCCTGCATCTGATTTTCTATCTGAGATCATTTTTTCTTTTGCCTCAGGTCCTTCTGTTTTTACTTCATTTAGAATTTCATTTATTGAAAGTCATTCAGTTTTTTTCTGGAAAAAAATGGCTTTACCTTCATTCTTAAAGGTTGCAGTTATTTTCAGTTAGTACATTGAAAACATCACCCCAATGTCTTTTGGCTTCCTTTTTTTTTTCCTTTGGCTGCTTTTGAGATTTTCTCTCTTTGGTTTCTGCAGGTTCTCTGTGTGCCTGAATATGAGGATTTAAATTTACTTATTCTCACTGCCTGGGATGTATGTCCTTGTGTCACAGTCCCAATATGGTCCTGATATTGGAGGAAATGATCAAGGGTGGCTAGGTTATAAAAGACACTGTAGCTTCCACCTTCCTCTCTCTCTTTTAAAAAAGATTTTATTTGTTTTTAGAGAGAGGTGAAGGGAAGGAGAAAGGAAGAGAAACATCAATGTGCAAGAGATACATCGATTGGGGCTGCCTCTTGCATGCCCCCAACAGGGGACCTGGCCCGCAACGCAGGCATGTGCCCTGACTGGTAATGGAACTGACAACCTTTCAGTTCGCTGGCTGGCACTCATTCCACTCAGCTGCACCAGCCAGGGCCCACCTTCCTCTCTTGAATCATTCACTCTGGAGCGATCCATGCGGAACTAGAAGTCCATCTAGGCCTCCTGCCAACAGCCCACACTAAACTGCCAGCCACTGAGTGGGACACCTTAGAAGCAGATCCTCTAGCCCCAACAAAGCATTTAGATGAATGCAGGCCCAGCCAACATCTTGACTAAAATCTCATGAGAGATTCCAAGCCGGAACCACACAGCCACTCTCCAATTTCTCTCTCTTTTTTAAAAGAGTTTATTTATTTTTAGAGAGGGGAAGGGAGGGAAAGAAACATCAATGTGTGGTTGCCTCTCACACACCCCCCACAGGGGGCCAGGCCCGCAACGCAGGCATGTGCCACAACTGGGAATCGAACTGGAGGCCCCTAGGTTCACAAGCTGGCACTCAATCCACTGAGCCACATCAGCCAGGGCTACTCTCCAATTTCTGACCCACAAGGAACTGAGAGGTGTTTATTGTTGTTTTAAGCACTAAATTTGAGGGCAGCATTCAATAACTAATACAATCCTGCTTGAATTTATTAGGCTACCTGAATCTGTATATCGATGTCTTTCAATAGTTCTGGAAACCTCTCAGCAATTACCCCTTCTAACTTATTCTCTCCCTTCACACTTTCAGGGACTCCAACTAAATATGTGTTAAACTTTCTCAATGTAGTTTTAAAATCTCATGTTTTCTATCTTTTAATCTTGTCATACTACATTCTAGATGTTTCTGTTAACTTATAATATGCTATTAAACTCATCCATAGAGTTCTTCTTTTGCTTTACACTTTTTAATTCTGAAATTTCTATTTATTTCCTCAAACCATTTTTTATAATTTCATGTTCCCTGTCAAAATTTTACAATTCAGTTCGTATTTCTTAGACCACAGAAAACAGAGTGCCATAGCCTTGTCTGCTGTTTCCACAGCGAATGTGACTTTGTGACTGCTCTTGCTGTCTGGCCGTCTGCTGGTCCTCATTCATGCTGTTCTGTTTCTGTGTTTTTGTGCACTGGACACTGTTTTTAAAAGTTTATTTGTAGGAAAATATTCATGCTAACGAAATGGTATATTCTCTGGAGAGGCTTTTGTTAGATACCTAACGAAGCTTTTCCCAGGAAGCACTGCAAAGCTGGGACACCTTAATCCAAATTTAAGACCTGAGCTTTCCTGGGCTATCAAATGATAGGAAATCAACTTCGAGCCCATGTGAGAACAGGTTTACTTCCACTGTATTCCCGCTTTGAGATACCACCTCACACCAATTAAGACAGCTACTATAAAAAAAATTTAAAAAGAAAACAACAAGGTTGACAAGTATGTGGGGAAATTGGAACTTCTTTGCACTGTCGGTGGGAATGTAAAATGGTGCAGCTGCTGTGGAAAAGCAGTATGGAGGTTCCTCAAAAAATTAAAAATAGAATTACCATATGACCCAGCAATTCCACTTCTTTGGGTATATACCCAAAAGAACTGAAAGTAGAATCTCAAAGAGATATCTGTATAGCCATGTTCATAGCAGCATTATTCACAGTAGTTAAAACATGAAAGCAACCCAAGTGTCCATCACTCTATGAAGGAATAAGCAAAATGTGGGTGTATATATACAATGGACTATTATCCAGTCTTAAAAGGGAAGAAAAATCTGCCCTGGCCAGGTAGCTCAGTCCTGTACACCAAAATGCTAACTGCTTTATATAATTCCTTCAATCCTTTCTACACCATACTGCCAAGATATTATTACTTCCCTGTTTTACAGGTAAGTGGCAAAGCTGGGATTTGAACTTGGGTCTGCCACCAAAAACCCATGTTTTTTTCTTTAATTCACCTCCCCACTTCTGTGGCTGCTTCTCTTCCATCTCCTGTGTTGGCAACTCACTCGCTTGGACTGATTAATTGATTTTAAATTTTTTTTAATTTTATTTTTCAATTACAGTTTATATTCAGTATTATGTTGTTTTCCTTTGTTGCCACACACTATTTTTTACATTTTATTTTTCAATTACAGCTTATATTCCATATTCTTTTGTATTAGTTTCAGGTGTACAGCATAGTGGTTAAACAAGCATATACATTACAAAGTGTTTCCCCTGGTATTTCCAGTACCCACTTCGCACCATGCATAGTTATTACAAGAGTGACTATATTCTCTATGCTGTACTTTATGCCCTCATGACTATTTTGTAACTATCAATCTGTATTTCTCAATCCCTTCACCTTTTTCATGGAGTCCTCCAATCCCTTCCCTTCTGAGAACCATCAGTCTGTTCACTGTATCTATGAGTCTGTTTCAATTTTGTTTGTTCGTTTATTTTGTTCTTTAAATTTCACATATAAGTGAAATCAAGTGGCATTTGTCTCATTCTCTTATATTTACAGGTTGAGATGCTAAAGACTCTATCCTGGACTATTTTTTCCATCTCTAGTATTCTTTTATGCAGGGTGGCGTAAGGATTTTATTTACAGAGAGGGGAAGGAAGGGAGAAAGAGAGGGAGAGAAACATTGGTGTGTGAGAGAGACATCAATTGGTTGCCTCTTGTATGCCCCCAACTAGAGACCTGGCCCACAACTCAGGCACGTGCCCTGACTGCGAATCGAACTGGAGATCTTTCACTTCCCAGTCTGGCACTCAATCCACTGAGCCACACCAGCCAGGGCCCATCTACAGTATTCTTAAATGTTCCAATTCACTCTATAGTATTAATTACCTTCTATGTGTATATGACTCAAATCCGTAATTTTCAACCCAGAGTGAAAAATGACCAGAGTTCAGCTTTTAAAGTTGTCTCTGGACAGCCTCACTTAAGTTTCATGTGTCCTCCAAAGTCAACAATATGTATCAGCAAACAATCTCCATTGTTTCTTTTATCAATAAATGATACCCCAGTTAGTTGCTCATGTGGAAAATGAGGAATCAATTTCATACCATCTCCTTTATTTTCAACATCCAAACACTCAGCAGGTCCCATTGATTTTATTTTCTAAATGGTTCTCAAAATATCCATGTCTTCATCCATCTGCTACCACCCTAATTTAGGCCAACATCTCAGCTGCTCTCACCACATCAGTCTTTTAATGACTCCCCTTATATCCACTTTTGCTCCTCTGCCTCCAGTCATTCTCTAGTTAGCAGTCGCAATGATCTTTCTGACATACAAATCTAATTGTGTCATTACACTGCTTTAACCTACTGGCTCCCTAATGATGTTAAGAGAAAATTCAATGTATAATATGGTTAAGTATAAGCATACTAAAGACTGAGGTTCAACTTCTGGCTAACTATGCTCTGTGAGCATCCTTACAAGGCTTCAGTTTCCTCATCAGAAAAACGGAGATACCATCTCTTTAAAAAGTTATTATGGGGTTTAGATAATTTAATATAAAGAAGGCTCTGAGCCTTCTGAACAATAACACTGTTCCTTTCACGAAAGCTGTGCTGCTGCTTCTAACAATGCTACTTCATGCCGTCAGGTCCCTCGGTTTTCCAAGATATCAGTCTAAAATTCTTCTAAGCCAGTAGCCATAGAAAAGTCACCAGATTTTCCTCAAATGACTTACCTTTTATTTTTTCTGTCTTATGAACACATCTTCATTTTGTCTTGAAGGAAGCCACCTAACATGTAGACTATACTTATTTCTACATATAACATTAAAGTCCTAGTATGTAGCTCTTAGTATATAAACACATAACAATAATTAATAACTTTGTAAATAATCAGCTGAAGAGGCAGGTACCTGCATAGCAATAGGTCCTTGGGACATTTGAGAGCTGTAATTCATTCCTATCATGCCTGGCATATTAGGCTGCATGACAGAGACCATAGGGAATCCTTGTTGTTGCATTGGCATCAGACCTGCTGAAAAACACAAAGGTAGTATTAAAGTCGATGTGTCCTAAAGTTTATTTTCTTAAAACCCTAAGTACCCAGAGGACTTTTTACTTGAGAGGTGGCAGAGTTGGTGGAAAAAGCATAGGCTCTGGAGTGAGACAAACTTAAGTGTGAATTTCAACTCCATCATACTTAGCTATGTGATCTTGATCAAGTTATAAAACTTCATCTGTGAAAGGAAGATTATAATACTTGTTTTACAGAATTTTTGTGCAGACTTACCCTTGTCATTCTCTCCTACACTGAATAGGGCTGACCACTATAACCAATAGGATATTGTGGAAATGACAGGTTTGTTCATAAAAACCACTGCAGCTTCCTCCTTGGACTGTTGTGTCACCTCCTCTAGGGAAAGCCACTGCTACATCATGGGAATACTCAAGCAAGTCCCATGGAGAATCCATGTGGCAAGAAACTGAAACCTCTTGCCAAAAGGCAGCACAGATTTGCCATCTACGTGAGCAAGTCATCTTGGAAACAGATCTTCCAGCCACAGTAAACCTGTAGATGACTATAACCCAGCTAACAACTTTACTGCAGTCACCAAAACCACCCAGTGAAGCCCACTCCCATATACCTGACCCGCAAACACAGTGCAAAATAATATTTTTAAAGTTTTGGGTCAACTTTTTATGTAGCAGCATATAACTAATGCAACAGTGGTCAGGAGCATGAACTAGGGATGCCAGCTAAGCCGTCACTTAATAGCTTTGGGATCTTGAGCAACCTGCTTAACTTCTGTGCCTCGGTTTCTCATCTGTAAAACTATTTAATACCTAAGATGCTTGAAAAAATGATATTCCTCTTCTCTTTCACCACAAGGATGTAAGATATATAACGCAATGGCAGGAAACTCTCATGAAGGTGTGACTTACAGTATCTCCCAAACTTTTCCAATGAAGTACTCCCAAGAGCAGTAAAGAATAAAGATACATCCTTTTGAGATTTAATAAATACTAAATGCCTACCATATTTTAGACACAGTTCCAGATACTTGGTATACAACAAGGAACAAAACAAAATCCCTACATATCCTGAACACAAATTTCAATCTATTTTGCATTTTATTACATATTACATCCATGTTGGTTCTACTATAAAAAGCTTTTAATCATATTTTGGTTAAAAAAGTAAAGGTCTAATAAAGCATACCATGTTTATCTTGTGCATCTGCAAACCTTCAGGGTTATTTATACACAGTTTAATTTCAAGAGCACAAACATCCACATTTGTAGGTAACACTTATTAGTAGCAAGCTATTCATTTATTCATTCAATTATTTATTCAAGTATTTTAGGGCCTACTCCATGTCAGGACATGGCAATGAACCAAACATGGAATGTCTTTGCCCTCGTGGAACACACACCGTAATTGGAGGAGATAGATAATACAAAATAAGTACATGTCAGGTGGTAATCAGAGGCAGGGCAACAAATAAAGCAGGAAAGGGAGAGTTACGAAACAGAGTGGTTGCTGTTTCATAGTCAGAAAAGGTTTCACTAATAGGTTGGCATTTAAGCCAGGACTTGAAAAAAGGGAGTGAGCCATGTGGATATTTGGAAAGAGTATTCCAGACAAAGAAACATCAAATGGTTTGATCAAATGCAACGGTCGTAAGGTACCATGGAGAATTAGAACAGATTGAATAAAACCATAGTAAGATGTTTTTTCTCTTATCCCTTTGGACCTAAAGTTTTATTTATTTTAATTAAGTTTAGTTACTTCGTGAATGGTTAACTCAGTATGTGGCACAACATTTAAAGGTGGAAAGGTACACGAAGTGAAAAATCAGTCTCATTCCTCTCCTGTCTCCTGTTTGCCTGCTCATGACCGTAAGGCTGTGCTTGCTGTCAGCTTCTTGTATATACTTTCAGGAATAATCCTCGCATAATTTAAAGCCTCCCAATGATCAAAAAGTCCACTCTAACATACTCTGTAAAAGGAAAAATATCTCTAAAGCAGTTCCAAACTCCAGAAGGAAAAAATATCAGGGAATCTTTTGGGACTTCTTCTTGTCCTGTTCCTTTGCTCCATATACAGATTTTTACTTGAAAGTTTATAAAAAATGAAATATGAGCTATGATAATGAACATATAATTGTAATGCTTTCGTAATGAACACAAGATCTTGCCCTGACTGGTGTGGGTTCAGTGGGTTGGGCGTCATCTCACAAACTGAGAGGTTGCCAGTTCTATTCCCAGTCAGGGCACATGCCCGGGTTGTGGGCCAGTTCCCTGGTTGGTGGTGTATCAGAGGCAACCAGTCAATGTTTCTCTCCCTCTCTTTCTCCTTCCCTTCCTCTCTCTCTATAGATAAATAAATCTTAAAAAAGAAAAAGATCTCAAACCATTTGATCTCGGGACACATCAGATTACAGATAGCTTAAATAATGCATAAATGGGAGCACAATGCAAAGAATACAACTGACCCTTGGAAAAATTTACCTGAAACTCAACCTCCATCACTGATTATTAATGGAAACCAGTATTAAGCCACTGACCACTTGCTACTGAGCAGCTCTTTATCGTTCATCTCTAACAGTGACCCAGGAGTCTGTTTCTCTAGCAAGTCTACCATAACTAATCAACACTGGCATTGTGAGAAGGGCCAGTTTTCAGAAGCAGCTTGGTGTGTGGAGAGAAAGAGGGTACAGTGGAATGGGAAAAGTGAGAAGAAAGAGGAGAAGGGCAGACATTCTTTCTTCCATGTTATGTCCCAGTGGCACAGGAGCATGAGCCAAGATTATATTCCTTCACTGCTGTTTCCTTGAAGTGAAAGCTAGAATTGGTATTGGAGGTCCCTTGTCTGAGGCCATGAGAGAAGAGAAATTGCTAGGAATAAAACTGAGACTAAAAATAGTTAAAACTGAATCAGAATATGTAATCTCTAATCATATATTATAATAAGGCCGAATTTATATAGAGAAAATACAGTAGTATCAGAGGCTGAATATGCTAATGAGCACAAGGCAGACACACAGCCTGCCCAGTGGAGCTAACCATCTAGGGCAGCAATTTTCAACGGGTGCCACAAAAATTCTTAAAACATGTAATACCTATTTATTCAGGGGCACCGACCTCTTTTCCCTTAGACTGTCCAATAAAAAAATGACAACAGCCAACACAATACTGTCCAGTGTGAATAAGTCAAAATTATAACTAGTTCTCGTTAGAGCTGCAAAAAATATATTTTTTGGTGTGCTGCAGAATTTTACTAATTAGTTTATGTGTGCCGTGAGATGAAAAAGGTTGAAAATGCTGATCTATGAGAGGATTAGATAGAAGGAAAACGATGTCATTTAGAGAATTCTTTAATATTCTTGTTCTCAAAATCTCCATCTCTGAGGCAAATAACAACATGTCAATAAAATGTTTTTTTAAAGAAAACATAGGCAGTAAAATCTCAAACATTGCTAGTAGCAATATTTTATCTATGTATCTCCCAAGGGAAACAAAAAGAAAAAATAAGCAATTGGGACTATATCAAACTAAAAAGGTTTTACACAGCAAAGGAGACCATCAACAAAATAAAAAGACAACCCACGAAATGGGAGAACATATTCACCAATACATCTGATACGGGGCTAATATCCAAAATTTATAAAGAATGTAGAATAAATACCAAAAAAACCCCCAAACAACCCAATTAAAAAATGGGCAAAGTACCTGAGAGGACATACAGATGGCCAATAGATATATGAAAAGATGCTCAACATCACCCTTGGCTTAAATCACCAAGATATGGAAGCAACCCAAGTGTCCATCAGTAGGTGAGTGGATAAAACTCCTATGGGATATTTACACAATGGAATACTACTGAGCCATAAAAAAGAAGAAAATTTTACCCTTTGTGACAGCATGGATGGACCTGAAGGACATTATGCTAAATGAAATAAGCCAGTCTGAGAAAGACAAATACCACATGATTTCACTTATATGTGGAATCTTATGAACAAACTTAACTAACAAGCAAAACAGAGACAGACTCATAGAGAGCAGGATAACAGCTATCAGGGTGGGGGGAAAGTTAGGGGGTGGAGGGATTGAGGAAAAAGGACTCATGAATGTGGACAAGTGTGGTGATCGCAGGGGGGAGGGGAATATAAGAGGGTTAAATTGTAATGGAAAAAATATAATTTAAAAATTACTAAAAAGGGGAACTACATGTTCATAAAATTTAAAAAACTGGAAAAGAATGTTAAATATTTTGTTACCTTGCAAATTTACTGAATAATTATTTGATTACACAATAATTGGGCCAATCTTAAAAAAAAGATTTTATTTTTAGAAAGAGAGAGAGAGAAACATCGAGGTACAAGAAAAGTATCAGCCCTCGCTGGTGTGGCTCAGTGGATTGAGCACTGGCATACAAACCAAAGGATAGCCAGTTCGATTCCCAGTTAGGGCCCATGTCTGGGTTGGGGCCGGATCCCCAGTTGGGGATCCGTGAGAGTAACCACACATTGATGTTTCTCTCCCTCTCTTTCTCTCTCCCTTCCCGTCTGTCTAAAAATAAATAAATAAAATATTAAAAAGAGAAACATGAATTGTTGCTCCTCCCATCCAAGGACCTGGCCTGCAACCCAGGCATGTGCCCTGTCTAGAAACTGAACCAGCAACAGTTTGAGGGACAACGCCCAACCCACTGAGCCACACCAGTCAGGGCTGTAAATACAATGTTTAAATAAGTTTAAGACAAATGAGAAATGATTCTTATTATTCCTCAAATTACATAATTTTTGAGAAGTTTTTAAGAGTAGCTATCATATACACTCAAGACTATCGGAAAATTTTACTCTATTTGGCACATTAAAACTTCTTTACCCACTTATTCCCCAAGTCAGAAACATAATAGTGAAAAATAAAGTTCCAAACTCAACCTTTCACTTACCTTGAGGGGGTCTTATTCCACCTGCAACTGGAAACATGAAGCTGAAAGCAAAACAAAAATACATTGGGATCTTCAAATGTACAAAGACTTCAAATAAAACATGCAAATTTTTTAAAAAATGAAAAAAATGTAGATAGAGCCCTGACGTTTATTCTGCAGTACAATATTGAATTATTCACTACCAACAGAGAGTGAAAATCCATAGGCGCCACGACAATCAACCTGTTCATGTAGGAGGACATTTTTTGAACTAGAAGACGTAAGACTAGTCCTGGTCCTGTCACTGTGTGACCTTCCTGGATTCCAATTTCCCCATCCCTAAAACGAGAGGATTGGGTGAGATTCACTTCGGTGAACACCGGGGTGTCTACCACGTGAAAGTAGTGAATTAGCTCACAGTTCTGTTGGAGACGCAGACGCAGGCAGATAACTTTATCATAAGACAGAATGTGCTGCGTGCTGTGAGGGGTCCAGAATACTGATGGAAATGAGAAGAAACAGACTAATTTCATGGGTGATATTTTGGGAAATTTTGTGGAGGTATCTTTTGATCTGAATCTTAGAGAGTACACTATATAGCTTGAGCAAAAAAAGCTCTGAGGCTAGAGCTAAGTGTTCGGAGATAGTATTTAAGGTTAAATACCGTATTTTGCTATGTATAATGTACAAGTCTTTTGCCCAAAGTTTTGAGGGAAAAATAAGGATGCGCATTGTACATGGGTAGTACTAATTTTGTATCCATATAAATGTTTTTAATTATTCTTTTCATGCTTATGCATTAAAAGTGTAACTCTAGAGAGCAATAATGATATCTGTATGCAAGATAACCCTGGAATATAACTGGTTTTGTTTCTAAATATAAATAAATAAATAATTGAATTAAAAAATTAAAGTGAAAGATTTTTTCGTAAAAGTTTGGGCCAAAAATGTGGGTGTGCACCATACATGGGAGCACATTATACATGGCAAAATACGGTATAAAATACAGAATTAGAACAGTAAACAGACTGTAGGTCTTTAAAATGTTTAATTAAAAAGGTATGTATTTATTTTTAGAGAGAGGGGAAGGGAGAAAGAGGGAGAGAAACATCGGTGTGTGGTTGCCTCTCACATGCCCCCTACTGGGGATCTGGCCTGCAACCCTGGCATGTGCCCTGACAGGAAATTGAACTGGCAGCCCTTTGGTCTACAGACTGGCACTTAATCCACTGAGCCACACCAGCCAGGGCTAAAATGTTTAATTTTATTTGATTATATAAAGTCAGAGATTTTTTTTTAATGTGGTAAAACATACATAAAAGTTTACCATTTTAACCATTTTTAAGTGTACAGTTCAGTGGCATTAAGTACATTCACATTGTTGTACGATATCACCATGACCCATTTCCAGAACATTTTCATCATCTCAAACAGAAACTCTGTATCCATCAAACAATCCTCCCCCCAACTCCTGGAAGCTACTATTCTACTTTTTATCTCTATGAATTTACCTATTCTAGCCACCTCATATTAAGTGGAATCATACAACACTTGTCCTTTTGCATCTGGTTTATTTCACTTAGCATAACATTTTCAAGGTTCATCCGTGTTGTAGCATGTATAAGAATCGCATTCCTTTTTATGGCTGAATAAAACTCCATACTGTACATACCACATTTGTTTATCTATTCATCTGTTGGTGGACACGTGAGCTATTTCCATCTTTTGCCTGTTGTGAATAATGCTGCTATGAGCACTGGTATATAAATATCTGTTTGAGTTGCCTCTTTCAACTTTTTTTGGCATAAAGCTAGAGGTGAAAGTGCTGGGTCATATAGTAATTTTATGTTTATTTTTGAGAAACTATCAAACTTTCCATAGCAGCTGTACCCCTTTACACTCTCCTACCAGCAATGCATGGAGGTTCCAATTTCTTCACAACCTCACTACCAGTTGTTATTTTCTGCTTTTTTGATGATGGTTGTCCTCCTGGGTGTAAAGTGGTATCTCATTGTGATTTATGTCTGCATTTCCCCAATAATCACAAATGTATGTTAGGTTTCTCTGGTAACAGGGTAGGGCAGAGAAGACTATCCCAATAATCTTAAAAGAGATGGAAAGGGCCATAAGCGGAGCAGTGGCAATGGCAAAGAAGAGGTGAGTGAAAGTGATTTAAAAGGACGAAGCAACAGGACTTGACAACCGCCAGCACAGGGAATGGTAGTGAAGAAGCAGAAAGAGCAGAACGTGATGCTCGGATTTTGGGCCTAAGCAACTGCAAGGGTGCTGGTGCTGTTTGCTGGAAACAGGAACGCTGTGTGAACAGGTCTGGGGAGGAAGGTGTTAGCAGTGTGTCCATGGGGAGCAATCCAGCAGGCAATCAGAAGAGTAACTCAAGCTCAGGAGAAGGGTCTAGGTCAGTCTAGCTAGGCTCCTTTAAATAACGGTAAAAAAAAAAAATGAGCTCTAGTTGTAGGTGAAACTAGAAGCCAAGGGAATGTGCATATATAGTAAGAAGGCAACAAAGGGCAACGCTGGAGAATTCTCACAGTGACAGCTGAGCAGGGAATGGTCACTGGGAACTAAGGGAGGTGGTTATAACTGTTCCAACTGAAGAACCACCACATTTCAGGCGGAAGGAAATATGGTAAATAATGTGTTAACTGGATAAAATGTTTACACTTCAAGTTGAAATTCGGTAGTTTTCAATTTTTTAAAAAGTTACTCATATACTAAGATTTATAAATTTAGGAGCAATATACTTAAGTAATCAACCTATCGAGACTTTTCAAAATCAGTCTTAAAGATTACAATTACCTATATGGTTTAGTGGCTAAGTAAAAACTGGAAACTCCGGCTCTGCCGTAAAGCAACTGTGGAACTGTATGCAGTCCCCTTCACCATACTGTCCCGTTTCCCCTCAGTCAAAGGGGCACACAGAACTGCAAGTTTCCCAAGGTTCCAACTTAGACAACCAAATAGACAAGAATGGATGCATAAAGGTTACTTAAAAAACAAATAAAAACTAAGTTAAAAACATCACTGATGAACATGACTTACTCCAGTAATTATTTAGCAACCCAAACTACTTAGTGACCTATGTATCACTCACATGACTCTCTGAAATGTTTAGACAACTAACATCAACATGCTTAGAGACTGGTTAGACAAGATAAGGCAGAAAAGTTTGGCAAAACTGGGGCACCAAGATGACCAACAATTTGATTTCAACTATTTAGTATTGATGTGTAGTGTGAAAGCAGAACTGTGGGTTCTACTTTCACATTCATTCTTCTTGCTTACTTCATTCATCCTTCATTTTCAGGTACCTTTGCTACTAACCTAGATCAGCCTTCACTTCTCAGGCCTGGACTCCTATGAGGCTTCCTAATGGGGCTCACAGAGCACAGGTGAGGTGCAACTTCCTAAAGGACCATTTGATTACCACTCCTAAGGTTAAAGCTATGCAATGACTCTCCCTTAAACTGAATTTCCTTTGTTTATATATTCAAGGACTGCTCCAGGTTAGCACAACTTTCTTTTTCAGCTTTATCTCACAGGACTCTTCTCCCCAACTCAGTGCTGCATCTGGCCTACCTGCTGTTCCCTAGTGTTCACTACACATTCCCATCTTTACGACAATCTCTTGACCTCTTCCTCCAAATGAAGCTCAGTTGAAATATTGCTTCTTCTTTGCCTTCAATGTAGCTTGAATCTACAAATATTTACAGAATGACTTTTGTATGTGCTAGAATGTGCTAGAAACAGTGAACAATGAAAAATGAGGAAGCCCTTAAGGAGCTTATAAAAAAGCAGGAAAGATACTGACAAGCTTATAAATGATATCCCAGCAGGATACAGGCTACTCAAGATCTTTCAACTCTTTTTATGTAGTATTTGACTTAGAAAAAAAATGTATACTTCTCATCTCTTGGGTAAATTCTGCCCTTTATACCACTCTACCATTTATTCTCAAATAGCCCATTCAGGATACTAATAAAAAATAGGTTAATATTAATAAAGCTGGAAAATGCCATTGCTTTTTGCTTGGTCTCTTAGAACAGGGACAAGTATCTAAGAAATATGGTAAATTTGGTAAATGAGAGTTCATGGATTTTCTCTATTAAAAGCTGAGAGAGGTTACCTGGTTTTTCTCCCCACCCCCCAAATATATCTACTTAAGCTTCCATAATATTAGCTACCTCATAAAATAACTTCAGTCTTCACCACTACTCTCTATAAACTGTAATGTTCGTTCTTCATACAGCTTCTCAGGCTCAGAAGTTTCTAATACATGTAACATTTCCCATACATTATTCAAGGTAAGAGTTATTTTAACCACTTTCTCTCCCATATATCCTCTAGAGTTTTAAAATGCAGATGTTACTACAACCAAATTTTAGAGGAAAGAAATTTTAAAATCAAACACTCTCATTTCTATTACAATTCAGGCCATATTTATTTTTTTAAATCTATGCTCATGAATCAATGATTAAATACTATTAACTAAGGTGAATGATCCATTCAACTTTCTGCACCTAAGATCCTCCTATCTAAAAGAGTAAAAAAAATTAATTAATTAATTAAATTAAAAACCCCTCAAAAACAAAAAATAAAAAACCTGGGCTTAGAATACCAAATTATTTTATGTTTATTTTTTCCCAGAACTTGGAGCCATGATTAACCCAGTTCTTGATCAAATTAATGCCACTCAAGAACATTTTAGAAACTGTCATCACATATACAAAAGAAATAGAAATTATTACATATTTGTCTTCTTCAGTAAGAAACTGACTTATATTGAATACCCATAAAAAACTAGTGAAACAGTGTAAACTAGAAAACAAAAGAAAGAAAAGTTTTAAATCTAAGTGAAAGGCGTGCAGAGGAAATGAAAAACGGGGCTCACACAGGTGGTTTATCAAACGGCAGCTGCTCTTTTTTTCTAGCATATACATTAAGCGCCTGCAGAAGACGATGACTTAAAGACTACACTTTTGTAGTGTTCATGACTCCAAAAGTAAATCATTGCATATCAAAAAATTAACACTTTGTTTCCCAAAGGTAATTTAGAATGCTTTAGATAAAACGCTAATTTAAAAGCCAAACGTGTAGACAGTATGTGTTGTCTACGTGTAACGTAGACAACAAAACGTGTAACAAAACAGAATCAGACTAGGTCATTATAAAAGTGGTGTAAAATTTTCCAGAGTTAAAATTTTTCCTTAAATGATGAACTTGCCAAGTTGCAAATGTTCATTTTCCTTATCTTTCTGGGTATGAGAACCACAAGCAATTATTAGCTGAAATAGACCGATGGCAGATTTGGTTAAGAGCTAAATGAAAGTCTGGAAGCTTTGTTCTAATAACTACATAACTGCTGTTTAACAGTACTTTCTTTTTTTAAATAAGGAAACAAGCCTTAAAGAGTTACATCTACAAGAGCTCTATTTAGTCATTGAAAGGTCTTCGGATTTTCCTATGGTTTCTGGTATGTTATGGCAATGAAAAGGACAGAACAATCTAAAGGGAAAAGAACAGTGCCACACACACATCTTGAAAACAATTGTTAGTCTTCGTGACCAGATTTTTCAGAGCCTTCCCGACAGTGTCTTGGTCAAGCCCCTGGAGAGGAAGTCTCTGGTCCCTACAGAGCCAGCCAGGGCGAGACGCGAGGCGCTGGGCTTCCTCCTTTACTCGGCCCGGGCTGGGGCCACTCGGGTCGAGCGGACCCTCACCTTCTCCTCCTCTCCTCCCCGCTCGGCCGCAGCAGCGGCCAATGCCCCAAAGCATGGAAAATAGGAGCGGGACTCCCGGGCTTCATCCGCCCCCTCCGGCCTAGATGCCCGGACGCCCCTTCTCCTGTGCACCAGTTCCAAAGCAAAAGGGGTCGGAACGGACGAAAACCGCCATAACTGCCAAACACCCCCACCGGCGGCTGCGGGGCGGGTCTCGGCCTAGCTCTTCACACCCACCTGCCTCCCCCGGCGGCCCCGGCGCCGGCTCCCGCAGCCCCGCCACCGCCGACAGCTCCGGTCCCCGGGCGCAGCGCCATCTTGCTCCGGGCCTGCCGCCGCCGCCGCCGCCGCCGCCGCCACCTTACCAACAGCTGTCAGCTGAAAACAGCCACTTCCGGGGCAAACGGCAGACCCCACCTCGCCGCAGACAGGGCGACGGGGCGGGACCGTACGCCCACGTGACCCCCGAGCCCCCGGGAGGGGGCTGTGCGCCCTGGTCACGTGATACGACCGCAGCTGGGGGGCCCTCCAGGTGCAATTCTAGTCCTGGGGTTGGATGGGGCAGTCTCCCGCTCGGCTCCCGGGAAGCTGATTCATTCTCTGGCAAGGCTCTTTCGAGCGCTCAGCTGGCAGTCGAGCTGCGAGGCGTCGTCGGTCTCCCGTTTGAAAAACCATAATCTCGGTTAGTGGACAGAGCAGATTGAGTCCTGTTTTTTAAACTGGTTGGTGGGCACACGAATATTCTTTTATTGTTAATCATCTTTGCACATAAAGAATAGTTGGATCCTCAGTGCCCCTTGGATACCTTCACAGAGCCGATTAATGATCAGCGCTCTCCACTTTCCTGCTGGCACTCGGCAGCTTTCTTTTGCTATCCACGCCCAAAGCTGAAGGTATTTAAATTTTATTTTAGTAAAACAATAAACCCTAACCATATAAAGCCTCTTGTGTTTGGTTCTGCCATCATGCCACCCAGTAATCCGTTTTTCCCAGTTATGCCTCGGAGATATTGCGGTTTGGTTCCAGACCACCGCAATAAAGAGAATATCACAATAAAGAGCCCTAATCTTTATGGCGCAGGGTGGGGCTTTCAATTTGGAGGGGGAAAAAAACCCAAACCCGCAACAACTGTAAAGAGCAATAAAGTGAAGCACAACAAAATCAGGTATACCTGTACTTGCCAGCAGGGGGAAAACCGCGGCGTTAGGAATAAGTTTATAACTATAATACTATGAATCTATCTGAGCATATACTGTGCTTTTTTCCTAATGAAACTACTGTTAAGTAAAATATAAAAGTCTAGTGTAAACTTTTTCAAGCCCTCAAGTGGAGTTTGCTTACTAGCAGGTAGTGAATTAATTACAATTAGCTTTATCTGTTGCTTTTGCCTCAGGGCTTTTTCAGGGACATTGTTTGTAGTAAGTTATCTTTTATTGGGCAGAAATCACTGGTCAGGAACTTTACTGTATCCTTCCAAATCCTCAGTGTCCCTAACAGTTAGTATTGGCATTTTACAGATGAGAAAACCAAGGTTAAAAGAAGCTGTAATTTGCCGAGGTCACACAGCTGCAAAGCAGCAGGATCAGGATTCAAAATGGTGTTTGAGGTGAAAGTCCTTGCTCATTTCCCGAGAGCCTACTATTCAATTATCATGCATTTCTTCATAATTGTCTACTAATTTCCTTCATTTCCTTCCTCCCCTTCTTTAGGTGAAACTGATTTGTGTAGCGGATTGCTTCCAGCTGATACAAAGTGTTAAATTCAGTATTAATCCATTGATAAGCTAAGGCAATTACAGGTTTATGTAACTAGCCAGTTTTATTTAAGGATGGGTGGTTACACAGGAGAAACACTGAAAAAGAGGAAGTCAAGTCAAATGAAAGGAGGATATCAAGGATCACAGAAGATGCATTATCTGCCTGGAATACTTTGTTCTATCTGTAAGACTCAGCTCAGGATGTCAGCTTTCCATGACATTCCCAGAGTGGGTTAGATGCCCTCCGGTGATACTTGGGCCTTGTGGCCTTATGTCTAACATAGCCTTTGCTACACGCTTTGTTCCTTTGTCCCTAACCACTACACTGGAAGGGCAGGGGCTGTTATCAAGCCTTGTATTCCAAACTAAATGTGTTTGTTTGAGGAATATTTGTTGTGAATTTAGGACACATTTGGCACAGTGCTAGATACTTCTAACCTTGGTATTACCTCCAATTTCATAAATTAAAAAACCAAAGTTCTGAGAACTTAAAAGAACTTTTTTGAAGTCATACAGCTGGCAACTGGGTGACAATAGCACATTTACCTCCAGAATAGATAGAGCCAAGGATCTGTTAGAACAAACAACAAATCATGTGCTTGTTAAGTACTTTTGGCACTGTGTAGTAATGAAGCTCTATTTACATAAATTTTGAAGATGAACAATTTTTGTCCCATCTAAAATACTCTAGTTGGTAATATTTTGGGAATACCTGTCCTGACTCTCTAGAGTAAAAGGCTAAGAATAAAGGAAATAAATATTGAATTCAAATGCTGCTGAGAAAATGTTCTCTTGTCATATTATGGTAGTGTTGGTAACAGTAAACTTAAACTAACATTCATGGCAGGTGTCAGAATTCTAAGTACCTTACATGTCTGAAGCTGATTTGTTGTTGTTGTTACATAAATTAGCCCATTTATTAAAGGCTAGCAGTGTTTCAAATTGCAGAGCTTCTACTGGTCTTTCAATTCCTTGTCTGATGGCAGACTTTACTGTGATGGTAGAGGCGATGTTGTAGGTCCAGGTATCACTGGCTACTGTTTTCATGCAGGAACCAGCGCCAGATCCCCATGGTTCGCCTCTTCATCTTGGTTTCACTACAGAAGGGGCAAGGGCACTTGGCATGCTGGCTAATTTCAATTTACTTCACCATTTTCGTAAGGGAGGTACTAAAATAGGTCCCATGTTTACTGCAGTTTTGACCTTGTCTGTTTAGCCATATTGCTGCAAATTGGAACCCAGAAGACTGGAGTTGATTTTTTTATTCCACTGTACACTATCAGTGGAGAAAAATCGGCTAATGGCGAATAGTCTCCATCACTGTATAATCTTAATCCTTTACCTTTGACTGAGACCTACTTACAAAATGGACGAAAGGCCATAAAGCCTCAGGAAAGATAAGCTGTAAGAGAATGCAGCCGGAGGTATATCAAGTAACAGGGACATTCTTCCTTATCAGGATAAAACGTTTATCAGCTTTCGAGCAAAGCCATCTTGAATGGAAAGAGACAGGAAAGAGCATGGTTAAATGATGAAAAATGAAAAAAGGAAGAGGCTGACCATAAGCTTGTAATCGCAACATTATACCAGGTAAAGTATGAGCTACCTTACCAATGAGGTATAAGGATATTTAATAGACCAAAGAATTTAAAATCATAGAGAACTTGCCCTGACTGGTGTGCCAGGTGGGTTGAATGTCGTCGTGCAGACCAGAGAGTCACCAGTTTAATTCCTGGTCAAGGCACGTGCCTGGTTTGCAGAGCAGGGGCACGAGAGAGGCAACTGATCAATGTTTCTCTTGCACGTCGAAGTTTCTTTCCCTCTCTTTCCATCTCTCCAAAAGAAAAATATAAAACCTGCCCCAGCTGGTATAGCTCAGTGGCTTGAGCATCGGCCTGCAAACCAAAGGGTCACCAGTTTGATTCCCCCGTCAGGGCACATGCTTGGGTTGCAGTCCAGGTCCCCAGTAGGGGGTGCGTGAGAGGCAACCACACACTGATGTCGCCCTCTCTTTCTCCACCCCTTTCCCTCTCTAAAAGTAAATAAATAAAACCTTTAAAAAAAAAAAGTCAGTTCCATTTAAAAAAAAGAAAGAAAATCTAAAATCTTAGAGAACTTGAATAACCAGTCACAGAGGAGGCATCTCCTTGTTGTGGCTTAAACCACAAAAGGCCATCAAGAAATTAAGGAACAGTAAAATAAAAAGCAGCAGGTTTCTTTTTGCTAGACGGTCTCTGCTTCTTGACCATTCAAAAAACAACAAAACAAACAAAAAAACCAAAGTCAGGGGAAGGACATTCAATCTCAAGGCTTTATTTTGAAAATCTGGTTCCAGGTATTTCTCTATAACACACATCAATCATACCTTCCTTCACACCTGAAGGGAAAAAGTTTTAACAGTGCACCACATTTGGGTGTTGTCATTTTTATCATAAGTTTCTGTTCTTCTATAAGAAGAATCTTTCTGGATTCAAACCACAGAAATGTCGATGAATGTTATTTTCATCGTGTCATCATTTAAAAGTCACCTACGAATTAAAATCTGACATCATGCACTGAAAGTTTATGATCATTTTTTACCAGTCCCATGTTCTTGTAGTTGATTTCAACTTCTGGTAAAGGTGATTTTAAGATGAAGTATTCCATGAAAACAACATTCATGTTGAGATCATAAAATTACATTTTTGATAGTCTTTAAAAAAATCTTTTAACTTCTGTCTTCAAGAGCTACTTCCTTCTTGTTCTTCTGACCAGTGACCTTTTTCCTATGACAAGGAAAGTAAGGAAAGCTGAATCAGAAATTCTAGCTATATGTACTTTCCAAAAGTCTACTAGCTTAATAAACGTTGACTGAAACCTACTATATAATCACATATATGAGGCACTAGGAACACAAAGATGTGTTAAGTCTCTGTCCTTTAGAAAACCAAAATCACCTAAGCGAGATGGGAAGGCCACAATAAATTGCACTACATTACACCACGGTAAAAGATTCTGATCCTGACCTAACAGTAAGAGTTCACACTGATTAAGTGTTATTCCTATTATGAGTGCCTTTTATGTTACCACCTTGGATAATCTTACTAACTTATGAAGAAGGTTCTATTGTTTTCTTCATTTTACAAAAGAGGAAAATGAAGCAGAGTGGCTGGGCAACTTGCTGATCATCACACACTGGCAATGAATGTTAGACATGAACCCCAACAGCCTGATTTTAGGATCTGGTGAGTGCCATCAACTAAATGTTAACAAAGGAAAAGGAAACAAGTTTTGAGAATATAATTAATGTTTGTCTACCATAGTAGAGTAAAGCAAAGTGCTCAGATGTATATTAACTCATTTAATCCTCAGCCAGCCCCAAGTGGCAGAGTTGGTATTATTTTCTCTCAGGTTGAGAAACTGGGCCTGAACATATGGATGTAAGAGTAATTAGCACAGAGGTACAAGCTGAGGCTCCAGGTGTGGACAGCATCCGTAAAGGAACATCTGTATTGGAAAATAAGCTAGAGTCAGAGCAGTTTTTGTCTGTAGGCTATGTTGAGAAGTATGGCCTTTAAATGCGAAGAAAATGGAGAGAGCATCTTAAGTGGGGCGTCTAAAGTGACAAAATTTACACCAAGTGTCCTCAAAGTCTTAGTGCAGCTTTAAGGTTTTTTCCCTTTTTATTGAATTTATTGAAGTGACACTGATTAACAAAATTATTCAGATTTCAGGTGCATAAATCCCACACCACATCATCTGTACACTGTATTGTGTGTGTTCGCCACTCACAGCTTTAAGCTGTAATAACCTCATAAGCATAAATGCTACAAACTGACAAAAATAACATTGAAAGTGTATGACTGCATCTGCCATCCTAGCCATAAGATCGCCCAAAGAACAAAGTTCTAATGCACGTACAACAGTTCTGATACAGCCCACTGAAAAGAAAAAAAATCTGACACGTCAGGTCAGCCAAGCTGTGACCTCCTCTACCAATCCATTAGTCTAAGTGTCACCCAGAAACTGCTGCCACAAAAAACTTAACAACCCATTTACTAGGTGGCTCAGTTGGTTGGAGCGTCATCCCATACACCAAGAGGCTGTGGGTTTGATCCCTGGTCAGGGCAAATACCTAGGTTGCAGGTTTGATCCTTGGTTGGGGCACTTGTGGGAGGCAATGAATTGATGTTTCCCTCTCACATCTATGTTTCTCTCACTCTCCCTCTCTCTAAAATCAATAAACATATCCTCAGGTGAGGATTTAAAAGAAAAAAAACTATTAAGAACTCACAAAACTAAGTACAAACAAAATTAAAAGGATTTTTTTTAAATGACATTTTTATAAATTTGTAGCATTTACTCTTCCCAGGTTATTAGAGCTTAGAATTGAACTGAAACTTTGGGACACTCTGTACTCTCTACATGCTAGAACTGAACGTTATCTGCCACAGTCAATACAAAATGTCAGGTCAGACTCTTGTCCCACTTAGAAGGGAAGTGCGTTCCAGTTACCATGTCTTTGTTCGCCTTGTTCCTTCTACATGTCTAAATTTTACCTATCCTTAAAGATCGTTCTCCCACCTCGAAACTTCCTGTGACTATACTAATCCATGATGATTTTTCCCTTTCGTAAACTTTTATTTTACGAAATTATTTTCTCTCTCTCTCTCTTCTTGCATACTAACTTCAGGAAACAGTCTCATTTTATAGTCATTTGTATAACCTACCACTATCAAGTATCTGGTAGAACAACAGATACTAAGTAAATGCCTACATT
This sequence comes from Mormoops blainvillei, assembly GCA_004026545.1. Lineage (NCBI taxonomy): Eukaryota > Metazoa > Chordata > Mammalia > Chiroptera > Mormoopidae > Mormoops > Mormoops blainvillei. The sequence continues at coordinate 510,713 of PVJD01000105.1, forward strand.
TCATATATATTATATATTAAGTGGTACTAGTAGAATTTGAAGTGTCAGTTTCCACAAATAGTAGAAATAGTACTGTTCAGAATATATTAGCCCACTCCTATCAAAACATGTAGTTTCCTAGCAGCACTCAGAAAAAATGTAGTCCTCTATGTATGCTAAAAAGTCTATCACTTAATACCCTCATTCAACTCAGCCAAACTACTACAAATTTAACCAAGGCATACTTTTTAGAGATTTTACAATGTGCTTCAGCGTAAGTCTAGGATTATACTGAAACCCTGCCCAGAATATGGAGCTTCAAGGAAAACTTCATCAATGTGTACCCTAACTGTTGGCCTCAATATGTTCTGATGCAAGCTGTGTGGAGATGGTGGGCAGTGTGATTCTAATTCAGAGTGAATTGAAATCCTATTTTCAGAGATGGAAAATAAACATCATTAATATACAGATATAGAAAAATTCTAAGATTGAATCATCCAAGCTTCCAAATCACATTTATTACATTCTATAGAATTATACTTTTATTATATTCAATAACATACTATAAACCTATTTATTTCTAAAAAACTTATCCTAAGGAAAAATGCCTACTGTAACTATGGAGTCAAACAGTTAACTTTCTTACCCCGTACTTACCGTTTATCCTTAGCTTTTTCTGAGAAGTATTTTGGAGTTGTACTAATGCTTTCTCTTTGCAAAGGCTTCTTAATCATCTTTTTCTTTTGTTTGCTGAAAGTCACAAAGAGAGGTAAGAATTAAATTAAGTGAAACTTAATTGAAAAGCTAAATCTAAAACTAGTTGTGATTCCTGATCACCAAATTCATTTTTTTAATCCGCTCACTGATTTATCCACACTGCGTCCACTTTATGTACTAGATTACCAAATAGCATTTACAGAGGTAGCACAAACAGATGATAAATTCAATCAGTTTTTTAAAAGGCAGTGATTGTGATTAAAATATGTCCTTTGTCAACCTTGTATCCTCTGCCAACATGCATCAGAGTTTGATTTTGGCCAATTTACTGCTTTTTACCATTTTTATGAACTAAAAATCCAATTATATTTCATTCATATTGAATAATTTCTTTAAAAATCTAAATACTTAAAATTTCAAGGATGCAAAAACTGGCAAGGAAAGAATGTACAATATTCACAAATATTTAAAAAGAAAATTTTTATCTTAAAATGTTCTAAAAGTAGTAGTACTGTTAGAAATATAATGTGTAAGAGTATGAAAGAGAGAATGTATATGGAAAGTATATGGAGAATGAGAGAAGGTCCGGTAAATTTAAAGTTGTACCTGAGTAGTTTCTGGAACCCTTTTATGTATTCTGGAACAGGACATCCCGCCTGCTGTATGACATTGGCAATGCTGAAAGAGGTTCCCATACACATAAATTTGTATCGTATCAAGCTGATGTTTATAAATAAGAGGAACTAAAACTATACAAACAAGAAAGTAATCCAGTAAAGTGTTTTGATATATTATCAATTACCGCCAGCTGTAATCACAGTGGATCACTGAGAAAATGTCTGCTGGGCTAAAATCAATGAACTGATGAGTAATTTTAGATAGCAGCTATTTCTCAACATTTATTTCATCAAGCCCTAAAAAGCTACTTTGGTCAAGCTTGGATGAGACGCTGACTGAAGCCAGAGTCAAGCTTAAACCTATGAAATGATAGTGTTCACTAGGAGTTTGGTATTGTTTTTAACTTTTTCATGTATAGTAACTTACTCAATCTTCACAACAACCCTCCGTAGTAAGTACTACCATTATCCCCTATCCCCAGATGGAAAACTGAGGCACATACTTACACTGATATGGGGGGCCATCAGATTCACATGTTTGGACTTACTGAGGAAACTTCGGGTGAATCTTGGCTGTTAGAATACATACTCCCCTACATATGCACATGTGAAAGTCTGCTCAAAGCAAAACCAAGGCTGATAGAGCCAAAGCCTGAAGTACAAATCAAAATCTTCGCCAAAATGGGTAAAGTCAAAGTACAAGCTGCCTTCAACCACAAATTAATTTCAATTGTTAGAAATGTGACGTGTTACCAATTATCAGCCTAAATTTTCTGTAGGCAGTCAAAATGTAGGAAACTCAGTTTCTGTATTAATATCTATGCTGATGGGCTAAATTAAGATCCATGATTCTAAAAGTATATCATATGTTATTCAGGCCTCAAGGGGCTACCGTTGAATAATATTAGAGTGTGTTACTGAAATAATTTTTCCTGGAACTAAATATAGAACTCCATCTGCCCCTAAGAGTAATGAGAAGGATGCACTACAATAAGAGATAATTTTGATGGAGCTAAAGAGATTCAAGGGTTAATTTTAAACCATTCATTAAAAACCTTAATATATTACATTGTGAATAATATCAATTGGTGGCTATTGGGAGAATTCTGAGTTATTAAAATTTGACAATATTTGTTATTATTAAAAATAATAATGGAAGGGCAAAAGCAAGTCCATTTGATCATTTTTCTTTTTCTCATTGCTATTTGGTTGCTATTACTCTAAGAGAATTTTGGACAAAGCTATTTTAAAATTTATCTGTTAATTGTGTATAAGACTAATGAATCAACATTGCAAACTTTAAAAAAAAAGATTTATATTTATTTATTTTTTACAGAGGGGAAGGGAGGGAGAAAGAGAGGAAGAGAAACATCAATATGTGGTTGCCTCTTGAGTGCCCCCTACTGGGGACCTGGCCCACAACCCAGGCATGTGCCCTGACTGGGAATAGAACCCCAGACCCTTTGCTTCGCAGTCCAGTGCTCAACCCACTGAGCCACACCAGCCAGGGCTGCAAACTTAATACTAAGTTATTTTTCCTAATTTACCTTCTTAATAATGGTTTATCATCTTCAGTGAAAAATGTAACAGCTTTTCCTTTATGCCCTGCTCTTCCAGTTCGACCTAAGAGAAACAGACCATTAAAAAACTTTTTTGGGGGAAAAGGACTTTCAAGATTCACATATAAAAGTCACTGGATTTTTCACGGCACGAACAAATGAGCATGGTTGTAGGTAACAGCAGAGATACTAAAACGGAGGAGTGCGGAGTCAGGGGACAACTCACCAATCCTGTGGATATATTCCACTGAGCTCGTTGGAAAGTCATAGTTGATCACCAAGTTCACACCTTTGAAATCAATCCCTCTGGCTAGCAAGGCTGTACAAATAAGGACCCAGATTTTTCCTGCTCTGAAGCTGTGGACTGTGTTATCTCTCTGTTAACAGAACACATAATAAATGTTTTAGTACTACTCTAGGAATGGAAAACAAAAGCTTTATAAGTTTATGCCAATATTTAAAAATTTAGTTGTTCTTAATCATTTTGAAAGTATACATGTGACTTTACCTGTTCCTGTGTTCTGTCTGCATGAATAACATCCACATTAATACCTTCATATATGAGCTCATGAAAAAGTTCTTTAGCCCTTTCTATGGACTGAACAAAAACAAGAACAGGTGGATTGAAACCCTAAAAGAAAGGCAAAAATCACCACATATAATCCATAATTAAGAATATAAACTCAGTATTTCAAATGATTTTAGTTCATAAAAGAACCCAATTCAATTCAGTGTACTTTACTGCCAACATTTCTAGGACCAGTGGTCTAAACTGCCTGTCTTCCATATCATCTGTTCTCACCATGGGTTCCTTCCAACCTACTTGAACTGTACTCTCCATCTTGTAAATTCCAATACTCTTGTCTAATTAACCCCCTTCACCTTTCTACAATGATGGATGCACACTCCTTGAAGTAATAATCTCTTGGCCTCTGTGCCTCAGAACTTTTTTGATTCTGCTTAAAATGTAATGACTGTGTTTTCAATTCATTATCTACCTAATTGGGGGTATTGCCCCAAGGCTTAGTTCTTGGTTCTCAGTTCTCTCAATGTAATATTTATCTTATTAAGTTAAAATCTCAGTTATAATCTACCGGCTCTAAGCAAATGATTTTTACTTTTATATCATACCATGCCTCTCTCTAAACCAGCTTCGTATAGTTTCAGCTGTCTGTATTATGGCTTAACCTTTTTATTTTGGTTCACACACCTCTTTTGGAATCTAATGAAAGCTATGAAGCTTTCTAACAGGCAACCACATGTTTACACAAAATCTAACATAATTTCAGAGAGTTCACAAACCTCCTAAAGTTCATACATGACTAAAAATACCTGGTGTACAATCCTATGCATCTGTGAAAACCTTAAATTTCCTATTGTCAAATGATATCCTTAAGAATATTTTTAAAACTAACACATTATTTATTATGTGCCAACCACTATTATAAGTACTACATTTGTATTAACTCATTAATACTAAAACAACTCTAAGAAGTAAATATTATTATGCCCATTCTACGATGAGGAAACTGTGGAACGGAGGTTAATTTGCCTGAAGCTAGGATTCCAATCCAGGTAGTCTGGCTCCAGAGCATGCTCTTCACCTCTCCTGCTATCACCAGGTACTTGCAAACACCTTTCCTTTTCATTCTCCAACTACTGTTAATACTCCACCACTAAGGCTGTCACCTTCATTTATTTCTCCCTTAAGTCTAACCAGCCTAATTTAATAGCCTGTTATTTGGTTTCTTTACTTTCAGTCTCTTTCCAATACAATCCATCTTATATACCATTCAATTTTCCTTAAAAATTATGTGGCCACATTCTTCAACAATGTTCTGTGGTTTCTTTTAACTTGACCCCAACTCTCCTGTCCAAACTGATCTTCTTTAATTCCTACCATAACCTCTCTCCTTAATCTGCAAACACACTGTGTTCACCTCCACCTCTGAGACTTTACTACAGCTGCTCCTCCTGCCACCAATACTGTCCCCTCCTCTCCTTTAAATCCCACCAATCCTTCATGGCCCAGATTAGTAGCATTTCCTCTATAAGACTTTCTCCAACCAATTCAGCTCACCCTGATGGCCCCCTTATGACTATATGAATATTTAAGAAAAACACTCCATAGCCTTTTATGGCACTTTACCACAAACTATCTTACACATGTGTATTTATTTTAGCCCCTAAAATAGACTAAGTTCTAGGGGCAGGGCTTAGCATTTATATTTCTTTTATTACCCACCCTCCCCTTAACCCTTCAGTACTTAACCTTTTAACCATGGCTTCTACTCAATATTTACTCAAGGGATACAAACAGAAAACCCCAGTCATTGTCCTACTCATTCTACAATGCCCCAGTTCAGTAAGAAACCAGTAGAGGGATGGGGGGACGTGCAGGGGGCAGATACATATGCAAATGTGGAAAAAGGCTTTCAGGGCATCAAGTAGGTCTTTTCCTAGCCTACCCTAAGCTGGGAACAGAAAGCTTACTATATTCTAATAGTGGAGCCTCTGCAACTTGAGACAAGAGCTGGCCCAACGTACTTAACAATTTACCACTAGATTGTTAAATATGATGCAGGATAAGGAATAATATCCTCCCACCAGCAATATAAGGCGTAGTGAACTTTATCAATATTCAAAACTGTTTTCCAAATGTACCTTTTTAATAAGTTCTCTCATGGCTAGAAGTTTTCCAGTCTCAGACCCAACAAAGAGAAGCTCTTGTTCTACAGTCTCTACTGCAGAATTCCTGAAAAGAAAACATACTTTATAGTTTGCAAGAGCCAATTTTTGCTTCCCCCAGAAATTCTAAATAAACGAAAAAATTTACACGACTCCAAAAGAATGAACTTTTCTATTGTCAATATGAGTACTTAGTTATATACATTTAACGAAGTTATTTTTTAAGTGTTTTATTGTAGTTATAAAAATGTTATCAAGAAAGTTTGAAAAATATAGCCCTGGCCGGGTGGTTCAGCTGGTTGGTGGTTCAGCTGGCTGGAGCATCTCATACACCAAGAGGCTGTGGATTCTATTCCTGGTCAGGGCTCTTATCTAGGTCGCGTGTTCGATCCTTGGGTCTGGGTGTGTACCTGAGGCAACCAACTGATGTTTCCTCCCTCACATCGATATTTCTTTCTTTCTCTGTCTGTCTCTCTCCCCACCCCCTTCCTCTTTCTCTAAAATCAGTAAACATATCATCAGGTAAGGATTAAAAATAAACTTTTTTTTTAAAGTTTGAAAAACAGAGAAAATGTAAACAATAAAATAAATTGCCCACAATTCTACCATTTTTAGAATAAACTTTGACATTTTGTTGTGTTCTATTCATAAACTTCCATGTCTAGTTATTTACTTACAAAATCTTTCTAAAAGTAGAATTGTTTGTTAAAATAATGAGAACTTTTTTAAGGTTGTTATTACATATAGCTAGATTTTTTTCTTAACAATTAGCAGGGTTTATTTATAGACAGACATTGGAACTGAGGCTTTCTTAATGCTCTATAAGCTGCTGCAATACATTATATCATAAATATTTTTCCATTTTGTACCCTGCCTTCATAATTATAGTTATGGTGAGTTTGTTCTATTTTCTTTTTAGACACAGGAATTATGTTTAAAGTAGCCAGGGTACTTTTTACTCTTCGTTTGGCTTCATTTTTAGTTAACATGGTATTATACGTACTTTTTCATATACCTACTGTCTTCATGCTTAGCATTCCATGGGTTTGGGTTGTATAATAGTCTACCAAGTGGCAATACCCTAACTTCCAAAAACTTTTTTCTACCGTTGAGCCTTCATTTAGCATAAAATGCTCCCCAAAGTATTTTTTAAAAGGAATTATAAATTAAGCTGCTCAGTAACATCAGCTTCCTCCTCTGCAGTCCTACTTAAGTCCTCAGAGAAATTAAGTCCTCTGGGTGGCCACAGAACTCAAGCTATACGCTGTGGATAGGAAAATCAACTAAAAGCATGATGATGGGAATTCTAACATGACAATTTCCCCTTGGATTATTCTAAAATAGAAAATCCTTAATCAATCTTGACTTTAAAGAATGCATTTCTTTCAGTAAAATTCTCTAATATTAATCTTAGGCCAAACAACCTATCTTCTTGAATCTAAAACAATGCGCCTTGTACTTAAAAACAGAGAAAACACTGAGATAATGCAGAACAATTACCTTGCTCCAATGGACACAGTAATGACATTGTCCAGGTTGAGTTTGCACCACTGCTCAACATCATATGCAAAAGTTGCACTGAACATGGCTCTTCTGACCTTGTGGGATGTGCAGGCCAGGAAAACAGAAGCCAGCTGGTCTCTGAACCCAGTTTTGCCATCTTCAAACAGTTTATCTGATTCATCTACTATCAGCCATTCAACGCTAAGAATAACAAAACAACTTGTGGGTATTAAACTGGAAGAACAGACATTTCACTAAACTATGAAGACACATGAAGAAGTCAAACCACAACGCTGCTTCTCAAATCCACATCACAAAAAGGGACAAGAAAAATGAGGAAAAAGGTAATAAGATATTAATGTACCTATACCATTAGCCTCAAAGATATGAGGTTCCATTAGCAACAACAAAGCTTCACATAAACATTATAAACTCTACCAACGTTGCTGAAAGACATGAAAACGTCTAGGGGGATTCTGTGCTAACTGCTTATCAGAATCTGTAATTTTCTTCCCAATCAGATAGTTATTTTTCTATGAGTTTAATGAAAACCACTATTCTCAACACCAACACTTACTGAAAGCTGGCACACAGCAAGCTCCAAAGGGCAACAATACAAGCAATCAAGGACAACGTATAATCGACTAAATGAAAAACACATATAAAAGACAGTAAAATATCATCTGTACCTTGTTAAGTCTATTCCTGGAGGATCTTGCTTTAATAAATAGATTAGCCGATTTGGAGTAGTCACAAGAATATCTGTAGGAAAAACAAATGGTATAAATTTCAAAGACAAGTTTCATCTTTCGGACTAGAGAATTAAGCCTCCTGAATTTCAGCCAATAACCCGAAGTGGGGAGAGGAGGCAGTGGTTATACTCACTACGCCAACAACACAAAAGTTCTTCTCTGTCAGTAAGCTAACACATTGTATCTTTTTTATTATCACAGCACAAACTACTATACCCCTTCTTTATTACTATATTTGATCTGTCTTCTTAGCTTCTAAAAAGCAAGAACACTATAATTCAACAGTTTGATTTTCAAATTTTCTTTTCAAGGAAAATGCTTTTTAAAATGAAATTTTATTCAGACGCTAAAGATAAAAGATGAAAGCGGATTCTCTGGCTGCTATAAGGGTAGAGATGTAAGTAAGCTATTCTGGTCTGCAGAATATTTCCATGGCATTTAGTATAAAAGAGGTTTCTTAATCTCACTACATTGACATTTTGGTCCAGACAACTCTTTCACTGTACGGGTCTCTCTTGCACACAGCAGGATGTTTAACAGCAACCCTGGCTTGTGCCCACTATAGATTACCAGCACTGTCTCCAAATATTGCCGAAGTCCCTAGAGGGTGAGGTGTGGGTAGAGGGCAAAAATTGCCTTTGGTTGAGAACCACCAGTATATGTTTATATAGCTCCTCAGTGGGAGTGGGGAGATCTCTTTCAGTTTCTCTAAAAATCAAACTAATGATATGCATGACTACCCTTTAAGAACGCTTAGGTGTCAATTAGGATACTTGTAATTTCTAAGTCCCCTTCAAACTACCCATGTCAAGTGTGAATCCCTTACCAAATTTCTTAGATGATTTTGGTCCAAATTTCTTGGCTGCAACTGCTGCTTTGTGGATCATGTGTATCCTGAATCCTGTTCCCTCAGAAATTTTTACTAACTCTCGGTGAATCTAGAAAGAAAATGATAAAAGACATTTGCCGCTAAAATACCTGGATAAGAGGTATAGCCTCTTTTACATTATTAACAAAATAAATCCTTTACCACTCCATAAATAGCTGAAGTTAAACATGAATAATGTGTAGGTAGACCTGGAATCTCGACAGTTAGGAAATTCAATGCCTTGTAAGATTCCAAGGTTTCTTCAGGTCTAGTAAACAAGGTCTGAGAGATAAAACCCACACTCCTCCAACCTGTTATATATTGGTTTTAGAATACGATACTATTATAATATTATAAAACTCTTTTATACTTGGCATGTATTTTACATTAAGTACACTGGACAATGGAGTAAATGACTGTATAGTTTTCTCAAAAACTTAGATGAGTTTTTATTTTTCTAGGTGAGTAAAATAAATTTTAGAGCAACTATGTATTACAGTAGCCTTTCGACTTCAAGGCTCTTATTAGAGTGTTCACCAAAAAAGTACAAATGTTAATCATGTTTTAGAAAATCTGGAAAGATTTGCCCACGTGCAATAAGATACTATAAATTTGCTCTGTACAGAATACTTGACTGTGACAAAAGACACAGGTCTTATTCTTTCGAGACCTTTTCATTACCCCCAAACAAAGCAAGATGACTGGAGCAAACACCAACCACATCCTCTTTAGAAGCTACAAGTCATACCTGGTTGGCAAGTTCTCGTGTTGGTGACATAATCAGGGCTCTGAAGCCTTTATTTGCGGGTTGTTTCAGGTGCATTAAAAGGGGAATGCTAAAAGCCAACGTCTTTCCAGATCCAGTAGGAGCAGAAGCCAGAAGTTCTCGGCCCTAAAAACAGAGTATGTTAAATACAAGGAAAAGTACATAAATTTTTGAGAGCCTGGTCAAATAATGCTACCGGCCATACAAATAACAAATAAAACTATACGTGATAAATCCAATCATGCATGTTCTCGTCACTCTTCTATCTTCTCCCATATTTGCTTCTCTAACCTTATCCACCCCTGCCACTACCACGCCAATGGGGTTTCTGAGCACTGTCACCAATGTCCATTTGAACTGGGTAAAGAATGTGGATAAGTAAAATCCAAAGATAATTCACAACCTCAATTATTTCCATTATTTCAAATGTTCTTTGCCACTAAGTTCCTTATCAAAGCAAAATCACAAAATTGACTTTTTGTCTGATAACCGTACTGCTCAATCCCTAGGGAAAGTTTTAATAAGTAACAAAATGGCTGAAAGAAATAAAAAGTGGTGACAGCCTGGGTGACAGAGAAAAAGCAAATTTACTATGAGTCAACAACATCACTCAAATGTACTTTCATTTCAATTTCCAAAGAACATGAAAAGCACCAGCACAGGTATCCTATAACTACCAGAATTGAAGGCCATCTTGGTTATGTAGGGAAAAAAGTCAGCTCTCATCACTACAAAAAGAAACCTTAGAAAACTTAATTTCCAAAAATCTAGGTTAACCGGCACATCTATCAATAGGTGGACACACAAATCATTATACATTCAGCAGAGTGAAAGAAACCAGCAATGAAAAGATAATGATTCCACTCATCTGACATTTTAGAAGAGGCAGGTCTAATAAATGGCAACAGAAATCAGAACGGTAGTTACCTCCAGGGGCGGGGTGTGGACAGAATGGAAGGGCACATGAGAATTTTCTGGGATGACAGAAATGTTGCACATCTTTATTGGGGTGATGGTCACACAGGGTATACATCTTTGAAACTCACTAAACTATGCACTTAAAATCTATGTATTTCATTGTATATAAAATATACTTCAATAACAAAAAGTACTGGGGAAAAAAGTCAGGTTAGTACAAAAAGTCTGTATTTCTGAAATAGTTCCTGAGAACTATAAACTAAATCATGATGAATAAACAGGATATAGTTCCTATCCTTAGAGTATTTACACTCTTGTAAAAGGAAAAAGTAAATATAATTAGTGCAAATACACAGTAAAGTGTAATATAAATGTTGCAAGAAAAAGAATACACTAAATACCATAGAGACTTGGGTGATAGAAGAAAAAAAAATCACATCTAGCTGTAGTAGTGATCAAGACAAGTTTTATAAAGATACAGCCACTGGAGATGGACTTTAAAAGCAAGGTAAGGATTTCAACAGGGGCAAGAGATAAGGTAGAAAGAACGATGTCAAAGACAGAGAAAAGGATAAGCAAACACAGGGAAGAAGGTTAGAGGCATTCTAGACTTTCACACTCACATGCAGCATAACTGGAATGGCTTGCATTTGGATTGGTGTAGGAATCTGGAAGCCTGCATCTAGAATATTCTGAAGCAGTCGAGAATTGATTTTATATTCCTGTTCAAGTTGCTGAAATGTAGCAATTGGGTCAGGAAGATCAGTTCCTTGGATGTGAATTTTGTATTTATTCCGCAAGAAGTTTATCTGAAAAGCAAAATAAAGGAGTCACCATGGATATGGTCAAAAATATTGTCAGCTGCTATAAATCAGCAGTCTAGGATAAGCTATAGTAGTATGTGAAACTTTTTGGTTAAATTCCAAGCCCCTAAAGATGCAAATATTAGGTACGTTCCATGTCCTTTCATAGACAGAAGACCTTCATAACAATGGAACCTATTTATCCATGCTTTCTTCATGTTAATGCATCAATGTTAAGTGTTACTCATACTAATGTGCTACTGTCATAACATAATCTTATATAACCTTTTAGAAGGTAGGCATTGCATCCGTTTTCTTTATATGGCACTTAGCATACAAGTGCCAGTGCTTTCTGTCGATTTACCCTAAACTCTACTTATTAAACTGAGTGCCAAAAGTGGTATTGATTTGGTTTGTGAAATTCCCTTTCTCTGATCAAGAGACAGCCAAATTCTGGATTACAAAGTGAGCTGAACAATATTCTCCCTGTGCAACACAGTAGGTGTGCAATAGATAGGACAATGGCTCATTTGTTGTTTCTTCCGTATTCTACTCCCCCTAGTCCCAAGTTATAAAATAGGTTTCTTGTCCGGCCGGTGTGGCTCAGCTGCTTGGAGTATCATCCTGTAAACCAAAAGGTCACAGGTTCTGTTTCGGGTCAGGGCACATGCCTAGGCTGTGGGTTCAGTCGGGGCACAGACAAGAGGAGACCAATCAATGTTTCTCTCCCTCTCTTCCCCTTTCTAAGTATGTCTTCAGGTGAGGATTAAAACAAAAAGAATAAAAAATAAAATAAAATAGTATCAGTTTCTTAGGAATTCTAACTCTCAAATCCCTGTCAGAGGGATCTGAATCCCTCCTCAAATCCTCCTAAACCAGTGAGCTCTTAACAGAAGAGAAAGGGGGCCAATTTTATGTTCATCAAGAGATTAAGAAATTTTAAAAATTTAATTCTACATATATTATCAATCTTAAACAGGTCAAGAATTATATAGCATATAGTATATTCTATAAGAATAATATTCTATATCTAGGTAAATATATCAAGAACTATATATTTACTGACCTGTTCAAGTTTCAAAATTTTAAACTTAAAAATGTTCAACCACAATACAGACACTTTGCTTTAAGTTTTCATTAAAGTAAAATTCAAACTAATTAATCTTCTATCTTAACAAAACCATACTCACTTTTAGCAACAGAATAACCCAAGGACAGTGAAAAAGTCACTAGGAGAGAAATTGGGGCTAAGATATTTTTCTAACCTTTTCTTTTCTGATATGCTCCAATTTCCCTGAAGTTAGTTTATTTTCTTTTTTAACTTTTTTGTCTTCAATCTTTGCTTCCACAGATGATGTCCACTGTATAGTAGAACCTTCTTCTTCTGATGTAATTTCTAAAATATATTTTTAAAAATTAAAAGATTTTAAGTGCAACATTCTAGGATGTAGCAAACAGATCATCCCTTTACACTAAACAAAAGAAAAGTACTAGTTATTGCAACTAGATAAAAGTAACAGAAAGTACAAAAATTGGAAAAGGAGAGGCAGGTTCTATGTTGGTAAAATCAGAGCTTTGAAGTTCATTCTCTTCCTTTTGTTAGTTATTTCAGCTGTGTAATATCTAGATGACTGTATACTTGTAAACAAGAGATTAACTGAAAAACTACTTAAATAAACAGAAGTTTCAATGATGCAGCCAGCTTTTCTATATCTAACCAACCAGTTAGAAAATAAATATGATGAAAGAAGAGCTATCACTTATAATAGCAATGAACACATCACAGTATTAATATCTACTCAATAAAATATAGCAATTCTCACTAAATCTATAAATAACATTAGTTTAATGAGAAGTAATGACAGAATTGTTTTGGTAACTGGACTAGCTAACTTTAAAGTTTATATGGGAAAATAATTATGTAAAATAACCTACAAATTGTAAGAAAAGTAATGAGCAAGGACTACTTTTGGAATTTGTTTTAAATTTTTTTCAACTTGACTGAGGTACAATAGACATACAATATATTTAAACTTCACAATTCAAGGAGTTCGGACACACGGAAACACCTGTTACACCATCACCACGTTCACGGTTATTTCTATCACCTCCCAAATTTCCTCGTAGCCCCTTGTAATGCACTGCTCCATCACTAGCCAACAACCTATCTGCTTTCTGACACTGTAGATTAGTTTGCTTTGTCTGGAATTTTAAAAAAGTGAAATCATGTAGTATGTATTTGAAATGAAATTTAGTCCGGTTTCTTTCACTCAGAATAGTTATTTTGAGATCCTTGCTGGGCTATGTATCAGTAATTCTTAACTTTTTATTTAGAGGTAGCATTCCATCACAGGAATATACAATTAAGTTTATCTTTCGCTTGCTGAATATTTGCATCATTTCCAGTTTTTCGCTACTGAAAATAGAACCACTATGAAAAAAAGAAAGAAAGAAAATAAAGCCACTATGAACACCAGTGTACAAGTCTTTCCGAGGACAAAGATTTTCCTTTATTTTGGGTAAATTCTAGGAGTAGAATAGGTGGGTGCATGTTTAACTTTAAAGAAAAGTCCTTTGTCGGCTTATACCAACCAAGACTACTGGAATTTTAATTTGGTTTGCATTGATTCTGTAGATCACTTTAGGGAGAAAATATTCATCTTTCCAATCAATAAACATAGTATTCTATACTGCTCGACTGAATATAAGATGTTATAAGGGCACAGTAACTAAAATAAGCTGGAATCTGTTTATGGATACAGAAATACAAATCGATGAAACAGAACAGAGCCCAGAGATAGACCGAAATATACAACAGTCCCCCCTTACCCATAGGGGATATGTTCCAAGGCCCTCCATGGATTTCTGTTCCGACACATATACTGAAGTCCCATATATATCGTTTTTTCCTATACATACCTACTTATGATAAAGTTTAATTTATAAATTAGGGGCAGTGAGAGGTTAATAATAATAACTAATAACAAAAAAGATTATAACACTATATTGTAATAAAAGTTACGTGAATGTGGTCTCTCCCTCACTCAAAATATCTGGAATTTTCCACTTAATATTTTGGACTGTGGTTGACAACGAGTAACCAAAAGAGTGGAAAGCAAAACCACAAATAAGGGGGACTACTATATATGGAAAATATATCTATTTTTTTAAAGATTTTATTTTATTTTTAGACAGAGGGGAAGGGAGGGAGAAAGAGAGGTAGAGAAACATCAATGTGTGGTTGCCTCTCACACGCCCCCTACTGGGGACCTGGCCTGCAACCCATGTATGTGCTCTGACTGAGGAATCGAACTGGCGACACTTCGGTTCACAGGCTAACGCTCAATCCACTGAGCCACACCAGCTGTGTGTGGCTCAACAAATAGGGAAAATAATTTTAAAATAAAAATTGCATTTGAGTCGAATAGGAAAATAGGGAAAATTTTCCCTATTAGGGAAAAAATGGATTATCAATATATTAGAACTAGCTAGCCTTCTGGAAAAAATTAAGTTAGTTCCCTATTCACTCCTTATACCATATAAAATCCCAGAGGGTCAAAGATTTCAATATAACAAAATCAACATATAAGAAAATATGGGTGAATTTTGAAAAAATAAGTTTACCATAAAGGAAAAGATAAATTTAATATATAAAATGGAAAAAAAGATAGGAAGATGTGACACATGGGAAAGTAGGAAATGTCGCTTGTAAGCATAATATGCTAAGCACAGCATTAATTTTGTTAAAATATATGTGGTCTAATAAATTAAGAAGAACCATCTACTAGGAAAAAAGTACAAAATACACAAGGAGACAAATTTACCAAAAAAGAAAACGCTCATATATTGCTGGTGGGCATCAAAAAGTAGAATAACTTTTTAATTTTTTTATCCTCACCTGAAGACATTTCTTTTTTCATTGCTTCTAAAAAGAGAGGAAGGGAGAGAGAAACACTGATGTGAGAAAGAAATATGGATTGGTTGCTGTCTCATATGTGCCTGGACAGCGGATGCTATGCTCCCAGCCCTGACATCGAACTCACAAACAAGGTATATGCCCTGATCGGGAATCAAACCCAGGCACTTTTCATTAAGGGATGATGCTCCAAGCAACTGAGCCACACTGGCCAGGACTAGAATAACTTCTATTTATTTATATTTTTAAAAGAGTTTTACATTCATTTTTAGAGAGAGGGGAAGGGAAGGAGAAAGACAGGGAAAATATCAATGCGTGGTTGCCTCTTGCGTACCCGCTGGCGACATGGCCCGCAACCCAGGCATGTGCCCTGACTGGGAATCGGACACCAGTGATCTTTCGGTTCGCAGGCTGGTACTCAATACACCGAGCCACCAGCCAGGGCTAGAATAAATTTTTCACAAAAAAATTAAAATTATGCTCCCTTATGAGACAGTTGGCATTAAGAGACCCAAATCATTACTAATCCACAAGATAGTGAATTTTCCAATTAAAACTAGGTATGTCTATACACGGGTGGTGCTAAATGGTTATAGTACATATCTGGGTGTTTTTGATTATCCAACATTTGAATCCTTTTCCTAAGTTTGTGGCAGGTCCTTTTTTTCAACTAATCTTGGTAGGAAGCTTTATTAAACTTCCTTGCTTCCCGGGAAGTAAAATGACACTTACTGCAACACTGTAATAGCAGAAGAGAGAAAACTACATGTCCATCACAGATACTTGTTAGTTCAATTGTGGAGTGTATAATGGGATACTATGCCGTGTTAAAACAATTAACTTCCTACTGATTCCAATCTCCAAGATACATTGTTTTCTAAAGGGGGAGGTGGGGAGGGAAGGTTCAGAACAGAACATATAGAATAAGCTATCATTTGTTTTTAAAGGAAGGTATAAATACGTAAGAATAGGATTATCTCTACAAAAATATATAAGAAATTGATTAACAATGGTGGCCTCACGAGAAATAGGGGACTAGACCTAAAAGAGTGGGAAGAAAACTTACTTTTCACCATAGTATAACTTTTTAAAACCACATATATTTACTTTATTAAAAAAGATAAATGACAAGAAAAATTAATAGGTTTAAAGACAAAGATAAACGTCCCTAGAGTACAAGAAAAAACACAAACCTATGAAAAATACAGTCAGAGCAGACAAATTCACAAAAGTTGAAATACAAATATCCAGTAAAGCATATGAAAAGATGCTCCACCTCACCAGTCATCAAGAAAACATAAATTTAAAAAGTTTCATTCATCAGATTGGCAAAGCACTTAAGACCAACAGTGTCCAGCACTGACATGAGTATGGGAAATCATTCTGCAGTATCTGCTCAAAGAAAGAAGTGTTCATACCCTTCACCCAGTGACTCTACTTTAGGGATGCTATTATAAAAATTAATAATAGCACCTGTACAAAATTATATATATATGTAATATACATAAAAGTAATAGTCTGTCCAGCCATTGTTAATGAAACAGGAACACTTTGCACATCAATGTAACCTGGAAGCCAAGGAGAGTGGACTACAATTCACATGTGTGAACAATGATGACTTCACTGTACCAGTCAGCGGGGGTGGTAGATGCCACCGAGTGAGCACGTGTACCATGTGGTCGTCACATTCAAAATGACTGAGCATTAAGCTTACATTCCTCCACTAAAACTATTCATATGATTCAGAAGGCTGCAGCTATGGCCAATTGGTGATTGGCAGTTTCATCACAACAGGTCTGGCCAAGCATCATGTCATGCAGTCTTTTGGTGAAACAGCAAATCACCCAGGTGACTCAGCCCCCTACAGCCCAGATTTGGCGCCCTGCAACTTCTGGCTTTTCCCAAAACTAAAATCACCTTTGAAAGGGAAGAGATTTCAGACCATTGATGAAATTCAGGAAAAAACAACAGGGTAGCTGATGGAGAGTGGGAGAACTGTGTGAGGTCCCAAGGTGCCTACTGTAAAGGGGACTGAGGCATCACTGTTCTAAGTACAATGCTTCTTGTATCTTCTTCAATAAATGTCTTATTTTTCATATTACATGGCTGGAAACCTTCTGGACAGAATATATATATTCTTTATTGTAATCATATTTATAATAAATACCTCGAAGCAACCTGAATGTCATCCACTGACAAATGACTGCGTATTGTCTGACTTGTAACCATAAGCTTGTATTATTTTTGTAATGGAAAAAAAAGTTAAATAAAGAGAAAAGACAGAAATCAAGCACTAACCTGAAGTCATCCTCTTCCTCTTTTTCTTGTTTTGCTCCCTCTTCCTTTCAGTTAAGCTCTCTTCTTTTTTCTCTTCATCTTGGAGCTCCTGATGAGTTCTTGATTCTCCACCCTCACCTGGGACAGACTTCTTGTTTCCAAAAAAGTCCAGTCTCTGCAGTACCTCTGAAGAATCAAAGTCATATTTCCTTTTTCCTACCTAAAACCCCAAAAATGAAAAGTGAAATCTACGGACTAGCATTAGTTTCACGCAGGCTATACTGGCAGTAAAGGAACAGGTCCAATGACTCCCTATCTTTTTTCAACAAATATTTGCTGCACTAACAAGAGTGTTTGGGCAAATGGAATCCAAGATGATACCTTCTCTGACTTTATAACAGTAATAATAATCAATAGCAACAAATACATAAGCTTATCGGCATATGCATATCAGCATAACACTTATATGCTGTCAGGCAGACTTTTAAACATGTGTCTATACTAAATTATTTCATCCTTCAACAACACCATGAGGTAAATAACAAAATTACAAATGAGAAAATTAAGGCATTAGGAGGTTAAGGAACTTGATTTGGACCCAAATAATCTAGCTCCAGAGTTCAAACATTTTATTTTTAATATTTTTATTTATTCTACAGAGAGGGGAAGGGACGGAAAAAGAGAGGGAAAGAAACATCAATGTGTGGTTGCCTCTCAATCGCCCCCAACCGGGGACGGCCACAACCCAGGCATGTACCCCAGACTGGGAATTGAACGGGGGACCCTTTGGTTTGCAGGACGTCACTCAATCCACTGTGCCACACCAGCCAGGGCCAGGGTTCAAACTCTTACGGATTACATTACACCGCCAGTCGGAGAAAGAAGAAACACACGTGTCTCACACACTCACACAAGTCCCTAGTCCCAACATCAAGGCTGACATTGAAGATTTTCCTTAATGGGGTCCCAACTTCTCCCTATTCACCACCTCACTACTTCCCTATGTAAGACCTCCCATTTCTAAATCTCCCTGCTCACTGGTTAATTAACACGCCACGGGATTGAGGGTTTAAAAAGAACCATGCCAAGTTAGATGCATGCAGAGCCAAAGCCGGATAGGCCATAGTGAAAAAAATCTGTTCTCTCCACTTTTTTATCTACTTTCAAAATTCCTTTCCACTAGTTTCGGAAAACAAGTTACTTCTGAAAGGATTCCAACCGTAGTTTGAATAAACTAAGGTGAGGGTAGGGGGGAGCGTCTCCTGGTCAGGCCCAACTAAGTCTACAAAAGGATGGGAAACGAGTGAACTCAGAATGCGGGACTTGACCGCGTAGGGCTGCCAGTGCAGTGAACGCCAAAGGAGGGGGAAATGCCCCCGACCTGGCCACGAGGTTGCCGGAGGCAGGCTTCCCCAGGAGCCAGTACATTCCCCGGCTCCAGCTTCTTCTTAGTTACTCCGGCGTCTGCCCGCGTGGGCATAGTACCTGGAATCGGGCTGCGTCCGCAGAGAAGCGTCTCACATCGAATTTGGCTCCAGCGCCGAGCCGGCGAAAGAGATCATGTGTATCCATCTTTACCCAGAAAGCTCCGCGGTCTCGCAGCGCCTGCGCAGAGTACACCAACTAGCCCGTGGGCGGAAGTGGCTCTCGGGGGTGGGGTGTGGGCGAGGGGCGGAGCCCGGCAGCTGTGAGCGACTAGTTCATTTTGTCAGGTAGTCCTGTCTGTTGTTGTATGTCTTATAGTCCGTCGTTATTTATTTGTTTTATCAAAATAAATTTATCAAGAGCCTCTTAGGCTGAAGACTGTTCTAGACTTTTAGGGATACGTTGGTGAACCGCTTCAAGATTCTAAATTCAAGAAACTTAACATTTTAGTGGGAACACAAGATAGTATTAACAAGTAAGGAAGACAATTTCCGAAAGTGGAAAGTGCTATGAAACAAGTAAAACAGTGTAACTGATAGAGAAAGGGAAAGAGACCTACATTTAGGTATATTATTCAGGTTCATAATGATGGAGTGACATTCGAGCAAAGAGGAAGTAGGCTTTCCCAGGTCTGGGAAGCAGCATTGGAGATGGAGGAAACACATGACTGCAGAAAGGGAACAGGTTTGGAACACTGGGATGTAGAAAGAAGGCCGGGTGACTGGAGACAAGTTGCAGAGGAGTAGTGTAGTGCAGGCAAGGTTGGAGGGACAAATGGAAACCAGATCTCATAGAATCTTACAAGGTCATAGTAAGGAATTTGGATTTTAATCTAAATAGTCTGGGAAGCTTTCAAAATGTACTGAGAGAGCAACTACATTTATTTTTTTCATTGCATTTGTACTATCCAAAATTATTTTCTTGTGCATTGCCTCTCCCCATTCTAGAATGAAAGACTATGAGCACAGGGATCTTAATAAGCTTCACTGCTGTATCCGCAGTTCCTGTGTGCTCTTAATAAATGTTTGCTGAGTTGATGACTGAATGTTTTATAAAAGCTGACTCTATCTATTTGGAGAATGAACCATAGAAGGGGTAAGAATAGAAACAAGGAGGCTGGTCAAAACAGAAATTGTGATGGTGGCTTGGACTAGGGTGGTATCTATGCTGGTGGAATTAAATGGATCGATTTGGGATGTATTTTGGAGGTAGACCTAAATGCATCTGATGCATTTCATGTGGAGATGTGATAAAGTGAGGAATCAAAGATCGCTGCTAGGTTATTGGTTTGAAACTCTGGGTAGATGGCATGCCATTTACCGAGCTAGGGAAGACTAAGGGAAGGACAGCTTTTCGGGGAAAGTGAGGCATGGGGGTGTGTGTGGAATCAGTTGTTATGTTTGGGATATGTTAGATGCCTAGTAGACTGTAAGTGGAGATGTCCGAGTAAGTAGGTAGTTGGTTCTCTTGAGTATGAAGCTCAAGGAAAAACAGCAGGACTGAAGAAATAAATTTAGGAGTCATCAGCATATAAATGGTACAATGGAGTCACATCAAACAAGCATTTAACTTACTAAAATTGAGTTATGCATATTCAACCAAAGTAAATAGTATAGTGTATACTATAGTGTACTCAAGGAAAGCCAGTGTGGAGTGAGCATGAGATGGGGGACATGAGTCTGCTTTACCCTCATGTATTCAGCCCTGGTTCCCTTTCACAGTGGGAACATCTTGCTGTTGCAACTGTATCTACTCCTTAAAAATAAGTACTTTTTATGAAACATGGCTTCTAAGTGAAAGCTCCAATGGTTAATAAAAACATCTAATGGTTAATAAAAACAATTTGTCTCAAAATGAGAGGGGGAAATATTGACTGAGTTTATAAGGACATGGAGTGTTGGTCTTTAATTTGGCACATAAACATGACCACAATCATGTATAAAATTAACATGTGTGAAACCACAACTACCATACTTTATGGGTGATATAAGGAATGTCCAAGAATAATTCCTCTCCATGAGCTCTTTTTTCTTTATGAACTGACTTTAGAATCCAGTCCCTATGTAAGGGGTTACAAACCCGTATGTAAAACCTGTATCTCTAAGTGATCACTTAGAGAGGTTGTATAAATAAGGAAGAGAAGAAAACCCAAGACTGATCCTTAGTGTACTCAAACATTCAGAGATCAGGTAGAGGAAGATACACCTATAAAAAGTCTGAGAAAAAGCAACTCCTTTGGGTTCAAAGATTTTTTGCTTTTTGCTTTTGATGTTTTTAAAAATGGGCACTTGGGGATGTTTGTAAAATGTAAGGAACAAAAAGATGGATATTACTGATGCAACAGAGAATGGAGAATAATGGGATGGGGAGAGGGAGTGTTGGAGGGTTGAGAAGGGAATAAATGATATGAAATATCTCTAGGAGTGGGAAAATGGACTTACTAGGAAAAGGCACAATATTACTGGAAAATATTGCATAGAGACAATAAATTAAAAGACTAACCAGAATGATTCAGCTGTTTGGATAAGGGTGTGAAGAAGTTGTAGTGTTGGATTTAGCCAAGGTTAAAGTTTTTCCAGGTAAATATGATAGAGGCTATGGCAGAATTTCTCGTGTCCCACCCCTACTCCGCCACCCAAGTAAGGCCCCTGGGATTGATCATTGAACAGAGATTTAGCTTCCTGACACCCCAGAACTAGGGATCACTCCCCTCATTAAGAATGATACTCTGGATTGTATTAATAATCCAATTTGCTTTCTTTCTTTCAGAGGAAAAAATTGTACTGAGTGTTGAATATGTGCTTATATACTTTACTTTCATAAGCATGTAGTTAGAATTAAACAAGTCTGAATTTAAATCCATCCCAGCCCCTCCATCTATTAGTTGTGACTTGATCAGATTCAACTCTCTAGGACCAATTTTCTCATTTGTAAAATGAGAAAATTCTCATAATACCTACTTCCGGGTTGTTCTGAGGATTAAGCTAGGTTTATAGGCAGTGGTGTAGAGTGGAAAAAACATAGTGGTGTATAGTGGAAAAAGAAAGACTTAAGTGGAATCCAATTGTTAAATTGTAAAAAATTGATCACCTTGGATGGGCTATTTCACTGGTCTGTGCTTCAACTCCCTCATTGGTAAAGTAGGGATTATAGGATTATAATATCTACCTTGATGGCTAGGAGTAATAGTTCTCTATATATGGCTCAAAATGGCTGAGATGCATCAGAGTGCTAGCTGTCTAGCTAGCTATCCATTGATATCTATACCTATCTATCTATCTTTCTATAATCCTAATATATATGTTATTATTGTAAAAAGCATTTACAGCAAAATTCCAAGTATAGTAGATACTTAATAAATATTAGTTCTTTTCTATCTTTCAGTCCATTCTCCTGTGCAGTAGTTCTTGACCCTACTTGCACATTAGGATGCCCTGAGGAACTTAAAAGAAAAAAAAAGAAAAAAGAAACTGGGTCTCACCCCCAGAAATTCTGGTTTAACTGTTCTGGAGAAGCAACCTGGCCTATAATTTTTGAAAGCTTTTCAAGTAATTCTAATCGCAGTCAGAATTAAAAGTCACTGCTAGAATTATCTCTCTAAAGCCCAAATGAGACCACCTTGCTTCTCTGCTTAAAAAGCTCTCACAATTCCCCATTGTCTATTGAATGTAGTCCAAGATCCTAGCACTTACATGCCAGGCCCTGAGCAGTGACTCTCAACACTCAAGAAACGTGACACATCCCCACGAATCACTTCAGCTTGGGTTAACTCCCTCTCTAGCCCTTTTATTCCCAGCTTCGTGATCTTGGGTAAGTTATCTTCTCTAAGCTTTAATTTTATCATCTCATTCCAGCTTTGCTTCTTCTAGATATTTGTAAATATTTTTCTTTCTTCTTGGAATGTCCTCTCTCATTTTGCTCCCTGGCAAAATCCTTATATTTTTCAAAACTCAGATTATTTGCCCCATCCTCTGTGAAGCTTACCCTGAATGTCCCCTCCTTGACATAGTCCATCTTTTTTTCTATGATTTCTCAGGCCACTTTGTAAATACCTCTATTTTAGCCCTTCTCCTATTGCATTGTAATTATGTTTCCACATCTGTTTTACACCAGACTTTGAAATTTTTGAGAGATGGGCCTGTATCTCATCTATCTTCATATTATTTTTGCCCAGCACAAAGTCGGTTTCATAGTAAGAGGTCAGTAAACCTTGTTGAATTAATGAAGTGAAGTAAAATAAACAAAGATCTCTGAAACAGCCAACCTTGTGGGTTTAGAAAAGGACCTATGTCCTTTGCTTAGTACTTTGTAATAAATTTTGGCTGAATGAATGAAGTCAAATGGAAACTGTCAGACTTATATAATTTCCTTAAAAAAAAAACATTTAATTGATTTTAGAGAGACAGGAAAGGGGAAGGGGAGAAGATCGATTTGTTATTCCACTTATTTATGCATTCATTGGTTGATTCTTGTATGTGCCCTAACCAGGGATTGAACCCACAACCTTGACGTGTGAGGATCGTGCTCTAACTAACTGAGCCATCCAGCCAGGACTATCATTTCTTACCTTGACAATGTCCAGCTGACTCATTAAGGGATCATTTCCTTTTCAGAGCAAAACAAAATAAAACAATTAAAAACTATTGTCAATAAAAGTCAGCAAGGAATTGAGTCATGGGTTTGTATAACTGGAATTTCTCCAAAAACCAGTATGGTCTGACTGGCAGACATACATGTTTTCTGAACTGTAGCAAGTGAGAACACAAAGTCTGTCCAACACTGCAGTGGGAGCTAGTTGGAATGCCTTGTTATGAACGGAGTGATCACTCCATACCCTCAAAGTATGTTTTTGAGAACCTTTTCTCCTCCACTCTCTGCTTATCATTTAACAAACTCTGTTACTATTTTTACAGTGTGTTTAGCGTGGGAAATTAGACACAGTCCTTGCTCTCAAATAGCTTAAAGTCTACTAAGGATAGAGAACTCTTTTCAAACAGAGCAAGAAAATTCTCTAGGCACTGGGGTATAAGTTACAGGGCATAAGGGAGTAGTCATTCTGTGGTGGAAGCATGGGCTGGGCTTTGTGGAAAGTTAAGAAAGGTTTGTAGAGAAAGATGGCATACCCTTAAAAAATAAGATGCTGACAAATTAGATAAGACAGGTAAAGCTATTCTAAGTAAAGGGAACATGAGTAACAAATGTAAGGAGGCACAAAAAAATCTTGTTGTGCTGGGTTTGCTAGTGACTCAACAAGCAGAAAGCAGATGATGCAGCAAGAGATAGAGCTGGACAGGTGGATAAGGTCTGCGCTCATACACTTTATGGGTATACCAAGGAGTTTGGACTTGATCTTGTAGGTACTAAGAGCCATTAAAGGTATTAAGTCACTGATATAGTTTTTAATTTTAAAAAATCACTCTAGCAGTAATGTGGAAGAGAGGCAAGTCTGGAGTTAGGGAGACTAGAAGAATATTGCAGTAGTAGTCCAGCGAGGAAACAAGGCCGTAGTGAAAGGAAAGAGGAGAAGGGAGCAGATCTAGAAGACATTGAGGTGATAAAGTTAATAGGACTCCCTTAGCGATTGAATGTAGGAATATGGGGAGAAGGGGAAACCTAAAATAATTCCCAGGTCTCAAACTAAGGTGACTAGGTGAGGGTAGCTTTGCTCATGGAGATGGGGAATATTGGAGGGCTAAGTTTGTATAAGGACAATATAATAAATTTAATTTTGACTAAGTTGAGTTTGAAATTTTCTATAGGCCACCTGAGTGGAATTTCTAATGGTCAATTTTTTTTTTTTTTTTTGCAAAGGGAGGTAGAAAACTCTAGATCACAGCTTCAGGGTCTTAATTAAAATATAAGTCAAGGAGATGGTGATTCGTTATAGATTTTTTTAAAAACCCAGCAGCCATTCACACTTTGACAAAAATCTCTCTTTCCCCAGGGCTGTTTTCAATTTCAAATTCTCAAGATTTACCAGTACTCTAGTACTTTAGAAATCCAAATTAAGCACTTAAATCCAAATTCTTATACTTTGTTTATTACAGCATCATTTATAATAGCCAAGATATGGAAGCAACTCAGGTGTCCATCAATAGAGAAATGGACAAAAAAGTTGTGGTACATATGTATACAATGGAATATTACTCAGCCATAAAGAAGATTGAAATCTTAACCATTTGCCACAGAGTGGATGGACCTAGAGGGTATTATGCTAAGTGAAATAAATAAGACAGAGAAAGACAAATACCACATGATTTCACTTATATGTGGAATCTAAAGATCAAAATAAACAAACTAGAAAGACTCATAGAAACAGTGAACAGACTGATGGTTGTCAGAGGGGAGAGGGATTGGGTGGCTGGGTGAAAAGGCAAAGGGATTAAGTACAACTTGATAGTTACAAAATAGTCACGGGGATGTAAAGTACAGCATAGGGAATATCGTCAGTAATATTGTAATAACTATGTATGGTGCCATCTGGGTACTGGGAATATCAGAGGGAGAACACTTTGTAAAGAATATGATTGTCTAACCATTATGCTGTACACATGAAACTAATACAAATAATATTGAATGTAAACTGTAATTGAAAAACAAAGTAAAAAAAGACAAATTCTTAAACTTTTTGTACACTTTTTGCCATCAAGGATCAACAGATTACACTTTCCAGGCTTTAATGTAAATATAATGCAATGTAAATATAACTACTCAAATATTCTTGTAATCGGGACAGATTTCAAGTAGCTATTGCCAGAACCAAAACTGACCTCATGGTGGCACTCCAGTATTGTCAGAATGAAGGCTCTCCAAGTGAACAGTCCACATTGAAGTCAAGAGTTGGTATGAACTCGAGGTCCATAGATAGAGCCCACGATTAAATTTCCTGCGGAGAATTTGCAGGGGAGGATATGCTCTTCTGTTTTTAAATCAGTTCTGCCCTAAAGCTGGATCAACTGTATAGGTGTATAAGGTAGCAGAATGTCTCCATCCAAAAAAGAATTCAGCAGGGTTCAAAACTAACTAAAATAATATTCTTATTATTTATTAATAGCTACAATTTATTGATACCTACAGTATGCCAAATGTAGTTCTGGGTACTTTTTATATTACATAAGCTTATTAAACCCTCACATCAACTCTGTGAGACTGATAATCTCTTTTTTTCTGAGGGAAAAACTGAGGCTCAAAGACCTTAAGTAGCTTATCTCTCAAATCATATAGCCATGCTGCATTTTAAATCCAATCTGTACGATTCCAAAAGTTGAGCTCTTTAAACAAGGCTGCATTGCCTCATATTATTGATGCCAAGATTAAAGCAGTAACAAATAAAATGTGGTTTTCCTTGGGATTAGACTGTTAGGCATGACATGGTTTAAATAACTCTGTATTTAAGGAATCTAGTGAGGACCCCCATTGTAAATTTGAGGCATCTTAATGGAACACTTTGCCATATATGAGAAACAGGATATTTGCCTAGTCACAAAGTATGTCTCACAAGGTATTTCTTAATTAAAAAGAGAAAAATAGTACATTCACAGTGAAGAAATCGTGCAGACATTATGTTAACTAAATGATCAAAGTATAAATGATAAAGCAAATACGGTAAATTTGTGCCATAGAAAGATTCTTTTCCTTTTAGAGTGGAAAAGCCAAAGGGATGAGGGAGGATTTGTTGACACTGTTGGTCAGCAATGGAGCCTGGCTTTGATCTCCATCTGTGAAAGCCCAAATCCCACAAAGGTTTCCGAATAAAACATTTACCTTTCTAAGGGGCAGAGAATTGTTGGTGAATCTTAGACCCTATAGCAAGGAAGACTCCTAGAAGAAAGACACCAATAATAAAACTCCAGAATAATGTTATTATACTGAGCATAGACCGTGGAGGTGGGAGTTAGTTGTTCTTACTTCTACAATGTTTAATCAAGAGTGTCAAATCATATTTATAAAGCATTTTTAAAATGCTTTACAGACTTCAAAGTCATAAAGCTTCTTGGCATTTCTGGGGGTTAATGTCAGCATTTTGTATATTCACAGCCCAAGATAATTACCAATCTGTCTATTTTTTTAAAAATTGTTCTTTTAGTGGGAAGGAAAAGATGTTTGGAGAATCTTTTTGTTCAGCATGTCGGTGTTTGCATGATTTACAGTATAATTAACCAGCCCTGTCGTACCAGCAGACCAGCTCCCCTCAATATTCATCATGTTTCCAGTGACTTCAGATCATGAACTCTGCTGGGAAGAAATACCTCCCCCTTAGAGATGTAAAAATATTATACCCCGGATCATTCCCTCAAGCAGACTGTGATCCATTCTTATATACCAATTGATTTTCAGATCTAAGGGATTTTTCCCCCTTATTTTTGTACATCATTACTCTTGGAGCTAAAATCTAATTAAATAAATACATGTAAAATCTAACACTCCTTAGGAAGAATTTTGTTATTTGGTTGCTTATAATCACCAGAACATATTTGTTAAGGCATAATTGTGCTGCATAAAAGACATACAAAGTCTGGTAACTCAAAATCTAAAACAAAACATCTATGTAGACAAATAGGTAATGAACATTATCACAAAAGATACTTTAAATCTCTACATTAAAACTTATTAGGTATCCAAAAAGCTTCAGTGTCTACTTTTGGTCCAGTAATCCTACTTCTAGGAATTTACCCTAAATATAGAGCTCCAACAATATGAAACTACATATGCAAAAAGCTAATTATTGCAACATTATTTGTATTTGCAAAATACTAGAGACAACCTAAATGTGCATATAGAGGGGAGTAGTTGGACAAACTATGTTACAAGTACATAATAGAGCACTATACATCTGTAAAAAAAAGAAAAAAAGAATGAGGAGGATTTCTGCAAACATATGGGAAGATTTAAAGTACAAAAGAGTATCTAAATATACTGTCCTTTATGTAATAAAAAGGGGAACTGAGAAAATACATATGTGACTGTTTGGGGTTTTTTTGACCAAAATGGAAACAGGAAGGATAAATAAGAAACTAATGAGATTGGTTACTTACGAGAGGTGGGTGGGAATGAGGTTGAAAGGTTGAGGAGGGCAGGCACTGAGTAGAGGATAGAGACTGACATTTCTCTTGAATATTCCTTTGTGGATGGTTCTATCTTTTGGAGCCATGTTAATGATTCCTATCCTAAAACAAAATAAAATGAAACACACACAAATAGGGAAATTCTAAAATTGGAATACAAACATATTAACCAACCTAACAGTTTCAAATGAATAATATAGTGACTGAAAAGCAGGTGTTTTTGGGAAGGAGGGAGAAATAACCCAAGTAACTTTAGAACACATTTATTTTACTGTACACTCTCAGACTAAAGAAAAGATGAACTGCAAATGAATATTAAAATAATTGGGTTTTTTTTTTTAATGTTTGGGGTCATTTGGGGCCAAGAATTCTAAAACTAGTTTCTGTGTATTCTAGAATTGGGTAAATAAAGAGTAAATATATTATGGACAATGGGATTCAAGATTCTCACTGAGAGAAGAGAGAGTTACAAATATGGAAAGAGAAGAGTAGAATTAATCCTATAGCATTGGATTAGAATTGTACATGACAGTATGAACTCATGGTTTTTAATATACATAATGTGGATGGATGTGTGTGTACATATATATCCTAGCTCTGTTCACTGAGAAAGCCCAGAAGCAATGACACCCCAGAAGCAGTGAGTATACCTAGCACACAGAACTTGGTTTCTAAATTCTGTTTGCTACTAAAAGGAACCCAAGCTGCTTGCAGAATTGGCTGATTCCAGAGCTAGAGCTGGGAAAGAATAAGATGAATCTTGAACATCGTGTTGAGCTAGTAAGTTAGGAAGTGCTCAAATAATGGTGAAACATGTCAAAATGACAAAGAGTAAGTCATCAACAAAACAAAAAGGCAACCTGCTGAATGGGAAAAAATATTTATGAATGATATATGTGATGAGAGGTTAATATCAAAAATACATAAATAACTCATACAAATATTAAAAAAACACAATCTGATTGAAAAATGGGCAGAAGTATTAGACATTTCTCCAAAGAGGACATGCAAATGGCCAAGATAACCATGAAAAGATGCTCAACATCATTAATCATAAGGAAAATGCAAATCCAAACCACAATGATATATCACCTCATACCTGTCAGAAGGGCTATTATCAATAAATGAACAAACAAGTGTTGGGGAGGCCTCTGGCCGGGTAGCTCAGTTGGTTAGAGCATCATTCCGATACACTAAGCTTTCAGGTTTGATCTCTGGTTAGGGCATATACAAGAGTCAACCAATAAATGCATAAATAAGTGGAACAACAAATCAATGTTTCTATCTCAAATCAATAAAGTAAAATAAAATAACAAGTGTTGGTGAAGATGTGAAGAAAAAGGAACCCCTATGCATTGCCAGTGGGATTGTAAATTGGTGTAGACACTATGGAAAACAGTATGGAGGTTCTTCAAAAAATTAAAAATAGAGCCCTAGTTTGTGTGGCTCAGTGGCTAGAGTGCCAGCCTGCAAACCAAAGTGTCACCAGTTTGATTCCCAGACAGGGCACATTCCTGGGTTGTGGGCCAGGTCCCCAGAATGGGATGCATAAGAAGCAACCACACATTGATGTTTCTCTCCCTCTCTTTCTCCTTTTCTTCCCCTCTCTCTAAAAATAAGTAAAATCTAAAAAAATCTTTTTTAAAAATTAAAAGAGAACTAACATATGACCCAGCAATTCTACTTCTGGGTATTTATCTGAAGAAATCAAAAACACTAATTCAAAAAGATATATGCATCCCTGTGTTCATTGCAGCATCATTTACAACAGCCAAGATATAGAAGCAACCTTGGTGTCCATTGATAGATGAATGGGCAAAGAAGATGTGGTACAAATGTACAATGGAATATTACTCAGCCCGAAAAAGAAATCTTGCCAGTTGTGACAAATAATAAATGTAGAAGGGATGATGGAATTAGAAAATTGCTATTTGGCAAACATCAGAGTAATCACTGAATCAATGGATGGTTAAACTAATAGGTGAAATTTGGATGAGAAACAGGATCTTTAAATTGTAACAAAGTGTGCTCTCACAAGATGTTTCTTAATTACAAAGACAAAAGTAGTAAATCTAGTGGAGAAATTTGACAGATACCATGTAATAAAATGATCTAAGTAAATGATAAAGCAAATGTGTTAAATGCCAATATTCGGGGAATCTTGG
The DNA here is from genome assembly GCA_004026545.1 of Mormoops blainvillei. Lineage (NCBI taxonomy): Eukaryota > Metazoa > Chordata > Mammalia > Chiroptera > Mormoopidae > Mormoops > Mormoops blainvillei. The sequence goes on from PVJD01000105.1 coordinate 540,731, forward strand.
TGAGGGGGCTACAGAAATTTTTTGTATTATTTTTGTTACAAATTTTCCATAAGCTTGAAATTATATCAAAATAAAATATCAAAAATAAAAGTAATTCAAGCATTTCCTAGCAGTGTGTTAAGCTACAGCAAGGTAAAGGCTGTAATCAATGTACGGCAAGTTGATTCCACCTGCCTGCTTAGCAGAACAGCTTATGGAAAGCCATCATTGGGGAGTAGGGGATGGTGGGAGGGCAAAAACCTTATTAGATGTTTCCTTCAACAAAATTAAAAATAAATGTTTTCTGTTTGTAAAAAGTCTGTAAACCTGTTGGAAAAGAGTTTTTGATAGCAATTTTGAAAAACTCATGTACCAGGGATAAATTCTGTGTTTCTAGTCATTAAAAAAAAATGACTGGATGAAGATTTCAATCCTAGGAGACCTAAAAATCAAAAATATTAAAAAAAAAAGAAATGGGATAATTTCTGTTATCTTCACACATAGCAAATTTAAGTAGAAATTTCTAATTATGATGGCAGTTACAAAGTTTTAATGTTACTGATGCAGACATACTCCAAAACATTTTTTTTTCTGTCACATAGAGAAAAGTATGTGATCATTGAAAGAACTGTCCTAGGTAATGAAGTGATAATACTGCTACTGTGATGACTTGAAAGATACTATTCTAAATATTATTTATATGTTAATCCATTTAATGTCACTGCAACCCTGGGTAGCAGATACTATTATTAGACTCAGTTTACAATTGAGAAAAACCAAGGTTCCCAAACTTTCTCCATTAATTATGCTCTTAGTGTCCCAGTAATTTTTATGGCAACTCAGACCAAAAGAAATACCTAATAATTTCATTTATTAAGCTGTTAGAATCAAATATCTTAACACGTATTTATGATTTCACAATTTAATAGCCATTAAAAAATACATATCAATTGAAAGAGAAAAGAGTTTTCTTATTTTGTTTTTAAATAGTCACCATTACTTGCTAATGGGATGTTTGAGCCTGTGGGGCTGCATGTATCTCAGACCCTGAGCTCAGAGTAGACGCTGCCATACTCATTTCCTGTTCCACACTGATATTCATACAGTACTTGCTTTTTGTCACAGCGACTGCAGAAAATCCAGCTTTGCAAAGATATGGTATCACCAAAAGGTAACAGTTTAATGTTGAAACCATGATCTCGCATAATTTCAACAGAGGTGTTGCCCTTGAAAATTTAAAATATCCTATGTCACGCCATAGGCTTGCTGCTGTGGCACCCTGTGGTGCCTCGGGGCACCAGTTCGAGAACTATGGGTCTGACACAGAATTATTATTCAGTTTTGAGGACAAAATTTTTGGAGAAAAACCAAGATCAGATTGTCATACTTGATATTTAATTATTAGTATGAATATTAAAATTGTATAAAGAGTTAATGTTTTTAAAATCTTGCTCTCTGTGTATCTTTCAGGGGTGTCCAAACTTTTGGCATCTCTGGGCTGCACTGGAAGAAGAGTTGTCTTGGGCTACACATTAAATACACAACCACTAACGAAAACTGATGAGCAAAAAGAAAAAGGTTTTAAGTAAATTTACGATTTTGTGTTGGGCCACATTCATAGTCATTTTGAGCCACCTATGGCCTGCAGGCTGTGATTTGGACATCTTAAATGCATTTCTTTTTTTGGTGGCAGTTTTATAACTTTATTTGACAATCAGCAGTTAGTTCTCATCTGCATTAACTGTTTGTAGATTTTTTAAAGTGGTGAAAGGTACGTAGGTAACCAATGTATAGAGCTTGTTTGGTGAATCTTCATCCTAATTACATTTTCTGGATACCTGTACCCGGTTATGGTATGAGACATTCCTTATTCCCTTGGCCGAGACAGCTTTATTGAGCCTGGTGTCGGTGCACACATCTGGAGTTTTCATCTCCGTCACAGTAAATTTCCAGATCTCTCTGAATGCCCAAGGGGCATGCTTCTTGAAACCCACTCTACAGGTGCCCCCATGAATGTTGATGGTGTAATCTCTGGCCACTGCCTCACTGATGGCAGAACAGTCCTTCTTCTTGCCACTCGGTTTTGTGGGAGCCATTACGTAGGGCCCAAGTTGGATAGAAAGTAAATGCATGTCTTTTATTCTGTTTTGTCTAGTTGCTTTGGGATAGACCTCTATTTTACAGATAACAAAACAGAAACATAATCACCTGGCATGAACAGTAAAAATGTTACCATCATGTAGGTCAAAGGTAAATGCTTGCATTGAAGGAGTGAGAAACAAGGACAGTACATGATAAATGTTTCAGCTGATAATATGTGTACTAAAAATATTTTATAACACCAACTGCATAGGGTGAATTCAAGGAACTTCACAAGTTTAACTGAACCTCTCTTTTAAGCAAATTTATTACTTGAAAAAATTTTTAAGAACTCTACTAATGATTCATATCCTTTATTGATAAAAGCAACATTTAAATGTCTTTAGGTAGTATGATTTCTAATTCAATTGAAACTTTTTATTTTTTACTTTTTCCATTAGCACTTTTATGGTTTCAATTTTATTTTACTTTTTTATTGTTGTTCAAGTACAGTTGTCTCTATTTTCCCACCACCACTTTCCCCAGCCCCACCCAACCCTACCTCCCACTCTCAATCCTACCCCCCTTTGGCTTTGTCCATGGGTTCTTTATACATGTTCCTTGACAACCTTTCCCCTCCTTTCCCCTATTAACCCCTTTCCCCCTCCCCTCTGGTTATTGTCAGTTTGTTCTTTATTTCAATGTCTCCGGTTATATTTTGCATGTTTGTTTGTTTTGTTGATGAAGTTCCACTACAGGTGAGATCATATGGTGTTTGTCTTTCACCGCCTGGCTTATTTCACTTAGCATAATGCTCTCCAGTTCCATGCGTGCTGACATGAAGGGTAGCAGCTCTTTCTTTCTGCTGCATAGTATTCCATTGTATAAATGTACCATAGTTTTTTGATCCACTCATTTACTGATGGGCACCTAGGATGTTCTAAGCCAGTATACAAGGAACTTGATGTTTTACAAAAGAATGTTGTTTGATATTCCATGGTACATTTAAAGTGTAATGTGGTTCACTGAAACTAAGATGAATGCCTAACTTTTTTGAACATACTATTTTATACAATATCTTGCTGTTTACATTGCATTTTGAGTTCTCTTTTAGGAGGATAGAAGTAAAACATTCATCTCCTAATTGTACATGAGGGAAAAATGAGAGAGAGAGAAGCAGTGAGTTTATTTAGCATTGCACAGTAAGAAATTAGAAGGCATCATTTACTCACCTGGGTTATAAAAATTCATGTAACAAATCTTGTATAGCATGTTAGTATCTAACAGCTATAGATCTTTTCACAATGAGATGATATATAACAGTCAATGAATAAAATCAAAACTGCCCATTTTACATGATCTTGTATTAGAGTTAGTGTATGTTACTTTTGCCCAAGAATTAAAGTCTCATTTCTTTCGACATAGTCAAGATAATGCCAGCATATAGTGTCCCCTGAGTGATGTGACTGAAATAGGCCTAATGTCAGACAGGTGGGAGGAAATGCTTACTTCTTTTTGACTCCTTGAGCCATGATAAAGGGCTTACTCTGATTTGGGTAACTTCAGCTTATATTAAAAGCATGAAAAACCAAGAGTTTCATGTCACTTTGCCATCATCATTTTGAGGGCAGATTGACAAAACAAAGCTATAGGTGAGCATTGAGTGAAACACCTCTGAGACAGCTTTGCAAAGTTATTCTATAACCTACACTGAAATACCGTGATCATATTTTCCTTGGGGACTGTTACTTTAATTATGAAGAGAGAGATTACAGAGCGTTACCTTCCATAGTCAGTTAAATGCATGTCTCCCTCTTTCTTTTCACTGCTCAGGCTGGTACTTAGGATTTTTTAAGGTAGAAATAAAGGCATTCCTTCTTTGCGATTTTGAGAAAAGCAGGAAAATCTAAGACAAGACCAATGAAGAGTCTGTCTTTTTACAGATCCCGAATACTAGCTCTGTTGTCGTTCAGGTGTCCTGAACGATTGTCTTCAAGACAGTGAGTCATAGTTCACTCTCTGAAGTTCCATTTAGTGTCATGATGAATTGGCAAAAAGAGGATGGGGAGGTATGAGAGGGATTTGTATAACAAAGAACCATAAATAACCTCTGTCTGGTACCGAGGGCTCCCTATCACTCAGCCTACGGGCCTGTCAGAGTTGCTGCAGGGAGAAAGATGAGAGGGAACAGGGTCTTTCAGCTGCAGGGCTACAGCAGCCCCCAAACTAGGAAAGCCATTTACTCCCAACCAAATCCCTCCTGAAGTATCATTCACTTATTCATTTAGGAAAAGCCTATCAAACGAGTGCCAGTTATGTGCAAGACACTACTCTAGGCGCTACTGGGGAGGGAAGAGGAAGAGCGGAGGGGAGTAGTACCAGGATGAGTAAGATCCAGTACCTGCCTTACTATTTTTTTCCACAAATAGGATTTTTACTTGTCACTATTGAAAGTCTGAATTTAAGCAGATTCTTGGCCTGGGGACTATATCCATCAGCTTGCTCAACTTCAACTCCTGTCTCACTCCCAGTGGCTTTTCAAAGCTGCTACCTTCACCGTTAAGCTCCATGAGCTTTCCCAATTCAAACTTGGGCTTCTTCAGCATTTTGACTTTTCTAACGAAGACATCATGGAGTGAATAAATAGATTGTCAAGTTTTTTCTGTGTCTTTTCCAATACTATCTAGAATCAATTTATTGACCACTTCTTTCAAATCATTTGTATGCACCTCTCAGGTCCTGTTTTCCATCATCTTTTCTGGATTTGGTGGGCTTGTTGATGCTGAAAACTAGAGGTCTTCCAAATCTGATTGTTATGGCGGGGGGGTGTTTGTATTTATTTATTTATTCTTAGAGAGAGGGGAAAGGAGGGAGAAAGAGAGAGAGAAACATCAATGTGTGGTTGCCTCTCGCACACCCCGCAGTTGGGGACCTGGCCCACAAGCCAGGCATGTGCCCTCACTAGGAATCAAACTGGTGACCCTTTGGTTCTCAGGCTGGTACTCAATCCACTGAGCCACACCAGCCGGGACTGATTGCTATGTTTTTTAGTAAAACCAACACAGAATAGATGAAGCAAATAACCATCAGTAGTCATGACATCAACATAAGCCTCAATCATGGTCTTCTGTTTATTGACCATGAAGCGCATTTTGTTATGGGTAAGATCCACGTCATAAAAATTAGTCAGGTAATTTCTGCCCTGCACATCCTCAGTAATTAGCCTGAATTTTCCAAATGCAACTTCATCATTCTGCAGATTAGCTAGGCTCACTTCAAAAATATGACCCTTGAGACCATCAGATGTGATTTGGTTCCTTGAGTTCTCGTGACTAGTGTTTTTCCAATATTTCTTATATTGAAAAAATTGCTGGTGCTTTCTTAGAAAATGGACCGACCACTTTCTTCTTGGCTCCTTTTCTGCCACCTTTCATAAGGTGCTTGTTCTTGCCGACAACCATGGTGCTGCTTAGAGAGTTAAAAGGGCTGCCTTATTACTGATTAGACATGCTTACGACAAGCACTCTGCCACTTCTTCAGCATAAATACTGGTACATGATTAGGATGTCCCTCATTTTATGAAACAGATGTATTTCTGAGCCTTTCTGTCATTAAAGTGAATTTCCATCACGTGACTCTCCTCTACATTCTTGGAAAGCCATCTCTATTACTCTGGGTTGGAATTAGTTTCCTCCTTCCTGTAGCACTCTTTGTGTATACACCAGGTGTGTGTGTGTGTGTGTGTGTAACTTCCATAACTTCCTCAGTAGGTCTTTTTAAGGCAACTGTCATAGAATGAAATGTAAAAAATCATGGGCTTAGAGTCAAACAGGCTCAAATTAGAATCCAGCTTCACTACTTACTAGCCATATGTGATCTGGGTTAGTTTCTTAACCTCTCTAAGCCTCAGTTTCGTCCTCTGTAAAGCGGGGATAAAAACAGTTCCAATTTATTAGAAACTTGTGAGGTTTAAATGAGATAAGATCTGTCAGACTTTAGGAAAATGCCTGGAATATAGTAAGCATGCAGGACTGCTTAATCATCCCTCTTAAGTACTTTACGGATGAGCATTTTACAGGTGAGGAAACTGAAGCTCATAAAGACTAACTTAGGTACATTATAACTTGGATGAAGTATGGGACTGCATTTAAGGACTCTGGAGTCATGTATACCTCACGCATGTTCCTTTTCTGCCATTTATTATTTAATACACCCCTGAACAAATATTTTAATTTCTCTTAGCCTTTATTTCTTTATGATATGTGATATGGAGATGATAATTGCTAACAATATCTACCTCACAGCTTCTTATGAGCATTAAATGAGATGCTGTGTATAGAGCACTTGGTTCCTGGAATGTACCCCAAAAGTTGGAAGCCGCCTTAATTGCCCAACACCTCTCAGTCGACAAGAGGCAGGACCTGGATTGAAATGCAGTGGCCCGATTCCTGAGTGCTTGCCCCTTTCTCATAAATCCGCCACCAGGTCCCTTGCTCTTTGAGCTAGAATTCTAAAGAATTAGCAGAGGCAATCAATAATTGGAAGGCTTTTTCCAAGCCCACTACAATTAGTTCATATTTGCCTTTTGATGATGGCTTTACAGTTTTTCCACAAATATGTACTCTCACATCCATAATCTTGAAGTAGCCTTTCCCCTCTCAATCAAAATATACTCCCCACCCCCCCAAATTTCATAGAGAAACAGCCAACATTTCAAGGGAACACACTGCTGCCTTTACCCCCATGGACTTTCCCAAACCTTTAAAAGAAATCATCGTCCCAGAGAAAGCATTACAGACTTCCTTGTAGGGAGGAGTAGGATTAACACTGAAGTTTATGGAGTGAAACCCAAGTGAAAAGGAAAGGTAAGAGCTTGCCTTCCCCCTCCCAGCAAGCCTTGCCTTGGAATACCGCCCCTCCCCGCCCCCAGGAGGGAAGAGCCAGCCATAGGGTCAAGGAGTGGTGACCAGGTTAGCAACAAGGGCAACAGAGGGAGCAGACAAAAGAACAGAAAGTGGAAGCGGCTGGCTGAATGCCTGAGCATGTTTCTTTGCTGAAAGAGAATGGCAGGGACAACGATATAAACTGAGAGAGAGGAGGGTGGAGGGGGAAGAGGACAGCTAATGGATGGGGTGGCCCAGCAGGGGTCATAGGTCATGAGGGCACTCAGTAAACTAATTGGCCACTCTGTGCATATTCACTTTCTGCTTCCAGCCTACAGCTGGGCCTTGAGAGAAAGCTCTGAGGCTGAAGCTGGCTTTATTTATTTATTCCCTGAGATTTGAGGCCAGTGATGGAAGGCAACTGATACTGAAAAGTGAGACAAGAACTCTCTTTCCTTCTGAAACAGCTGACCAGGGACAGCCATCTGCAAAGGAAAATGCTAAAGATTCCACTTCATTCATTCACTCATGCATTTCATCATCATCATCATCATCATCATCATCATCATCATTTCCATTATCATTGTCACCATCTCTGTATGTTAATTGGATGCCCTAGAAAATGTTATGCAAGGCACATTCCAGGTGAGAAAGGATTATAGACACCTTTAGCTTGGAACACATCATTAGAGTTAGGCCTGGGCTTTAGGGATCATCTAATCCATCCCTCTTGTTTCATACTAAAGGAAATGAAGAAAACAATTTGTTCAAACTCACAGAGAAAGTAGCAGACAAGGGAGCAGAGCTTAGGTCTTCTCACGCCCAGTTCAGAGATTTTTCCATTACACTCTTCTCAGAAACATAGTAACTTTGAAAATGTGTGCAGATTTGGTGTGGGTAACAACAGCTCAGCTTCTGGGTCAGGCAGCCTGGGCTAGAATGCGGGCTACTAGCTCTGGGTCTTAAGGTAGTTAATCTCTCAAAGCGACATTTTGCTTGCCTGTAGAAAAACAGGGTTGTTATGTGGATGAAATGAGGCAAATGCATGGAAATTGAGCATATGCTTCAATAAATTTTAACTACTGCTGTTACTATTGCTATTACTTGAGAGCCCAATGTAGACTGTTTATGATGATAAACATGTAAGGATGAATATCGACTGTGTCCTCCCCTATAATCTCCATGGGCAACCCATTCCAAGATGAAAACCCTTAATCCCTCTCAGGTAAGAGAACTGTGAGGAGGGGAGGGAAATGTTACAGTCCTGTCTGAACTTTCCACAGACATGGCTGTCCACCTTTGGAATGAGCAGAGGCTCGAACAATGCCAGGTGTATCACTAGCACTCAGAAAGGTTAGTTGTTGTTGTTTGTTATTATTTCTGGGAAGGAGGGATCTCTTTGTTACTGCAGAGATTCGAGCATAAATCTCGCTTACCTGCTGTAAAGGAGACTCATGGATCAGATGGAGGTTGGTCAAGATGAGGTGTGAGTTCTGGGAATTTCCTTTTTAACTTTTGTGTAGTTGAATAGAACCAGTTTGTCTTGCTCCTCCCAGAGTTGTGAAACAGACCATCACTCTGGTACTATTGTACATGGACTGTGGAGCAGATAAAAAAGATAAAATTCAAAAGAGACATAGAGTATCCATGAATGTTGGCTCTCTTTCCCACAAAAGGGCTTTACATTATGAACCCCATAGGGTCACAGAGTGGAGACTATACGCTTTTACCCCCAATTTAATTTTGAAGCTCCCTTTCATCACCTGTTCTTCCCACTTCATTCATTCATTCATTATTGAAGTTTAATTTACAAACAACCAATGACACATCTGAAGTGCTCAATGAATTTTGATAATTGTATACACTCATGTGACATCCATTCAAAACAAGATATAGAATACTTTATCACCCCAGAAAGTTCTCTCTTGCTCCTTTTCACTCAGTCCCTCAATCCTCCTCTTCTCTCCTCCTAGGCAATCCTGACTTCTATCACCCTAGATTTGTTTTAGATTTCATACATTTTTGTATCTGGCTCCTTTTGTTAAAAATGTTTTTGGGGATTTTTCCATATTGTTTATGTATCAGTAGTTAATTCCTTTTCAATGAATACTACTCCATTGTATAAATGTACTACAACTTATCCATTTTCCTGTGATGGATATTTGATTTATTTTCAGGTTTTGGCTATTATGATTATTTTTATATGCTTTTCTGAGCCCCCATTGCATTTACATTTTAATTATAAAATATAGACAGAACAGTTCAGAGAAAATTACAGATATTCATGTATACCTATCCATATTTAATAAAAGTTAACATTTTGCCATATTCAGGTTTTTTTAAAGAATAGTTACAGATTTATTTGAAACCCACACTGTATTTCCCCCTACTCCTATTTCTTTCTTGTATTTCAGAAGTAACTACTTTGGCAAAGTTGGTTTGAATCCATTCTGTATTTTTACATGCTCAGTAATGTGTATGGGTGGATGGATCTGTTTTCGTGTAATATGCTGAACACTTGGTGGGCCCTTTCCTCCTGGAAACCTATGACTTACTTTTGAGAAAGTTTTCTTGGATTATTTGTCTGGGAATTTCTTCTCTTGTTTCCTCTGCTCTCTTTTTCTGAAACTCCTGTACTTAGATGTTGGACCTCCTGGACTGGTACTCTTATTTTATTTTCTCTCCTATGCTTTCTGTCTTTCTTTTTGTCTTTTTTTTTTCTTGTAATTAAAGAAAAAGCTCACCTGAGGATATGTTTATTGATTTTTAGAGAGAGAGAAAGAGAGAAAGAGAGAGAAAAACATTTACGTGAGAGAGAAACATTGATTGGTTGCCTCCTGTACATACCCTGACTGGGGTTGGAACCCGCAATTTAGGTATGTACCCTGACTGGGAATCAAACTGCAATCTTTTTGTTTGTTTGTTTTGGTGTATTTGATGACATTCCAACCAACTGAGCCATCTAGCCAGGGCAATTTCCTCTTATTATAATCACCAAGAATGTTACTTTCTTAGGGTAGAATCTTCCAGTAGGTTTTAGTCACTTAATAGTTGAAGAAATGTAGGATCAGAGTGTTAAATAATGTCTTCAAGTTGACGCAGGGAGTAAGAGGCAGAACTAGAAGGTGAATCAAGCTCTAGGTGACTTTGGTGTCCGCACACCTCTCCCATCCTGCACTGTATCTGCCATGGGTGCTATCTTCAGAAAGAGCCAGGCTAGACACTCTCAATATTCTCCTGCATGGGACAGAGGATGTGCAAGGGCCACTCATCAGGGAAAAATCATCTTCATAATTATTACCAAAAAATCTTGTTAAAGGTTGAAATGCGTGCTGGATGCTATAATCTGGAATCGATTTTCCAGCCTCAAAGTGAGGGCCCCTGAATGTAAGGCATAAGTCGTCATTGACCTGGCAGAAATCAGCTGAAGGGTAAGTCTTAAGACAGGTTTTTTTTTTTGTTGTTTTGTTTTTATGTATTTTATTTTTAGAGAGAGGGGAAGGGAGAAAGAGAGGGAGAAAAACATCATTGTATGGTTGCCTCTCGCGCACCCCCTACTGGGGACCTGGCCAACAACCCAGTCATGTGCCCTGACTGGGAATTGAACCAGCAACCCTTTGGTTTGCAGGCTGACGCTCAATCCACTGAGCTACACCAGCCAGAGAAGGACAGGTTTTTTTTAATCTTGTGAGCGGATTGGCTGATTTCATTTACTGCTTCTCATACAGCATTCAGATGCTAGATCAAACATAAAAATGTGTTTTCAGAATATAATCCAAGGGCATAGTTCCTGTAGAATCTGGGATCACTGGGATGTGCACACGCGCATGTACGACCATAGATACGTACACCTGGCATGGACAGGCACACACACCACACTGCCACGTTTTGTGATGAGCAAGCAGTCCCTGGAAACAAGGGTGCCTTCAGGGGAGCAGCAAGTGCGAGGGCCACTTACACCCTGCAGGGGTAGGGTGGAGCCTGCCCTCTTTGAACTGAGTCCCAGTGGGGCAGTCTTTCCAGAGATGTACCCAGAGGCCAGGGGACATAGTTCTATCAGGCCTGCGCAACACATTGCCTGGTCTTGGACTGGCAAGGGAGGCTTTCAGGAATGCCCATCTCACAGCCCCTAAGCAGAGTCTGGTGCTCTGTTTGGGCCCCTGGCCAGCAATCCTCTGTCAGGGATGCTTTCTTAGGTCACAGGGAAAGCATTGTTGCTGCCCTGTGGCCAGGCAAACAAACAGCTGGCTTTGAAGTCCCAGGGGGATTTGCTCAGGCTGGAGTTGGGAGACTGAGGAGAGGCCTGCAAGCCTCCCCCAAGCCTGGCTATGTTTGTTAACCGGGCCAGTCGGCCAGGGCCTGGGGTGTTTGATGTCTCCAGAGAAGCGGAGGAGGGAGGCATGCTGTGGGGGCCACTGAGGGACATCTTTCAACTCCTGCTGAGCCTGCAGTCCCACCTAGGAGCAGAATGCAGACCAGGCTGAATCCAGAAGAGCCCAGGACAGGGATGCAGTGGAAGGAAACACCTAGCGCCGTCCCTTCAAGGCGGCCTCCTGGGGTGTGGTCCAGGGCAAACTGCAGGTGTGCCGTTTCCCTGGGGCACCTGTTTTTATTCAGGTGACACTGGGTAAGAATAGATGTCAAGGGAAGTCTTGACGGGGGAGAGAGGCATCTAAAGGCAGCACTGGTGCCTTTAGCAGCCACAGGCCTGAGGCTCCCACTTGCGGAGTTCCTCCCCGCCCCCGCCCAACCGCCCACTCTTCCCACTCACCACCAAAGCAGTTTGCCTTTCTCCAGGGACAGCTCTGCTGTGTGTCTGACTGCAAGCTACAGGTAGACCAGAGACACTGCCAACCTCCCCCCTTCCCCTAAGCAATAAAATGCACTGGGTGAGGAACCCCAAGGGTTGGGGAGAAACTTCTAGAGAGCAGAAGCTTGGGTAAGACCATGCTCCCACGGGGCTGACTCTCTGGGCCTGCCTCAGGATATCGCTGTATTCCAAAGCATGTTTGTGGCCCTTTGAGCCTGGCCATAGGGAACAAGGCAAGAAATAAAGCACTATAATTAACCAGTTCAGTGTCCCATACATATTAGCCATGAACGACTCCACGTGCCTCTTTCCACCCCGCCCCCCCAACTCCTAAACTCCTTTATCTGCTACAACCAGTTGTGCACATTTCTACTAGGCTCTCAGCCCCACCCGCAGCACTGTGCTCTAGTCTGTTCCTACCTGCCTACTCCCCCTACCCTTGACCTGTTGCGATTGAGAAAGAGCCTATTTACGGTGAGACCTTGAAATGTGGAGTTATAACTCCTTCTAGGACAGCTGCTCTGTCTTGGTACCACCGAAAAGAGGCTCACCTGGTTGTGACCCATCCCTGCTTACTCCTTGGAGTTCACTGCTCCTCTGCAAACATTGGACAATGGGCAAATGGAGTTACCTGTCTCAACAGGTGTTAACCTGCCCTCACTTTCCTACAGGGTGATGGGGAGGTCACCCTTTGGCCCACCCACTCTGGACATTCCTGTGATTGTAAAAGATGCCCCCTCCCCTTGAAGACGATCCTCCCTTTAGTCCCCCATGACTTCAGCTATGGGAGGCTGAGCCCACTTCGATGGCTTTAGAAGGCCTCACTTTATCTACTGAGTCCACTGGCTAATGGGCAGGTGTCACCTGCACTGTTTGGGAGGGCCCTGATGCTGCCTGTGAGTTTTTCTCTGTCATGCAATGGGTATTTTCCATATTAGCCTTCCCTACTAAGCACAAGCCCCTTGAGGGAAGAGGTTGCTTCTTATTCCTCATTGAATCCCTATGCCTAGCAGACTGCACAGGACATAAATAATTAGCAAACGACTTAGGCAAATGACATTATATTCATCCCCGGCAAATATTTATTGGAGGTGTCCTCTGTACAATGACTCAGCTAAGTGGCAGAAGGTACAAAGATGAATTAGATGCCAATCCCACTCTCAGGAGCTTACACTGGAGTTGGGGAGAAACCGAGAAGCTGCACTTGGCAGGACATCAGGGGAAGGACTGGGCAGAGTAAACTTAGTACAGATACACCCAGACCCAGATGGCCATTCACGGCTTATCTCCGTATATTCCAGAGTAGAGCTGTTAATTTGCCCTATGCGACTAAGTGTTCTGGTCTCAAGAGTGTGAGTAAAAGTAAAAAAAAAAAAATATATATATATATAGTCTCTTCTTGGAAAGAATTTCTCAACCCTTTAGCCTTAGAAACAGCCTGCTGGGTCCCAAGTGGAGCTGTGCTTGTTGGCAGTGACCATGCTGTTTGGTTGCGTTGCCTGTGGACTTGAAGCCAGAGCTGCCACGGCCCTCAAGAGAGACAGAGGCATCTGCCAGGAGCTCAGTTCATCCCGACACACCTTCGCTGAGTGCCTCATCTGTGCTGAGTGTTGTGCTGGCCCTCAGGAATGGAGAAAATAACAACAGGGGTACAATTCCTTCCCTAGGACGGGGGACTTACATCACAGAGAACCTGGGAGAAGGACAGCAAGGTGATTTCTTGGGGTCCAAGGGTCAGCCCAGATGATGTGAGGGGCTGCTGCTTTACCAACGCCCCCTCACTGAAGGGACCTTCACTGCATGGATGGGGTCTAGCAGTGTGCGTGGCCAGTGGGGGCACTGTCAGTGGGTGACATTTTTCTGCATGGCTCTTTTAGGCCAGTGCTTCCAAAACTTTTCTACTTACGTACCATTCACAGTTCTCAAAGGGCCTAGGATTTTAGATCACTGCAAACAGGAAATTTCTTTGAAACCCCATATTTTCTCTTAAAAATGCATGTAAATTTTGTATTTTCTACCATGATCTATCAGCTTGCTTTTATTTTAAAAAGGTAGTTAAAATTACTTGTCTCTGAATAAAATTGATGCTCCAGGAATAAAATCTTTCCTGTGGCTTCTTGTATCCCTGGAGCACTGTCCTACCCAGTTTGAGAAGCATGCCTTTCAGGACATCAGGCCCAATACATGTTCCACATTCAGGGGTACCATCTCAAAGCAGGCCTCTAACACGTTTGCACAGAAAACATCCTTAATCCCAAAAGAATGTGCTTTCCGAAGCTCGATTTCTTTTGGGCATCCAGACTAAAAAGATACAAAGAGTGTATACTTCTGAATCACCCGCGCTAATGGTTAAAGACCTATTTCCTGTGCTGCCTCCTTTTCTAGGAGAGTATATTTGTTTCCTGTGGTAACAAATTACCACAAACTGGAAGTCCAAAACCAGTATCACTGGGCCAAAAACAAGGTGTTGGCAGGGCTGCACTCCCTAGAGGTTACAGAGGAGGCTCTGTTCCATGCCTCCTCCAGCTCCTGCTGGCGGCCAGGCCCCCTGGCTCACAGCCACTTCACCCCAGTCCCTGCTTCCACGGTCACGTTGCCTTCTCTTCTCTAACAAATCTCCCTCCCCCTCCTCCTCATAAGGATATATGTGATTACACTTAGGGCCCACCTGGATTATCTAGGGTAATCTTCCGTAATCACAGCTCCAAAGACTCACTGTACTTTCAAGATGACATTTACAGCTTCCAGGGAATAGGGTCACCACACAGCCTAATATAGGACTTCACCGCATACCATGAAAACAGAACTTACAGTGGTCATTTTTTTTATACCACCTTTCCAATTATAATTCACCATTATGTTTGTACAATATGTTGCCTTGCCTTGTACAAGAAACATGGATGGTCAAGAGAAGGATGCTTGTTACTTAATCCTTATGAAATCGACTTTCATCAGGAGCCACACTTTGGAGAAGCTTGACTCAATATGTGAAAAGCTTACACATGTTGCTCATGTTTGTATTATGGAAACAAAACAACAGTCTGCTGCTGTCATTAGGGTTAACCATTCACCCACCCCTTTGTTCATCTAGTAAACATTCGCTGCCGCCATATGGAATTGTAGGCAAGAGCTCAGGCTAAGGGAGTCAGGCAAATCTGGGTTCAAATCCTGGCTCTACCGCTCATTAGCTGTGTGACCTTCAGAAAGCTACTTAACGTTTCTGAGTCTCTTTCTTTATGTGTTTCCTAAGCAGGATTAAATGAGAAACAAGGTACATAAAGCCCTTTGCCTGGTACATAAGAAAGTGCTCAATAAATGTTAGTGACCAGCTGGGGCTGCACCATGAGAGAATGTGATGGTCCACCCCCCATGGTCACTGAATGTCTTCCCCCAACTAGATGTAAGTTCTGGGAGAGCAGGGACTTGATGTTGTGTTTACTGTTCTGTCCCCAACATCTAGTACCTGGCACATATTAGGCACTCGGTTAATATTTTTTGAATGAATGAATGTGTGAATGTATGTCATGGAGCTTACTGGTTTCACCTCTGGAAATGCATACCTAACACCACCACCACTCTCTGGGGCCTCCCAGCCTTCAAAGGGAAAAACAAGTCATTATTCATTATGTACTTCCCTTTTACAAATGGGGATAAGGAGAAAGGAAAGAGAGAAAAATGGAGGTCCTACATAATGCCTTATGGCTAATGTAGTACAAGGATTAGTTAGACCAGCTTGGACCCTGTCCTGGCTGCTGAGCTGCCACTCAATAAATACCAACAACTACAAAACACACACACACACACACACACACACACACACACACAAAACCCCACTTCTATATACCTGTGGGTTTGATCTCTATACCTCATCTGCAAATATTCCTACCATCCACAGAATGATGACCAGATTGCAAACTTCTCAAGAACAAGAAACTCTACGTTATGCTTTTCCTTACCAGCCTGACCCAGGTCTTCATTCCTTTGACCCTATTTTTTTGTACATTTTCAAAATGCAAAACATCTAAGACACATAATAGGTGTCCATTTACTCATTCATTCAACAAACCTATTTTGCACACTGACTTTGAGACACACATTGTAGTCATGCTGGGGATTTCAGATGCCCTGAAGGAGTTCCCAGATTGGCTGGGGAGACAGATAAATTAATAAATGATTGCACTGCAGCCATGACTAGCATGGGTCAGCTGGCTGAGTGTCGTCTCATAAGTTGATTCCCACTGGGAATCAAACCAGTGAAAGATCGCTGGTTCGATTCCCAGTCAGGGCACATGCCTGGGTTGGGGGCCTGGTCCCTAGTTGGGGCATGTGAGAGAGGCAACCGATTGATGTTTTTCTCTGTCTTTCTCCCTCCCTCCCCCTCTCTCTAAAAATAAATAAATAAAATCTTTTTTTAAAGTAAGTGATTGCAATGCAGTGTGTAGGTGTCAGAAGGTAGAGTAGTAGGACAGTGGAGGAAATTCTATTTAGGAAGAAATCGGAGAAGTTTTCATGGAAGCCACTTGAACTCCATCATGAAGAATGAGTGACAGTTTGCCCAACAGATGAGGAGACATTCTAGGCTGAAGGATCACAAAGTGCAAAGTGAGAGTCCAAATCAATGAGTTCCTGGTAGTGTTTCAGCCCACGTCTTCTGTGTTCTGCAGGCTCAAGACCTTGCCTGACCTTCCCTTACCCTGGCTCTGTAAATCATGATCTGACACAGTGAAATATGTTCTCCAGGCTACCGGGTCCTCAGGTCAAGGTAATGGATCACTAGCCAGCTAGTGCCTCCAAGGAGTGAACCAGGCCTGAGAATCAAGTATGTGGGCCCCACACCTCAGATGAGCAAAAGTAAAGCATGGGGTAAGGCATGTGATGTTTACGTTCACTAACTGCAAAGCCATAGTTTGCAAAGTGTCATTACGTCCGTCCGCAGGTGGAAGGCAATTTTCTTGTTACTCAAGGACTCCTGATCGGGCTCTGATTGGTCTCTGGAGAATTGTTTTACGATCCAGAGCCAGGCAGCGCTGGATAGGAGATGTGGTTTGCTGGGCAGAAGTTTACAGGGCAGGAAATTGCTTCACTGGGCACAACCATTCATAAGAAACACCCCTGGGAAAAGAAGACCAGGCTCCTGGCAGGTCTGGCCTTGGCCATTTGTTTACATCAGCAACAACCCATGTTCCTGGTTACACAATGTGGCAACGTCACTTTGAATGGGAGATCTTTGCTCCTTGGAGGAATAAACACATTCCTCACTCTGAATGGAATTAGCAGACCTCACAGATTTGTCAGTGACCCTCCTGGAGGCCTTAATGTCATAGGAAGGTGACTGTAAACATAATTAGCTGTATAACTTATTCCAAATTCGATTGAATTTTCCTTTAATTTGCAGTACAACCTTAGATGAAGATACTCTGAAGGTGCGGCATGGAAAAGGGTGACAACCCTTTGTCAGGCACTTGCCAAAGTCGTGCTAGATTTCTTAAGGGCAACCCAGTCCGTGGTTTAGGGGTCACTGGTCAATCTTTGAGGAGGAGGGGACAGGGCTGTGGGTTGTTTGGATACATTCCAAAGCCCATGCTTCCATTGTCCCACCAGCTCTTAGCAGAGTTCTGGAGTCCAGACTTTTTAACACTAGAGCCATCAGATCTGCACATGTCATGAGCAGGGGAGATACAGGGCCGTGGCCAGAGTCTCCAGAGGCGTGGGGGTCTGTCTGGCAAGTTAGTGGGGGCCTCCAGCCCAGCGCTGTTCAGTGGAATCAAGAGTCAGGCCCCCGGCTGTACTCTTCCCCACCTCCTCCGTAAGCCCCGCCTCAGTCCCTTCCTGGCCAGGTGAACTTCAGTGAGCTGCTTCACCCGTCTAAGGTCTTAGGTTCCGTATCTGTGAAGTGGGGGAGGATCATGCTGATTAATGTCACAGCTCGAATGTGGGGATTCAATAAAACCGTAACTTTCCTCATTTTCAAGTGTGCTCACATACTTAGGGGTTGATGCATCATCTCTGGGGGCAGTTGGGCAGATAGGGGGAACTTGGAGGGGAATTTTATTTTGTTTTTTGTTTTTTTTTTAACCTTTCTGTGAGGAGTTGCAGGCAATTCACCATGGCCCCCAAATTTAGTTCAGGACCTACTAACTGCGTAGCTAGGCGTTTGGGCAGAACATCCAAGGGCAGGAGCAGTAAGTGGCCGAGGCCGTGGGCTTGCCCCTTCTAAGCTTGTGTTGTTGGCTTCCCTGGAGACCATCTGCAAGGACAAAACTTAGCCAAGGACAGTGTGGATAACTAGTTCAGTAAGTATACACTTTAACAGTTGTTGTCAACCCCCCTCAGGATCTCAAGCTCACCGCTGCCCCTTTCCAGGCCCCTTCCCTGTGAAGGAGACTGCAAAAGGCCTAGAGCCACTGCCCCTAGGTATTTGGGAAATAGTGTTACTGGCCACCTGATATCCAAATCCTGCTGGAGGGACCAGGATCAGCCCAGACATGAAGTGATGATCCCATGGGGTCAGACGACAGGAGTGTGTGGCCAGGGCAGCCTAGGACAGACCCAGACACTCTTGGTCCCTCCCCACAACTAAGCAGCCAGAGGGATCTTTTTAAAAGATAAGTCAGATCTTACCCCCGCTCTGCCGAAAACTCTCCGATGGCTTCCCCAGTTCCCTCAGAATAAAAGCCAGCTTACAGCAGTCCTTACAAAGCACTTGGCACGCATCCCTGACCTACCATTCTCCCTCTCACTCAGCTCTAACTACTCTAGCCTCCCTGCTTTTCTGTTCCTGTTGCAGGGCCTCAGTACTGACTGTTTCTTTCATCTGGGAGGCTCTCCTCCTAGGTGTCCACATGGCTCACTCCCTTGGCAACTTTAGGGTTCTTGTATGTTTTTTTCTCAGGAGCCTTCCTTGGCCACCCTATTTCAAATGACTAACCCTGCCACCAGCACCCCCTTTCCACACATATGCACACACATACACATTTAATTTATTGTCTTTCTCCCTAACAGGCAGTCCTTGCAGCTGACTGGCCTGGGTAAATGTCTTCCCCGCAGGGAAAGCAGGAAAAGCAGGGAACATTGATCTGCCAACAGCAACCACGTCTCAACTACAAGAGGAGATTGTACTCAGCCCACATAGAGGGCACACCGTGAGTACCCAGCTTGGGTGGTAGGGGAGGCTGTGCCACTGGACCCTACAGGATACCTACTACATTAGCTCACACTACCAAGACATGGAATCAAAGTAGCTCTACCTAATACATAGAAACAAACACAGGGCGGCTGCCAAAATGAGGAGACAAGAGGCCCAAATGAAAGAACAGATCAAAACTTCAGAAAAAAAGCTAAGCAAAACGGAGATAAGCAATCTATCAGATGCAGAGCTCAAAACACTGGTTATAAGCATGCTCAAGGAACTTAGTGAGGACCACAGCAGCATAAAAAAGATCCAGTCAGAAATGAAGGACACACTAATTGAAATAAAGAACAATTTACAGGGAAACAACAGTAGAGTAGATGAAATCAAGATTCAAATCAATGATATGGAACATAAGGAAGCAAAGAACAACCAATCAGAAAAATAAGAAGAAAAAAGAATAAAAAATAATGAGGATAGTGTAAGGAGCCTCTGGGACAACTTTTAGCATCCTGACATTTGTAACATTGGGCTGCCAGAAGGAGAAGAGAAAGAGCAAGAAATTGGAAATGTATTTGCAAAATAATGAAAGAAAACTTCCCTAATTTGGTGAGGGAAATACATGCAAGTCCAGGAAGCACAGAGTCCCAAACAAGATGGACGCAAAGAGGCCCGCTCCAAGACACGTCATAATTAAAATGCCTAAGGTAAAAGATAAAGAGAGAATCTTAAAAGCAGCAAGAGAAAAGAAGTTAGTTATATACAGGGGAGTTCCCATAAGACTGTCAGCTGATTTCTTGAAAGATATTTTGCAGGCTAGAAGGAATTTGGCAGGAAATATTCAAAATCATGAAAAGCAGGGAACAACAGCCAAGATTGCTCTACCCAGCAAAGCTTTTATTTAAAGTTGATGGACAGATAAAGAGCTTCCAAGACAAGAAAATACTAAAGGAGTTCATTATTACCAAGCCATTGTTATATGAAATGTTAAAGGGACTTATTTAAGAAAAAAGAGATCAAAACTATGAACAATGAAACAGCAAAAAATACAGATCTATTAACAATTGAATCTAAAAAACAAACTAAGCAAACAAGAAGAACAGAGACAGAATGATGGACACAGAGAGCGTTTTGATGGTTGCCAGATGGGAGGGGGTTGTGGGGAAATGGGTGAAGAGGTGAAGGGATTAAGAAGTACAAATAGGTAGTCACAGAATAACCATGGGGATGTAAAGTACAGTGTAGGAAATGCAGTAGCCAAAGAACTTACACGCATGACCCATGGACATGAACAATGGTGGGGGGATTGCCTGAGGGAGTTGGGGGTGCTGAGTGGAGGGGGACAAAGGAGGAAAAATGAGGACAACTGTAATAGCATAATCAATAAAATATAATTTAAAAAAAAGACACACAGAAGGTCTTATAGTAACTCAGGTAATCAGGCCTGCTTTCCATAGCATGGGATTATTATTATTATTTTTTTGTCTTTTAAAAAATTAGCTTTATCTTTTTTATCCTTTTCATAATTAATTGGGAGTAATTTAATATAATTGTCTTATTAAACATGTCTGGACAATAAGGCACAGGAAAGAAATTTACCTTTTAGGAACATACAGTATATATTGGGTGAAAAAAATTAAAAAGGGGAAACAGTGCAAAAATATCTTATATTTATTTATATTGATCTGTTGGCATAAACACACATATGCAGGAAACCTGCTTTGTTGATTCCTGCTTTTGATGTTGTCCCCCTCACGTTTGTTCTACTCTTTCTCCCTTAATGTTTCCTCGGTATTCCTGCACGTAGCACTTTTCATGCACCCAGGAAAAAATGGTCATCCAGGTGCATGTGAAGTTCTGCACACCCCAAAGATTTATATATAAAATATGCGGTCATGTTATACATCTTGGCTGATAATCTAGTATTTGCTTAGCCAGAATGACCTCTAAGAGAGAGACAGAGACAGAGGTAAGGGGGTGGGCGGGGGGATGAGATGGGGGAGAAGAGAGAGAGATGAATATTCAGCCTGTTTGATGTAATTGGGACATGTTTGAAGTGTTAAGAGATGGACATGACATATGCCACTATGGGGCTGATTATTGGCAATCTCCTATTTTCCAGAGCAGGTTTCAATGTGTTTGACTTAATTCCTCATTCAAAGGGGACACATTAGCCCTGATCTCCCTTGAGAAGACGTTCACCCTTGTTTCTCTCCTCCTGACGCACGCCCTTCTTTGCTGCCTGCACCCCTCCTCCATGACCCCTTTCCACCCACCTTTAAGAGCACGCAGCCACCTTTAGTCCCAGCCACCTGCCTCTCTGTGGCCCTCACACTCATTGCAAGATCACCACATTCTATCTTCTTTTCCTGAGGAGACAAAGCTTTTCTCTGTCCTCAGACCGCTTCCTGACTCATTTTTGGTTCACTGCTGGATTTGCCGCACGCCACAGAAAAGAACAAAATCATTTAACCAATTATGGGCAGTTTTCTTTACCAAGCATCAAATTTGTGATGCAGTTATCTGGGAATGACAAGCGCTAGAAGACTACATGAGAAGGAATTCCGGGATGAAAGAATATGAACACCAGCACCCAACAACATATGAGGCCGACTGTTCAGCACTTAACATGCATCAGCTCACTCCCCAAACACCCTTATACAGTAGGTGCTATTATCATCACCCAATTTTATGTAGGAGGACAATGAGTACGGGGTTAGGAGGTGGGGGTGGAGATTCTAATCAAGGCATTCTGGCTCCAAAATGAATATCAAAGCCCTGCCCTCAACTGGGGGTCAAGAGCTCGCATTCCCTGGCTGTCTGCATTGTGTTTTTATCCACCTGAATTCAGCAGCTAATACTCTAGTTATCACTGCCTTGCAGGGGAATAATCCACTGTTTGACATAGAAAAGTTTAATATATTCTAAGGCAGGTTTTCATTCCTAGTTTTATTTCTTATCTGTGGATCCTAAAATGAAATCTATCTTCCCTAGGGCTCACCCTAGATGATGACAGCCAGCTATGGTATAAATGGAACCATTTGTCTGTTAACCTGGACTCATGGTGTGAAGAGGAAAATATGTTGGTCCATAAGGTGCAGGAGGAAGGTTTGGGGGGTTTTTAGTTGAAAATGAAATTTTCCGAGTGTATAATTCCCACCTGGACCCACCTGCAGCGGGCCTCCTTGCCCCTCTCAGAGCCAGTGGAGGGAGGTCCCTGTTTTATTATTTTTCAATTACAGTTGATACTCAATATTATATTAGTTTCAGGTATACAGCAGAGTGGTTATACATACATATAACTTATAAAGTGACTCCCCTGTAAGTCCACTATCCACCTGGCCCCATACGTAGTTACTTCAATATTCTTGGCTATATTCTCTATGTTGTACTAAACATCTTTGTGACTATTTTTGTAACTACCAATTTATACTTCTTAATCCCTTCACCTTTTTCACCATCTATCCAACCTGCCTCCCATCTGGTAACCATCAGTTTGTTTTTTGTTTCTATGAGTCTGTTTCTGTTTTGTTTTTCTTGCTGATTTTGTTCTTTAGATTCCACCCACATGCAAGTGAAATCGCGTGGTATCTGTCTTTTTCTGACTTACTTCACTCAGCAAAATACTCCTAGGTCCACCCATGTTGTCACAAATGGTAAAATTTCATTCTTTTCATGGCCGAGTAATATTCCATTGTATATAAGTACCACATCTTCTTTATCCTCTTGTCTACTGATAGACACTTAGGTTGCTTCCATATCCTGGCTATTGGAAATAATGCTGCAATGAATATAGAGATGCATATATCTTTTCGAATTGGTGTTTTGGATTTCTTCAGCTAAATATCCAGAAATGGAATTGGTGGGTCATAAGGTACTTCTATTTTTAATTTTGTGAGGCACCTCCATACTGTTTTTCATAGTGGCTACACCAATGGATCCCAGTTTGATTTAGAAGGGAGATGCTAACCTTCTTTGGGGCTTTCAGTTGACAGGGTCATTTTCTACATGTCTTTGTTCATATAGGATTTGGTTAGGAAAATCCCTAAAGACTTCCCCAACCCACCCACCCTCCTTCCCTTCCACCTCCACCTCCGCCTCTGGCTAGGCGAGCTTCTGGATGAATAAAACTTTCTGAATTCCCAGGGTCATCACAAGGAGGCAAGATCTTAAATCTATCAAATGCAGATACTTGCTGTTCCAGAAACAATGTGAGTCCAGGAAGGGGACCCCATTATCCCCTTCCTCTTCCTGGAACTCACAGACCATCTCAATTAGTGACAGGGATCTAGGCCTCTCTGGACACACGGTGCTTGGCCTTGGCCTCAGCCATCTCAACCCAACTATGAGTTTGCTCTTGACTACTTCAGCCGAAAGTACATTGTCCAGAGGCGCCAGACACCAAAGGAGGTCAGCATTTTTATAGCCATCCATCCCTGCCCCGGCACATAGTAGGTGCTCAGTAAATCTGTCTGGCTCGCTGAGAATTGCACCTTTCACTAAACTGGGATTTTGAAAAACCTGTTGCTTGAGGCCTGATCAGCACAATGCCCTTGCCTATATGTTGACTGGGAAATGCTCTGTCTTAAAGCAAGAAACCATTAGAAGTAAGAAATGCTGGTGGATCAATGCCACACAAAAGAGGAGACAGACAAGAGGACAGATCCATTTTCCTTCCTCCTAAGTCAACACTGGATTATTTATGGCAAAGTCCCTGCTGGTGGAGTGTCCAGGCCTTCAGATGTTCCCTTTTGGACTATTTGTATCCATTAGCATCCCCAGTATAGGGGAAACCCAAGCAGTAGGCGATACTCACAGGAGCCCACTCTCCTACTGACTGATGGCTCTACAGAAGGTTGAAAAAGTGACCCACAGGGCTTCCATTCCTCCTGCTTTTTATCTGTTCCTATGACCACAGTCACCAAGAATTGGCTCTACCATTTGACTCCTGTGAGTTGCAAAGAGAAAGGTGTTCATTCCTGATCGGGCCTGATCCCCTCTAATGGACTTGTGGAGTCTGGCCGGGGAAACCAGCCGTCCTTACCTCAGTTGTAAAGGCAGCACAAAGACATGGGGACGTGCAGCGGGGAGCCCAGTGGAGTCAGTGGAAAATTCCAAGGAGGTAGGGGCTCAGGGTCCTTGGCAGCACAGTGGAAGTGTCAGAGACGGAAATATGAAACTCTGGGCAGTGATAAAATAGTTTTAATGGGAGGCTTTCTGAAAGGACAACTTTTCCTTATGCTATCAAACAGCCACTTTCCCTGCTTTTCGGTTTCTTGGGGGTGCACTGGCTGAATCCCCCAGCCCCACCAGAAGCTAGGATGTTTCTCTGACACTATGTTCAGCCCCTCCAGGGATCCGGAGGTATGACAACATCAGGAGATTGGAGTTAGCTGGCAGTCAGTCCAAAATATACAGTGTCCCTGTGTGTGTCCAGGTACGAGGGAGAGGGCAAGGGCTTCACTTCCAACTTAGGATATTTCTCCATAGGGGAAGGGAAAAGGGGCAAATGACTTTGAAAACTCAACTCTGACCTTTACAAAGAAAACTAATAGACACTTTAGTTATTATATACACGACAGAGGGGTGAGGAAGTGGAGCGGAAATTGCACTTAATTACAGTAGTTTACAGTTTACACCCATTGGACAAATTTACTTCTTTAAAAGAAATCTCAAGATCATTTGGGATGGGGATGGGGGAGGGAGAGCTGATATTTACAGTGTGTTTGGCTCAGTTCAATAGCACATGTTCTCCTCTCCTCATCTGAGTAACAGATTCAAGTTTCACATCAGTTTGTTCGATGAAGGAGCATAATGTAGACACTACGGCTTTCTCGCTTCCTCTTCCGTGGTTTCCTGTCTCCCACCTCTGGGACGGATGGGAGGACTTGACATCTTGGGAGAGGTATTGTGACAATACTGCATAGAAGGGAAGCTGGGCTTCGGGCTGCGTCTCCTGAGAACAGATTGTCCGAGGTACCAGCAGGACGCCAGGTAAGCAGGGACCTCTTGCAGGTGCTTGTCAGGTCACTGGGCTTTTCCGTGACAGCTGCCCAGAGAGTGATGGTGTGGAAAATAGGATCCTTGTTGCTGTGCACAAAGCGAGTGATGTGTGGGTATCACCAGGCTTGGAGAGGACACTGCAGAGAGAAAGGAGAGAGCGCTCAGCTGTGTGCAATTGGCAGGGACACGGGCCATTAGTTTGGCTTCTCTAGGGGAGCTGAGACCCAAGGCGGCCAGCAAAAAGCTGGGAGTGGAGGGCCGGGGTCTGAGTGCCTGCTCAGGTCTGCAGTCTTGCTCCCCAGGAGCTCTTGCTCCTGTACTTCCTTTACCAAAACCTGCCAGCCGGCTTTTCCAGCCACTTCAGAAGAGAGAAGGGAACTGCCACAGACCTTGAAACAGTCATTTACTCACTGACCTTTATCCTGAACTCGGGCTCCTCTTTCTGTGAGAGTGGTGTTTATAAAGTGCTCAGTGTGGTTGCAACAGCAGCTGGATGGGTGGCTCTCGCCTCCCGTGGAAGGGAGACCTCTAAGAGCAGGGTTTCCGAGACCACTGGTTCCCAAACTTTAATGGGCCTATGAGTATCAGAGATCCTGTTAAAATGGAGATTCCGAGTCGGTGGGCCTGGGGCGGCCTAAGCATCTGCATCTCTAACCAGCTCCCAGGATGTGCTGACACTGTTGCTCTACATCGAGGATCGAGGGGCATGGAGGCCGTAAGGCAGAGGAGAAAACCAGCACTTTCTCCAGTGACGTATCAGGGAAGGGGCGTGGGGAATTACGAAGTGATTTCTGAGGGTTGTTACTATGAGGACAAGAAACTTGGAGGCTCGGGAAAGAAATTCAAAGGCTGAAGGTTTCTGATGCCAAACTTTTCTGATGGGCTGGAGAGGTGGGGAGAGACCCCAGCATGGATGGGAAAAGCCCCTGAGAGAAGCCACACCCCCATCACGGGGCAGACTCCCTTCCGGAGCCCTGGGCCTCATTCATTTCAACTGTCATGGGACATCACTCCTCTTCTTTTCCTTCCAAGGAGTCCCTTTTTTGTTTTCCTCTGTCTCCTCCTTCCTTTTCACTTGTGTTGGCATCTCAGGGAAAGCTTCTGCCTTTTGGTTCAGTGGCTTATTCTCTCAAGATGCTCCCTCCAACACACACACACACACACACACACACACACACACACACACAATCACCTACTACTACTAGTACAGGCCTGCCATCCCATTATCATTTCATTAGTCAGTCCTTCCAACTGTGACTGTATGTGAGGTTGCCATTGTGCTTATTTTACAGGTTAGGAAAATGGGGTTCAAGGGGGGGGCTGTGGACTGTCCAATATTTCAGGGTTATGGGGGTGTGGAGCCAGAATCGAACCTGTTCTGGGTGCCCTCCCAGCACGTGTTCTTCCGATAATGCTCTGAGGTTAGGAGCCCTCTACTAGCTTTGAGCTTAGCTACTTTCTCTGTGGCTCCGTTTCTTCACCTATGACACGGAGGTTGCTCAGGGGTTAGATGAGCCCATACACAGGAAGTACTCAGAATGGTCCCCGGCATGGCTGTTCTCCCCGAGGCTGCTGTGCAGGAAGCCTCAGTCCATGACTGCCCTTCGGAGCGGGAGGGAGCTGTACCTTCGTGTGATGAGGCAGGTTTCTGCCCCTTTCAAATTCTTGAGGCCCTGCTCAGCGTTCTCTGATGCCCTTTGCCTCCTCTTCCTCCCTCCACCCGCCCCCGACTCTCACGTCTCTTTACTTCCCACTATCAGCCTTTTTTCCAATTTTCAGATTTCAGGTGGAGGAGAGAGAAAATGGCTTGTGACCTTGCAGGTTTCAATAGAAGAGCAAACAAGAGGGCAGATAAGGAGACGCCAGCGAGATTCTATGGCCTGTCATTAGGGATGGGCTTCCCAGCTATCAAATGTTTGCTCACATAATAAAATGGTGGCAGGGCCCTAAATGTTGTCAAAGGAACTAGAGTTATTTGCCCCCTTCAGAGTCTAAACACAAACATCTGATAAGAGGGACCCTGTGGTCCTTTAGAACTGAGGCCCAGCACACGCACCCCCACAGGGGGCCTTGCCCACAGGGTCTCTGAGTGACTACAGAGCCCCCCATCTGAAAGGCATGGTGTCTGTGGCAATTGTTAAGGAGGTCCTCATTCTAAGAGGATTTGTTACATAAGGGCGGTAGCTAACATTTATTGAGGTCCTACTGTGTGCCGGGCACCATGCTAAGTAAGGGCTTTACTCGAATCACTGCACTGAGTTCTTACATCAACTCTTTGAAGCAGTTAATCATCACTGATTCATTAAGCACGTTTGAGTGCCTTCTACATGCTTAGCACTTTTTCAGGCACTGGGGATGCAGCCATGAAGAAGAGCCTGTACACGTCCTCACATCATTTTAGGGAGGACTTGGCACAACAAACAGGCAAAATATACATATATATGTATAAAACGTCAGGCGGAAACGTAGAAACGTAGAAAAATAAGCATGGCAAGAGGCTAGGGTGACTTGAGGGAAAAGAGATAATTTTGGGAGGGGGCTAAAGAGGGGCCTCTTTGAGGTGGTGACATTTGAGCTGAACGAGATGAGGAGGCAAGCATGGAAAGGTGCACCTTAAGGCGTGTTCCCGGCTGAAGGCGCCGGAAATTCAGCGCTCCGCAGCAGGGTCACATGGGATCCGGCCCGGCTGAAGCCGAGGGGAAGCAGGAGGAGGGGAGGAGGCAAGAACGGCAGGGCAGGCAGTGGTCTGAGCACAAAGGCCTCGGGAGTCTCCACTTCAGTTTGGTTGCAGTGGGGAGCCAGTGGCGAGTTTTGACAGGGGACTAACATGATTGATTTCCTTTTTTAAGAGAGAATTCTGGCTGCTGTGTGGTGAACAGACCATACCCACGATAGTCGGGCAAGAGTGAAAGTGGGATGAGAAGCCAGGAACCACTGCAGGGGGTCAGGGAGAGATGGGGGAATGAGCTGCTGGGGTGGTGAGTAGTCAGATTTGGGATGAATTTTGGAGCCTCCCAGCAGAATTTATTGATGGACTGAATGTGGGGTATGGAGAGAAGAATCAAGGAGACGCTCAGCTGTCTCACCTGAACAACTGGTACCCATTTTTGGAAATGGAGAATCCCAAGGAAGAAACAATTGGAGCAGGGAGAAATAGGTGCGAAGGGATGAGTTCTTAGTTCGGCAGGTTCAATCTGACAGGCTTGTCAGATGTAGCAGGCATGCATACATACACGCCGAAGTTGCACTGGGTGTGTACATGGGCATTCAGAGGAGAGATCTACACCGGAGATAGAATTGTAGAATCTATCACTGTGTACACTCGATCCAAAGCCATGGGATTCATAGAGGTCACCCAGGAGGGAACTAAGAGAGCAACCCTCCAACAAGTAAATACGGGGAAGATGATTTGCCGGCCAAGGAAAGGCAGAGTGCCACAGGAGGAAGGCCAGAAATGGGTAATGTCCCAGAACTGAAGTGAGAAAAGGGAGTGATTGGCTGGGTCGGAGATAGACACAGAGGTTGAAAAGTGACCATTGATGAAGAAGAGATGGTGCTCTTATGTGTATATATATACATACACATACACACACATAAAATGGAATATTACTCAGTTATAAAAAGGATGACAACATTAGTGACAACATGGTTTTATGCTAAGTGAAATAAGTCAGAGAAAGACAAATACCATATAATTTAACTTACACGTGAAATCATAGAATCTAAAGAACAAAGTAAATGAACAAACAAAACAGAAACAAACACATAGATACAAAGAACAAACTGATGGTTGTTGTCAGAGGGGATGGGGGCTGGGGGACTAGATGAAAATGGTGAAGGGATTAAGCAGTACAAATTGGTAGTTAGAAAACAGTCACAGGGATATAAAGTACAGTCAATAGTATTGTAATAACTATGTCTGGGACCAGGTGGGTACTAGATCTACCAGGGGATCACTTTGTAAATTATATAAATGTTTAACCACTATACTGTACACCTGAAACTAATGCAAAATAATATTGAACATCAACTGTAATTTTTAAATAAATAGATAAGAAAAGCAACCTCTGGATTTGGCAACGCAGAGGTATCAGTGAAATGGACAAGAGAGGTTTCAGTGGAATGTTAGGACAAAAGCCAGTCTGGAATCTTCTCAAGAGACAATTGGGGGTAAGGAAGTGAGACAGTGAGTATAAATAACTCACTTCTATTATTATTAACTTAAGTTTGATTAATTATGGTTCTATTAAGCAAAGTAAATGAATAAAATTCCAATTTTACAGATGAAGAAACTGATGTCTACAGAGATTCTAAGTAACTTGCCCAGCCAGGGTCTCACAACAGAAAAGCTTGTGCTCTTAACTACAAGGAAGATCTCTTCCTGCTACCTTCCGAGTAGGACAATGGGGGAATGAATGCCCTTTGGCCATTTAGAACCCTTTCTAAGCTTGAGAGACTCCTAGGTGGCTGTCAGGGGAAGCCAGGTTGACCCGGCTGCCAGGGACTGGGTGTTTCATGTCAAGCTCTAAGCTAAGTGTTTTACAAGACTTACTTCATTTAGTTCTTTCAATGATCCCATGAAAGAGGGATCATTATCTTTATGTTACAGGTGAGGAAGCTGAAGCTCAGAGAGGCTAAAACTTTTCCCTGAGGTCACACAGGCTGAAAGTGTTAGATTCTTGAGGCCGGGTCTGCCTAACTCCCAAGTCGGTACTCTTCGGCATCAGACTGTGCTGCCTCATGGCCCCTGGAGAAGGCTGGGTGGCTGGGGAAGGGCTGCAGGGGGCTTATGATGAGGCTTCCCACCTCCTCCTTGTCAGCAACCCTGACTAGTGGCTGCTCTGAGAACCCTCTCCTGACCTCTCTATAAACTAGGAAGTGGAGCAGTGGGCAGAGAAGTTGTGGAAACAGGAGTCTGCTCACAGCTTGCCCACACTTGTTCTAACCAAGGTCGCGGCTTGCTGTGGTCTTGTTTCCAGACGGGCAGGGCACTGTTTTGCTCAATGAGGAGCTCAGCCACAGACCCACTCAGATAGTAACTCGCCAGCACCCAAGGGTTGAGGAGGAGGAGGCACAAGCTCTGGAAAGGACAGCTTGCAGGAACTCCAGGTTCCCAATGAGAAAGTCCTAGCTGAAGTTCCTGAAACATGCCCACAAGGCCCTGGGGCCTGTCTGTCTGGACAAATGGAAATACTGGGATCGGACAGATACAAGTCCAAATGCTGGCTTTAGCCTTATATACCTGCATAACCTTGGGTCATTTTTATGGGTGCTTAGAAATGGATATTAGAAGGTGAGTGTTCTTGAATGGATTTGG
This sequence comes from Mormoops blainvillei, assembly GCA_004026545.1. Taxonomy (NCBI): domain Eukaryota; kingdom Metazoa; phylum Chordata; class Mammalia; order Chiroptera; family Mormoopidae; genus Mormoops; species Mormoops blainvillei. The sequence goes on from PVJD01000105.1 coordinate 570,931, forward strand.
AGACCAACGTCTGGAAGTCCAGCTGTGTGAACTTAACCAGATCCCTACCCCTCCTCGAATCTCAGTTCTTTGCTTTGTAAATCAGGTATAAAAATATCTACCTTGCAGGATGGTGGGAGGGTTAGCCAGGAAAGGTAAGATAGAAAGGCACCTGGAGTGCTGCTTGGCAAACTGGAGGCACTCAAAAATGCTAGTTCTGAATTCATTCATTCATTCATTCATACTTACTGAACATCTACCATAGCCCAAGCATTTAGCTAAGCACAAAGGGCTTGGGTGCTTTGAGAGGCTCCTGAACTATCTGCATTTTTCCTGGGAGACAGCAGAAGAATGGGAAGCAGGCATCTGGAGCCCAGGCCCAGGAGGTAGGATGTGCTTGAGAGACGGTCCTAATCCTGAGAAATTTTTTTTGTCAGAACCAACTTTCACCGTATGTAGACCAAGCAATGTTACATATTGAAAGAATGGATGGAAGGTGTCTCCTAAGGGATCATGAAAAGGAGAAGGAACAGGGAAGGGGTTACCACTCTGAGTACTGGACTATGTACCAGCCACTCCCGTAGGCATTTTGAATGTTCTGTGAGATTGGGGTGGAATTTTCCCCTAAGAGATGAAGAAACTGTCTCACAGCAATGAGTCTACTTCTCATGGTCATGTAGCAAGGGGTGAATGAGCTGGGATCAGCTCGGATCTGTTGGCTTTTCCTAGCACCCTAGGGTGCCTCTGAAGTAGCATTGCCCCAGCTGTGTCCCTTTGATTCAATCATTGAAGAGCAAGGTGCACACTAATAGCCCTGTTCAATGCACCCAGCAGTACCCAAAAGATTCTGGAAGCCCTGCTTTGTGGTGTTTAACTCTTTAGGCCAACAATTCTCTCAATGTATTTGATCAAAGATCCTCCTCCCGCATTCTATGTGCCCTTGGTTCCTAGCAATGGTCTTGAAACTCCTTTCAGAAAATAATATTTTAGCCCTGGCTGGTGTGGCTCAGTGGGTTGAGTACCAGCCTGTGAACCAAAAGGCTGTAGGTTCAATTCCCAGGCAGGGCACATGCCTGGGTTGCAGGCCAGGTTTCCCAGTGGTGGGCGTGAAAAAGGCAACCAAGTGATGTATCTCTCATACATTGAGCTTTCTCCCCCTCTTTCTCCCTCCCTTCCCCTCTCTCTAAGAAGTAAATAAATAAAGTCTTTAAAAAAAAAGAAAATAATATTTTAAGACAAACAAACAAAAAAAGCAGATTTGCCATCAGGTCTCTTTTGAAACTCACTTTTGACTCTCTCTCTTTGGAACGCAGTTTGTACAAATTTTCTTTACCTTGGGTTCCTCTACGCTCATTCTACTTCATTTTGCCTTTCTCATTCTCTCTTCTCCTGACTGAAATATAATATGTGGGCCTAATTTTTACTCTTGTTTCTGACTGTTAAAGACCACAAGAGCAGCAATTACCATGGGTATTTTAAAGATGGGTCTTGGAAGGTAAGTGTTGTTTAAGTGGAAAGAGTCCAGGATTTAGTCAAAGACCAAAGTCTGGAGGTCCAGCTCCAGAGTTTACCATCTCTGTGACCTTGGGCAGAACATTCTCCATCCCTGAGCCTTGGTTCATTTCTTTATACTTCTTAGGAGGTTTCAGTAAAGAGAAAATGATGAGACGATGTTCCTGAGAAGTATAAACTGTAAAATGCTACATTAATAGCTTTATCTTTACTGAAATGCAGTCATCATCCTGGAAGCGAGTCTGTCTCCAGACTCCTGAAATGTCTGGAGACTTGGAGATAGTGTCATGGTAGTTCTACAGGGACGTGCATGCAGCTTCAAGGGCGGCTGGCCCCTCTGTCCAGTGAAGGGGAGAAGTCATTTGGGGGTTGGTGCAGTGTCTCAGAGAGCATCTTGAAGTATTTTGATTAAGAGACAATTTCCTGAATTCAGAGGACTTGTTTCAACAAGCAAGCATCAAAGTCAACTTGGAAAAGACAGAAATAATTAATCACAGTCCTGTCTAGGGCTGACCAAGCGGCAGATGGATTGATAAACCTTTCAAAGGGGAAGGTATTCCCAAGCAGGCCTGCTGCGCCTGGCTGCCCCCTTGATTGAGATTTGTGAGCACAGATAAATGTTTTCCCTGCTCACTACAAAGAGTGGGAAATCGCAGAGTCGAAGGGCAAGGCAACGGCGGGGGGGTGTCCTTTCATCTGCCACTGGGTGAGAGAAGAGTAGCAAAGCAGGTCCCACACACCTCTCCCTCGCCCCCCGACTCCAGAGCCCAGCTGTGTAGGCCGTGTGCGTGCGCCCGCCAGGCACTTAATCTGGGTGACCTCATCGAGTCCCCAGAACAAGAAGGTGTTATGACTCTTGTTTTAAAGATGAAAAAACAAAGGCTCAGGAAAGTCAAGGTCACCAAGCAAGTGGTACAACCAGGAACAGAACCCTCCGGCTTCACGACACTGTAGACCCAGGAGGAGATGAGAGCAAAGGGAAGAGCAGAGAACACTGGGCCCATGAAAGAACCTGCTGGAAGCACGTGACAGTGGATGAGGTGTGATTCACGGAGCTCAGATGGAAAACAGACCATCAACAAGACCAAACCCTCCTGGGAGGCTCTGACATGAGGTTCAAGGTTTGTCACCTACTTATCTAGTAATCAATAAAGGCTAAATAGTTCCCACACGGCAGAGAGCCCAGCCACTAAAAGGCCTATTGTATTATTCTGGGATTGTCATCTGTGTTCAGACATCTTGTCCTCCTTTCTAACTCTCAGTGCCCGATTACCGTCCAGCTGCCCAAGCTCAGCAGTGAGCCTTGCCATCGACTGCCTTGTGGAAAATCTTTAGTGACCTTCTCTTACAAAGCGTGAAACTCCACGGAGGGTCTGACCTCCTGAGCTCTCTTTGGAAACACCGTTTCCACAGATCACTGGCAATCCACTGTGTGATCCAGGCTCCAAGGGCTTATCACACTTCAGTCCTCACTTGGTGCTCTTCTGGGGGCGCCAGGGGAACAGTAAGCCCCTTTAGCCTGTGGCCCATCTCCCTTGTCCATGACTTCAGAGATTCCTCTAACAAGTAACAGGGAGCCTCAGAAGGACCAGACGTGGCTGAGCCCAAGCCTGCCACACTTCCTACACTTAACAGCCTTAGCCGTCACCCCACCTCCCTGTCCCGGTGGCATTACCTGTTTACTGGAAGACATGTTGGTGAGCGTACTGATGCTGCTAGTATCTGTGACCACCATCGCAGAGGGAAACCGGGAGGTGTGGGAATACTGGGGGGGCTCCTGCTTGTGTGTGTACACTGCAGAAACAGAGTGAAGACAAAATCAATGTGTGGGTAGCACAGGCATGCGTACTTCCCACTCCACCCCACACCACGGCTCCTGTGTCCCTGGGCAGATAAAAGGGGCAGGGTGGTGCTGGCGATGGTGATGTTTGGGAAGGAGGTGTGATGTGGTAAAAAGAACAGCCATGTGTTTAAATCCTGGCTCCTAAACCAAGTTACTTAGCCTCAGTTTCCTGCTTGCAGAATGAGAATGTTACAGGACCAGGAAGAGAATGTTTAAAGCCTTTTGTTCCAAATAAATAAACGGCCTTGCACAGTGCCTAGTATGTAGTGGTGGACAGCACTTCTGTTCCCCTGACTTTCAATAAAGTGTTAGATGCCTGGGTGCCACCAAGTGATCCTTAGGCATATGTGGGACATCTGAGATTTTAAGTCAAAAAAATTCTAAGTAGCTGGCAAACACGAAGGAGCTGACGAGCACATACTAACCATTTCAGCTGGAACTCAAGCACCAGGGCTCATGCTAGCAATTACAGATTAATTAATCATTGTAATTAGACATGGGTATCATTAATCGATATAATTCTGGGCTTTCCAGTTGGCACTAAAATGCCTTCTGATATAGACTTATGACACCCCAGAAATATGAAGGATAGACAAAAGGAGACTAGAATCAAATAAAACCTCCAAGAACATGTGACTCCTTTTTTAGTTTTTCTTAGTACTTGCCTGCCACGTCTGGAATCTTTTGACTCACACTAGCTATCCATAAGATTTATGTAAATTCTAGGCCACATGACTGACCGATGCGAGCATGTGGACACTTGGCCTTAAGGGAGGCACCAGCCTGTTCTACCAAGAAGCCCTCTAAGTAGGGAACAGGGGTGAAGGTCATTGCCTGCTGCCTCAGCCTGCCCTTCCTGTGGACGGAGGGTGGTAATTTCCTGGTCTGGAGCCCCACGGGCGATCTCTTCATAGCCAGCCAGGCCAGCTGGGCCTCGGCAGTCCAGAGATCGCTGGTGAAGTTCACTCTCTGTCTCACCCACCCAGAAAGCCACTGAGAAAGCCTGCCCAGGTGAGGGGGCAGGGGCACGTGGGGAGCACACTGTCAGGCCCCGAGAAGAAGGGAACTAGGGCACATGAGCTCCCAGACTCTGTGACAGGCTGTGGCAGATGTTTCAGAAGCCACGAAAATGTGATTGGAATGCGAGATGGTGCTTAGAAACCAGCTCCACAGGCCTGAGGCGGGACAGAGCCCAGAGGACAGAAGGCGGCTGAACCTGACGGTCCCCTCCGGCAGCTCTGCCGGTGGGGGCAGCCAGAGAAGAAATGAGAATCCTCTCTGTCATTGCGGCCTCTTCCTGTTAAGGAGTCCCCTCATAAGCAGTCACTTGGGCTCCTATAACTCTTGATGCTTACCAAACACGGTTCACAACTATTTTTATCTCCATAATCCCTCCACATGCATATTATTTCCACTTTAAGGATGAAGAAATTGAGGCTCAGAGTCAGCTAAGCCTGGCCCAGGAGCAATGACGTGGGCTTTGCAGGGAGGGTCATGTGGGGAAACACACCAATGGCTGCATAGTTGGCAAGTCTCAGAGCCAGGATTTAAATCTAGGTCTGTCTGACTCCATGGCTACCACTCTATTCCAGAGACTTCTCTGCTGTTCCTGTGGGATCATGCCTGACTCAGGGAAGCCATCCTTTCCATGATTTCTCCCCAAATTGGTAGGCCAGGGACTATACCCTAATCTGGTCAGAGGACTGGAGCCCTGGGACCCAGGTGGGGGTGGGGAGAGCTGCGGGGGGGTTGGGTGGAAAATAAGTGGTTGAAAGGTAGACTCAGGGTAGGTACAGACGCTGGAGCTAGGAAAGAGCTTGAGGCGGGGGCAGAAACGCTAATATTCCTTGTCCAGGAAGGCACACAGCTGGCGTTTTCCCCCTACATTCATGGCTCATGGTGCTTGGAGTGTGTAAATTGGAGGGCATGTGGACTCTAGAAGGTTCTTCAATTCCAGGGGAGGCAAATAGGATGCAAATTATATGCCAGCTATAATCATTGGCTGATGGCTTCTAGGAATTTTGGACTGAAAAGGCTAAATTGAGGTTCCTTGGGAAAGGTGATGTGATTGACCGGTGACACCATCCATGGGTGCCAGAGTGGGAAATGGTGGCACATGGCCCACGTATACACTACCCCGCTCTCTCCCTCCAACTCCCCTTACAGGGAGGCCTCAACTGTCCTGTTTAAACCTTCCCCAGAGCCTAGAGGAGTGGAATAGAAGAGGCACAGCACCACCCAAGAATTCTGCTTGAAAAACTGTCTTGGTTGAGCATAGGTAGGAAGAAGGGACCACACCAATCAACTTCAAAGAAAGATCAGACCCGGCGAGGGAAGAGGTCGGCTGCCGAGGGCCCTTGGCGCTCCCTCCCGGCACACCCATGTCCTTACTGTGCGAGTTCTGCAGCTGGGTCACAGCAGCCATGAAGGGCTGCTGGGCCATGTGGCTGCCTGGGCTCTGCTGCATGAGGGGCTGCTGGTGAGGGCTGTGCAGCTGCTGGGAGAACTGCACCGGCTGCAGGGCTGCCAGGCTGCCGGCCACACTGTTGATGACAGGGACGCTCTGTGCTTGGGAGGTGTTGAGGCCTGTGGGGGCAAGAGGGAAAGGGAGATCAGCGACAGTTTCAGCGATGAGGAGAGGTGAACGGATGGCAATGGCCATCAGCTGAGCCCCTGCTGGGGGGCAGGCCCTGGGCTCATCTGGTTACACGAGAGATTGCATGGGGAGCGATTTTATAGGCCCATTTTCATAGACAATGAAACTGAGGTTTGAAGAGACTACCACAGTGAGTTGTAGATGGAAATGGGCTTTAAGCAGAACTGAGGCTGGAGAGTCTCTCAAAGTCATACGACCTCCCAAACTTTGCTCCCTTGAGGCTGCCAGGGCCCTGGGAAAGCTGACCCTACTTGTTCACTCCACCCATGCCTGCCCCGAAGAGGCTTGCCCTGGTGGTGCCCTTGGGGCAGAGTTAAGGGCTGCCACTCTGAGGAACAGATCATTACCGAGATCTGTCTGTCCAGCAGAGGGCAGGAGTGTGCAGAGATCTGTATTTTGATTAAAAAAAAAACGGAACAAAACAAAACAACCTCCACGGTCCTGGGAGTATGAAGCCTGAAGACACTCATTTGGCAGTTTGTGCAAAGACCCTGAGGGGAGGCTAGGTTCGCATTCCCCTGACGGTAACAAAGAGGGGGAAACCCCTGGAACTCTGCCAGGCTGTGAGGTGGGCCTATCTTAGCTGGTAACACCAGGGCTTTTGGCATCCAAAGGAGCAGGTCCTGGGAGGAGGAAGCAGTAAGTTAAAGGTTGGCAGTTATAGTGGGTCTTGCCATCTTTCTGATCTGGGGGCATGAGGACCTCTGTAGTTCTGTACTGTCTCTATCCCGAGGCCTCTCTAGAACTGGGGCTGGCACTGCAAAGATTGGGTCCCTGGTACCTGCCTTCCATCTGCTTCCTGGGCGGGACTCTGGGGAAGCCAGCTAAGGCAGGTGGGAGTGGGGACAAGTGGATCAGGGGGAAGATACCCCAACCTCTTTCCTGGAGCTGCCACTGTTCCTTTGACCTTCTTCCTGGGAAGTGGCGGCGAGGGTGGGGAGGGGAGAATTAAATGAAGAAGGACATCCAGAAAAAGGCCTCTTTAAAGCACATGTAGAAGGGACACCCAGAGAGCCTTTCCTGGAATGGAGAGGGTTTCACAAGCAGGCCTGTGGGGAGTCTTCCCTGGAGATAGCACGAAGACCTCAACAATTGCCTGCTCAGAGCTTTAGCTGATATTGTTATCAGAAACCTAAAAGGTGAGGAGAATAAGCCCCTCCTGGCCCTCCCGGGTGGGGCTGGGGGCGGAGTCCTAGGATCAGCCTCAGAATATCACTATCTCCAGTTCCCCACAGGGGCTCAGCTTCTCCCCAAGCCAATGTCTCACCTGATACCCTGACATACTGTTTCCCTCTCCCACCTTCTCCTGATGGTCCCAGTCTCCTAGGAAGCCCCTAGGAAACAGATTTGCAGTTTTCCCAGAGCCCATTGTCACTGCCTGGTGGGGAATCTCTGCCCAGAAAAACAAATTATCCTGTCTAGAGTGGATGACATTTAAGGGCACAATTCTGAAACCTACCTGTGCTTTAGAATCATCTAGGTGAGCTCTTTAAGAAATATACATTCCCAGGCCCCACCCAAGACTTAATGACTTAGAACCTTTAGAGGTGAGGCCCAGGAATCTTATTTTCAACACAGACTGTGACCCTGATGTACCTCAATTCCAGGACAGAGAGCCACTGATGTCATGCTACCTCCCATGGAGTGTGACTCTCAGCCTTTCCTCTGTTTTCTGGGCCATGGTTCCTGCTTAAGAAGCATGGTGTCCAGGCCAGTAGATGAGTGGAGAATGAGGAATTAGCACTGCCAAGTAATTTGTCGTCATATTCTCCCTGGCCTCTGTGGCCCACGTATCAACAGGACATGAGTTGGTTGAAAGAGGGTGCCTGCAACTAATTCTTCACCCTGACTCTCCACAGGTAGGACCACCGTGGATCAGCCAGGTTTTCTGGTGATCCTCACCGTCCGTCATGCTCTCGTCCATCCCAAGTGTGTACACACACACACACACACACACACACACAGAGTCCAGTGTACACTCTGGAGTTGCAGTAGGAGAGAAAGGTTATTGTGAGAAGGCAGAGAAGCAAATTAGAAGGAACTAAACTGAAAAATACGGAGTAGCCTCAGGGAAAATTTTAGTTCAGGTAGTGCCTAAGAAAATATGTAACTGTGAGTGTCAGCCAAAGCTCGACATGGGAAGAAAGAAGGTAAGTAGGATGGTTTGTGCATCATTTTGGTTGTAGAAGTAAAGAGATGGGATATGTTACCCATGGGCCTTTTAATGAAATCTTCTAGATGGCAAGCAAGCTGGTTTCAGGTAGCCTATCTCATCCTCAGTGGTATTTGTATGGTTACCATATTTCTGGAGAGGACCCAGTGAAAAGGAAGTAATTTAAAGTAATTTATTATTCCCTAAGTCCTCTAAGGGCTTTCTCCATTCCCGCTGCCCTCTGCCAAAATTACTGTGGTGCATACCAATTCCCAAGCAGCTGAGGATAGGGTGAGAGCCCCATAGACTTATTCAGTAAATCTGCATACCTCCCATGGGTCTAGTCCTGTTTTGCCCATTCTCTTCAGAAGTGACCCAAGTTGCTCTCCTGGCTAAAGCTTCTTTAGGGAGACAGGACAGAAGGAGAAGAAAAGGTGGGACTAAAAGAGATGGTCAACATGGGCACTTGACACAAAGGAGGCCATGAGGACAATGGGGCAGTCCGTGATTGAAAGAAAGATGAGCTATGCCCTGGAGACTTCTTAGGAATACTCCCCAGAGTCACAATGACGGGTTGGCCTAAGCCGTCACGATGAAGCTGAAAATACACTGGACACTCATCAAGGTTGCAGCTCTGAGAGGGGCATCCACAGACACAGCTTGCCTCAGCCACCCCGTGCCCTGAAATGGTCCATCTGGCACGGGGTACAGGCTCACTGTGTCACATGAGCCTCCTGGACCTGGAAGGACCTGACCCATCGCCCTGTCTTCAAGGCATTGGGCTCAACAACCTATTTCTCGTTAAAGACCCAGAGACATTATGACCTCTTCCCTCAGAGTTCCCTCTCACTGCATTTTTCACCACTGGCCAAAGAGGTCTCATTTGACTGCACGAAGCTCCCCGTTTAGAAGGAAGTCCATCAGGTCTCCCTCCATCTTCAACAATACAAAGAAGCATCAGCACAACCTCCAGGAGCTGGGGTCCCGGGCCCCCAGGTCGCAGACTGGTACTGGTCCATGGCCTGTCAGGAACTGGGCCACACAGCAGGAGGGGAGCGGCAGGCAAGTGGGCAAAGCTTCGCTCGCTTTACTGCCTGAGCTCAACCTCCTGTCTCCAGGGACCCCTGACCCTGTTTGTGGAAAAGCTGTCTTCCGTGAAACCAGTCCCTGGTGACAAAAAGGCTGGGGATCGCTGCAGAATCTGCCATATACTTAGTGACAGGAATGAACACTAGAGAAAAGCATAAGCCACAGGGTTAAACACACTCATGCTCCTCGGATTTACCAGCCTGTGTCTGCACACCAGCATTGATCAGCAGCCCATCGCACAGACGAGGAAAACTGTACCTCATGAAGGTTGTGACTGGAACCAGGATGCACAGCTGGGAAACTGTGACCAAGATTCAACTCCATCGCATAAACAATCCAAATATCATTGAAGAGAGAGATAAGGAACTAAACAAGGTGAGTCAAACGTACAAGTGGTGCGCGAGTTTGAAAGGGGTCTTCGTTAGTCCTTTCTTATCAGGTTGACTCACTTCCCATGCTGCTTCTCTGTGCCCCCAAGTTTTCTGACTAAGAACAGAACTTACTTTGTGCAATGGCCATGACTCCAGAGAGGGGTGTCATGATGAGGTTTTGAGATTGCTGGGAGTTATGGTGGGACAGGCTGTGGATATTTGTCAAGGTGCTGACGGGGGGCAAACCACCCCCTGAGACTGAGATCTGCTGGAGAGAAAAACAAGAGCAGCATGAGTGGAACTGGAACCGCAAAGAGCAGTGTCCAAATAACATCACTTTGCAATTCCTTGGCACAGCTAATTAATGGGTGAATTCATTCACTCATTCATTCATTCACTTATTCACTTAATTATTAAGTACCTACTTCTGGGTAGGAACTGTTCCAGGTGCTGAAGGTAGGGCACTAGGGAAAACAGGCAATAATCCCCCCACCTACAGTGCTTCTATTTGTGGACTATCTTTGAGTTGCTAGCCTGTCACAGAGACTCTTCTCCGCTTGGGTATTATATGATTGTCACTTGCTCACTTTGGAAGTATCTTCTGCTCTGCTCTATGCTTTCTATATTCTCGGTGTTAAAGACATGGGATTGCTAAAAATAGTAATTGAAGAAATGTCCTGGAACTCCGCAGTGACAGCAGGGAAGCTCTCACTGACTAAAAGCCCTGCCAAACACTGCACATACATTAAGTCACAAACCTCACAATAGTCCCATGAGGTAGATACTTCTGCCATTCTCATTTCACTGATGAAAAAACTGAGGCTCAGAGTAGATGTGTTTATTGCCTAAGATTCAACAAATAGTGAACGGCACATCTGGAATTTAAACCTAGGTCTGTCTGACTCCAGAACTCAAGTGCTTACCTTTTATAGAGGACTTTCCCCAGCTTCTGCAATTATTACTAAGGGTTGGGGGAGATCAGCCATTATTGAGCTTCTCTATTTTTTCCAAATTTCCACTGGACATTAGAATTCCTTTCCTTTTCTCTCTCTCTCTCTTTCTTTCTTTCAAGGAAGTGATACTGTAACGATAAAGCTACTAAACAAGCCTTGGGTCCCAGATATCCCCGTTCTGCTTTACCATTATATTAATGACAGGTTAGTAAGAAAAAGCTACTGATTTTTATGTGTTTACTACATACACAGCCACTATGAATCTTTTTATTAATGATTGAATCCTTTCACTTATTCTTAATAGTGTCTTTTCTGTTTTGTTTTTCTTCATTTTTCCAAGCAAATAAAGGCATCACAAGCATACAATGCAGATAGAGTCTCTTTCGTGCCAGTACTAATATGTGTCCATGTTATATTGCATTGGCTGGAACTTTCTGAATAGTATTAAATAATAGCAGCTGTCATAGTTGTGCTTGCTTTGATGCTAATGTTATCAGAAATGCTCCCAATGTTTCCCCATTAATTATAAGGAACTATCAATTTTCCCCATTAATTATAAGGAACTATACCCACACACTTTTTTTCACGACAAAGTTGTTTAGTATTTATAGTTTTAAAATAATTTTTAAAATTATTATTAAGAAAGGACATCCCCCCTCCTCATTCTGAACTAACCCAGGCATTCGTGATGCCATCAGGGACCCTGAGAGGCACTTTTGGGCTAGGATAGATATGTACATCAGAGGTCCGAGTAGTCCAGTTTCTCTTTCTGTATCTCTTGCTACCCAGGGCTGCTCAGATTATAGGTCTTGCACCAGCACCCAGGTGAGACACTATCTCCCTCCTGCCCTGCCCTTCTGATCAACCCCATAGCTTCCAAGGTTAATTTCAAAAAGAAAGAAAGAAAAACCAAACAAGTTTGTTTGTGTTTTTAAAATGAGCATCAAGAAGTGAGTCAGGGGTCAGGTGACCAAGAAGGAATTCCAGCCACATCAAACAAGAGAGAACCAGCCTGTTTGCTGGACTTGTTTTTCAAAATGTCAGAGTCATTAAAAAGAAAAAAAAAGCAAAAAAAAGCAGTAACATGTCTTCAGAATTCCCTTGGCTGATGTAGTCCTTCAGGAAAAGTCAACGAAGTGACAGTAATCTCTGCCATTTCAGTGCTGGATTTTAATGGTGAAAGAGCAGCATGGATTCCCAATGATAAAAATAAATGTAAATGTATATGGCTTTAGAGTTTGTAAAGTGCTTTCGCTGACTACCCTCAATAGCTAATGGCACAAATGGGGAAGGCCCTATGACAACTGCCGCTATGTTACAGATTAAGAAAGTCATATTCAGAAGAGTTGAGAGACTAGCTCTAAGTCATTTGGCTAGTAAGGAAGCCAGAGTCCAAACCTAGTTTTGCTGGAGTTTAAATCCCACCCATTTACTATGTTTGGATAATCTTGGTCAAGCTCCTTCCCACTCTAAAGTGCAACCATTATTTTCTGTTTGCCTCCAGGGCCAGTGGAAGCCAGGGAGCTGCCAAGGATCTCAGTCATGATCCTTACATGATAATCCATTGAGCTTGAATTAGCTTAATGCTGCCAATGGCAGCTCTTTCACTATGCTAAGTGTTTTATCTGCCAAAATCCTATTATTCTACCTACTTTGCACACAAGGAAACTGAAGTTAGAGAAGCTAGGAAATGTGTCCAAGTGGTAGAGTCGGTGTTCAAAGCAGCTACCTTGCCTCTAAGGCCGGAGCTTTACACCATTAGGTCACACTGCCGTGATGCTGTAAAAATATCCAGTATGTGTTTTACACACACACACACACACACACACACACACACACCCCAAGGTTCAACATGCACAGACTGCAACCCTAAACCTGGCCAGCTCTTTGCGTGTCCTACTGAAAATCAGCAACAGAAACTGTCATTCCTTGCACAGGGTTTACTCAAAGAACAGAAGAGCAACAAGCATTCTTCACAACCGTGACCCCTCCTTTTACAGAAGAGGAAACTCACTGAAGCAATGCCCATCCTGTTGGTGACACATAACAGAGCCCAAGGCTGGGACACATTGGTCCCCTTGCCAGCATTATTTTTAACCCTATTCCCCTCTTGCATTGGTGGACCAAGATCTGTTAGATATTAACAGAAAACAGACTCCTGAATTTGGGCTTCCAGTAACGGTGACATAATATATGAGCCAGGGTGTTGGAGACTAGTGAAAAGCTGGTCCCTGCAAACAAACTTCCAGGTGTTTGCTCATGTCGAGGTGTGCTGTCTTGGTCAATCATCAATGTAAGAATATACTGCCCATTAGGGCACTGCCAAGCAGAGCTGTAAAAAGAAGAAAGCGTGCCCGCAGGGCTGCCCTTACAGCAGCCCTGACCCCGGTGAGGCAGTTTGCCTCTCGGGAGAGCGAGTGGGAGGGCTCAGAGGGAAACCCCAAGGGCCTTCGAACAACAGGAGTGGAGACTGGGAAGGTTCCATCCACTGAGAAGTCAAGATCTCTTCCACAAGGCCCCCTTCTCCAGGGAAGCCTGGGTATTTCTTACCCCTACTGGTCTGGCTCTCAAAGGGACGCTTGAGAACACTAAAGACTTGTCTGTGCCTCTCACAAGGTGGCCGAGACAAACCGTTCTTCATGAAGAAGCTTAAGGGAAGAGGGGAGGGCAAGGAGGCGGCAAAATGCCTCTCACAGAAGCACCCTTTCATTTATTTTGCAGAGATCCCTAGCAGGGAGATCAGCTCAGGTCCCCCGAAACTAGAGTTGACCAGGCCAGCTCTCTCCTCAGAAACTACACTTTGTTTTTCCTCCAGGGAGCTGGGGATTCAATCACCTGTGACTCACCGTTCCTGTGTTGCCTATACAGCACACACGTCAAGGTCTAAAATGGCATCTGCTCCCTGTCCCTACCGCCTACTCCGCCCCCACCTGCCTCTGGGTCAGACACCTTGAGGGAATGTGTGCAGCTCTACCTGGAGTGTAGAAGCCAGGATCCTGCAGCTCCTCCCCCTGCCGAAACGCAGAGCGTGACCGAAGACTAAAGTTTTCCACTTCCTCCCCTCACGGCTGTTGTAATGCTTGTGTTCTCTCATCGGCTGCTCTCCCCTGCACTTGTGTTGCTAGAGGACTAGAACCTTGAAAGTTTAAATTCAAAAAGTCTATACCTCTCCAAGCGTGCTACACTTACATCTGGGTGTAGACTGTGGTTGCGGATATAGAAAACCTCGTTTAAAGAGAGTAACACTGACACCACTATAACGACAATACTGTCACTTACTGAATATTTACCTTACCAAACACTGTGTTGAGTACTTCCCATGTTGCCACCTCTGTCTCCTCAACAACCTTATTGTTTATACTTCCATTTTGTAGATGAGAAAAGGAGACCTGGAGGAGCTCAGTAACCTGCCCAAGACTGTATAGCTATCAAGGGCTGGAACTGGGATTTGAACCTGGGTCATTGTAACTTCAAAGTCAGTGCTTCTCCCTCATCCCGTAAGCACTGCCCCACCCCACCTGCCATGTTGTGCTGTGATCTTCACTAGCACGCCATCCGATGTCCTTCAAGATCCCAGTTCAAGATGCCTCTCGCCACCTGCCATCCACTAAATCCTCACTTAATTACTCTCCTTGCCAGCACCAGGGGGTGGTGAAGAGAAAAAGGGGACTTGTTTCAAAGGGAGGCCCTCTCTGGGTTAAAAAAAACAGGCTTTGGAGGCCTTGGTTGGGGGTGGTGGTGAATGAACATTTTATCAACACAAATGTCATTGGCAGCCCCTAAACAAACAGCGTCCCACCCGGCTTGCTCCTTTATGAGGCATTCAATCAATAAAATGAGAGCAGAGCTCTGTCAGATTTATTGGCTGGGTTCAAACCGAACACCTCTTCCACCCGCCAAAGGCTGGGTCACCCGTTCTACCCTTCCATTCCAACTCTGGACAGCCCCCATCTTCCCCGGTAGGGCTACAATGGTTCATTGTTTGAGGCAGGCCTTGTGAGAAGTTGTGTTTGTTTTGCCTCTTATCTTATCAGCTCCAGAGCTACAATGGCCCAGGTGTACTCACCATTTTACCATCAGGTGAGAGAAGATTGTGGCCTGGGTCCAAGCTGGCTGGAGAGACTTGCTGTAAAACAGACTGGCTGGTCACCATGGCACTGTTGCCATGGTGACTGATTGTTGAGGAGGAAGTGACCTCATTGTTTCCCTGCTGGCTGTAGCGCACTCCTGCAAAACAAGGCAGACCCAACAGGGAACATTAGTGCCACCAGGGCTCCGGAACACTGACTCTGCTCCTCCCCGTTTTCAAGGGCAGATGACAAGAAAAAGAAGTTGCCTCCTCCTCCCCTGTCTACCCACAAGAAATACTGGCTGTCTTTTTCCTAGGGGAAAGGCCTCTATTAAGCTCTGTAAAGTAAGCTCCATGAGGGCAGGACATTTTTATCTGCCCTGTTTTGCTATATCCCCAGTGGTAGGCACTCAACAAACACGTGTCAAATGAATGAATGAATGGATTCTGCTTGTTGCTGCGTCAGCACAGTTCTTTTAGGATTTAGGGTCTTCTTCGCCTGGCTGGCGTATTTCTCTTATTCTTTAAAATGCCTTCTAGAAATGTTTCCCTGGCATCTCTTGGCTTTGTGCGGCTGCAAAATATGAGTTGATCCATTTTACAAAGAGGCTCTTGTCCAGTGACCCCTGTAAGAGCTGCAGCAAAGTGTGTCAGTCTCTGTGCACCGGTGTTCTGGCTGAGCCCAAAAGGCCTGGGGGACACAGGCAGAACAGGACAGGGACAGGGCTGCAGCTAGGAGTCTTTGGCTCTGGGACTCACGTTCCTTTGATGGGGTCCCATCTGGCTGACTTCCAGGGCACAGGGGAAGTTGTGTCTGCTGGGAGGTGGGACAGACAGCACACACAGGTGGGATGCGGGCGCTTAGTAAATCGCTGTAGTTTGGTCTGCAAGGGAGGGGAGAACCAAGCACGTTCATAACCTCGCTGCTCGGGCCCGCCCTCTTGCTCAGGAAACGGAAGGTCCTGGGTAGAGACCAGGCAACCAAAGGTGGCAGAAGTTGGGCAAAGAACCTGGGTAAGCTTGCAGAGTCAAAGTCCCGCTTGATGTGCCCACGAAACAGCCAAAGACAAAGTTGGCGTAGCTTCTCACCCTAAGCTCAAGCATAGAGAGTGCTTTTCTTTTCCACTTTGGATTTGACAAAAAAGGACTGGGGGCCCCTGTTCTGTGAGGGACGGAGGCCAAATGTTCTAGGCACACAATCATTTGGAGGGGTGGGAGACCTATTTGGCTGTACTTCTCCTTTTGCCCAGTTTACCAAGATGAACCATCACTTTAAAAAGTAGACTGATTCTGCTGATCTGTTTCACCCCTGCCTTGCCTCCATCCCAACGAGGCTACAAAGTCCCCCCAGACGAGGTGCAACAGCCCGCAACCTCCAATTCACCAAGATGAAGCTTGCCAAGAGGAGATCCCAGCCAGTTTTCCTTGGACCCTCCGAAGGACATCATCCAAGGCTGACAGGACCTAGAGTTTATGAGGGCTTGGGAGAAGACAAATAAGTGCTAAAAAGCAGGGCTCTAATCTTCAACAGCAATGTGCTCGACTGTGAAGTGGCTTAATGCTTGCCCTGTAGGCTTCTTCTATTGGTTGTTCTCCCCATCCTTTGATTCAAGGGGATGTTAGTGGAGGGGGGGTGTCGGTGGCGGGGCAGCACTGCAGTTCAGTGGCTACTGATCTGGGGCATTATATTTTGGGGAAAATAGGTGCCATGAAGTTAAAAGGAAAACAGGCTTCCACACCTCCAAACTACCACCCCCTGGCCAGCCCTGCCTGTCTTCCGCTGAACCCATCTGCAGCTCCCTGCTGTCCTACTGATCACCGTCTGCTCCGTCCCATTGCGTTAAATTCAGCCCTTCTGCTCCACTTGTATTAGCTCACAGTACTGTATGGAAGGAGAGAGACCTGAAACTTGTGAACTCAGAAAGCGGAGCTAGGTTCAAAGGGAAAGGGGGAGGCATATTTCAAATCAGTAAAAAGGAAAATTTTCTAACAGGGAGGGACGGTGGGGAAGACTGTGGGCTGTGAGGCTAGACAGACTCAGGTTCAAATCTTGACTTTGCTCTTAACAGATGTGTGATCTTGGGAAAATTTTCTCTCTGTGCCTTAGTTTCTTCTCATAAAATGGAAAGAATGCTTCCTTATTTTTATAGCAGAGATAACATTTACAAAGCTCCTAGTTCAATGTTAATTAAATGGCAACTATGAGGGGGATGCCGAGGATACAGGAATATACCCCAAGATACGTGCCCTCAGACTCTAGAACTCTAGACAATTTAAGGCAGCTTCTAAGTACTGAAAGGGATTATCTTTCCATGCAGAACAGTTTCCAAAGCACCCAGACCTGGCGGACCACTGATGCTTTGCCCTGGAAGCAATGTGGGAGGGAGTCTTGGCCCGGGCCTCTTGCAGCCTCCTTTTGGAGGCCCTGGACTTCACCCTGCTTTGCGCCTGCTTTCTCTGACTCCCTGACTAGCTATTTACCTCCCCAAGATGCTCTGCTCCTGAGAGAGTGGTGATAACCCTGGGAGTCAGGTGTGTTTCCACCCCCAGCCTGTCCCCACCATCGATTCAGTCTCAAGTCAAACAGACTCTGGTTTTAGCCTATTTAGTTTGGCTGAAAGAGGGGGGCCAGCCCTCGGATGATCAAATATGGGTCACTGGGAGGCTTCTCCCCTACCACAGGCTACCTAATTATTTATTTAAAAATAATTAACCAAAAATATGCACAGGAAACAAAAGCCTTCTTTACAAGGGAGTCTGGCGGGAAAGAGCCCAGAACCATTTGTTAGGACCCAGGCAGCACAGCCCAAGGTCGCACTGGTTTTCTAACCTTGTTTCCTCCCCGGGCAGAGCTTCATTCTGTGAGAAATAAAATGGTGGACCTCCTCTGCTTCAACACGGATGGGCCTCGACCTCGGTACGTGCCCTCGAAGGCCTCCGGCTAAGGTGTAGAGTCTGCCTGGGAATTAGGGATCCCTGTTTCGATCTCCATTCTGCCATTAATGTGTTGGGTGAACTCCAGCTTCCTCATCTCTAAGCCAGAGGACCGCCCGCTGCAGGGAGGGAACTATTATCACTGCAGAGTGTGGTGGGAACCAGGCCCGAGGCCGCTCATCAGCTCCACACTCACCTGTAGCCTTTCCCACTGACGCTGTTCTCACCAGGAATTTGGTAATCACTCGGGACCCTGAGAGGGTGACTACAATTGGCCAAGTGCCTTAAAGGGTGGTGTGGAGGTGGAGGGTGCATTACAAGGTATCTGCTGGTGCTCTTATTAAAGGAAAGAGAGGCCAGGTTCTTGTGTGTCTCACAAATTCAGAAGAGGGCTTGAGATGAGAATGAAAGTAGAGCAATCTCTGGAGCCAGGTGACCTGGTTTTAAATCTTGGCTCTACCATGTAATGGCTGTGTGACTTTGAGGAAGTTACTTAACCTCCCTGAACTTGGTTTCTTTATTGATAACAATTTCCACTCCTTAGCTTATTGGGAAGAAGACTGATGAATTAATGGGTATCAGAGTACCCAGGCCATGCTCGGCATATAACAGTTGCTCAAGACACATTAGTTCCTCCTACTTTGGAACTGTCTTTATCTGAGAGACATTTTTTGAAGGCCGAGCTCCCAAAGCCTTACTGAGCACCCGTCACTTGCCAGATACTGTGATACGGAGCCTGTGGTAAGAGGTGAAATGACATCTTCCCTCTTCCTTGGCCATTGTAAGCTCTGAAAATAAATATGCAATGAGGGCTCTGGTTTAATATTAACTGGCCAAAGATGCCAGGTTAATAGCTACAGGTCCCATAGGAGAAACGACAATGCCAGAAGGTGGCCATATACCTTCCACTTGCTTCCTAGCTCAGGTCACTAATTGGCCACACCCCCATCACTGGCCCTATGAGCCACAGCAAGTGTGTCCAGCAGCAAAAGTCAGCTAGAGCCTGGAGACGTCCCGGAGGCCCCAGTAAGGTTATGCACTTTCATGTGTTTCTGGGCCTCAGCATCATGGGCGATGACGCTATTCCTGAATTCCTGACAGCATGTGGGACACAGACTAACCATTTGCTTTCTCTCCAATGTGACTGGTCAGAAGTGTCAGAACGTGAAAGAAGTTTATGGTTCTAAGAAGCCAGCATCTCCAGGTCCTGCCTTCCTGCACCAGCGCCCATCTGCAGGGCACGCTCCACACTGCCGCAACTTGGGGTTTCTCTCTAACACAAAACCGTACCATGTCACTGCCCGGTTTGGAAACCTGTGATGGCTCCTCACTATCTTCTGGAAACACCCCAACACCTAAGACAGCAGAATGAGGCCTTTGTGATTGCAGTCTGTCTTATTTGCAGCACCTCTCGTCACATCCCATGCACCATGTCAGAGTCCCTGCCATTTTCTGCCTCTGTGCCTTTGCTTATGCTGTTCCCTCTGCCTTGAAAGCTGCTTCCTTCTTCTCCAAGTTACATCCCTTAAGATGGCTAAATGTCACCCCCTCTGTTAAGCCTTCCTTGATTCAACCTGGTAGTTATCTCTTTTGTCCTTTACCTTTTACATGCAGTAGACATTCTTACAGCTGGAGCAGGTTACCCTGCACCATAAAGCTCTGATGATATCTCTACATCTCTCTCCCCCTCTTCAAGGAAGAGTTGGCTTTTTACTCATTATTGCATCCTCAGAGCCTAGCAGAAGGCCTGAAATTATGAACAGTCATCGAATGAAGAAATGAGCCCTTAGATATTTTGAGTATCCATGCCCCACAACTAGGAAGCATCCTTCTGGCAGAAGGAGAAAGTGCAGCCAGTTCTGCAATAATGTTTGTACTGAAAGTGTGGATTTCTTCCAAATATATTATGATATATTAGGGAATAATTTGAATGCAACATGAATTTTTCATTTGAAGAATTTGCTAAGTGAAATAAGCCAGGTGATAAAAGACAAATACATTATGATCTCACCTATAAGTGGAACCTAATCAACAAAACAAACAAATGAGCAAAATAGAACCAGAGACTTGGAAATAAAGAACAAACTGACAGTGACCAGAGGGGAGTGGGGAGGAAGATAACGGGGAAAGGAGGGGAAGGGCAAGCCAAGGAACACAAGTAGAGGACTCCTGGGCCTGGACACTGCAGGGGAGGGGACTGACTTGGGAGCTGGGGGGATGGGGTAGGGGAGAGCAATGGGGGAAGAGGCGGGACAACTGTAACTGAACAACAATAAAAAAAAAAAAAAGAATTCATGAATCTGCACCCATCTGAATGGAGCCACACAGGAACACACTGAACATGCTGTGTGCACAGGCATGCACACACGCACCATCAGACATCTACTGTCTGCCGTCAGTCCGCTGTCTTGCTATAAGCCATTTGTCCACATGTGGGGTTGTACCTTCCCTTCTGATTTCTGATCACCCTCTGTCCACCACTTCACAGTAACACAAGTTGCAACCCTCATCCACAGGCAAGCTTCAGGACTGTTTCAAAGCCGAGTGCCATAGTTATGGTTTCACAGCACTTAACGTATTTCTTAATCACTTAACAGGTGTAAAACTCTGCTAATGTTTTTATTAGAGTCTTATCTTTTTAAAAGGTGTCACCGATGGAGTTTTTGAATGTGCCCTTAATCCCATTTTTCCCCAGAAGCCCCATGGTTTTTATGGTGTGACTTTGCAAAGCATGGTGGTTTTTATGATGGGTATGTTGGGTTCTACAGAACTAACTGTGCACCGGTGTTCAAAGACACACACCAGTTGCCTTACAGGAGGACCCCAAAGAGGAGCTGCTCGGTGTGTAATGAACCACGGAGATTTTTCAGAAATCTGTGCTTCAGGGCCTTAGAACCACAGCTCCTAGATCCCTGGGTATCTAATCAAGCTCTGTAAGAGTTTCAAAAAACAGCTGGGACCCCAATTCCATGATTCCAGACACCAACAGGGCACCCGTGTCTAGACACTTTATACTAACACTCTTCATCCCTCTGCCTTGACTCTGATGACTCTGGGCCTGTCTGCTTTTGGGACTTGGCATTTGTGTCTATAAAGTGGGCATACAGGACCCCCTTCCTCAGAAGCCATAAAGAATGAATAAAATAAGGTTGGAAAAGCACCGGGTTTTCCTGGGGGAGAAAAATGCTAGGCCAACAGAAGAGTAACATCAGCCCGGAAAGCATGGCCAGAACTGCTCTTTTGGTGAGGAGACAAGAGGGCAGAGGGGCCTCCCGGGCAATGGCAGGCTCGGCCGGCCCCCACGGGGGATGTGGCACTGAAGCCGGGGGTCCCTTTCACTGGGGGAGCTGCACCCAGAATCTGGTGGGATGCCTTTCACCCTTGACATTTCAAAGCCAATCTGCCATCCCTGATAATGCAGGAATGTTCCTCTGGCTGGTGGACCTCTGCCAGCAGGAGCCAGCGTCCCAGCCACCAACAGAGTAAACATTACTCAACTGGCCCGGGCTCTGTCACACACATTCTTCCCCTGTGTTCCTAACCTCACGCAGAGCGCAGCCCAGCCCTGCTGGGTCTAGAAACCGGGAATTTAAACTCAAGCAGGAGGGATCATGCAAAGCACAAAGCTCTTTCGAAAGGAAACCACCATGCCCATCAGTTATGGGTAGACAGAGCTATCTTTTTCAAAAGGGCTGGGGAGGGGACCCGGAGGAATCAGACCAGTCTTGATTCTTGATTAGAGATCTACTCCCTCTTTTCCCAAAGAGGAATCCTTTTCTGGAGGAGAGAGGCAGAGACACAAGTGGTTCAGTCTGGTGAACCTCTGAGGCACACAATTGGGATAAAAGAATGTGAACCATTCCCCGGCTTGAAATGCGCAACTCCAGAAGTGAAGGCTCTCCAATGAGTAAGCACTGCTGCCTCAGTTTCCTCATTGGTAACACGGGGCTACTGCCAGTTTTTACTAATATTACAGCCTCTGTCGGGATAAAGATGAACATTTGCAAAGAGTTTAGGAGATGAAAACTCTGAAAGCCAAGGAGGAAAAGGCTGGTGCAAGACGAAACCAATTTACACACTGGGCCGCCTTCAATTCCAGAACCCTTTCTCCCTGAGGCGACATAGTTAGAAGCCCGGTTCCTAAGAGGAGAAACACAGACAGAATCGCGGGGATGGTAAACATTCTTGAACTCAAGGAGTAGAAGTTGAGTGATCCTTAAGGGAAGCCCACAAACTGGTTTTCTTACAAAAACCAAAGCAAATGTAACGAAGAAAAGGAAAAAAAGTCTTTCATTAAAGCATCGTGGCTGAGAACAGAAGCTAATGTACACGGTACACTTGAGAATTTAAAACTGCACATGTGGGGGGTTAGAAGGGACGCCAAGTCCGCCTGTCCTCCCCACCACGTCCACCAGCCACCATGCCTGGTTCTTACCAGAGAGCCAGTTTCTGCAGGCAAACGTCAGATGGTTTGCAATGAGCACTTCAGCCTAGAGACCGAGGCTGCAGGGGAGAGAAACCAGGCTGGCATTCGAGAACATGAGAAGCCCTCGCATATGTGAGGGTCTTACACAGTCTGCTTCTCCTGGTGTCGTGGATGCCCATCTGACAGAGTGGAGAGCTGAGATTCGAAGAGAGGGAGGTATTTCCACTACCTCTGCAAATCAGTGGTATTTTGAAGCTGACCCTTCTCCCTTTTCTTCATAAGCCCCAAACTGACTCCACATATGTTGAGACTTCTCCCATCATGACCCACCAATAGTTTCAAATGACTTTGTTTACTTGTTTCTTGGCTGTGTATCTCTCATTGGCATATAAGCCTGATGAGGGCAGGGGCTGTCTGTCTGCTTCACTGTCTGCTCAGCACCTTGTACAGAGCCCGGCCCACGACAGGCTCTCGTAAGTATTTGCTGAATGAGTAACTGATGGATCGATGACCTGCACTTCAGTTCTGACTGAGGGCTTCACCTTTAGTCTTTTGAGCTGAGCAGTGGAGAACTGATGGTAGTATACATTTATCCTCTAAATTTCCTGGTTTTTCTGAGGTTAGGGAAAGGCATACACTTTTGAGGAGGGAGGGAGGGGAGGAAGAGAGAAGGAGACAAAGAGATTAAAATGTAATCACAGTGAAGAAATAGTATGGACACATTTGGGCAATTCCATGTTTGAAGATGCCAGGTGGGTGTGCCAAGGAGCAAGTGTGATGCAGCAGGACTTCCTTTTTACACCTAAGACAAAAGGACAGTACTGTATCTGGTGCAAAATATGGCCAGTGGTGCCCTGGCCAGGCGATTCAGTTGGTTGGAGCATCACCCTGTGCACCAAAAGGCTGCAGGTTTGATTCGCAGTCAGGGCACATAGCTAGGTTGTGGGTTTGATCCTCACCAGGGCACATATGGAAGGCAACTGACTGATGTTTCTCTCTCACATCAGTGTTTCTCTCTCCCTCCCTCCCTTTCTCTCTCTCTCTCTCTCTTCCTTCCTCTCCCTCTAAAGTCAGTAAATATGTCCTTGAGCGAGGATTTAAAAAATATATATATTTTTTAAAGGGCCAACAGGATGTATGCGAGGACCCCACCTCCACCCGTTCTCTCCTTCTTGAGGCCCGAGCAGAGTGCCCATCACCCAGGATGCTGTAAGGGGCATGGGAATGGGTGCTTCCGTTAGCAGAGAGTCACATTTTCTAAAGGTTTTGGGCTGCAGGTGGGGGCCCCAAATTTACACTCATCATGTTAGAATCCAGTTTTAGGCTCACTGGGTTGATTTTTGGGGTACAGAGGATCAATTAATGAGGCAACAAGAGTGACTTAGGTGCCTTTTCCTCACAAGGAACCTAGAGTAAAACTGGGAAGGGTTAACGGTGGACATCGTTAGGCCTAAAGGCTGTTGGGACAGACAGAGCCCTGCCTTTGCAGGCAGGGACAATGTGACTGCGACAAAGGCCCCCAGTCTTGGCTGACAAGGAGAATGATAATTCTTCTTGTGGATCTGGGCAACGGGGGGGAAGGCTATAAAGCCATCAGCAGACTGAGCCACTGGGTGTCCACACAAAAGTTAGGTCCTATAAACAGACATCTGTATTGTGACTAAAGGGCTAATAAAATTGCCTCAGAAAAGAGAGGTTTTCCACTGCAACCTATTCATAAGCAGGACCCTACTGGGAAGTGACAGTGAGGGAGAAGATCCTTTGAGGCCTGGCAAGTGTCAGAGCTGCTTTGTTAGAAGGGGCTTGCCTGGCCAGGCCCCTGCCTCTTCATCACCGTTGGTGAGGGCAGTGCCATCAACATCATCATCACCATCATCATCACCCTCATGATGACAGATGGCCACTGGTCACCAGCTCAGGGATGTGGGCCCAGGTATTAGGCACTAAGACTTTGGAAGGTGGGTGATTCCGGACTTCCACTGAACAGGAGCACGAGTGAAGTGCTCGGGAAGCTCCCCCAGAGAACTGGTGGTCACTTTGAGTTGGGCAGTTTCCTTTCTGTCTCTCTAAATGACTCTGGTTTGCAAAAAGTTCTGTACCTTTCCTAACCCTCCGATCACTCGACACGCACTCAGGAAGGGGTGCTCTAGCTCTTTTCTTGCCCAAGGGATTATAAAAGGAACATAAAAATAACTAGAAGAACTACATTAAACTAGCAGACTAACTAAGCTAGTAAACTAAACTAGTAGAAACTAAACTAGAACATTTGGGAGAAAGAATAATCGTATATTCTTCAAAAACTTCCTGGTAGCATTTAATGTCGAGGGGTGTTTTGGGATTTTTTTGGAGAACTATATACTTGGGTTAAGCAGTCTTAAGGGAGGTAGAGCTGATGACGTTGTTCCTAGAAAAGGGAAAATATGCTTGAAATAATAATATATACGAATGCTATATAAAATAAAACTAATTCCATGCTCAGTTGAACTCTAAAACTGAGTGACAGATTATAGAATGGGATTTATGCGTTAAGTTTCTAGACAGAAGGACAGAAGTCCTTTATAACATATATCTCCACTCCACAAATACAGGGAATGTCTACCATGTTCCAGGCACAGGGCTGTGGGCTGGAGACACAGTGGTGAAGAGAAAGCCCACTGAGACTTACGCGTTGGTACAGCCTGCAGCTCGACCCCTTGGAGAGCACACGTAGTGAGCTGGATTTTCAGACACTTCAGGGACTACCTTCTTCAGAGTGAGATTAAGACTTACTTGGTTTGTTTCTTTTTTTTTTTGACGAATAGGGATGCAAACCCTATACTTCACCTGGCAGTAAGATTCTCAAGAAGGAGAAGGAGGATCCATTGGTAAAGCATCTTGAGACAAATTAAGCACCTATTTTATGCCCACCATGCAAACTGATGTTATGCAAACAGGGGACGTTCAGGCCTTTGCCACCCTCATTGATTAAGAACGCAGTGGACTTCACTGCCAACTCTGTCTGACAGGAAGGGGCGCCCTGCGGTGGGCAGGGCCAGAAGGCCAGCTGCCACTCAAAGGCCCTGAAAGTGTTAACATCCAACAGTTATAGGTGTCTCGTTTATACCCATTGTAAATCTGTTTATTGTGACTGGCCCCACCCAATCTTCTGGTGCTGTAAAGTTCTAATGGTCCCTAATAAAGGTGGAAGGCCTCTCACAGCACACAATTCCTGAAATGGGGAAGGAGCACGGGAGAGGAGGAGGGAGAGAGACAGATGAGGCGCTAACAATAAAAACCACGGCGGCAAACCTCCCCCTGTTCGTGCGAGCAGCAGAGTCCTGGGCCCCCAGACTTGATCCTCCATACGGTCTCCAAATGAGAACCTGTTGGAGCTAAACGCTCCAACACCCACATTTGCCAGAATCCCCGAGAAGTTAGGCGATTTGCTCAAGGTCACCCCCTGCTTCTTGGTGGCTCGCATCTCCTGAATCCTAGCCCAGGGTCCCTGCCCTAGCTGTCTAGTGCACTAACGGGCCATCAGATGATTGTCAGCCCCTTCGAGACCCTCTTGCCCCACCGAGCCTAGTGATGTCCAGCCCTGAATGCACATCTAGATCTCCAGAAACTTCACAGGCCTGACTCTCTACCCCAAATTCTGATTCTAGAAGGTGCGAGTGGGGAAGCCATGGGTACTTTTAGTGAGCCCCCTGGATGCCTTTTGTGTGGCCTGGGAAGGAGAGTTGAGAACCCCAGATCTTGCCAACACTTGGATTTCATTGTTTCTGATGTCTCAAACGACAAGCAGGTTCATGAAAAGGGGACCACTTCCAGGGAGAATCTGCGAGCCACTCCTTGATCAGGAACCCAGGGAAATCCAAAGCCCACCCTCCTCTTAGTGCCCTGAGGGCTCCTGAGTCAGCCCCATAACACCTTCCTTGCCAGGCACTGTGCTTGGTACCGGGCACGTTTTATCATATTTAAACCTTACAGCAGTTCTAAGGAGGTAGGTATTGTGATCCCTATTTTACAGATAAAGAAACTGAGGCTCAAAAAGGGTGAGTCACTTGTTGGAGGCCATACCGCTGGATAGCAACAGAAACACGATTCAAGCCCAAGCTTGTTTTGGGTGCTACACCTTACTACCCAGACATACCCTGAGCCCGAGTGTGGTCCTGACACAGGGCTGCCTGTTCCCACCTTGCCTTGGGGGATGCAGACACCCTGAGGGAAAGTCATTAATTACTAAAGATTGTCTGCACGGTATTCCTCCAACTCGGGAAGGACCTGCCTAGTACTTGTCCCGAGAAACTTGGCTCTCGGCCTCCTGGAAGCGTTAGAGAGACGAGCCTCATTGCTGGACTCCTCAGTGGCTGACCTCGCACAGGTGTGCTTTTGTCGCGGCTGCTGAAGCCAGAGCAGAGACAATGGAAAGGAGTCTTAAGCAGGTGCACGTTCACAGGCTGAGGGAACTGGCTTCTAGAAAACCAATCCTCAGGAGCTTCTGAGGCCATCCATACTCACTGCAGGAACTGCATCCACCCTCCCCTTCTTACCACTCTGCGTGAAGTTTGAGGGAGATTCCCTAAGAACAAAGACCATTACATTTTTCTGATTTGGCCTCCCCCAGGAAAGTGCCATGCCCCATCTCACCCCCAATTTGCAGGTTACTGGAGCTAATTACTAATAAGCAGCGTACTCACACCTCCTTTAATTAAGGGAAAAAAATGTCCTATTAGGTACAGAAAATTCAGGGTCATCTTATGACCCTGACCTCCTGTTACATGTTCATGAGCCCTGCCGCCCAGCCCGCCCCCACCACAATGTTTGGTGCTTCCCAGCTTTCTCTCACTGTTTGGTGTACCTGTACTAAATTCCTGTGGCACTGGAAATGCCTACAGATGTCACAGAGCAGTCCTTCTTGGGAGAATGAAGCCGGCCTGAGTCTGCTGCAAACACCAGGGTGAGAATCTGGTTAAAAATACTCAAATTCTCTGAAAAGCAGCATTAAAGGACACCTCCAAGAGGAAAAGAGGGAGAAATGAAAAACAAAAACGAAGTAAGAAGAAACAAGGCTCTGTGAGGAACGGTGAGAGCCGCCACTTCAGGGGGCCTGCCACCCCCAGAGTGTTTTACACACATTCTCACTGAGCCCTTCCAGCGCCGGCACGAGTGGCTGTCCCCACTTTATGCACGGGGAAACTGAGGCTCAGGGGTCCCAGGGACTTGCCCGGGTTCACACCACTAATCAGCGGTCGAGTGGAGGCTGGAATTCAGACCTGCTTCTATTGCCCATGACTTTGCTGCTATGTCCGCGGATTCATAAAAGGGTGCCCCGGAGAGTGCCTCCCGTGTATGTTAAAGGTCGGGGCTGCTGGTGGTCGGGCACGGATGGCACAGCCTGCGCGCTGGGATTTTTAGAAGCTCCCCAGCAGATTTACAGCGCAGGGAGTTTTAGGAACCACAGTCCCGGAGCCCAGGTCAGCAAACTGGGGTTCGCAGGCAAAAGCAGCCTGTTTTTGTATGATTCATGAGCTCAGAATGGTTGGGGGGAAATCAAAAGAAGAATATTTTGTGATATGTGAAAATTATTAAAAATTCACAATTCAGTCTCTATAAATAAAGTTTTCTTGGAAGACAGCCATGTGTATTCATTTGCATATAGCCCCTGGCTATTTTTATAAAGGCAGGGTTGGGAAGAGGCGGCATGGCCTGAAGTACCTAAAATATTTATTATCAGAAAAACTTTGTAAACCCCTATACTAGAGTCCCTGTGAACAGCTAGAATGATAACCACAACTGAATGCTTCATTTGATTTTATTTGGGAGCTATATCTCATTCATATACATACATACATACATACATACATATATATACACACACAGATACGTGTGTGTGTGTGTGTATATATATGTATATATATATGTATATGTATATATATTTTTTCCCTCTTTTCCATTTGTGCTTGTACTTCTTGAAAAGTGGGCAGAGGCACGGGCCACATCTTGTGCCTTCCCATCAAGCAATTAGCTTCAAAGACCCTTGCATAAATTTCTGCCTCTCTCTGCACCTTCAGTGTTTAATTCTCTCCAAGTTCCTGTCAGTTCCCATCAAACTTTCAACAAACAGATTCCAAGGGCACTTCTCCCGTTACCCACAGGCCAGGGCTCTGTGCTTCCAGGCGGCTTCCTTCCTCCTCGGAGCTAACTGGAGACAACAAGGAGCCCTTGAATTGTCTAAGGGTCCTTCAGGGGGATTAGGCATGGGCAACAGGTTGCTTCCAGTGATAGGACTCCAGTATCTCCTGTCCTCTTTGTGCAGAGGCTGGGAGCCCTGCCAGCCCAGCAGCCAGTTTCTTTGTATGCAGGGCAGGGTTGGTCCCCTATCAGAGGAAGGTTGCCGGTAGATTGCTCTGAAGGCCAGGCCTCTTAATCTCATTAATATCCTGATTGTCTTCCCCAATCTAGTGGCAGCCCATGGGGGTGATACCACAAGATAAAATGACCTTCAAATTTAACAGATCAAATGACAATCAGATAAAGTCCCTATGAAGGAGAACATTGGGCCATGTCCACCACTGAATTCCAGGTCAGTACCGAAGGGTTTCCTCAACTAGTAAGTGTTTCAAGGCAGGATTTATTTCTCTTCTGAACCGAAATAATCTGCTGCTTAGGGATGATGGGGCTTATTTGCTACGGTGACATTTGCTGCCCGAGATGAATATTTTTACAACTGCCCCCATAAACCCCCTCCCCTTGTCTGCAGCACAGGGAGGGGTGGAGGCTCCAGAGGTGAGCTGGGGTGCCTGCACTGTCGAAGAAGCCTCATTAAGTTGTTAAGACATTTAGTGCCCCAGACAGTGCTGACTGCAAGGGCAGTTCAAATCCCCACCCAGATGCGGATGGGGTCGTGAAAGACGGGGCTTTGATTTCTTCCCTGGACAGGGCACGGAATCCACCTCGGTCAGGGGCAACAGTTGGGTTGGGGGGAAGCAGTAAAATAACCAGACTGAGAGACCCCCACCCTTACCCCACCTCTTTGGCCATGCTCTCCCAGAGTGTCATTCAGAGGGGAGCAGTAAAAATGTGGGAGAAGAGGCACTGTGTGGGGATCGTGTGTGTGTGTGTTGGTTTTCAGGCCTGAAAAGTTCTTACCATCTGCATAAAGCAGAGAGAAATGGTCAGTGTACAACAGGTCAAAACCCGTCTCTGTGACTTACTATGTGAACTTGGGCAAGTTACTTAGATTCTAAACTTCTTAGCTTCCTCGACTGTAAAATGGGGATAAGGATACAGATGGTTTCTACCTGTCAAGGTTGTCAGGATTAAAGATGGTGCGTGTAGATGCTCGGCCCAGGGCATGGTACCCAGAAAGTGCTCAATCAACCCTAGTTGTTACGATGATTCCCCTTTGTTACAACCTCTGACACTTTTGAGATTTCCTTGGGTCCTGTGGATTTCAGCATCCAGGGAAACAACACAAGCACACAGATATCCTAGCCCAGAGTTTGGTTTGTCTGAGACCAGGGTTAGATCCCTGCAGGTGACTTGCAAGATGTGAAAGGGGATGAGACGCGGGGAGGATGCTCTGGTTTTCAGGCTCTGAGCTGACCATCAGGGCGATCAAGCCCCCTGGGCTTGGAGAGAGGACTAGAGTTCAGAGGGAGGGAGGAGTAGGCAGCCACAAAAGTGAACAGCTCCCATTAGGTAAAGAGGCATGGTTCAGGGCAGTGGAAAGTCACCCTGGAGGGGCTTCTGCTCACCTCTGTGCCTCCCTTTCTTTCCAGGAGAATGAGCCCTGATCGCCATCTGGAAAGGCGATCCAAGAGCGAGCAGCTTATGTGTGGGGCGAATGAAGGCTGATGAAGACCTTCTGCCCCTCCCTTGCTGTCGCAAGGTGGCTGGGTGATTTGCCGGAGGCGGCTGGAAGAGCTTGCTGCAGACTGGAGCGAAGGGTGCGGTGAGCAAGGGCCGCCACAGATCACGCAGCCAGGTCCCATGGCGTGGGCCAAGTCTAGCCCAGCTTCCATTCCATGCCAACTTCCTCCTCCTCCTGCGGCCGATCAATACGAGCACCAGTCTCCGACTGGTCCTCTTCCTTGCCACAGCCCTGCTCTCTGACCTTTGGGGGCCTTTCTCTTGATTCCGCTCCAGAATGGAGGTAGGGGCCATCACTCCGGGCCTGCTCAATGGCCTCAGAATGGGCTGTCATGGGGCCTATAACCAGGGACAGCTCCTGCTGGCAAGCGTTGGAAAGGGGGGTGCAGATAAAGGCCTTCCAGGCTGAAGATAAATGGCTGCCTACAGCCTGCTACAGTAACTTCAGGCCCCCAAGAAGAGCAAACAAAGGGTGCCCCTGTGACACTCCCTGGAAAGATGAAGGCCCATCAGCGGCAGCCAGGCTGGTTCAAAGCCCCAACTTAATTGTCAATTAAGCATGCATAAGGGACACAAAGCCATGACAACCCTGGGCTGCATGCTGATGTGTGATTGTAAAGCCAGGAGGGGCAACGCTGAAAACAGCTGATTCTGCTGACAGTGTGTTTGTAGGGCACCTTGTAACCAATCAGCCTCTGACAGAGGCAAAGCGCTCCTTCTGCCACTCCTATTGTGCAGGACATTCCAGGACCAGGGTCACACTGTGGTCACCGTGGGCAAGTGGGCCACAACGTGCGAAGCGTGGCTAGGAGGGAAGGGGCTCTGTTAGCGAAGGGATGCTCTCCTCTCCAGGAAGAGACTTTAAGAGAAAGATTTGTCTCTTAGGGGCCTCCGGTCCTCCTGGCTCAGATGCTGGTGTTTGGAGGGGAAGGTGCGAAAGAGGGAAGGAGGTGCAGGGTGCGGAGACGGGGGCCTTATCTCCCTGGTTCAGCCAAAGAGGCTGCTAGTGCTGACTCTGGGCGTTGGTCTCTCCTCTGCCACCAAAGAGCTCTTTTTGTATTCTGCATCCCGTCACATTTTGGGCCTGGTTAGAGACCAAGAGGCCCCACTTTCGTCATGGAAACCGTGATGGGAAGTGCACCATGAGGCTCTGCAGACCAAGGCCTTCCCTGAGCGCTGGGCTCCGTCTGCTGTCTGCAGAGCCGCAGGTGTTTTCTCTGGGAGCCCCTGGCACGGCTCCTTCGCTGCCAGCCCTGGTCGCCCGAGGACGGAACCCTGGAATCGATCCTCACATCCTGCACACCGGGCACCCACCCAGAGGCCCAGGGCCGGGACATATCTCACTGCCTCTTAGGAATAAGGCTCCAGTGTGTGAAATTTAAAAGGCAACAGCCGTCCGCTGCCTGTCAGGTTTTCCTCTGCCACTTGTACAGTCCTCTGTCATAATAAGAATTAGGATAATGACAGTAGTTATGGCTTATTGGGAAAGGTGGTATTTACACATTTTCTCATTTAACCCTCACACGGACCCTAGGAGGGAGGTACTATTTCTCCATTTTACAGACAGGAAAGTCAGACTCGAAGAAGTTACATGAATTGGCCTCACTACAGTTATGGGAATTAACCTGGTTGGTTAGAACCAGGATTCAAAACCAAGTCCGGAGAATCCAGTCCCAGGGTGCCGACAAGAGCTGGCTTGATCAACGCTGAGTGAAAACTGAGGTGAACAGAAAGGCAGCCAATAGAAAAACAAAACAAAACAAAACAGTGTCCCACACTTATGGCTCTATGAATAGCAATCTGTCCCTAAAAAGATGCATGAAGCCCCCAAAGATGACCTCAGTTCCCAGCTGGTTCTGTGGGCTCCACGCTGAGAGGATGCCTTCCAACTAGATAACAGACTCCCAAGGGCAGGGAACGTGTCTCACTCATCACTAGCACGGTGTCAGGACTTGGCACGTACGGCGTGAGAATCAGCAGGCCTCAGTTTCCTTCTTCAAAAATCCCCCCCTGTTCTAATGTCCCATGGTTTTTAAAAAGGCCAAGACCTCTGGGGACCCCAGAGAATCTACTGCCAGTAAGATGTGCCTTCTCAGTGATCAGAGGGGTCTCTGGGCCCTGCCGAGTCTCCAGGACCTGCTGCCGTCCCTCCAGTCCCAGCTCTCTGGGCCTCCTGTCAACACAAGGAATGCCTAAGCTAATGGCTCTGTGGTGACCTCACCACAACCCCAGCTTGTCAGAAAGCTGCTGGGCCTTTGTTTGGCTTGCAGGCTCCCTGACTTTGGTGTGGAGATCACAAGTCCCAGCACAATAGCCATTGTCTTCTCAATAATGCCCCTTGCCCCAACCACGCCCCCCGCAGCTCCCAGATCCAGCTCCATGGATCACTGCGGGCAGCAAGTGCTCCGGTGCTGCTTGGTGCCGGTCACCAGCCATTTGCCACTGTCCTCTGAGACCTGCTTTGGGTTTCCATAAAGGGGCTAAGTTACTCTGCAATCAGGCCAGTACTGGTCTCGGGGCTTCACTGCCTCTCAACAGTAACCCAGACTTTCTTCCCATGTGGCTGAGCCCTTCCCTTCAGTGGAAGCTGGGTCCAGAGAAGCTCCGAGCCCTGGCCTGGACTTCAGGCCGGACAGTTGCAGCCTCCCAGGGACCCTTGAAGAGGTCATGCTATGCGAGGGTACAGTGTGGAACAAATGCTTGGATACCACCCAGCTGGTGGCTCTGAGCCTGCAACCCCCCCGCCACACAACACTTAGGTCAGCTCCAGATCTCAGGCCTCTCCCAGCAGAAGGGCAACCAGCAGGCCAGCACCCCGAGGTTAGAAACGGTGCTCGGCCCTCCTTTCACAAGCCCTATCCCAGGGCAGGCAGGGGACCACGACACACTTAGTCTATATGGCCACCAGACGGGCCTCAATAAGCACACCCATTCTGGGAGGCCAGCTTTCCTGGACGAATTGAATGACGCGGCGCTCAGCGTTTAGGGGTGCTTTTCCACAGTGAAGGTGTGGGATTCGATCCCGACAAGCCCGTGCCCCACAGCACAGTCATCTTAATCCAGGCTGGGGCCTGGCACACTGAAACACAGTGACACACAGCACTCATTCGCCAACTCATCACTGCAAAGGTTTCAAGTGACTGGCTCCACCCTAACTCTGGCAGAGCACAGATGCCAACAAGCAGAGGCCACCCATAGACTGGCCCTTCCCCAAGTGTCCCTGGGCTCCTTCTGCTGGAGCTGGACAGAGAGCCCTGACAGGAGATACGGGCAGGCAAGCTCTCTGCCTGTAGTTTGGAGCTGGCATATCAACAAGGTAGCCTTCTCGGTCCAGTCAGATGGCGGCACTGGCCGGCGGAGTCGGCAGTCACAGAGGGACCAAAAAGGGGACCAGAGAATGGGGTCCCTGGAGGTTGAGCAAGGACTCAGAGGAAACCTGGCCACAGCCACACATTATTTTCATGAGAATATTCTGGTAACAGGAGGGGGCCAGGCCTTGGGTCATCCCAAAGCATTTTCTTCTCTAAAAAATCTTGAGGCAGATGAGACCCTTGGGAGAAGCAGGCTGGTTGGGTGGTCAAGGAATGGGGTCCAGGGCCTGCTTACCTGATAGTTTGTTGGGAGGAGAGGCGCTGGGCTGGTGGTGGGGGGAGCCGTGGGAGAGCAGGGGGTTCAGGCTATGCGTCTGGTTGGAGCTGTAGGCGTCCATGGCCAGCTTCTGCCGGAAGGCCTCCTCTTTCCTGCGGTTGGCAAACCAGTTGTAGACACGGACCTCAGTGACTAGGTTCGAGCCCAGGCCGTGGGCTTTGGAGGGGGACACACCTCGCTGCAAACACTCTGCCCTGAGAATGGATAAAGGGGAGATGGTGAGGGAGGGTGACCAGGAGGCAGCTGGTTGTGCTTGTCCCCCAAAACATAATCACAGTGGTTTTGGTTAGGAGTGGGAAGAGACAAGGAGAGAGTGGGAGCCTGGGAAAAAGCCTGTCCAGAGAAAAAGCTGCCCTTGTAGCTCTCTGAAGAGAAGCCTGGAAGGGGGCTGAGCACAGGCACCAAGCAATCTCTGTTGCCTGGGAGCCAGGGGCTCGGCCTCTGATGTGGCTCCAGGGAGAAAAGAGCAAGCGGGGGCCGGCACTGCGGAGGGAGGGCCCGGACCGGGCTTCCTGACGCCTCCTTACGTTACTATTCTTCCCACCCCTAGAAGGCAAAGCCCTTTGGCTGGCTGTCCAAGTCCCTTCACGGCACTCTTAAGGAATTCTGGTCTTTGGGGTTTGGACACCCCAAAAGGGCACCAGGGAAGCCAGATACCTTATTTTCACTGCAGGAGTCCTACCAAGGAGCAGGCTGGGTGAGATATAAAGGAGGGCGTGCAGAGATGGCCGGTCTCTAGTTTTATGTTTGCTGATGAACCCCCAATTCCGGGCATGAGAGAGATCCTTAGACACCACTGGATGCTGTCAGGGGACAGAGCACAGCCCGAGGACTCTGTGACATGCATAGCTGATGGCTTTGCCTTCCTACTTTCTGGCCTGACCTCCCTCGCCAAATCGTTCCCCTGCCAGAGCCAGTCCAGCCCGAGACAGACAGACAGAGAGAGGAGAGAGAGAACGAGAGAGAGAAAGAGAGAGAGTGCGCATGCGCACCCATAGGTCTTGGCCAGAGCCGAGAGCAGAATTTTAACAAAGCCACTGTTGGAGCCTGGGAGGATGGGGCAGGAATGAAGCATAAAGTTATCTCAAGGATTTCTAATAGTTTTCTTTAAAATTACACGTAGAGGTAGGGTGGACCGAATAGATCCAACCAATTCTATCTCCCCTGCCAAGTTTCCTTTTGGACCAATGCATGCATGTACGACTGGTTGAGGACAGAGCCAGTCTATGGCTGAGGGATAGCTTTTCCCTGGTCCATATGAAGGTCGTACACATGAGTCTCACCTCACTGGCATCATATTTTAGACCAGCACTCTGCAGAGTACCTTTCCTGGAATAACAGTTCACAGGTGTAGTCCCCAGGAAAAAAAGATTCCATGGTAACAGCCACTTCAACAAAGCTAAGTAGGTTGCTTAACTGCAGGGCTTCTCAGAGCCTTTAAGACTCCCTAAGAAGAAGTATGCACAGGGTGTTCCTCAAATTTATCTGTGAATGACTTGAAATTAGAGTTCCGTGGAACATACTTTGGGAAACCCTAACTGAGCCACACTTATCTGGGTAACAAGCGTCTCAATGTCCAGGCCTGAGGGGATGGATCTTGGGTCCATGCGCTTGCCCACCTGCTCGGGTGGGCTTCTGATGGTGTTACCTGTTGCACTCCTCCACTAAGGCCTCCCTCTCTTCCTTGCTGGGGTTCTTTTGCCGGTCGTAGGCCTGGTACAAGATTTGCTGGGATGCGGGCCCCCATTTGAACCGGTTGCGACGCATCTTCTTGTTGGGGGGCTCAGAGCAGGCATCATCGGACTGCCCAGGCCCCTGGCTCTGTTGGCTGAACTCTGGAAAGAGAAACAGCAGCTGATCCTGACTGCCT
This sequence comes from Mormoops blainvillei, assembly GCA_004026545.1. Classification (NCBI taxonomy): domain Eukaryota; kingdom Metazoa; phylum Chordata; class Mammalia; order Chiroptera; family Mormoopidae; genus Mormoops; species Mormoops blainvillei. Next base: position 606,287 of record PVJD01000105.1, read on the forward strand.
TTGTCTGTCATATTTCCAGAACTCTGGACTGTCTGGTTGAATTCTGAAAAAAGAGAAAGGAGTAGATTTGATAGGGTCTACAGCCTTCACTTGGCAGACAGACAGACAGACGAACATAAACATTTTTATTCCTCTCCCCTAAGCCTTGTGACCTGCTGTTATTGTATGAGAGGGTACAGAGCGGAGAGTCACTCACTGCCCACTGCCTCACTGCCCACTTCAGCCCACACCACCAAAGCCACCCCTTTCTTTTCTCTGAAGGAGCTCAAAGGTGGCCAAGCATTGTTTTAAGAGCGATTTATTATTACTTTTTCCCATTGGCTCACCGGCCTCAGACATGAAGCAATACTCTGTATCCTGAAACTTTATATTTCGATGCCAAGGGAATGAACTTAACCAAGTCTCAGGTCTCGGGGAAAACTGCTCAAAGGTACAATTTGCAGTTGGACAAAATATTCAGAAACTGAAAATAGCTCCCCCCACACCTTCTCTCCCTTCACATATCCTAGGTATCTACATTACAATGTTATGCTCTTAGGAAACCCCAAAATCCAAGGTTTTGACAGCAGTTTTGAAATAAATACAATTGGAGCTCTGTATGGGAAAGAGAAGGGGTTTTTTAAATATCAGATAATTTCAAAGGCAACAGTGTGTGTGTGTCCAGGGGTCCATTTATGAGGAAAAAGTCTATAGACCCACCCATATATTTGAAAGGTGGCAAATACAGATGATGGTAAACACAGGACTCTTCTAGGAATGACATGAGTTGGAGAAAAAATAAATGCAGATGGAATAATGCTTCCTGTCTGTCCAGCTCCCAGGACCCAAGCATGCCATGGCTGTCAATACATTGTGGTTGAAAGAATGAAAAAAGGATGGCACGTTGCTCTGTGATAGTCCCCTAGCCTATAAGGCTTAAGGGAGATTTGATATTTACGTATGGAAGAAGAGAGCTTTGTTGTTCTCTTCCTTGCAGCTGCATGAAGGAGGGTTCGCTGGGGTGACTGATTCTACTTTACAGATGAATAAGCATAGAAGCCAAACACCCTGCTCGACAGGGACTCGTAACAGGTCCATTTCCTAACTCTTTGTCCCCATGTGCTGGACTTTGTTTTTCTGTCTTGGTTCCTGACGTCACTCCCATGGGTCTCAGAGACAACTGGCTCCAAAATCCTCCAGGTTCAAATTCAGGCCATGACTTAATGCTTGAATCCCCTCAACCATACCCTACCGCGTAGCCCTCCATTCTATACACCCCAGCAACGGGAAACTTACTGCCAATCTAGGGATTAACTTCCATTTTGGTCCATCACAAGGAGCAGTGGGCCCCTGACACTTCGGGACGTAGGACCCCAGCTGCAGGTGAGATTGGGCGCTGTTTAGCTGACTGCTGACCGGCCAAGTCAATAAACAGTCTCCCTGGCTGATGAACTGAACGTGTCACTGGGGCCTTTTATTTGTGTCCCACACACTCTGGACAAACCTCCGGCCACTTAGGGCTCTGGTTCCCAACCATTCCTTTAGATACCTTAGCAGAGTTTCTGCCAAATTTACTGGTAGGGGGTCACTGACTCAATGGGATAATGTAGAGCCCCAGCCAAGTAAAATCCCTGGTCTCTCAGCCTCCCCATCTGTGCAATGGGACTCGGTGAAAACCTAAGGGGCCCTAAATATCTTTAGAACATCTACCTCTCGTCAGCACGACGATGTTGACCCAAATTCCTATGGGAGTTATACTTTTCAAAGGGCTTTCACGCCTCCTATATCATTTGGTCTTCATGGCAGCAATCACAGTGCAGGTACTTTAGGGACAATCAATCAGAGGGGCAGAGAGAAGCCCCCTGCTCAGAGGGGTCTGTCTCAGTGTCTCCTCTCCTCCTCCTGGTTCTCTGGAATCACCGGGAATAACAGCCAAGGCCAGCATGGGTTAGATCCAAGGGCCCAGGATCAATCTGAGGTTCTTCCCTTGACGTGAATGGATGTAATGAAAGTTCACATTTATTGAACCATTTCTATGGTGACGTATTGAGCCAAGTTACTTAAATGTGTCCCTTTGTCTAATTCTCACAACTTCTCCATTTAACAAGTACTGCTATCTCTATTTCACAGATAAAGAAACTGAGATTCAGGCTAACTAAGTGACCTGCTCGAAGTCACACTGACAGGGACACGAAGCCAGGATGCGAACTCAGCCTGTAGACCCTAAGGCTCCTACCCAGCGGCCTTTGTATCGCTTCTCACTAAAAACAAAACACAAACGATACACCTACAAAACCTTCAAATCTGACTTATGTGAAGGTAACAAAACTGAATCCTGAAGTTTGGTCTGTGGTGGGTGTGAAGCACTTACAAGCACCCATTGCGTGGGGGCTGCCTGTCTGTCAGCTGCCCCTTGAGGAGGCAGCAGCCCGCACGGTATTCAGAACCCAGGGCATGCTGGGATCAGCCCAGATGACTTGCCTGTAGGTGCTCAGAACATCTAGGCTCTCTTCACCTCAGGACCTTGGCCCTAGCCTCTCTCAATTTTTGAAGAACTAGACTTCCCCATGTCCTCTAGCCACCACCAACTCTCTTTTAGTTCTTTCTAGATTAACTGGGTGGTGGCGGGGTGGGGTGGTGTGTAAGAGGAGAAAGAAGATGTTCACTGCCAATAAAAATTAACTTGGAGAAATTAGGTTCAGTAGCCTCTTTATAGGCTCAGAAGCTGGCTTGGACAAGGAGATTCTATGTGCATAGAAGGGCCCATGAGTATTACTTCAAGAAAATTTGTTATCAAGTAATACCTTTTTAAAATCCTCTCCCCTCTTTCTCCTCCCTCCCACCCCATTCACCGTGTCCCTCTTTTATGTATCTCACTTCCTAATTTTTATCCCATGACTGTGTGTTATATTCATCAATCGGATTTTGGTTCAAATGTCACCTCCTCTAGAAGCCCTCCATGATGTCTCCAGGCAGTTTAGCAATTCCTCTGATGTCCCTTGTACATACCTTTATAACAGTCTTTAGAAAGCAGTTGTCATTATTTATTCAAACATTTCATCCCTCCATTAGGTTGTAAGTCTCTGGAGAAAAGGACCTGTGTATCCCATAGCCCAGCACAGTGCTTGGCACCTAACAGGAGCTCATATAATATTTACAAAATGAACACATGTTTCTTAAGTTCTTAAGTTTTATGTCTCATCTGACTTTGAACAATAACAACAATTTTTTAAAAATCCCTTGCAGAGACCATCATAAATTTTTGTGAAATGCCCCTCCCCAGGTATCTTCTGGGACTAACTTGTCTTTTTAGAAGCTTCCAAGTTGGCCTTTCCTGCCTCCTCCTTTTTTCTGAAGGGGTTCCCATTGAACAGAGAGGTAGCTCAAACTAAAGATGTCACATGGGGCTTGGACCCTGATAATGGACTTTTCAGGAATTACAGAGAGTTGCTTCATGTCAGAAACCCAAATTCTTACAGAACTTCTCACTACGGAGGAGCGCCTTCCCCAACAGAGCAAAGAGTCCTCACTTTGCTGCTTCAAATCTGTCCATTTAATGCTTCCAACAAAAGAGCAAATGACCATAATATGAGATGAATGCCTAAAAAAACCTTTCCTTCCATTTTGAAGGCCTTTCCAGCCCCAGACATTGAGACAATAAATACTGAAACAACCACTTTGGAGTAGTGTATGATAGAAAATAAGAGTGATTTTAAAAAGTGGTTATCCAGTCACAGAGGGAAAAAACCCAACCCAGAAAGTGATGTTAACTAATATATTGACAAAGACAGAGAAACCCACAAAATTTTCCTAGGAAAAGGGTGGGATCAAAATAATTCAAGTATAATGTTAAGAATATACTTTCCTAAAATTAAAAACTGTATGTCATTCACATTCTGTTCATTTGAATGAAGTTCAAACTTCCCTAGACTTCAAAATAAAAATCTCTCAGTATTCTTGAGTGAAAGAAATCTTGGGACAAAAAAGACATTTGGGGATGAGAATGAGAATGACAAGACAGGACTGGTCAGAGTTCCAAAGGCAGACACTTTTACCGTGTCCTGGCTTAGCCAAAAGCAGCTTCTTCATTAGACAGGGTCACCAGCTGAGGTCCCCAAACTCTACCAATTTTGGTAAATGTGAGTAAGCACCTTACATTGTTTCAGAACTCAGTCACCTCCACCCCACCCCCTACAAATAACAAGGTCAGGTTGTGAATATATGTATATATACAAATGTTCTCTATTTTTTTAATAACTTTTTTCCAGAAGGGAGAAAAAAAACAGTAATGGTGATCAATATTATTGATCACTAGGAAATGCCTTCTTTGGGACCGCTAATCTGTGGTCACGTGTCAGGGGGAGCTGTGTTGCTTACTTTGAGGATGATATTCCACTGTTACCCGCTTGGTTTCAAACAGAAAGATGTTGGAAGCAGGAACCAAAAAATTCAAGGTAAATTGCACATACTGAAGGACTTGTCAAAACACCTGGCTGGGTACTAAGGGACCGTGGAAGAAGAAAATGATATTAGCTAATCCATCATACAGCAACTATAAAGGCCAAATCCACCTGCCAGCTTCCTTATATTTACCAAGCGCTATGCAGGCTTTCTGATGAAAGGAAAACTGAGGGATCCCACAGGGGTCAGAGTTAGGGCAAAGGTCACTCCAGGTTGAGGCAGAGGTAGAATTAAAACACTTACGTCGGAGGATCTCCCGTTGCTTTCGGACATACCAGGTGTACAGGGCAGCGCGCTTCTGGGTCTTCATAGGAGTGCCCTTGTTGAGATGCTGTGAGAGGTGTGACTGGTTCAGACCCGTGACATCGACCACCTCCCTCTGGGGGATGTTGTGTTGCTGCATATAGCCCTTGATCATTTTGGCAGCCCTCCAAGGGTCCTCGCTAGACAGATAAACAGATGGTTAGGGTGCTGGTGAAAGCCGTCCCGGGGAGGAATATTCTCTTTCTACGGGTTTTACCTAAACTCTGTGCAAAGCTCTGAGCTTCACCTATTTCTTCACCTGTCTAAACTAAATCCTTGGGAGAGATGTGAGGCCAAAATAGAACTTATACAGTACTGTACAAAAACTTCTGTACACTATGCACCATCCCTTTCTTCTGAGTTTAGAGGGGGGAAGATGAAGATGACTTTCTGTCTTCAGGATTAGGAAAGCACTAACTGCACTCTCTCTCGTTAAGCAGAAAGAAAAGATTCTATTTTATTTTGCTTTCCTTCATCTTCCTAAGATGTGAGAGACTTAAAAGGAAGGAGTCCCAGTGGAAAGTAGAGATACCATTAGCTTGGGACTGGTTGACTGAACCTATAACGACGGGGGTGGGTAGTGGTAACAGTTTCTAAATTTACATTGACCTCACCCACATTATTTTCCCTCTGAATGGGTGCCTCAGTTTCTTGTCTTATTAAATAGGAGTAAAACAAATATGTCCACCTCCTGAGATGCAAGGAGGATTCTTGGCCAAATGCTACACTGTTTTCAGAATTTTAGAAAAGTTTTAAGAAGTACAATAATGTTCTTCCCTGGGACTGAAAAATCATTCCATTGAAGCAAGCAGGTAAAGTTTAAAAGAAAAAAAAAAATGCACCACGGCCACACCTCCAAAATAAAACCGAATGGGGACGAATACTTTCAATTTCTAAATAGATATTAATGATCCCCAATGCCTTGTTTTCCTGTATTACTACACTGTGCCCTGATAGGGTAAGAGTATTTGGAAGGCAAGTTTTCTCCTCAATTTTAAGTTTGAAATAAGAATTTGCTTATATTTTTCATTTCTTATAAACACAGCTGTACAAAAAGGCTCCTTTAGAACCATGTGTTGATGCCTTTAAATTTTATTTATTTAAAATGTTTTCAACTTTGCTGATATCTTTTCTTGCTATTGAATAGGTGACTTGAAACTGAAGGGTATCATTTAAAATAAAAAATTAAATAATGTACAGTATAGAAAAAAAGTATTTAAGAAGAAATACATCTACATATACCCTTTGTTTATTGCAGCTACATATTTAACTAAAGAAAAATCTCAGCATCTCTTTACTTTTTGGTGATATATGTAATAGCCTGAGAGAACATGAAAAAAAAATGAAGGGAAATAATTAGTTTCAGATAAAACAATAAAAAATGGTGTGAGGCAGAAGTCAAAACAGATATAGTATTGCAGATTAAATACCCAATTTACTTCTAAATGGTGCCTATACTGTGTCAAATAGAATAAATTTTGTTTGATGAATTAAAACTGTAATTAATTACAGATTGACTAATAATTAAACAGATATTTTGTAAGCATTTGAATAACTGATAATTTCAGCAGTCCTTTGATATTAAATTTGTGAAAGCAGATATTTTGAGAAACGCAAGTTTTTAAGATTAATTAATTATAAGTTAACGAATTTCTCAAGAATTTATAAAGGTACTTCCAAGTAATACAAGAAAATAAAGTAACAACAAGACCAACAAAAAAAGGAGAGAGAAAATGTGGTACGGTTTCAAACACGGAGAAGTTACCTTTAGTAAGAGCAAAACAATGTAACACTCTGGACATACCCGTGTAAACATCAGAGATCATTTAAAAGCTTATTTCTGGTGAACATTCCCACAGATACTTTTAGGGTAGAAATGCACTTTCAACAGATAGGGAAGTCTAAAGTTAGAAAAAGTATTTGCATTTTAAAAGTTAATACTGCTTTAACAGATTCTTTCGCTATTTTTGTTTTGCTTAAATATTTTTACCTGTGTTCTAAGAAACCTAGCGAAATAGTGTAATGTTCTAAGAGCTAAGGGTTCTGTGGAAAGAGTGAATTAGCTCAATAATTGGAAAGGTTTTAAGGAGGGGGGCAGGAAAACCTCACTGACTATGGTAAACCTTTAAGTCCGCATTTAAGGACTAGGGTTGGGGATAAGATGGCGTAGTTATACCTTTACAGCTCTCTGACCCCAGAATTTACATATATTCGCCAGGAAGAGCCCGGAGAATTGGTTACTTTTTAAAATTTGAAAATCCACCTCATGTTTAGTCTTTCCAACCCCGATAAGCAAGCACACGGACCAGGAGAAGCGCGCACGGCCATTGTGTTCCGAGCACAGGTGTCAAATGCTCGACCTGGGCGCGGCAGGCACCGTCGGCCCAGCACTCTCCTTTTCAAACAATACCTTCGCAGCCCACGAGCAGAAACGCCCTGAACCCCAGCACGGCCTCAATTCTGGCTTCTTAGCGAGTAGCCAACTTTCCAAGCGCCAGCGCGCGCCAGCCCGGAGCCTGGCGAGTGAGGCCAGCTTGATCCGGAGCCGGGGACCGGCAGCACGCAGTCCTCGACCTTCCTTTCTCTTCTAGAAGGTGCGTTCAAGCGCTCCAAAAAGTGACTTTTCTTGTTATTTTCTTTCTGTCTTAGGGGAACTGAGTGGGCAAAAGTGGAGTGCTTTATGTCTGGCGCTGAGGAGCCGACTGTGCAGCGATCTGGGAACCGTTAGCAATTTCTTGAAAAATTACTTTAATAAAGTTCAATCACTCCCGAGGGTAAGGGAGGGAAAGCAGCACCAGCTTGGGAAGGGGAGAGAAACCTTGGGGTCTGTCCTGTGCCTCCACCCCGGCGAGGGTCTCGGGCCCCCTCTCCTTTCTCTCCGCCGGGCTGGAGCTGGGGCTTTGCGGAGGGCCGAAGGCTGAGCTCCGGGATCTGCACTGGGCTGTCCACCTACCCGGGACTGCAAGCGTCAGCCGCCCCAGCGGTGAGCCGGGGGGCTTGGCCAAAGCCCCCCGAAGCACCTGCGTGTGCGCTGGAAGCGGCGAACAACCCCGCGTCTGCGTTTTGATTTCCTTTCTTCTCTAAGGTGCATTTACAACTTCACCAATGAATAACCCGCCTCTCTTTTCAACCTAATCACGACTCTTTGTGTATCTTTCTGTTGATGATTTATAGGAATAAATTAATAACACCCTAACTCCACGTGCTGCAGTTTGTGTTACATCTGTGCTGCGTCCAGCCCCGGCGCGGGGCTTGGTGCCGAGGGGCGCCCTCGGTCGCTCGGGGTTTCCCAGATCCCCCAAAAGCCCGGCTAGAAAGTGGGCGCCTGGGGCCGGGCGGATAGGCCTAGGCCCCGCGAGCCACGGTAGCAGGTAGCGGGAGCTCAGTCCGCCAGGCCCTGGTCAACCCGAAGGCCACCCTGGCGCCCCAGCGTCTCCTTCCGATCCTTCTCACCTTCCCGCACCCGAACCCGGCGCAGGAAAGACAGCCAGGACGCTGGGGAACAACGATGGAAGAACCGCAAACCCACGAATTGTAGCGAAGTTCTTTTGGGAGAAAATCTATAAGCCCCCCTCACTGTCTTTGCTAGAGAGTAAGCCGCCGGGTCCCCAGATAACAAATTCAAAGGCAAGGTCATGTACCATTCCAAATCGCCACTGAGAGATTGCAAACTGCGGTTGCCCGAGTTCGGGACGCGACGTTGGTCCTGGCCCTGCCTTGAAATCGCGGCACTGAAAGTATCCGAGGCCACGCGAAGGGCTCGGTGCTAAAGCAAAGTGGTCGGGGGCGACGTGCAGCCTAAGGGAGCCTCTTGGTTCCTTTAATAATTAGTAACCAACTGTCAAAGTCCTAAGCCGGTCTACTCGGCCCAGCAAACGATCCCGAACCGGGAGCTAGACCGCCGGCCAACAGCCTGAACTCCCCGGGTGCGCCGGGGAGTCAGCGGCAAAATCCGGAAACGCCCTCCTTTCTCAGGTTGCGACCAGATCACTGCGGACTGGGGTTTGAGCTGCATCTGCCCCTCGCTTCCTTAGAGATGTGGTTTCTTTTGCCCCGTGCGGGTCCACCCTGACCCTACAACAAGCAAACATTTTCCTTTGCAAATCTAAACCGAGCATGGGCGCTGCAGATGGGAGTGCCCACCTGAGAACCCGACCCTCAGATACCGGCCCAGGTGCCGCCTTTCCCTCTGCAAAAAACAGCAGGACGCTGTGCGGTAGGACCGCCTGCGTTTTCCAGGACTGGAGAAACGCCTGGCCTGGGACTTGGGAGACCCGAGAGAGCAGAAAAGCCGCCGCTGTTTCACTACACCCACTCGCAACTTCAGTCGCGTAGGCAAGCCTCCAGGCAAAGGGGTCCACAGCTCGGGTTCTTCCAGACCGAGCTCCAGCTCTGCCGGGAGGGCCCGACCCCTCGGGCCCGGGACACTGTCCTGGGTAGGGCAAAATGAAGCCTCAGGGCTCCGGGCCGTCCGGTTGAGGGATTGGGAGGGGTCCAGGTGTTGGGAAAAGAAGCGGAGCGCCCCCCGGGGGACTTCTCTGGTGGGAAACAGGCATGGCGAGAGTAGTCGGGCGCAGTGTCGCTCAGGCACAAAGCCGGGGGCTCAAGGGATCGAGCGCAGACTTCCCACCTCGGTCCGCACCTACCTGAGCATCCGGTCCACCTCCGCCCGCTGCTCCACCGCCTCCTCGGTGTTGAGCGCTTGCAGCTCCTTGAGGATGGGAGGAGTGTCATAGTCGTCCCCGTCTTCGGAGCCCTCGTCCCCGGACAAGCGGCCCTTGGCGTGGCCGTTCGTGAGAGTATGGAAGACCGGCTTGGTGTCGGGTTCAGCCCCGCTCCCGGGGGACAAGGGCAGCGTCTCCAGCTTCACCCCGAAACTCGGGGATGGCAGCAACTCTTCCAAGGCCTGGACCAACACCTCCTTGGTGACTCCGGAGCTCAGCAGGGCGCTCAGAAGTTCTTGCTGGAGCGACGTGAGCTTGGACACCATTTTCCAAGGACAGAAAAAGAAGAGGGTGTGTGGGTGCGAGAGAAGAGGGTGGTGGGGAGTTTCACAAGCGGACCCCAAGTCCAGGAAGCCCCCCACCCTTCAGCCTCCAGACACCTGTTACTCCCTGGGGTCCCGGAGTCTCCTCCGAGAAGTCAGAAAACTTCTAACTGGCCATGATCGCCACCATTAGGCCATATAAGATATGCAAATCAGTGGGGAGGGCCCGGCTTTCGGCAAGATGCAAATGACCATGGGGAGGGGGGAAAATCGAGAGAGGGAGAGTTTGAGGGACAGACGTGGCGAGCTGGAGTCGCAGGCCAGAGCGGGGCTTGCCAGGGTCCATTGTACTCCGGATGGGGGCTGAAGGCCTTCTTGTACTGGTTCTGTTTATCAGCCAAACTTTAGCTGACCTTTGGACTTATTAAGCAAGTACCTTACAGCCTAGTGTGGAAGGCCCCGGGGCTTTTCCACCGGCCAGACGTCCGGCTTTAGTCTGGAGAAAAGACGAAAGTGCGCTCCGGGGTTCAGGTGAGAGCTGGAGGAAGTTGGGGTGATCCTGGAACACGGAGATGGAGGAGGAGCGGAGAGTAGAGGCCCTCGGAGGCGGCGGCCCAGCAGACGCAGGTGGTGGGCCCGGAGAGCCCGGCGGGCGGAGACACGGACTTTTTGGGGAGGGAGGCCGAAACCTGGGGGACGAGGGGGTGTAGGCAGGGTGCGTGCGGATTGCAGAGACCCCGTTTACTTCCACTTGGGTTGTTACCACTCTGCGGACCCCAGGCCCTGCCCGCCGGCCCTGGCGGTTTGGAGTTGCAGAAATGTCGCGTCTGAGCGTAGGCGAGCGCGAAGGAGGTGCAGGCTAATTTATGGCCGGAGGAGTAGCCGAAGTTGAGCTCCGCCGGCACCCGGGCCGCCCCAGCACCGAGCCGGGCCAAGCCGCGGGGTAGCTGGACTCCTGGGCCGTGCCCTCCAGTTTAAACCCGGAATATCAAAGCGCCTCCGCTTTCGGGGCAAAACTAGGATTTCAGGACCTCCTTTCTAGCAGTTGAAAGCGAGGCTTGGCCTGCATGCAGCTGGAAGGACAGTTGCAGCCGCGTGTCCCACCCTGACCCACTGACTTCTGGTTTATTCGCAGCTCCAGGACACAAGCGGTTCCCGCGGGCTGGGACCGCACTCGGCAGACGCGAGGGCGCGGCGGGAGAAGGCGCAGGTTAAGAGGGCATCCACGAAGCCGCTGAGGGAAAGAGGTGTTTTTCCACCCCGGCCTGGGCCAGGAAGGAGGCCGGAACCTTTCGGCACTGTTAGAGTTTCACATGCATCTCCCTGAGGCGTGGAGAGGGCAGGAAGGAGGCCGGAGGGCACCCTATCCTGACCTGCAGAAGAAAGAGGGAAACGATTTGTTGTTGTTGTTGTTATTGGCTTTTTTTAATCCACTGGTCGCAGAGTTATAGCTCCTGGGGCGTATGACACCCCTTACCCCTCTCTAAGCCTCAATTTAACCTGTAAAATATTGATACCTATAGTGCAGGGGGAGGGGGACTGTAAGCATTGAATGAGACCCTCTGAAACCCCTTAGTTTACTAATACCGTTCACACTATGCAGTCTGAGGAGGCAGGAAGCCAGTTCCCAGGAGTAAAATCGAACCCCTCTGGAGGTTTAGGATTCTCAAAATCAGGCAGACCCAGGGCTGGAGTTGGAGGGACTGGGAGATTAGGGACAAAAATTCACAAACCGCAGGGAACTTGCAAAGGTGCTTCTAAGCAAATTCTCCTACGTTTCCCGCTTTTAACAGATAATTGGGAGGAAGTTGGGGTTAGTTTCAGGAAGAGAGGAATTTCAACGTGAGGGCGGGGTGGTGGTGGGGGGGAAGGGTCAACAGCTTTCAGTCTGCTATTTCAGAGTCAAATCTAGGTGTATGAGGGCTGATCCTCCAGGTGTGCCTGACCCAAGTCAGGCTGTTAAGGAGGGAGGCTGCCTCTTAAGTACAGAACCTGCTACAGATGCCTGGTCCACAGGCGCTAGGAGCCAAAAACAAGGTGGGTGGTTGTGTGCATGCAGCCCAGGGGGAGGTTCGCACTATCTCAGTCTCTCTCTAAGAAAAGGGTAGTAAGTTCAAGGAAATGAAGTTCCTTCATTTCACCTTATTGTCTTCTAGTTTGTTGTGACATATGGCAGGTCTTTGACCCTTACAATTCAGCCCCCTGGGAGAACGTTCTCTGCCCACCCAACTGCCCTCAACCAGGAAAATGAAGTGTTGAGAGTAAATGTCCCTGGAGAGCGATCTCTTTTTCTGTCTCTTACTTGCTACCGTGATAGAAACAGTCAAGTGTAATGAAGAGCAGTTTCTGTGTTTAGCTGGGAAAACCCATTAAAAAACCGGCAATCGCTTCCCTTTTAAAAACAGAGCTTTGATTGTAGTTCCAACTGCTGTGTGCCCAGTCTGACGCTCAGGCTTCCTTCTCTCTCAAAATTCAGGTGGCAGCTAACCCCCTTTTACCCCTACCCCAAGCAAACCATGCGAACACACAGGAAGTTTAACAAAGCTTAGGGAAACTTCCTATGAATGTCCAGATAGTCTTGCAGGTGATCTATTTATATGCGGCAACTTCCTGCAACCCCCCTGCCTAGATTTACCTTGTATGTGCCACCTAGTGCGAGTGCTCACCAAGTGACTGCAACTATAGACCTGTGAACAGACCCAATACCTACACCTTCATGTGGAAATCGGAAATGAAAAGGGTTAGCATCCCAGCAGATAGTCCTTCAGGATGCGGAGTTGAAAATGCTAACTAAATGAATTATCTCATAAAACCCTTTGGTTAAACTTCCTTCAAACAGAGGAAACAAGAGTACAGTGAAAACACTCTTTGTTTATGTTTTTTGGTAGGATAAGGTGGCGATGGACTGATACAGCAGCCCCATTTTAAAGATGGGAAAATAAGACAGAAAACATTTTAAGGAGGTGGCTTGGAGCAAGTTAATAGAAAGACTGAGATTGGGGCTCAGGATTTTTAAACAGGGCTTTAGGATGAAGGAGAACCTTCTCCAGCTTTTACTGCTTTGGGAGATGGGAAGTTGAAAGGGGGGAGTCTATGAGGGAGAAGACGAAGATTCACAGCAGAGAAGGGAGGTTAGATGTTGAATCAAAGAGACTTAAATTTGGGCCTCACATCTGCTTAACCAGCTGTGCTACTTGGGCACGTTACATAATCTTTCTGACCCTTAGTTTCCTTATGTGGGAAATAATACTTGTCTGTTTTTTGTGAAGATTAAATGAATTAGCAACTGCAGGTTCCTGGAGTACGACAGGCTTACATATTTAGAAAGAAGAAGCACATCGTGACAACACACAAGGAAGAGTAGCAGCTGATATATTTGGGCTCTTCGATTCCCAGGTTGTTTTTGTTTTTGTTTTTTTTAAGTGTTACTGAATTTAAGGAGACCATATCAGTTTCTTCTACTCAAACAGTGAATCTGCAATTCAAGTCCCAAGATTTTCTATAGGAGAGGCAGTCCCTGGTTTAAAATAATTTGAGCTGGCTTATCACTCTCTGAAGGTCTTCTAAGCACCATCTTGGAATTTCCACAGAATGGCAGATGTGATTCCTGGGGACTCACCTCTCTTGTAGCTTTGCAGGATAAGTGATATTCCTTTTTTGCTCTTGTGCCCACAGCCTTTCTCCTACTTTCCCCAGTAAGCCTGCTTTGCTTACAGCAGGGAGAGCCTGCTCATCTCCATCCACTACTGCTCCAGTTGCCGGGACTTTCTCATTGATCCCAGACAGTCTCTAGGAGGCCTCAAAATGAAATCATCTCTAGAGTAAAACAAATGCTGCCCTACCCTGGTCTGAAGGCAATTGGGGGCCTTATTGTTAGAGAGCAGTGTCACAGCCTGGAGAACATTCTAGACTATAGCATTAGTAGCCTAAAGTTCTAGCTCTGGATATAACATTTTGGGGAGCATGACTCTTCACCTTCCCAAAGGTTTTTGTGAGTATTTTCTCTGGGTCTATGATCCTGCCTTTGAAAAATGGCCAGTTGGTCTGGATGACTATTTAAGTTCCCTAGCTTTTCTTTTTCTTTAAAAATTATCTTTTTAAATTACACTTGACTTACATTATCTTACGAGCTTTAGGTGTACACCCCAGGGATTAGACATTACGTAACTTACTAAGTGATCATCCTGATAAATCTCACTTCCCTAACTTTTCTATGACTTGAAATTCCTAAATGGTCCTAAATTGCCAGCGTGTCCATGTCCAGGCCTTTGGGCCGACGGTCTAAGAAGCTCAGGCCAGACCTTTGCGTAGTGCCGCATGCGGGACTTTTGACATGAAAAAAATGCACCACAGAGAGCCAGCCCCACGAGAGCAGGGACCTTTTCATATCTTTTTTTTTCAATTGAAATATTTTTTTGTATGTTTTATTGAGTATGCTATTACAGTTCATATCTTCCTCTGCAATGCCTGGGGAGAAGCCTGATACATAGCAGGTGTTCGGTAAAGTACTTGTTGAATAAATGCATAAGTGATTACTTCTAGATGATGTTTGCTTCCTTTTTTGTACTTCTCAATTTTCCAAGTTGTCAGCAGTGAAGTTATAAAATACCTTTCCCAGACACAAAAGGGCATATACTATGTGATTTCATTTATATGAAGTTAACAAGCAGGAAAAATTAATCCATGGTGATAGTTAAAATCAGCATTCCTTTTGGGTGGTCATAGGGATGGGTCACGAGGGAGCTTTTTGGTGTGCTAGGAAAGTGCTGTATCTTGATTGGGATTGTGGATATGTCAACAGGCTACACACTTAGGATTTGTGCCTGTTGCTGTAAGTCATGACTTAGTAAAGAGTAAATCGAATAATTCCAAAGCGTAAAATGTAAAGAGTGGATGGGAGTTACGTTCTTACTCCCTCCCAACTGGTTATTGTTGATGTGTGCCCATCCAGTTTCTTTTCCATTTAGCGTGTGTAGTTTATCACGATGAAAACCTGTAGACCAACATATCCCAGGGTTTGGCACACTTCTATAAAGTGCCAGATAATAACATATTTTAGGCTTTATGTGCCATACACCTTTTTCTCAAGTATTTAACTCTGCTGTTATAGACAATACCTAAATGAAGACATGTGGCTCTATTTCAATAAAACTATAAAAAACAATTGGCTGGTTGGATTTGACGCACAGGCCCCAGTTTGCCAACCATTGGATAAAGCGCCTATGGAAGTAGAAAAAAATCTGAGAGACCTGAGGGGCATCTCACTTCACTCCTGCATCTTCGGGATGAGGAGACAGTTTCAGGGAGGAGAAATGACTTTCCTACGAGATATAGCAGAGTGCACTAGGAAAATCCTGGCTTTGGGGTCATATAGACCAGATACTTTCTGGAAGGGGTGTGCGTATGGGGGGGGGGGTGCATGTTATTTAATTCCTTTGAGTCTTCATATGATCACCCTATGTAAATGGTGATAATAATGGAATTTATACCTCATAGGGTTATTGGACGAATTAAATTAGATAACAGAAAAACACCTTGTATGGGGGCTGGCACAAGCAAGACTTGTTTGCACAAGTGCCTTTTCAAACATAGCACGTGGCTCAGGGGCTCCCTCCCTCCCTCCATCCTTCCCTCCTTTCTAAATGCACAGCTTCTGGAGTAAGTTCACGAATAAACACTACCAAGGACCTACTATGTGTGAAGCCTTTTGCGGAGAGCTGCAAGGTAGTACCAAATGGATACGGGAAGATCTCAAATCCCATCCACCCCATCATTCACCTTCCTTTTTGGAAATCCCTTCCAGCTCTGTGCTTTCATTTCCCTATCAGATATTTGCCAGGGAAACTCTGAAGGGTAGAAAAAATTTCCCTCATTTTGATTTGACAATTTACATCCTTCTGCTGGGCCATTTTTAGAAATAGGGTGTTCCCAGTAGTTTGTAACAGATTAAATTAAAAACTAGTGGCCTAGTATGATATTAAACTAATAAATACTACACCTAGCAAAAACAGCCTTCACTCCGGAACAATAATCTATTCCTCTTTCTTCTACTACCCCCATAAAAAAGAAAATGAGGTTGGAAGTGGGCCCAGCACACAGCAGGTGCACCATAAATGTTTATTGAATAAATGATATGAGCGAGGCTATGGTGTTTAGGAAAAAAAAAAAAAGCCATGTCTTTTACTAAAATTCCTTGGAATCTGTTTTCAGATTAATATTCAAATAAGTGTTAATGAGATACCCTTGCCACACTCCTTTATTTCTCCTCACAAATCTATGAGATAGGCAGCATCATCCCCACTTGAATGACTAAGAACTGGAGGCTCCAAGAAGGTAAGGACTGGTCCAGGGACCCACAGTTAAGAAATCGAACCTTGGACTTGAACTAGGGTTTGCATAATCCTGTGCTAAGTGTCTCCTTTCTGGCTCTTTCCCATCTTCCAAGCCCTCTGCTCACTTAAACAGAGGGGGAGCCACAAAGAAACACCCTGAACGGTTTCTGAGTGGAGAGAAGTCTTGTGATTGTGTGTGTGAGAGAGAGAAGCCAAAGTCTTTCCCATCTAAGGAGATGCCTGCCACAGAAAGACCTTTAATGTTTGCTCAGAGTTTTATAGTGTGCAAAGATCTTTCTCCTTTTGTTTGATCCTCAAAACAGTCTCTCAAAGAAGGCAAGACAGGCATTCGTACTCACATTTCACAGATGAAGAAACTGAGGCTCAGAGAAGAAAAATGACCCCCCCCCAAAGGTGCCAGAAACACCATCTGTTTACCCAAGTCATCTGAATTTGGACTCCACTGTTTTCTCTACAACACAGTGTTTGTATAATGACAAGACTAGCACAAGGCGTAGCCCAGGAGCAGATACAAGACCTAGGAATAAGACGCGATAAGAGACCTCCGTTTCTGTTCCCAATGCCATGTTTCTGTGATGGAAAAGCTGAAAGGGTGTCAGCACAGGCGCTAGGTCCAATCTATGAGTCAGGAACTGCTACCCACTTGGTATTACCCTGTGTAAGAAGTCTCCTCTCCCACCCTAGTTCTTGGTTGCAGAGCAGGACCAGGGTGGACCCTGCCCCGCTCTGCCCGCCAGTGTCTGCTCAGAAATGCTGTTCATACCATACGCCTTAGGCATGAAGGCGACCACTGGGCTTCATGCTAAGGGATAGTATCCTTTAATGCTCTGGTAGCTAGACAAAGACTCTGCTTCCAGGCCTGGGGGTGGAAAGCCATCAGGGGTGCTGAATCAGTGCAGCAAACACTTACTGAGCACCTACTATGTGCTGGGCACTGCAGGAGGCATCCAACTTCAACATCTGCTCTAAAGGAGTTGGCTATATGGTGGGAGAGATAGAAAGGTATACATGTAACTTCTGTTGCCAGACGGAATGGAACAGGCCCTATAACACGCGCTGTGCCGATTGCGCTACAGAAAGCATCTCATTTACTCTTCATAACAGCCCCCTGAGACGGGATCATCATTTCTACTTTTTGTTTTCTCAGTGGACGCTCTGAGAGCTTGCGCGGCAGAAAGGCTGTTGTTGCACATACTGAGTTGAGATTCAAAAGTAGCTCTGTCCGGCTCCAGACATTTTCTGTACCAGCCAAGAGGCAGCTGCAGTGGTGGGATCAGTGTGAGTGTGGCTAGCTGTCAGGCTCATGTAGGTTTGAAATCTGTCTCTGCCACTTCCTAGGTGTGACCTTGGGCAAGTTGCCATCCTGAACCTCAGTTTCTTCAACTGTAAAAAGGAAAACAGTGTAGAATTTGGAAGGAAAGATAATGTATGTAAACAACTGGCACGATTCATAAATAGAAACAAATGTTAATAATAATACGAGCAACAGCGAAGTTCCGTGGGGCCTCAGAACCCTTGAAGGATAAGTAGAATTTTGACAAAGCGCCAGAGAGCATTTAAGGCAGAAAGACGAACTTAGAAAAGCTTAAAGGTCAAACCAGGTTCCACAACTTCCCCGAAAACTTGCTTTAACATTCTCGAGCTGCAGAAAGCTTTCCTGTTTAGTTCTGTCCCTTCTAATAATCTTCACCGCTCCTCCCCTCCCCCATCCCCGTAACCTTCCGGGGTCAGCTGAGGACTCACTCCTCTAGGAAGTCCCCACTTAATCCTAGGTTGAGTTCAGTGGTTCCCAACTGAGGGTAGTTTTGGCCCCTAGGGGAGATGTGGCCGTATGTGGCAGGGCTAGCTTCGTGGGAGTTCCTGGGGTTTATGCTCTCAGTCCATCTTGAAATTCTTAATAAATTTACCTTTGAATTTCTGTCCTGTAAGTAAGGTTTGATGGGACAATGGGGCGTGGCCCAGGGGCTTGGAGCCTCAGCTCGCCTCCTCCCTGAAGTTCTGGGATGGAGTTTTGGCTCCAGGTCCTTTACAACCCGGTGTCCCTGGCCCTGCGAGGACTCTCTCTCCTCGTTCCCACCTGACAACAATTGCTGCCATCTGGGCCCTCGGAGGACCTGACTGTGGGCACAGGGAGACAGGGGATCAGGTGTTTTAGCCCTGTGTATCTCAGGGTGGGGCATGACCTTGGTCATCCTGATCCAAGCTGGCAGTGCCATGGAGCATTAGGCAAGCCTCTCGCCCATCCTCATCTTTGCAATACCCTCGGGGGTTGCCTATCTGCTCTGGGTTGGAGCAGCAGCCATGGGCAGGGCAGATGCCTGGCTTGACTTCCATGCCCTCAGCGGGGGCACCACGCACAGGTCCACTGGCTGGGCAGAGGAGAAAACCGGCAGCTTATGGGCTGAGTGCACATGTGCCCACTGAGTCGCAGAGTGGGGCTCTCAGACGCCTACACGGGTTTGTACTGCCAGCGTCTCCATTTCGCAGGGCGTATGACATTAAGTAGCAAATAAAAAACAGAGCGTGAGAGCAGGAACAAGAGCAAGGGGGCACGGAATAGGCCACCAAGAAAATGAAATCTTTATATTTTAGGTTCTTTAATGACACTTTCTCCCTGCTTTTTGAACAAGAGGGTCTCGCATTTTCATCTTGCGGTGGGGTCCACACTTACACAGTTAGTTTTAATGTCTGGAGAGTTTTTTTACTGTCACGGCTACGGGGTGGGGTGGCTGCAGCTCCACTAGGCTGAGGCCAGAGGTGCTGCTAAACAGCCTACAATACACAGGACAGGCTTCAAAACAAGAGACGGAGCTGGTCCAAAATGTCGACAGTGCCAACATTAAAAAACCATGGGTTATTTGCTCCTTCTTTTTGCTTCCAGTATCCTCTGTGCTTATCGCTCTTCTAGCTCTTCATCCATGTTGTCTAAATGACCTCCTCACCTCTCTATTCTGGAAGCTCCTCAAAAGGAAGTTTGCATTTTTATTAATCTCTGTGTCTCCAGGACCTGAGGCACCATAGTAGGTCCTCAGTATTCCTTGACTGGGCTGACCAGCAGACCCTATGAACGTACCGTTATCAAATATTAACCTGTTATTTTTTACTACGTGTTGGACGCATGATGCCACTCAGTTCTTTTAAGACACTCCGTGACTCTATGTTTTATATTCTCTAAGTGGACTGTGAATACTTAAGGTGCAGAAATGACCTTTCCAAACCTGCCGTGTTATCAGTGGTGTTTAGAACAGTGCGCTGCCTGCCGCGGGTACTCTGTAAGCACCTGCTTGCTGACTTTGGCTTTGTGCTGATTCACTTTTCTGCATGTCCAAAGCATAGAATACATTCATTTATTCATTCAACGAACATCTATTTAAGCGTTTATTAAATGTGAAATGCTGGGGATTTAAAGACAATTTTTACCCCAAAGGAGTTCAGTCTGGTCAGGGAGCCAGAGAGTGTTTGAACTCAGCATAATTAAGCATTACAGTTGCTGTGAAATTAACCTCCAGGAGACTAAGAATAAAAAAGAGGAGAAATGATCCTGTGACCCCATTTCTAACGAACTCCCCTCAAGCCATGTTTGGTGTCACTTAGTCATTGGCAGCACTTAGTTTGTTTGCTTATCAAGTACCTTTCTATGTCAGGCGCGATTCCTGATACCGAAGACAGGGCAGGAAAAAAACAGAAGGCCCTGTCCTCACAGAACTACCCCTCCAGCGAGGGGGTGGAGGCAACAACAAAGCCAAGGAATGAGCACATAGATGGTGTGTCAGGTGACACATGCTATGGGGAAAAATCAAGGGCAGGGGACGCAGAGAGTGTAGGAGACATTATTGTGAGTGAGGGGGTCTTCCCAAGGAAGACTTTTCAAATGAGTGAGAGCCAAAAATCAAACTCGGTATAGTTTCTCTGTAGAAACAGTATCTCTTGGGTGTCGAGCCTCCGCTGCCCTCACTGTTTAGGGCCTGCAGTACACCTCGAGATCCCCTGGGAGTGCAGTCAAAGGCACTGACTATAAATAGCAATGAATTTAATAAAGTGTTATTCAGGGTTTAAGGGGCTTTTCTTTAAAGCAGAAACCGGTAAACCGTTTTCCTGGTTGCTGCTCTTAGTTAAAGAAAAAGTTTTGGTCCTGGGTGGTGTAGCTCAGTGGATTGAGCTCCAGCCTGTGAACCAAAGGGTTGCTGGTTCGATTCCCAGTCAGGGCACATGCCTGGGTTGTGGGTCAGGTCCCCAATAGGGGACACGTAAGAGGCAACCACACATTGATGTTTTTCTCCCTCTCTTTCTCCCTCCCTTCCCTTTTCTCTAAAAAAATAAAAAATAAATAAATAAAAAAGTTTGGGCAACTCAATCACATTATTTGTATTAATTAATTAACTTACTGTATATGCTATGGTATTAATATTTTATGCTTGTTATAAAGCAAACATAAAACAAAAGGTCATGAAGTTAATACAAATATAAAAATAAGAGCTAATATTTTCAGCCTGTACCCACAACCTGTCACCTTGTGGCCTTCACTCTGGGACCCCTGCTTGAATGCATAAAAGTACTACTACATTTTATTTTATGATAAGTGAAAACCTGGTTAGAGGTCACTAGATATCTGCCTCTCAGGAATTTTTGAATATTTAGAATAGGGAGGAAATTGATTGGAGCTATAATGAGAGAAAGGAAAAAAAGGAAGAAAAATGAGAAAAAGAGATAAGATTAATAAAATTTTTAAGTGGAAAAATAAATGGAGGGAAAGAAGTAAGGAAAAAGAAAGGAAAAGAAGAAAGGAAGGAAGGGAAAGAAAGAAAGAAAAAGAAGGAAGGAAGGAAGGAAGGAAGGAAGGGTGGAAAGGGAGAGAGAGAGGTAACGAGGGAAGGAGAGAGAGAAAGAGAGAGAGAAAAGAATGAAAGAAAAATGTCCCCAAGATGCCACTGGATAGAGGCAGCGAGGATTCTCTCTGTCCCCCTTTGCCCAGACCTCAGAGTGTTGGAAGAATGTCTGTCACAGTCTGTAGGTTGGACCTTGGCCCCTTTGCACACACTCAGAATCAGTGGCTAATGAAGTGGATATTGTTTTCTGGTCCACGTCTCTCACCCTATGGCTAATTCCCCTCTGTGGCCCTCACTTAGCAGTGGTGTCAGGAGTGATGTAAAGGCTGACATTTTCCCATCACTGTCCCGCACACCTCATTAACTTCTCCTTGCAGCTGGAGATGACCATTATGGTTTAGAAAAGCCGACAAGTTCTTCAGAGAGCCAAGGAATGTGCAGTTTCCCAGAAGTCTCTGGCCCAGGAGTTCTCCCCTGTAGGACATGGGAGACGACCTTCTGGTTTATACAGCCCAAGGAAGAAAGTCACGGTTGAAGCTCTCAAAGAGCCCTGGACGCCTTTTTGCTTTTTAGAGACTTGCTTTAAAAATAAAGGAATGAGACAAGGTGCTTAATGCAGAAGTAATCAAAGAATACAAAAGAATGCAAAAATAGTACACGAAATGACACAAAATGAAAATTCAAGCAATGTTTATTAAGTGCAATGTTCTTATTTCAAATTGGATCTAACCCTGGGCCAGGAGGTATGCAATATTTGTTGAATGAACAAATAAATGAATGGTGAATTTTCACAATAATCATGTGACGATATAAGGTGGGTAGTGCTTCAGGTAACTGAGGAAATTAAGGCTTAAGGAGTTAGGTGTCCAAGGTCGTGCAGTAAGCAGACAGCAAAGTCCTGAGCTCCACTGTCACTGGGATACTGCTTCCATGGGGCCCTTTCATAACCTTTGGGAAAATTTGTCACTTGCCTAGATGCTCTGGTGAAGCCATTCCTTCAATTCATGTATATTGAATACCTACAAGAAGACAGGCATAATGTGGGGCACAGTGTGGGGTGGGGCATAAAGCCACAAAGCGTGTCCCTACCCTCAGAAATCACGCAGCCTGACAAGTCCTCCCGGAGCCTACAACACCCACACTGACCCACCCTTAAGCCCTTTGTTTTCACTATTGTCTTCTATGTCTCATTACTAAGTACTTTTCTAATCTATCTGAGCATTTACTTTAAAAAGTACTTTTATTTTTAAATTAGAAAACTAATAAATATCCCCCAATGATCCATCAGCTCCACTTCTGGGTATACACGCCAAAGAATTGAAAGCAGGATCTCAAAGTGGCATTTGTACGCACAGGTGTATAACAGAATTACCCACAACAGCCAAAGGGGGGAAGCAACCCAAGTGTCCACCAATGGAAGAATGGATGAGCAAGATTAAGATATAAACATACAATGGAATATTATTCAGCCTTAAACAGGAAATTGTGACACGTTATAATATGGGCGAAACTTGAGGACATTATGCTAAGTAAGTGAAATAAGCGAGTCATCCAAAGACAAATACTATATGATTCCACTCACATGAGTTACTGAGAACAGTCAACTTCACAGAGGCAGAAAGTATTAGAATGATAGTGGCCAGGGGTGAAGGGAAGTGGGGACGTGGTAGTTATTGTTTAATAGATGAAGAGTTTCAGTTTTGCAAGGTGAAAAATTCTGAAGAAAGAAGGTGGTGATGGTTACACACAGTATGAATATATTTAATACCACTGAACAGTACGCTTAAAAACGGTTAAGATGCTAAATTTTATATCTGTTTTACCACAATTTAAAAAAAAATAGTAGACATAAAAGACTCAAACAATTATATGAAGTATGAAGTAAAAACAGCCTCTCTTCTCACCTATATACTACCTGATTCCCAATTCCCAGCCCCCCTCCTTCTCCAAGCAATTGCTACTCGGTTTGTCTGTTTCCTTCATGCACGCTTACACAGGGGTGTGTGTGCATGTGTACGTGCATCTACACTTTTAAAAACCAAATGAGGACCCCTGACCCCTAATTCCTTCTTAATCGTTTTCTACACCTCCAGGGCAGCCAAGAGGAGCATTTAAGTGCATGGGCAGTGAGGACTGATTGCTGGGGCTGAATTTCCATCCCAGCCTTGGATGACTGTGACCATGGGCTAGTGACTTAACCTCTCTAAAGCTCAGTTTCCTCCTCTGAAAATGGGTACACTATTATTGTTGGGACTTAATAAAAAGAAGAGTGGCAGATGCTTGGCACACAGGAAACCTGCAGTAAGGCTGACTGGTTGTTCTTCTCTGGAAGTTTCTCCCAGGACATGGGTCTGCAAGCTGTTAAGAGCTCAAGAGATTCTGCAGCAAAGGACAGGGGAGGGAGAACCTGGTTGGAGGTGCAATATTCAGACTCGCAGTGTGCGCATTCCTCTCTCCACAGAGGGTCTCACTAAGAAGACACTAAGAAAGCATCATCTTTATCTTTTCACCAATCAAGAACAACTGTTACAATGCAGACATCCTTTGCAAAACAACAAGTTCCAAGAGTGAAAACGTCTAATATAAACTTATAGGAAGAGTTGGCAAAGCAGAATCCAGAAAATATTTAGGACCCAGGCAATTGGATAGGTAATTTCGGAAGGTGCTGGGTTAGTGGACTATGGGCAACGCTTGGATATTAAAGACCAGAGTTCTGGTTCTACCTTGTAGATATGTATGGCCTTGAGTCCTGCATACTACAAATTATTTGCAGCTTCCTTGCCCAAAAAGTGGTCATCGTATTGCGTATCATACGGGATTACTGTGAGAATCAAACCGAAGCAGTATGTGCAAAAGCGCTTTGCCAGCCGTAAAGTTCTAAGCAGGTGTGAAAGATTCTACTGACTCTGAACGGATTCACCTCGGTGTCGTGTTACACAGGCCTATGCAGTAGTGGAAACTTTTTTTATGTTTTAAGAATGGAAGCGACTTTCTTTTTGCTGTTCTTTGTCATATGTAATCACTGTAAAAAATTAAAGCAAAATGAGAAAGCAAGTTTCCTTCATCGCAACTGCTGTTGACACTTTTGAACCATTATTTATGTATTTAAAGGTATATCAATATATTGAGTGGAAAAAGATTTCAAACATTTTTATAGTGTGATTTCATTTATTATATATGAATTACTGCCAATCAAGTATTAGTAAGAATGAACATACAAGATACTACATTCAGATCATATAATCTTTTATAGTTTTTATAATCCTGAAATGCTATCAATTATCTCTTAAGAGGCTTCGTGTATTTAAACTAGAATAGTGTACTAGTTAGGACTTAGGATCTACATAGGTAACAATGGAGATAGTATATTGTAAATTCAAAGTTTCAGTGAAGATTAAATTAAATAATGTACATGAGGTCACAGAGTGAGCCTTCAATAAATGTTAGTTGCTATTTTTACAATAATAATAATAATAATATATTAAAGTTATTTGGTTCCCTGCTTTGATCAAAGAACTCATTTACTGATTACCAGTGGATAGCTGATCTGATTAACCTTTGATTACCTGAGTTAAAGTAGGCTGTTTTAGGAATTGGGGTCCTCAGTTTACAAGGTTAGATGGTAGAGCAGAAGTAAGGGTGACTACACAAAGACTCTGTGGTCATCAGGGGTGACAGATGATGATAGGCAGGTAGCCAGGCTGGGTGATGGTCCTGGGATTTCTAACCTGTGGTTACCTACTGTGGCTTCTTTGGTCTGAATTTTAACTACAATTATTGCTGATACTTCATGTGACTTTCTCTCCATCTCCCTATCCATATCTTCTTTAGTGCTACTGCCAGATTTGCTAATGTGAAAAGAAATAGTACTTTTTTCCCTTCACCAGTGTTGGGAAGCTTCGTATATGAACCATCTCACAATTCTAGAGCAAATTCTTTCCCCATTTAATCTAATTCTAAAGTCTTTCCCCTACACCTATCAGATAAAGGGGTAATTCAAATGTTGAACATGCAACTCTTGAGACAAAACAAGAGGCATATGGTTTTTTGAAGTTTGAAAGTTACTTTTTAAAACAGCATTTGCTACCACAGGGAATTTCTTCGGCATCATAGAAAAGCTGCTAAAACACAAACATACACACACAGTCCCTCTCTCCCAGCTTTCAATGAATGGTATCAATAATAATTGTGACTTTAACCACAACAAAAATGTGTCACTTTTTGGATGGTGTTTGAGGTTTACTTTCTAAAAACTGTTTTGAGGAGCCAAGTTTTGGTTTTGTTTTTGTTCTCTGATCACTGCTGACTGACTAAGGACTTCGGGCTGTTGACATGGAAGGGCTTTTGATATGTTTATTTGTGTGGCATTGTGTCAAGGCTTTCAAATATTTGCCAGGAGGTTTGGTGGAAAATGCCTAGACCACTGCAAACATTGCGGGCCCCGGAGAAATCCAAGAGACTCGAAGGGCCACTCAAGATCTCCTGCTCTGTCCTGTCGCCTCTACAAGGAAACCCTCCGAATCTCTGCCTGGCTGGACGAGCCCACTGAAGAGATGGATGTGGGTCTAAGTCAGTGAAAGGATTCCAGCACACACCAGTTTTATTCCTTCCACAAACAAGAGTTACTGTAGAAAGCCATGGACCTACCCGTCAGAAACAGCAAATACCTACCTTAGATCTGCTGCTACTCACCTGCTGGAAAACTTTGGCAAGGCACTGGCCCTCTCTGGGCTCTGGTTTCCTTGGTTTTAAAAGAAGATGATCTTTAAGATCCTTTTCTTTTTGACTCTATCTGTCTATTAAGTACCTCTTGGGTATAGTCATTGGGCCAGACTAGCAAAGGAAGATAGAAAGAAAAGTAAGGTAAGGTCCCTCATCTCCAGGAAGTTTGAATGGATATTTCACCTCTTTTATTATTTCTCAGCTTCTAGCAGTCTCTTGGAGGCTCATAATCTTAAAATATACACAGGGTGACCACAAGCACATAGTAAATCATTTATTGCTATTACCGTATAATGCATGATGAAATAATATTGTCTATGTTTCCAGACTTTGTGGTCACCTTGAATTTTTGTACAGGTGACCACACACTCAGAAGACCAACCCTGCAAACAAATATACCTACAGTAACCATTCCCTTTACGTGTAATGATAGCCATAATATATCGAACATGTACTATACACCAAGCTCTCTGATAGGTGCTTTAAAAATTTTATCTCGGGAATCTTCATGACAATCTTGTAAGGTAGGCAGCATTATCTCCATTTTCCACACAGGAAAACAAAGACCGTGAGAGGTTAGGAAACTTGCCCAACATCCTATTTACAATAAGAGGCTCCAAATCCAGCTTTTTTTGGTACCAGAGTCTGGTCTCCTTGCACTATACCTCTGCCTCTGGGTGTAACGTTTTGCATTTTACAAAGCCCATAGATATGTCCGGATTTTGAAGATAAGTCAGTTGAAGCACACAAAATCCCTTGGCTAGAAAGTAGCATGTGTGGGGCTCGAAACCAGATGTTCTGACTCAAAAAACCAGGGTTTTCCCCACCTCGCAACATTGCTTGTGCAGCATGCCCTAGCTGGCTTGGTTTTGTAAGATTATTTTTGAAACCCCAGCCCCCACCCCGGGTGAGGCAAGCACACCACATGTATCCCTCCTTTCCTATCGTTTATACACGTCTCCCTATTTCTGTCCTCAAGTCTGCTCTTCCTGCAATCTCTCCGAATTCCATAAAATGGCAATCCATCTTTCTACCTGCTTATACCCCTGAACGAGAACTCATCCTTTGCTCGTATACCCGTATCTAATCCTTCAGCCCCTCCTGCTGCGTCTTCCTTCAAAATAAACCCAGAAGCTGACCACGTGTTGGTGCCTCAGTTAACATCCTCTCGGACACAGCAGTCATCTTCCCTACTGTCTGATCTTGTCCCTCTGCTTCTGCCTTGCTCTACGGTTTATTCTCTGTACAGCAGCCAAGGGGATTTTGTTAAGTCAAAGTCGGATCATATGCTTCTCTGCTGATAAATACCCCAACGGCATTCCATCTCACTCAGAGCAAAAGCCCTACAGGAGGTACTTTCCTCCAGCCACAGGTCCTCCTGGTTTTTCCTGGCACATTCTTGCCTCAGAGCATTTGCACTCACAGTTTACCTGCTGTGGGAAACCTTACAGATATCTGCACAGCTCACCCTTTAGTGAGGATTTTTCTGCCTGCCTTTATTAAAAGTATAGCTCATCCCCTACTCAATATTCTCTGGCTCCAATACGTTTGCTGTTTTCCCTTCTTCTTCAAAGCATTTATCGTTACCTAACAGGCTATGTACTGACTTAATTCTGTTTATTTTTTGTCTCCTAAACTAGATGTAAGCCCCAAGAAGGCAGGAATTCCTTTTTTGTTGGGGAAAGGACTGGTTCGTTCACTGCTATAATGCCACCATCTAGAACAATGCCTGGTGCTTAGTAGGTCTCGATACATGTTTTTTGAATGAACAAATGAATGAAACTTCCCCGGTCCCTAACAGGTATTTGAATTTCAGTCCTGCTAGGCCTCATCTTTTCATAATCTGCAGAGCAGATCGTTTTTATCTCAGTCACATGGCCATTCTTCCTAGGTATGTTTCATCTCTCACTGCCTCTTCGCCTGAACCCAGCTCCCACACCTAGGAAGCTCTCCAAAGAGGCTTGGGTGATATACTGTAGTCGTGATGGTCGCTTCTGACCTAACCCCACATTCTGTGAATTCAACGAGGGACATTTACTTACAGATCATCCTAGACTGCTCTAGAGACACTGCCTTCATGTACAGCACTTTCATTTAGGGGTCATCTAACCACTGAAGGTCAACCTTTCAGCTTATTGAATAGTAATTATTCAAATGTGTCTGGTCATAAGGGAAATGTTCAGCCAGCAATGAAATGAGGGTGAATCAGGGCAAGGGAGAGAGCCCATATGAATGTACTTCTTTTTTTCCTCTTCTCTAATGGGGTAAATGCTCTCGAATGAGCCCCTGTGTCTCCGGGTTGATGTGAGGGAAGGAGCACCAGAGGAGAGGCGAGGCTATTCATTTTGTAATTTGGGAAAAAAAAACCCAACAAAAAACGGAGTCATTTATCAAAGTTACTACTTGAGGTAGTTAATGATAGAATTGCCATTCAAAATTTCTTTAGGGGTAATGTTGCTGATTAAAAACAAAACATGCGTTCTCATCTTGCAAAGGAGGAAACAGCCACGTGGAGGGGGCTCGTGGTTTGCCAAGGACAACAGCAACTCAGTCAATTTTACCCTCATGTCAAGGGACAGTCACGGTTGCCTTTATCTACCTGAAGCATCCCCACACCATCTCTGGATGGGGTGTGTCATCATGAAAGTGACCCACCACAGAGAGAAAGAAAAAAGAAGCGAAAATCATCTACTTTCTCAAGCTCCGAAGAGTATTGGGTCAGGGGTGAGAGCAGGGCAGGCAGAACCGGTCCTTAGAGATTCCCTGACACAAGCTGAGAGGTCAACAGTACATGGGGAAGCTAAGGTGCAGAGAGGACACGTGACTCTGTGCCTGGCCAGGAGAAATTCCCTCTACCTTGAGTCTCCATGGAGCTATGTCCAGGGTCTTTGGTGATCCGCCAGTCTCACACTCTCATTTTCCAGATGAGGACAGAGACCAGTGAGGCAGAAAGTTCACTGAGACGGAGGAGAACCTAGGAGGCCAGAGAAGACATTTAAAACGGACCTTCACCCCTTCAGGTTCTGTGGAATTTATTTAAGCAGGATTTTCAGTTCTTTCTGTCTGTGTCAGAGTAACTTATACCTCAGTTTTATCTAGTCCCTGAGGAAATGGCCTTGTGAACTCAGAAGACAAATGCCTAAATTCACTGAACCAAGTTAGTTTCTTGAACAGCCCCTTCTGTTCCATGCCAGCGTTTTTGTCCAGAATTGGGGTCAGTTGGGTCAAAGTTTGGGGAGGAGGTACCCTGGACTCACCCAGAGCCATAGCTTAGCAATGAGAAAGGAGGGACACTGGGGACAGTCTCCCCAAAGTAGATGTGGCAAAGAGCAAGTATTTAACAAATGACTGTTGGAATAACATGTTAGGTGCCACACTGCAAAACTGATGTTCTCAATTTCACAATTGGCCAATGGATGAGTTTATTGATCAGCTGACTACCCTACATCCAGATTTATATTTGGACTTGTGAAATAGTGAAGAGACATATTTGTGTTTCCAGTCTTACATTTGGGGGCCTTAAAATCTCACTGCGAAGTCAGTTCTGCTACACGTGACACCAGCTAAGCAAAATACCAGACAGTTCCTATGTAAGACAATATGACATTGATAAGATTGTGGGAGTATATTTAATCATCATGCCAACATAATAGAAATGAGAGTAGTAAAAATAGTTACATTTCTTTGAGCAGTTACAGTAGTTACCAATAGGCACATGCTAAACACTTTACCGATATTGTCTCATTTAATCTGCAAAACAACCCTACCAGTTTGATACTAATATTATCCCCTGGCCCAAAATCACGTAGCCATAGTATAGAACCCAGGCTTGTCTCCGAAGCCAAGCTCTTAGTGTTGATAACTACAGCCCATACTCAGCCTTCTGCCCCACTCTAGGCCCCTACACGTATGTGGTTTCTTTAAATACAACTTCGATACTATTCAGACTCTCTCTCTCTCCTCATCTTCTGGCCCCCATGTCTGGTCCAGACCAGTGGTTCTCAAACTCAAATAATAGGGTCCAAATGAGTGAGAAAGAAAGGGGAACTGCTTATAACCTGTGGTCCATTTACTTCCACCCCAGCAGGGAGTAGAGACACGAGTGAACCCTGTCCCAACATTACCACTCAGGTGGAACGAGTTGTGAACCACTGTTCCTGGTCACCCCCTGTTGCTTTGTTCCCACTCTGTGGGGCCCTTCCTACTCCCCCGTGTTTAACCTTGCTCTCCTGAAGCTTGTCTTAGATGCTAGGAAGAAAATCATCTCTAATGCTAGGGGAGCCAACTCTCCTTGATTTACTAGGAGTCCCTCAAGGTACTCCTGGGTCCCAACCCAGTCACTTTTCCCTGGTTGGGGGGAAAGACACGGAGGGTGCTGAATCTCTGCTCCACCTTGTGGTTATGTCTTAGAATTGCAGTGCTCCTGTTCTTTTCCGGGCCATAAGGACAGCTGGGTCCCCAGCACACAGGCGCTGGGGTTTCAATTACACCCTTCTCCCACTCCTATAGTCATTCAGACAGCCTCTCAGTTTAATATCAAGCTGACAAGCCCATTTGACCTCCTCAAATTACTACCTTGGTTTCTGGGTACATTACAATTAAAATCACCTTGATACTACTGCTCCTGCCACTGCTACGCTCACCACTGCAGCTACTATCACTATTAATACCACTGTGACTCTAATCACAGCTACTATTACTGTTGATGCTGCTGCTGCTGTCAAAGACTTGCTGTGTCTTGGTTCATGGTATTTTTCTTAAACTGTCTCATTTAATTCTCATATCAACCTTCGAAATAAGAAATATCCCTATTTTACAGATAGGAGAAGTAAGGCTTGGACAGCCCCATGAATTGTCAGAATTCTCACAGCTAGTAAGAGGTGAGCCAGGCTATGTCTTCCAGTGTGAGCAGGTGACATTGGCTTTGGGGTCAGGGAGACCTGGGTTAGACTCCTCGCCAAGCTGGGTAACAAGACAAGTCAGTCTTATCTGTAAAATGGGGCTTCCACTTGCATGTATACTTTTTTTTTTTTAGGATTAAATTAGAGGATGTATATAGAGCCTGTAACAGAGAAGCTGCACATAATCTTCCCTGACCCCCATAGACTAACAGACTTGTCCGTGTCTCTCCTCCCACAGCTAACAATAGGTCCTTGGCAAACGCTTGTAGGATGACTCACTCTCGGTTCAGGCCATGAAAGCTACTGGTTAATCATTTATTTGTTTATTTGTCTGTTCACCCATTTATCACACCATTATTGAGCACCAACTGTATGTCAGGTACAGTGCTCAGGTTACAGAGGATAAAAAATGTGAGAAAGCAGATATGGTCACTGCTGAGCGTCTCTGGGTGCAGACGGGGCATGCAAAGAACAGTGTAGACAGGCGAGGCACATGGCATGTAATGAGTTTGGAAAGAGAGGTAAATCAAGGACATGAATGACTAGGCACGATGAAGATTCAGATAACTATTTTAAGAGGTTGGGGAAATGGATAGCTGAAAGGGAGAGAGCTCCCATCACAGGAAAGAGAAATCCCATTGGTGGTCGGATCAGGCAAAGCTTGGTGGTAGCAGCAATGGGAGAGCAAAGAGAGTGGTCAAAGGGAGCAGCAGCCTCGGGGTGCCTCCCAGGTAATCGGTGTCTGGGCATTGAGGGCACTAACCAACTATTCTTTCGCAGCAGTTTCACTGAAGAAAAGGAGTCCTGGATATTAGAGGTTCCTCTAGAATCAGTAAGGGGCAGATTGTTAACCAAGTGGACTCCCGCTCTATGCCAGGCGCTGTGCTGAAGCCCATCCTCTCCACCTGTGCTTGGGCTCCCGTTTCACAGATGAGAAAACTGAGGCCCACGCACGTTCAGTGACTCCCTCAAGTTACCGAATGCGGATGTCAGGTTGCAAACCTGGATCCATTTCATTCCAAAGACCACATTCTTTTCCACCACAGGCCACGTTGTGTCTCTCTTTTACTGAAAAGGTAGGAAGCCCAGTGAACTTTCACTCAGATCTGATCACCCAGGGGAGCAGCTCTGATGCAGCGTGTCCTATGAACTAAAGGAAAACAGCGTCCTTAAGGTGAGGGAGGCAGTACTTGAGGTCACCCAGGCTCATTGGTCAGAATGAATCAAGAGCCTTTGGGCAGTGTGTGTGGTGAGAGGCCGCAGGGTACAGCGGCTGCTGTCAGACAGACTGGGTAGGGCACGTTGTTTTATTTTAATCTTTTTAAAGCCTCAGTTTCCTCCTCTGTAACACAGAAGATAAACCAAGAGTATCTGCCATATGAGTAAATCAGTGAAGGCAAGAGAAGCTTCACCAAATGCATATCCATTCTCAACATTCTTTAATTAGAAGGGCCTAGAACAGTGCCAAGGGTGTTCTAGGTGCCAGGATGCTAGTGTGCTTCCTTTTTTCCAGGGCCTGTCAAATTCCTGGCCACCGTGGCCCTAACTGTAAGTCAAATGTGTGTTTCATGCACCTATGAATTTTTAATAAGCATCTATTTTTTCAGTTTTATGTAATGCTCCAGTGCCATGAGACACGTCAGCTCCTGACCTTTCAGTCGGTGAGGCACTTCCCATAAACAGAGCCATAAAAGCCCTCTGGTTTTCTCCTTGGCATATCAGTTTGTTTGGTGCTCTCCCACCCTCCTCACCATTTGAATAGTGATGTCATATTTCAATATCATCTCACCTCTACTGAAAAAGACCTGCCCACAATTCCCTTTTGGGCACGCAGCAACTGACAGGGGAAGTTGTGGTTTCAGCAAGGTGCTGGCATCATGAAACCGAGAGAGAAATTGCAGGCCAGAGAAGTTACTCAAAGGAAGGAGAGAGAGAGAAAAAAAAAAACATCCCTGTGCATTCATTAAGCATAAGTTAGTGGCCAAATCAGTTTTTTTTTGTTTTTGTTTTTTGTTTGTTTTCAAGGCTTGGTGTTAAGACCTTGGTATAACAACATTTAGGGAAATATAAATAGAATAAAGCTCCCCCCATTCCCCTCCCTCCAAATGCTGCCCTGACTGGTCTCCTCTGTAACCGCTTTCAGTTTTTACCCATGTTTTCATGAAAGTTATAATCATACTGTACACTGATGCTAGAGTCCTCCTTCCCTTAGTGTTACTTCAGGAAAGCCTTCTCTGCATTGCCGAATCAGTTTTGTGCTTACCGTGGGAGCTGTTGCATCGGGGCTCCTTCCTGAGACTCACGGCTCCAGAGACCTGGGCCCAAGCAATCCTAGGGATGAGAAGAACCGTCAGAAAACCTTCGGCTCAAGCCTCGGTGCTGCCACTTACTAGCCATGTGACCTCGCTTTGGTTACTGCCTAGTGCTCTGAACCTCAGTTGCCACATCTGTGACAGAGTGGCTATGAGGCTTAGAAGCATGTCAAGACCCATCAGAGAAATTCTTCAACAAATGGCAGCTGTTAATTGAGATAGTTCTAAATAAGACCACAAGGGGCGGCTTTTGCAAATTTTCTTCTCCTTTTGACTTCTGCTTTGGGGCAGAGTCCCAGCAGTGAGACTGTTTACCCCAAGACTATTGCCATTGTTGTGGTTTTAAATAAATGCCAATTTACGTTCTAGAAAGTTGATAGCAATTCACTTAGTTGTTGACCACGTAACCTATGTTTGATCCAAAGCTAGCAGCAAGGGAAGGTGCGGGGGCTGGTGGGCTTAGCAATGCAGTTCAG
This sequence comes from Mormoops blainvillei, assembly GCA_004026545.1. Taxonomy (NCBI): domain Eukaryota; kingdom Metazoa; phylum Chordata; class Mammalia; order Chiroptera; family Mormoopidae; genus Mormoops; species Mormoops blainvillei. The sequence continues at coordinate 639,607 of PVJD01000105.1, forward strand.
CCAGAAGCAAGTTCTTTAGGAACCAAGATGTGGCAGTTAGTGGGGTTTTGATGTTGGAAGCCAGGAATTTGCCAGACAGGATGGAGGTCATAGAAATTAGGCTGGGCAAAGTGAGAAACCAATTAAAGGTAGATGCTCACTGTCTGAGTGTTTGTTAAAGCATTTACTCCAGTACGGCTCAAGTGTTTGATATTAAAATGTGACTCTTCACAAATTTATTTCTGGCTTAAAGCCTAAAATGAAATTTCTGCTTGAGTTGCACACTCATGATGAACTCTCTTCCTCTAATCGCTGCATCTCTGGCTCTTTTCTTGGAGAGTTTATAAACTGTTAAAAGCAAGCTGTTCCACTCCTGTATTCTCGATTTTCATAATACACTGAGGCTATTGCTTTGCTGGTTTTATATTCTACTTAGCCGAGCAGTAAACCTCAGTGCACAAGTAATGTTCTCCTGTTTGGAGGAGCGAAGTTCAGGTGCACGATAAAATTTTCATTTATATTTCATGATTTTTACTGCAGCTCTTCAGTGGGGTCCAAAGAGCACTGAATTGAGAATTGCTTGCTCTGGGTTCAGGGTCTGGTTCTCTCGTTACCTCACGGTGTAATTTGGGGCAAATCACTTCCCCTTCCCCAAATTCTGAAGCTTCTTTCGCTGTGGTGGGCATGTTAGTGGTGGCTGCTGGGAATACAGCCCTTGGGCAACAGTCTCCTTAAGTTATTTTTCATTTCTAAGTGTTAAGATGATCTGGTTTCTCAAGTTCAAGAGCATGGTTTCCATGGCTCTGCTCAGCCTATAATCTACTTATATGTTCTACAGTCCCAGTGCGAACTTCTGCAGGAATCCACACTTTTAAGTTGAAGACATTGAACTAGACAATATTGAAAGTCTCCAGGTAGCTCTTATTTCCAAAAAAGAGTTAGTAAATATTGAAATTAACCCCCCAAAAAATCACTCGGGCATTGAAAAGTACCTAGGTCAATATTTACTTTCTTAAGTTTCATTTATAGATGAGAATTGGAAACAAAGCAAGTATGCAATGGTAGGAGGTAGTTAAGCAAATTGTGATGCATTCACATCATGAAATGCTTTTGCAGCTGTTAAACAATACGAGTTGAAAATAACATGGAAAAGGACTTCTGGGATAATGTTCAGTGATAAAACAAGCATGGCGACAATTAAGTAATGGAAGCATGGCTGTGTATAGGAAAAAAACCCTAGAAGGATATATCCAAAGTACCTATAATGTTTTCTCTGAGTACTCAGATTTTGGACGACTTTACTTTGTCAACTTTTCTATATTTTACCAGATTTTATAGAATTTATTTCTATTTTTTTATAATCAGAAAAAATATCTTTATCCAGGCTTTGTAAACTTTTTGAAACTGTTTTAATCTAATCAGAAGTCAAAATACCCAAAAGTTTAAAACTTTCTAGCAAGGTAAGAACAGCCAATTAGGACAGTAAAATAAATATGTGAATGATAAAAATGGGCAAAAACTTGCCCTTTTGACAAAAGTAAAACCACTCAGCAAGAGTTTTTAATTTGAGTCAAAGAACATGGGTTCACATCCCAGTAGAATTCTGGCTGAATGACCATAAGCATAGTTAGTACTTCCCATTCCCAATTTCTTCATTTATAAAATGTATCTCTTAGGACTGTTGTAAGGTCAAATGAGACGATGTCTGTATAGCTCCTCTGTAAAATGTGAAGTGCTGTATGAAAGGTGAATAACTGAAAAAAGAATGAAAGGAGTCCTCCTCCGCTTTTCTTTGTAAGAAAAACAGCAGTGTTTTTTCCAACCCTGGCCCTTTAATGGGTTATAAAATCAATTTTTGGTTTACGACAAAAATACATGTTTTAAAGAACATAGCTGAAAATACCAGTGTGTATTGCAGAGTAATGTCATTGTTTTTTGAAACATACGTACCAGGTTATAACGTAAAACATATATTTCTTACCGGCCTAAAAGATTTAACATGATTCGATAGGGTTAAAGAGTATGTCTATTGCTTTGAGGTCAATACCAATGCGGAGACCAGAATAACAAAGGTTCCTTTCTCTTGTTCATTGAGTGCAACTCAACAAAGTTGGTGTTCAGTGGCTTGTGAGTCTGCTTCAGGAGAAGAGGGGGGGTAAAAGAGGGAGATGGTTTATTCCACTGCATGATATTATTATATTTACCTTTGCATCATGCTCTGCCATTTGTAAACAATTTAGTGTGCAGAATCCATCCTTCCTTCTTTCAAAAAAAAAAAAATTTATTTAGCACCCAAAGCTGTAAACTGAATTGTGTCCCCCCCCCACCACACTCACATGTTGAAGCCCTCACCACAATATGACTGAATTTGGAGATAAGGCCTTTGAAGAGGTAATTAAGATTAAATGTGGTCATAAGAATAGAGCCCTAATCCAATGTGACTGGTGTCCTCATTGGAAGAGGAAGAGACACCATGTGTATGTGCACCCAGAGAAAAGGCCTTGTGAAGAGATAGAGAAAGCCCTCATCTATAAGACAAGACAGAGGCCTCAGGAGAACAAACCTGTTGTCACCTTGATCTTACAATTCCAGCTTCCAGAATTGTGAGAAAATAAACTCCTGTTGCTTAAGCCCTCAGTCTGTGATATTTTGTTATAGAAGCCCTAGCAAAGTAATACACCTATTTGCTGGGTGTGGTCCAAGGTCCTAGGGGTTCCAGAGATGAAAAAATCTGGTTCCCATCTTCCTTGAGACAGATGTACAAACAACCACTCACAATGCAGTATGTTAGTTGCACTGCAATGCTAAGTGCAGCTCCCAGTCCAAAGGGGTTCGGTGGTAGCTGTCTCTAAGTCTTCCCAAGGGAGCCAGGGACAGCATCCCAGCAGAGGACATTCTGGAGGCTTTAAGGATAAACTTCATTCATCCTATTTTCTGACACTGTTAATAACAGGCCTGAGATTAAAGCCCAAGTCCCTATTTCAGACACCCTCATCTCTGATCTCTGGTTTCTCATACCCTGTAACAGACAGAGTCTCAGATTGTAGGTGTATCTGTGATACCTACACAGAAGCTGCAATGGTCTTAAAGGGACACGTGGAAGGTGCCACCGAAGATGCTCATGGAGGGACCTTCAGGGAATGCAGCTTACTGAATGTGGGCAAGGTGTACAAGTGGGAGAAACAGCTCACAGGGACACAGCTCTGTGTCCACGCAAGGAATTAATTCTTACCCTCCACACACAGGCCTGTGTAAGCCACCAGGGGGTTTTCTTCATGAGTGATGTGAAAGTGTTCAGCTTTAAATGACAAAGCCTGAGGTCACTTCCAAAACCTTATTCCAAATCTTTATTCTCTACAGGAAGGGTTTGCAAACTCTGTAAAGAGCAAAATGGTAAAGAGCTTTGGCTTTGAGGCTGGACTCTGCCACTGCAATGAGCGAGCAGTCAGACGAAACAAGTAAACAGGTGAAGGCGGCTGTCTACAGACAAAATTGTGTTTATGGACACTGAGATTTAAATGTCATATAATTTTCACGTCATAAAATATTCTTTTTCTTTCTTCTTCTTCTTTTTTTAATCATTCAGGAATGTACAAATCCTCCTCAACTTGTCGAATATACGAAACAGCAGGCCGCCGTTTGTCCGCCCCCGACTCGCAGGGTTACATACGTTTTTCATGAATTTGGTGCTTTTCCCCCCACAAGTGAATTCAGGGAATCTTAATAGTATCAAAGAGAAAGTTAAGGATGGTTGTTTTCTTCACAGTTTTTGAGCTTTCATAAATCAATTCCGAAGTTCTCTATGACACTCTGCCAAGGAGATTTCAATAAAAGAATTCATCTCTGGATTTTAAATGAATTTAAAATACCCTGGGGGTATTTTCATGGTGACTTGGGTCATCCCTTCCCCCTTGGTGGGCCTTGGTTTCCTCATTAGTAAACTAGGGGGTTAATTTATGCAACTGCTCAGGTCACTTCCTCTCTGAAATCCCACGTTTCTGAGACTGTCCCCTCCCCTGCTCCACTCCCACCCATGCTAGGCCTGAGGGTTGCTACAATACTTCTCTGCTCTGCCTCTGCCCATGCACTTGGGGTCTGTGGACTTTGGGTCGCTCTGCTCAGTTTATCTGCTTTCCCCCTGTTAATCTTTAAGAAAGGAAGCATTCGATACACAGAATTGGAGAGCTGGGCCCTTTGCATCTTTCTCTGCAACAAAATTTGGGTGGCCCCTTCAAGGAACTTCCTCATCCTGTGCTCTTTCCCAGTGCACTTCTAAGAGCATTTGGAGAACTCGCTGTTGAATTTGGCGTGCATCCCAATGGGGGACTGTGCAGACTGGGTGCCCACACAGCTCTGGACTGGCTCAGGGGACCCCATCTCAGTTTCTCTTGTAGGAAGTGACTACAGCCTAAGGGCCCTAGACACTGTTTATAGGCCACATTCATCGCCAGGGAAAGAAAAATGCCTAGGGCAATGTAATGAAATGTAGATGAGATTATTACTGGAAAGAGGTTGTTTTTCTCCCCTCCTTGTTAAGAAAAAACCCACAGGCCCTTGGAGTCAGAGTCGTATAGTTAACGGGCGCTCTCTCTAGAACCGCACCAGCTACAGGTACAAAAACTAATAGGCAGACGGCCAGCACTTATCACAATTATTTTCATTTTTAATCACAATTTCCTCCTCTTCCCAGCATCATACTACAAATTCAGGCATTCACAGCCTGTCTCGGGCAGTTTCTAAAAGGCAGGGGAACTCAGAGGAACCAGAGAAGCTGCAATGTAATCTGATCAAATGACCTGGTCTAGTTATGGCCCCAAATGCTGCAGGAGCCTTGGGGGTACATGAGAGGCTGGTGTCGCTGGACTCATGAGTGAGCATGACTGAGGAGGCAGCTTTGTTAGAGTTTTGCTTGAAGACTCAGGAGAAAGTATTGTTGGTATTAATCACTAGATAGGGAAGTGACTGTCTTGCAAGGAAACACATTAAAGTTCATTTTCTGTGATTAACCAGGGAAATAACTGGCTCTTCTTTTTCCCATGCACCTAGAATACTATGTACAGATAGACAGATCTTCACTCTAACCACACCGTATTTCCCTGTAGCTTCTGAGCCCTGATCTTTGAGGCTCTGGGCCTGTCTCTTAAACTTGGTTGCTTTTTTCAAACTCATCACTTCCAACCCACACAGCCCGTGTCCATAGCAAGGTATCTGCCTTGTGTTGGGCCCTTGCTAGTCAAAGTGTGATCTGTGGGCCAGCAGATCAGGCACCACCTAGGCGCTTGTTAGAAATGCAGAACCTCAGTCCCCACCCCAGACCTTCTCAATCAAGATCTGCATTTTAAAAAGCTCCCCGCATGACTTGTAGCACATTAAAGTCTGAGCAGCCCTGAATTAGAGAACTGCTGTTTGCTGAGGGTGAAAAGTGGCGGTTCCTCAAGAGAAGTGCAAAGAAGGGACCCTGGGCCTTCGGAGAAAGAGGAAGCTCTTGCTCGCTTATTCTAAAAGTCTGCCCTTGCACGGCTCCAAAGGAAAAATGAATTTCGTTGGGAGGGGCTGGCTGAGACACTCCCACACTCTGTAAACGGCCAAGGAGCAACTAAGGTCCGGTATGGCCATTGTTCAGGAGGAAGGAAATTGTTTAGGAGAAATGTAGAAGGTTCTAAATAGGTAAATAAAGGAAAATAAAATTTTAAAATGAAAATAAATGAAAAAATCACAGACAATATTCCATATCCCACGCATGCTGTATATCATCCAGACTGGTGGTATTGGGGGCAGGGGTTTCAACCTCTTCATCTCTGTGTCCTCAGAGAGTGGTTCAGTGCAGGGCCCACAGCTCAGTAACTTTTGTAGGACTGAGGCAAACTGGGAAGATCTTCATGGGTAAGACAAGCATACCCTGGGGAAGGAGGGACACAACCTTCTCTTGGGCGGTGTCAAGGCAGCAGGAACAAAATCTTACGATGTAGCCAATCACTCTCCCGTCTTCATTCTAGAAAGGTAGATTCTAGAAACTATTTTCTTCAGTTGCTCAGGTACAGATGAGAGTTTTCTGAGGACCATGTTCCAATCTCCTTCTAATAAGCCTTGGGCATTTGTAATGAGTATCATGAGCTTATCGGTCAGGGACCTTGGCATTTGACTGCTAGCATTGTTGGGGATAAACTACAATACGCAGGCCTTTTATTTGTACGGCTGTTTAGGTGTTCTAAGATTTCCCAAGTTCGGTCAATAGGCTTTTTTCAGTTTGAACAAAAAAGCTAGGCATTGCTGCCAAGAGTAACTGGGAGAGGACCTTAGTTTATGTGCAAGCATGCGTCCACGGGAGTCACCGGATCCCGCGTCTACTTCCACAGAGAGATATTGAAAGATGAACAGGGCTTTTGAATTTCTATTTCTGATGCTCAGCTTCTCCTTTGAGTACATTAAAATTATAGACTTTAAAACCTGAAGGAACATTCAGTCATTCATTCTCTCATTCATCAGAAAGAAATTTGTGGAGACTTCTGGTTAACGAGACCAACTGGGCTTGTCTCTCTACGAATTCATAGAAAGTCTGGATTAAGCAGAACAAAAAAAAATTAGCCAATACATTGTTGATCTTGTAAGAAAAATAAATAGAAGGGTTCAAAACTAGAGCAGCGAGTAAGTGCTAAGACCATGATGGCTGACATGGTTTCAGACTCAGCGATAAGCTTTAGGTGCCGGAGGCTCCATTTCAATCCTAAACGAAGGGACAGAAGAGAACCTGAGGACAGGAAGAGGTGAGAGAGCAGAGTGAGTTCTAAGGGGTCCCCTGTACACAAATGGGAACTGGAAAACTACTCGCCAGCCTAGTAAATTTATAGAGTCTTAATACCCACCTAGGACTATGAGATACTGTGAACCCAAGCCCACAGCATATGTTTGTGTAGAGTGCGAGTTGATAATATCCAGGTGGCTATGGTGAAGGCCGGGGGAAGGTAGGTAGGAGCTGGGTGGAGGTGGGCAAAGGGAGGAGAAATGGGGGACATTTGTAAAAATGTCAACAATAAAAAATAAAAAAATAAAAATCCAGGTGGGGCAGTGTGAGAATCAGTTGAAACCAGTAAATGCCTAGGGACTTACGAGAGGTATCTATGAAACTTCAGAAAAAAATAATCCCTGCTGAAGATGAGCTCACAATAAAAAGTTACAAACTATACTAGGAAATGAAGCACCATGAGGGTGAGTAAACAGAGGCAATAAATAGGAGAATTAGTATCCACAAAATTGCAGATAATAGAATATTCTGAAAGAGATAATAAAACCTGGGGGCAGGGGATGACAAAAGTAGGCTTTGCATACTCACAACTGTAAATCTACTTTTGTCCACCCCATGTGTGCATTTCAAATATTTAAAGAGGTGATAGGTCAAGAATGGGATACAAAAAAAAAAGGAATAAAGTAAATGTGAAAAAGTGGAATTAAAAAAAAAACATGGCCATTGAAACCTAAAACTTAATGATTGGTACATGTAGAATAAGTGCAAGTGAAGAGAGAATTAGTGATATGAAATATGCATCTAAGGAAGTCACCCAAAATGAAACATGGGTAAATAAAGAGATACACATTATAGAAGGAGGTCAGGAGACAGGAAATATAGAGTGGGAAGGTCCAAAAGACTCTTAATAGGGCTTCTAAAAGAGAGTCTAGAGAAAATGTAGAAGTGGCAATAATAAAGAGATCCTGGTTTCCATATTGAAAGAAGATATGAGTGCTCAGGTTAAAGGGGTTTGCTGAGTCTCATGCCGGAGAAATAAAAAAAAAAACTACACACTTAGACACAACAGCCTTATGAAGTAGCTGAAATTTTTCAGACTGAAAACAAAACAAAACACAACCCCCACCCCCAAATATTAAAAGCTACCAAGCTATTAAAATAGCTATTTCATTTAATAGCTATTAAAAGCTATTAAAAGCTAATATTAAAGAGGTAAATAAAAACATCTTTTCCTATACATGAATGTCGGTTAAACTGAAACAAACCTCTCATCAGCAACCAGAGGGGACAGAACACAGTGGAGATGATCTTCGAAGTGCAAAGGAAGAACAACCATTTGTGTAGAAATTTATACCTAACGTATTATTCAGGAGAGATGGCAACATAACGATATTTTCAGGCAAAAGCAGAGAGTGTATCTGTCACAAACTCTCACTGAAAGGACTACTAAAGGATGCACTTTAAGAAGAAGAGAATTGAGCCCAGACGGAAGGTATTGCAAGGAGCAACATGAACTAAAATAAAATAAATTGTGTACGTAAGCATACTGCTGTATCTCAATAATCATTGGCTATAAAATTTTTAAAAAGAGTAATTTTGTGGGTTTAAAAATAAGATAAAACTAAAGTACTAAGACACAATAGGGATTTGGGCAGGACAAATAAAAGTGCTCTAGGGTTTTTATATTTGGGGGAAAAAGGTTAGAGATATTGATTAACTCCATAGCCATTAAGACAAGAATTTAAAATTTTAAGGGCTCTCACTAAAAGAATGGAAATACAATATAAAACTTTCAAACCAAACAAAGGAAAACAGAGAAAATAGAAGCGATTTAGTAAATGCCAAAGGAAAAAAAAAAGTGCGAAAAGTAAGGACAAAAAGAAAACACAAAATTGTAGAAATAGGTTTATACTATCAGTAACTGCGATGACTCTAAGTGGATGAAACTTAAAATTTCTGAACACAGCTTTGATGCCAAACACTGGGCTATGCACTGAGAGTGCAAAAATGGATAAACTACAGCTTCTGTCTTCAAGAAGCTCATGGGAGGTGGGGCCTATAATAACAATAAGCTAACCGCTATGGTAGAGGGAAACAGAGAGCGCCATGGCGCTAAAAGGAGGGGCACCTAACTGGCTAGGGAGGGCTTTCTGAAGATGATGACCCTTGAGCTGCATACTGGAGAGTGAGTAAGAAGGCAAAGGGGACAGAAAGGGCGTACCAGGCAAAGGCAATGGCATGTGTGAAGGCACGGAACTGTGAGAAAACATGGCATGTTCTGATCCAAACTTCTTGCTATGGATGAGGAACCTGAGGGCCAGGAAAGGTAAGGAGACTGTCCCAAGGTCATCCAGCTAATTAGTAACAGAACCGATTTGTGCCCTAGACTCCCATTGCCTTTCACACTCACCCCACCCCCTCCTCCGCCCCGCTTTCTACTGCGCCGCGGTGCCGTAGGTTCGTAGCAGGAGGTTCGGTAACTGCACGTGGCTGAGACTCTAGCTGACTTGGAAAATGGGCTGCATCTGGTGGTGGGGGCTGGCTCTGTCTCTGGCCTACCCTGGGCTGGAGCAGAGCCAGGCACTTGGCAGTTTCCAGGGCTGAGCAGCGCAGCTCACCCCAAGGAAGCCATGGCACTGATGCCCAGTTTAATCATTAACTCCAGGTTCACAGAGCTGGAGCTGAAATGCACAGGATCTGGGTCACCAGGGAGCTAAAAGATGGCTCTTGAGACGGGAAGGAACCAAAGTTTAGAATGGGACCTTTCGTCCCTGAGTGGCTCTACACCCTGGCTCAGGAACTTACTCTTCCTCTCAATTTTGTTGGAGTTACCCATCGTCTTGTTAGCTTGATTTCAGGATTCCCTTACAGGGTTCATAGTAGAGTGTACTTCCCTCCGCCACAGCCCTTACCCTGCATGGTAAGTTCACCTACCCCACTAAACTGTGACCTCCTGGGGGGCAGGACTCAGTCTTTTATCTCAGTATCCTCAGTGCCTGGCACATAGTAGGTGCTCAGTTAAATATTTGCTGACTGGTTGAGTGAGACCCTAACTCTGCCTACAGCTTTTTTCCCAAAACACATGCTTTTTTTTTCTTTTCTTTTTCATTAAAAGAAGTAGGAGAGTGATTTTGCATAAGAAGTTCAACAGAGGTTCACAAACAGCTCTTGAAATACTCTGTGATATCTTAAACTGTCATAGAGCCAAGATGAGGTCCACTGGTCTGAAAGAGATGGAATGTTCTCAGTCTTCTCCCCTTTATCCCTTGCTGTTTGGATGACTGCAAAGCATATTTAAGGTTGCTTTGGCATTCTCGGGAGAGGGGTGCTATTCAAGCATGAGGTGGCATTTTATTGAGGAAACAAAAGCCCCCTGGAGGGCAAATTCCACCAGCATAATAAAAGTAACTGCTCCTTATCGCTTCTGAAAGCTACAGCTTGCCGTTGCAAAGACGGCATTAGCAGCGGCATTACCAAGCCCTGCACATGCAACTTTAAAGGGACTTCTGGATTCCACAGCAGAAAACTTCACTGGAAGGTGAGGTGCAGGTGGCAGCACAATTTCTGTTTCTTTCCAGTGAATCCGATTTTCCCGATCTGAAAAGTGGAGGCAATCATCTCTTCTCCATGAGGCATTTTGTCAGGATTCATTGAAACGGTGGCATAAAGTCCTTGGTACCTAGAAGATGCTCAATCATGGCGCACGTATCTTCTCTCTTTTGAAAGTAAGAATCCTGAACCTATATAAAACCAGAGAAGTGGAATAAATTCTGCTCTCAGAGGCCACGTGGCAGGTGCCCCGCGATTCAGCAGTCCAGTCTGGAAGGAAAAGAATCACGCTGCTGACTACGGGCTTTAAAGTGTAAACATTTGCCTACAGTGTTGCTATAGCCAGCACTGGAGGATGCTGGGAGAAACTTCCCTTGCTGAAACAGTCTCTCTCCTGGAAAAGCCAGCTTACCTGGTTGGAGCTGAGCCAGAAAGGCTGACTCTCACCGTAGCAAGTTCTATATCATTCCAGCGTCCTGGATACTCTGGGAGTATTGGCCAACATCAGAGAGCTCCTTCCGTACCAGCCTCTGGGTTCTGGTTCATTTGCTGGTTGGTGGCATACAATACAACCAGTTGGAATTCACCTCTCTCTGCCTCCTGTAAGTTCTCAGAGTTCTGTAAGTTCTTTAAAATTCTAGTACTCGGTGATTGTTATGCCAGGCGATTAAGTTAATTCAGGAAAGACCCCAGGCCTGGATTCCTGCAGCTTCCCACCAGCCCTCAGTCCCAGCACCAATCTAGAGCAAACTGCCTTTGCAGGGGATTGGAAGACATGGAGCTGCTCTGGTCACCTGATTTCTTTACCCTTGGCCTTTCCATTTTTGTCCCTTGGCCCAAACAACT